>OZ007600.1:24505595-25705595 GCA_963931845.1 Maratus michaelseni | reverse complement strand
AATACCTGAATTATCCTAGTCTAGGATAATTCTGACCCATAAATTTTGAAGAAAATTTGAAAATCTTTAATTACTACTTTATAAATATACAACAGCTCTCTAACAATTAAAACATCAAAAATGTAGATAAATAAAACTAAATTTAATATAAAAAAAAATAAAAAAAAATCTGATCAATTTAGCAAGGATTACTGACCGAAAACAAGTACAACATCAGTGCATTTATGAAATAGTTCAATAGAAACTTTGAAAAAAAATAATGCAATGAAAATAGTTCAGATTATGTTACCTTAGGATCATCAGGTGGATCATATTGGACAATCCAGTCTACTTGAGGTATGTCCAATCCTCTTGCAGCTACATCTGTGCACAATAAGATGCCGGCCTTTGCTCGGCAAAAAGCATTAAAACTAACAGTTCTCTTGTTTTGTTTTTGTTTACCCTGCAAATAAAAGTATTTATTTTTTTAAATAATCATAAATAAGAATATAAAGAAACATATTTACATTAGTTGCAGCATTATTTCCAATTGAAAATCATTAAATTATGATAATTTCAACAAATTCTAGAGCATAACAAACTGTGATACAACAATTTAATAAGGGTTAATAATTGAATTACTTCTTAAAATATATATATATATATATATTATTTAATATTATTAAAAACTTAAAAATGCTAATCATATGTTATTCTGCTTACAAAGATCTGTTTACCTGTGCATATAATATGTGTAACTAAAATATGAATACGATATATATTAAATGGGGGTTTTTTTACCTCCTGGTTTGGTGAATTTGAATACAGTTACATTTTAATAAGCACTATTTTGTTTGAAAGAAATAAGATTAGCTTTTCAGTTGTTGGGAATTGCAGTCTAACAAATATTTTTGACATACAAGCAATGATTTTTGTACCAAGTAAAAATAATAAAAAAAAAGCTGGAATCAATTTTAGGTTTTATATTATACAGTAGTTTATCTATGCAAATAGACCTCTGGTCTCGATGCTTCGGCTTTCGAGCCACCCCCCCCTCCCCCCCAGTAATACAGTAATTATCTATGCAACAGCTGTGTCAACATGTATGAATCAGATATGAATCGAAAGATTTTTCTTTTGACTCCAATTTGTCAAATTTAGGTGTAATTGTGTTTTAAAACAAATTTCAACATAATTTAATAATTACTGATACCATAACATGTCCTGAGTTAAAGTCATGAAATAATATTTATAAGAGAATAAATAAATGCAGGTAGTTGTTAATAGACCTAAATGTAACTTATTTATGAAAGGGAGCTCTTTCTCTCTCTTGCTTAAAATAAATTAAGTTTTTACAGAATTGAAACTTAGAATTCCCAACATGGCTGTCCATTATTCTATTATTACTCAATACTTATGTTATTTATGCCACATTTTCAATTATTCTACATACAATTTCAACCATAATTATCTTAAATAACATATCTGAAATTTATCTGCTCAAATAAAAATTGTATTGTATGATAGATGACTAGTTTTAAAATAGAAAATATCATACTTAACCTAAACAACTTAATTAAATTTCTAAAGATTATTTTATTATTATTGTGCTGTACTTATTTTTTATGTACTCCCGTGAAAAAAAAAAAAAAAAACTATGCACAACAGAATGACTATTTTTAAAAGGAAAAATACAGAGACTATTTTAAAATCATATTTAATTTTTGTGGTAATCAAAGCATTCAAAACACACATTAGAACACAGAAGAAGAAAACAGTTGTGTCAGTTTTTTCTCCTGCAAAAAATTTGCATGTCATCACTGAAAAACAATCCTTTCCAAATAACAACATATCAAAATTAATACTTTTATTTAAAACACATGTGAATACATATTGACATATATATATAACAATTTTTTTTAATGATTTTATTTTTATTTTGAAGTGGCTTAAAGACTTTTTACAGTTGGGGAAATAGTTTGATTCAGTTATAGGATATCTTTATCTGATTTTGAGAAGAAATATTTCAAACCAGACAACTCAAGAATTTGGAATATATATATACCTATCATATAATCAGATATAATATATCAATAACAAAAATTGCATTTGTTTCAGCAAATTCATAAAATATAAAAGAACTCTTACAAAGACACAAAGTATTAAATTAAGCATATATTTCAGAAATATTTTGACAACTAAGAAAAAATGAGACATACTTTAAGAGGATTACACAGGGGGAAAAAAAGGTAAAAATTATTAATTTCCAGAGGAGATATTTTAATATGTGAATACGCTCTACGTCCACAGGTTTAACATTAGCAAGAAGAATTGGGGAGTTAATTGACTAATGGTCTTAAGAATTACATTAAAATAAAATTATGTTTAGCAAAATTTTTTATCCCAGTGAACTGACAACATATTTTTTATCTAAGATATTCACACTCACAAAAAAAAAAAAAAAAAAAAAAATAGAATTATACTTACATGAATACATAATACTTCAAGTTCAATATAATTAAATAATTCGTGATGAAATTTGGTAGACTTGCAGGAACTGAAGAATACCATCACTTTTTTCTTTCTATTTTTCTTCAAAAATGTGTATAACAATAGCAGTCTTTTCTCAGATGGACAGACAACATAACCCTGCAAACACATTTAACTTTGTTTAAAATCTATTATAATTTCCAGACATAGAAATAATTAAGCACAAAGTATATTTTACCAGGGAATATTTTTGCTAGCTTTTGTTTACACAACTCTCTTACTCAAAAATGCTATGCCGTAAAATTTTTAAAAAGGAACTCAATAATTTAAACTTAATAAATTAGATATTTATTGATAACTGAGCACATTTAGTGAACAATTTTAATTGAAATTCTTTAATAATTGAGGTGTTTAGAATCTAAGTTAATTAGGCCTATAAAACGTTTAGAGGTAGTATTTGAAGATAAATTTAATAGGCTATAACTGCATTGCATTCAAAATGTAGGAGACTAGTGCTATCTGTTGTTCACATTTTGAACCTATAACTTGTTTTTTTTATGGCACTGAACCAATTATTGTCTATAAAGCAAGAATTCATCTCAAATTTGGTTGAAAGAAAAAAATGGACTTTATCCACTTTGGTCCTGAACAACTTAATTACAAAGAATTCAGAGAGAAGGTTGAAAGACTTTTTTATTATTTTTTTAAATCTTTAACTAAAAAAAAAGTGATCAGAGTCAAACACGAGATCTTCAGTATAATGTGCTAAAATGTGCAAGATTCTGACCCCTCATGGTACAAAGATCAAATGCATCTGCGATGATCATGAAATTGTATCAAATTTCAATGCTTTTTAAAATTTTTAATAAAATTTTGAAATTTCCCGATTTTACCCTGACTTTTTCAGGTTCTCCAGATAGCATACCAATCCTGTTATTATGTTAAAAAATATGGCTTGTGAAAATATTCAATAAGTAAGATTACCAGCTCAAATGTTCTCACATTACTGACTTACAGCATACTTTTTAAAATGCATTCACAGAAAATTAATACAAAAATATTTTTAACATTTTCTAGATTATTTGCAAGAAATTAAATTATGAAGCATGCTTCTAAAATTAATGTAAATGATTTTAAAATACGTAGGTTAGCATAATTTGAAATTGATTACAGAATCAATAAATCGTGCACATGACAGCTATGTGGCAACTTTCCTTGACACAATAGACATTAATTAAATACAAAACGCTGTACAAGTTACTAAGATATTTTTTAGCTAGGTTACAGAAATTAAATGCAGTAAAATATTGAGACAAATGAATAATCATTTTAAACCCCAAACAATTACTGTTAGGCATAATGGAAAATTCAAAACAAAAACACAGGTATATATAACATTAACAATTATTCCGTAGCATATAAACAGGCTACATAATCAACTACAAATGTTAAAATTCCAAACCAGCAAGGAAATATATTGTATTAAACTTCAAATAACCATATTCAGGCATAAAATCATTAAAGATGAATTTTATATTTATGGAACAATATTAATTAAACTAAAATTTGTGGCACTATAATTAATTAAGGACCCTGATCTACAGTGCCCAACCCTGTTTTCTTGAGCATGGGCCCTGAGGTGCTATACAGCATATGTCCCAGCCAGGTGGTAAAACTGAGCTGCATTGCACATGTGCCGAGTGACGCCGTCAAGCACATCAACCATCGCACCCAAGTCCTGAGGGACTTATAACGCACTCGCCCAGGAGAGTCTTTCTGTAAGCATTGCGGCCGGTAGGAGCACTGCCAGATGCGTATCACTCCCATTAGACACAAGGGAATGACGACATAGGCTGTTGAGATTGTCGTGATTCTCAACCCCTTGAGAAACCACCACGTTACACTTGGGGATGAGTCAGGGTCCCCCAACAGCTTCGGGGCTGGACTCCAAGAGGGAACCAGGTCCTAGGCCTTAAGTCAGGTTTTCCCGACCCACACTTGCTCTACCAGAACAAGAAGGACGTGAAAACATACAGAGGTAGTCACACTAGTCAGGTGGTAAATCTAATGTGGGATGCTGTGTTTAGTTCCCAAGCAAATTTGGTACTCATTTTACCAACCCCCGAAAGAATGAAAGGTTGAGATGGAACAATATTAATTAATATAAAATGCAAGATAAGAAAGAACCAGACCATGTAATATCTAAAATTTAGACAATATACTACGGACAATTTCTAAAAGGAGGCAGAAAAAATTGTCATGTTCAATATAATACACAATAGCAACCATTGCATTTCCCGGTTAAGTACCAGGACCATATAAATACAAACTTCAAGGATTAATAAGCAAAACTTTGTATTTTTCTTATTCATGAAATTATTATTATTTCAGATTTACTAATATAATCCTTCTTTTCCACGGAAATGCAAACATTTGCTAGGTAGAGCATTGTTACAGGGTTCATACTCTATTTGAATAACAAAATTCTCCGACTTTTCCAGGTTTTTTCCAGACCATTTTTCCTACAATTCCATGCCCTCAATTCACAACATTTTTAGAAATACGAATAGCATTTCTATGATCTTAATGATTAAATATACCTCTGAAAATAAAAGTAATCTATAAAATTGAAACTCAGAATCTATTTTTTGATATTTAAAATATAAAAAATGAAAAACAGTTAAAAATATACAATTTGGATGGATTCAAAGTAACATTTTATTGATATAATTAGATTTCACATATCAACCATTCAAATATTTTTTGACATTTCTACTACCATGTAACAGTTTGTGTTGTTTCAGAAATAGTTTGTTATATGTAACTTTCAATGTTTTGTCTTTTAACAATTTAATTTTAGCTACAACTTTTTTTTTTTGCTTGCATTATAATTTTCTTTCTTTTTCTTATTTAAATATTCATGATATCTCATCCTAGTCACCTAACATGGCTCAATATTTCTTTCGCAGAAATATCACCTATTTAGCTACAAATTTGTATGGCTAAAACATCATTTTGTTAAAAATATGAATGTAGCAAAAATACTACTTGCTAGTAAAAAATCTGAATTTGGAACTTGGAAGAATCTTGACACGTAATAGCACATTATATATATTTTGTAAATCCCTGACTTTTCCAGGTTTTAGGAGAAAAAATGCAATTTTCCCTGACTTTTCCATGACTTTTTGAGCACTTGTCATTTTCCCTGACAATTCCCTGTTTTCCATATTTTCCAGTTGCGTAGGAACCCTGTGTTATCTCTAATAGAATTTAAAGAGCATTTAATATCAATTAATTCCTTTTAACAAAAAGTACCCATATTTTTTAAATGTAAAATTAGAAATGAATCATACAGCAGAAAAATAATCCAAGTTATTATGATAAAAATAAACGGTTTGCATAGACATTCAATAAATACAGCTACAAGCTCAAATGTTGTGTAATTTTTAAATATCAGAATTTTAAAATGCATCATAGAAAATTATGATAAAAACTTTAATATAAATATATTTTAACATAATGCTTAACATAATTAGTACTTTGCAGCATTTTAGGATGGTCTTTCCAATATTTTTTTATCATTGCTAGCAAACCTGCCCGGCATTGCCTGGGCTCACAGAAAAGTACCTTCTATCCATGGGGGGAAGGATTCCCACTCAGGCTATTGGGATGGCAATTTAAAACTGTAGAAAAATTTGAAAATGACCTCCAGGAAATATTTTTTTGAAATAGTAAACATATGCCTTTTTTTTTCTTTAAATGAAAGATACCATCAGTATCACAAAAGTACAGACAACAAGTAGGTAGTTTTCGTTTTTGTAAAACTGTATGAGATCCTTGGTGATTGCAAATTTAAAATGCACAAAAAACTGAAAATATTTAAACGACCTCCAGAAAATGTTCTTGAAATAGTAAATATTCATATTTTTAAATGAAAGATACCATCAGTACCACATAAATATAGTCTAAATGTAGATTTTTTTTTTTTTTTTAATAACTCCATACAGATCCAACAATTGTGATTTTAAAATGCACAAACTATGAAAAATGCTTTTTTTTTTTTTTTTTTAATAGTAAATAGTTATATATTTTTAATGAAAAATATCATTGGTGACGAAAAGGTACTGGTTATTTGCAGATGTACTTTCTTTTTTCTTTCAGACACCAAGTAATAATAATTTTAAACTCTAGGAGAAACAGATTGTTTTCCTTCCATCTGCGAGCTATGTACTTAAACAGCCACGTTTTCAACTCACATATGTGAAAGCGAACATAAGTCAGCAAACTTAGGAAAACTGTAGCTCCTTCATCAGCATTTGATAGAGATTTAAAATTAATATATGGCTAATTATCGCAATATAAAAAAATCTGTGCCACAGGTGTATTGGGATCTTTGTCTATTTTTATCCAAATTCGTAGACTTCCTCTATGTGCAATAGATTTCCTTAGCCATTGGCAACAAACAACACACACACAAACATCTTTTTATATTAATATAGATCATTATTATTACAATCATACACCATTATAGTAAATCTGGACATGAAAAAAAAATGTTTCATTTCTTTTATAAATTTAAATAATTTAATGGTACAATACATACATTGATGAAAGTTTTATCAGAAAATATGACAAATCATGTAAAAAAAAAAAACTTTCAGCATACCTGTTTTAAACCATCAACAGTAGCTTTATCATGTTTTTCATGCACACCTATATACAATGGCTCCTTTCTTAGAGCAACACGAACCAAATCTTCTGTCTTCTCAGTCAAAGTTGCACTGAACAGAAGAGCCTGTCTTGTTTCTGGGGAAAATAAAATTATACATTATTTAACAAAAATATACATATATATTTAAAATCATGATGGATGAAGGTAAAATCATAAAATGTATTAATCTAAGTCAATGATTCTCAACTGGGGGTACATGTACCCCTGAAAGTACATGGTGGATCAGTTAGGAATCATGCCAACATAATGTCGATAATGGGTGAAAACATGTACACAAATAATAGTTAAAATAAAAACACAAAAACAAGGTTTCAGAATTTTGGTTTACAAGGAGAGATTTGTATATAAGACAGATAGATTAGAGGCCTGCATGAGCCGAAATTACCTGGCCAGACCCTAATTTTTTTTTTCTTTTTTTTGTCCAATCTGGTATAAAAGTTAAAAGTTCAGCTTGGCCCATACAAAAAAATTATTAGCCTGGTATAAAAGCTAAAAGTTTGGCCCAGTTGAATTTCTACAAAATATGCACAACATGTTTCTACAAAACATGTTGCTGAAGCAACATTATCATACAATTAAAATTGCTCAAAAAGCACACTTACTTATGCATAGATTTTATTTTCAGATTATGTTCAAAATACATGGAATACAAAATATCAACAATATTAATGACCACTTAGACAATTATATTCATAAACACTGATTTAAAAAACTGACTTATACAATTACATTCAAATGAAGATTTGAAGATTCAGAAAGAACAAGTCAAGTGGGTAAATGTGATCGACAATTGCACAAAGGGTTTCTTTTAATATTCATATAAAAAATCTTTATCCTAAATGGAATTAGTTCTGTGGAAATCGGGGCATTAGATATGCATATATTAAAAAATGGTGTCAAATAACGATAAACCAACCGCTAGGGGCACGGTTCACAAAATGTGATATTTATAATAAAAGTCGTCCACTCCCTACCTACCTCACGATTAAAAAAGAAAAAATACAAACATTTATTTAAAAGACCTTGATCGTATAGTATTTTGAACTTATTCACACAGAAAAACCTAAATAAGGGACGAAACATAATTTGCTGCTGTAGAAAAAAATAGAAAAGAAAATAGAGATTTTCTTTGTAAATTGAAGATTTAAGTTTATTGAAAGTGAATGAATATTGATTTAAAGCACAATTAAAATTTTACATTGAATATTATTGTAATAGACTTATTTCCTTTTAACATGAATAGTTTAACTAATGAAAATTGAATTAAATTTATCAGTAAGACATTACATAGAGAATCATTTACAATAGTCAAATTACTTTTAGCATGCTTAGTTTATTTAATGAAAACATCTTACTCCGGAGTAATAAAAAAAAGGATGGTATATTCTCACCATGTGGTCGACCACTACTCGCAATTAGCCGGAAATTTCACTCTCATCACAAAGGAGAAAGGACATATTCAAACTTTCTTGCTCTCCCCTTTTCTCTCACTGTTAAAACATAGAGCTTCATTGTCGTCGTAAATCTTCCCCACTAGCACCAGCAGTCACAGCAAGCAAATTCAGACAGCCATCGACGTCCTCCGATTCCAATCACTACGTCCTCCGGGTTCCACTCGTTCCTTCTGCCGCCTCCGATCGTCCCAAACATCTCCAAGTCCCGATAACCAGCCGGACTCCACTCACCCTTTTCTCCACGCTTCCTATCGTCGAAGAACCGTCCAAAAAGCCCCTTCCTCCGTGAAACGCCGGTCTTTTATCCTCTTGCCGTCGCGCATCTTCGCTTCACACCACAGCAAATAGTCCGATGGCGCGCCAAAGATGATGATCTTTCAATTTGTTGATTAATTTAAAAACATTCCAAAATTTGCTTATCGATGTACAGTTTATATTTTACATACTTTCTTTTACAGTAATTACTGATTTAAAAATGGAGTAAAAACACACATAAAAACGTGGTCCGATTGCCGCAGAAGAATACACAAAACATCGTTACATCGACACCACATGCTTAGTAAAATATGAAACGAAAATTTTGACATACATTTTTTAACAGAACATCTCTAAAAACTTTTAAAATAATAATATTTTTACATTTAAATACATATTTTCAAAGATAAATTATGAACCAAAATTAACTTTAGCTATTTTTTTATATACATTTTGAAGTATTATTAACTTGAATTTTCATGCATTATATTCATAATTATTCGAGGAAAAGGTTTTTACATCGGCGGGCGCCGAGCCAATACAAAAAAAATCTCCTCAAAACGTTATTGAACACAACAAAAATTAATATGATATAATATGGCGCAATTTGCAAAATATTGTCTGACAGAAAAATTAGAGACATCCTAAAGTTAGAAAAAGTAACAATGTAAATAAAACAGCCTAAAGATATCATAACCCCATTTATTTATTAATTTAATTAATTACTTTTTTATTTATTTACTTATTTAGAAAAACCCAAATTATCTTTTTTTTTTTTTTTAAACTTATTTAGCAAAATCCAAATTATCAACATAACAATTCTTAAAGCCATAGTAAATTAGGTTTTTATTTCTTTACCATAAAAATCAGATGCTTTTGACTATGATAGAATTTTATTTTCATTAATACAAAATTAAATCATAATTTCTGTTCTAATCATGCGATCTTTATAAAAATTAGATTTATGGGTTCTCTGTAAAAAAATAGGCATAGATATCTAATTTTCAAATCGATAAATGCAATATTTAAAAAGATTTTAATAGAGCTTTACAACTCTGAGTACATTCAAAATTTCTGGTTTATGCTTTCCATATGTCAAGAGCTCGCTATCTCTAGCTGAGATAACACACACAATTTGAGAACACACGCTGTGTTCACAAATAAATTCTTTTTAAGTAATCTAATTAAATAAAAATTAATTGTAATTTCTGTTCTAATTATTGAAGAATTACGAAAATTACATATTTAGATTCCTTGTGAAGAGATACGCATGGATCCATAATTTTCAAATCGATAATTGCAATATATATATATATATATCTTACGTGGCACGAAAACAGGGCTGAATTTGTAGCTTACCATTTGGCAACAACCATAGTTTCCGCAGCAACAATTCTTAATGGTTCGTTTTACGGTCAAATGATACATTCAACAAATCAGCTTTCTGATCAAGACATTCTTTTAGACACAGCAGAAAACAATGACGATTCTCATTGGATCGTTTTACAGTGATGTGATACATTCAGCAAATCAGCTTTCTAATCAAGATTTTTTTTTAGAAATGGCAGAAAGCATTTTGTTTAACAGTTTGTTGAGTACAGTTTTTCAAAGACTTTTTTAAATAAATTTAAGCCGTTCTGTGCAAATAGGCAAAATGAACGCTGTGCTGCACAATTATTTTTAAATTAACTGTATTTTGAAGGTTATTTTTTCAAAATGTTAAAATGATTTATGCCCATTGGTAACAACACCAACTAAATTGCATTTTTAATTTTGATTTCAACAAAGTTTTCAATTACTTTTTTCTTTCATTAAGAACTTTTTTTAATTTCATATGTTAAAATGGTTTATGACAGTACTTATTTTGTCTAGAGTTGCTTCAAAAAGTGGTGAGCGAGCAAAGCGAGCTGGAACCACGTAGCAGTCCCAATGTGAATTGCCTCGAAATTCACGGGGGTTGACGAGCATTAGAGAAGCAGGGGGCTAAGCCCCATAGTTTTAAAAAAAATTTATAGAGCCGGAATTCTTCCAGTATAAGGAAATGCGGTTTTTGTTTAATTTTTTTACCGCAGCGAGAATGAAAATTTTCGAGGTGTAGGTGAAAGACGAAAGCTCGTTGGTCGGTTTCAACTCTCGTATCAGGGTACCATTTCAGTCAAAACTGAACTTCTTTCTTTGTTTCGGTAAAAATGTTCCTTTTTTGTTAATTTTTGATGGTTTTAATTAATATCTTGCATTAATTAAGTTTTTCAAAATTTTATGATTTCCAGTGTGACAGTAGGTATTCAGCTGTAAGTACACGAAATTTCAAGTCTAACTTATACAGTTTCTGAGAACAGACTCTGTGGCAGACAAAGGAGTGAGACAAATAGGGTTGAGATGAACAAAAAACTAAAAAGACAAGTAAAAAGAGACACTAAAAGTGTGAAAAAAAACATTTCCAGAACATCTGAGAACATTCTAGAACTCCAGAAATAAAAACTTACTATAAAATTAAAGGGGAAATTTTAGAAAGGGACCTTATAAGAGAAAAAAAGGAAAAACAGAATATTAGCATTTTAAGACAAAATAAAAGATTAAATGGAATAAAATTTTGAATAGACTTTAAGATAGATTAAAACTTCTTAAAAATATGATATATATATATATATATGTATATATAATATAAATATTTGATTAAACAGAAACAAATGAAATTTTAAACTTACTGGGCAATATACGAACAATATTCTTCATTTCTTCTTCAAAACCAATGTCGAGAAGTCTATCAGCTTCATCAATTATCAAACACTGAAGATTCTTAAACAAAAACATGTTCGTATTCTGAAAAAGAAAAGACATTCCTTAAAAGTGATAATAGACAAGTAAATACATATAAGATTAATAATATTAAATGCTATAATATATATATTAATTAAAATCTAAATGCATTAGATTGGAATGATGCTATAACTTCAAAAACACACAAAGCTCATTTAGTAAAAGTAACTAAAACCTATTTAAAAATAGGAGAGAACTAAATGAGCGCATGTTAACGATTTAAGAAATGTAAAAAGGTATGGATTAACACACAAAGATATATTACAGCAAAGAAAAGAGAAACTAGTATTTAAAATATATATATATATATGTCACGATTTAAGGACAAAAGATGATGAATGCAATGGCAGTTCCGTTTTATATAAATGTTTTTTCAGATACTGGATGTTCTTTTGCGAAATTCAGTCGAGGGCGTTTCCATGCTAGGGGTTTAATTTGCAGTCGCCATATTCACAGAAGATGTCTGTGAGTAGGTAGATTAAAAATTCCATCACATAACCAAAAAGCTTTTTATTGGCAACTTAATAAGTCAGGCAGAGATTTTTTTTCACATTATCCATCGTTTCAGATCTTACGACAGGTTACAAATTAGAAATGAGCATTATGGTAGTAGATTCTATTAGCTTTAAAAATCCATAGAGAAATAGTAACAGGAAAAATATCCTGTCTCCATTCACCAGTACCAGGCAAGTATTCTAATTTATTAGGAGCTCAAATGCCAAAACACAGTCCCAAGGCCTCTCTTTTCGACTGACTCCCAGA
This sequence comes from Maratus michaelseni, assembly GCA_963931845.1. Lineage (NCBI taxonomy): Eukaryota > Metazoa > Arthropoda > Arachnida > Araneae > Salticidae > Maratus > Maratus michaelseni. The sequence continues at coordinate 25,693,103 of OZ007600.1, read as the reverse complement.
AGCACGGAACCGCGATATATGATTTCGAGAAAAGTATGAATACAGGGGTGACGTTACGGTCGATGTGCCAATGAAGGACCGGGATTCTTTAAGAGAAGCGTCAAAATTTTGGGGGAAAATGATTTCTGGTCAGAAAGCGTGCCAAAGATGCTTCGAGATCATTCCATCATGTTCTATAGATTAGCTGTGAACCAGATGAGTTTTAAGATAACTGATTATCGTTAATTACTGGATTGAGGCTATGGAATAATTTTAACGTTTACAAAAAGGAAAAAAAGAAATTAAGAGAAATGGTATATCAATCTTGGATCAAACCTGGAATGGAATTAAAATTTTCACAACCATGTTAACAATAACATTGTGTTTATTTTTAGGTGTTAAGGGCAACAAAAGGGGGGGGGGGGGTGTACATATTAAACACTTTATCTCTGTGTTAATCACTAAAACAAAATAAAAACTAGCTTTCTTATAAATGTATAAACCCTGATTAAACTACAATGTTTGAATTCTAGAAAAATGTTTAAAATTCTTTTTAAAAAGCTAATATGCATACAAAAAATATTATCAAGCAATTATGTCCCTATAAAAATTGAAATTGGTGTTTTTTGATTTTGCAAATTCTTTACATATGGTGCATAGCACCAAATTATCATCCTGAATGAACCATGGGTTCTCTTTCTTCCATTTCATAAAAGTCTAATTGCTTATATCTTTGCAAATTGTTTTAGAATTCGCATGGCTAAAACCCAGCAGTTCTTTATTTTCTCCACTTATTTTCAAATGTTTACTAGCAAATAGCAATGTAAACTAGGAAGATACATCACGTTTCACCATTTTAAAACATACATGCATACCTCCAAGCTATCAAACAAGGTGTGCAAGAATTTTAAGAATGTAATCTCTAAGGTCAGTTTTATCAGTCATTGGTTAAAGTGATGTCAACTTTCAGATCACAAAAAGTTTAAAAAAAAGTGGGTAAGTGTGATCGAAAATCGCACAAAGAGTTTCGTTTAATATTCCTTTCAAAACGCTTTATCCTTTCTTTAATAAATCCAGATAAAATCAATTTTCAAAAAAAAAAAAAAAAAAAAAAAAAAGTCATGTTTTTTATAAAGTAAAAATTTACCGGTCTATTTTTCTCATTTTTTCGAAAATCTGAAACGTTCCGATAGCATGCGAAGCCCGCTATTATAATCTGTCATAATAATATCTGTCATGTGGACTAAATGCGATATTAAAAAAACATGAATTTCAAAATTAAACATGATGTATAGAGACCTTCAAAATGCTAAAATATGCCAATATTTCCATAATCGGGTTTTTATCATCACTCAATACGTTCCTCCAACTCATACATTTACTATTCTCTATTACTCATATTGATACTCTATTTGTATTATTCTCAAACATTTGAAAAATCTGTTAAACTTCCAATATAACGTCGGATTAATTTTCTTTTTAATTCTCTAATGACGTCATATTAAGCTGCTTTCTGTATATACCCCTTGTATTATCTGTATATTCTCATACTCCTTGTATTATTGAGAAATGTTTGAAAATTTCCATTTTATTACCAATATGACGTCATATTAATCTTCTTTTTCAATTGGTGAAACTTTTTATTTCATATTCATTTTTCATATGGAAATCTTTGAATAGAAAATTAATTATTGTAGAAAGAATTTTATTGTGGATTTTTAATTGTTGACAACTGCTATAATGAAAAATGTTAAAAACTTTTAAATAAGAAAAGTGTAAATTCAAGATTTCAATAACATACCAGTCAACTTTTGAAAAGGTCAAGATATAACAACATTTTAAGCTTTTAAGTACGTAACAGATGAACTTTGTTGATGACCATTATAAAGATATTTTTATATGAAAAATACACACAAAAGCCATCATTTTACCCATTGTATTAACTACATTTATTAACGAAAGCAAAAAATATGCAACATTCTTTTAATGTATTAAAAACTTAACTTCCTTTTAAAGATGAAAAGTAACAGATTTTTATGGTATCTTTTGAAAATGAAACTTCAACTCATTCCTTTAATAATACTCCTTACATTCAGCATTTATTGTTATTAAAAGCAGTTAGAAATATATTTATAATTTTATGGGAAGAAAATTGAGTTTGGATTAACTCCACAAAAGTGATAATGAAGAGAGGAAAGTTTTTTCAACTAGGCAAATCATATTCAATGGTTTGAGTATCATAGTTGAGATTTATTCCAATCCAATAGAGTGAAAATTGCTAATTACATGGTATACAGGAGTTTCCGTGTTATATCACATTCATCATGCAAAAATGCTATAGTTATAGTTGGGATGGATGAAATTATCACTGCAGTTCGCAGCCTTGTCCAACAAATAAGAGTGAATTATCAGGCCAGCCAGGATATCGTTGGGATAGCTCAGTTCAGGGTGTCTATTCCAGATCAGCAACAAATTTCCCTGACATTTCCAGGTTTTCCATGCCAATAAAGAAAAAATTCCAAGTATCGAGATTTTATGTCACACATAAAAAATCTTAAAAGTTGTGAATTTGAGAGTGAAACTGATTCTAGGACACAGATTACTGATTTGTTACATAATTTTTTTGCAAAATTTACAAATTGTTGAATATTTTACATGCTAAACATTTTGCAGATAACACTTTTAGCATCAGGTCCTATCCATTTTGTCAAATCAGGATGAAATTTTTTATCGCATCAGCCACAGTTAAATACAGATTGCTTTGACATATTTTAATACAAATAATAAAAATTCAATAAATTAAGCTAACAAATGTTCAGTTCCCAAACAAAGATAAGTAAGCAGAGTGAAACACCTAATCAGTCCTACAACATTCAGTAGAAAGTTTCAGTGAAGCTTGAACTGAAAATCTCTGAGTTACAGAGAAGGACTGAAAGAGGGTAGATAGAATGATTTGCACAAGAGGTTGAAATACTCTTTAGAGTACTTATGAAGAACAAAGTTTGATTTTAATGGCACAGCAATTTTAAATGAAACATTTTCCTATTTTTTGCTTGAAAGTTCAAATTTTTCTACCTTTTACTCAGAATTTTCAAATTTCCCTGACTTTTCCAGGTTATCCAGGTGGCTAGACACCCTGTCAGTTGGAAGAGCGTTGGCATGGCAAGCCAAAGTACCCAGGTTCGAGTCCTGGTCCTGGCATTTTTCGCTCTGTTGGAATAAATTTCAACTATGATACTCTAACCATTGAATAAACTTCACAAAAATGTATAAAAATAAATGACCTAAGAGTAAAAATGCAAAACATGGTCAAAATAAATACATTTTACACCTAGCGTGTAAATATTTGCAAGAATGCAATAAGGTAGCAATTTTCCAAAAGAGAATATAGTATCATAATGTAGAAGATTCATTTAATTTAAAGGCTACCTGCAAATGATCGAGAAGTCTTCCTGGAGTAGCTATGAGTATATTTATGCCAGTTGAAAGCTTCTGGGCTTCTTCTTTTCTGTTCATACCTCCCATTACTAATCCATGAGTGTGAGAATGATATTTTAAGAGGTCCTTCACAACATTGTAAGTTTGCATTGAAAGTTCACGCGTAGGGGATATCACAATAACACCGGTCCCATTTCTAGGAGAAAACTTGAGTTTAAACATAAGTTCTACAGCTGGTATAAGGAAAGCAAGAGTTTTACCACTTCCAGTTTTAGCTGCACAGACAGCATCACTGAAACAAAAATAGAATAGAGTATAAGACTTTTTTAAAGCATAAATGAAGCAATGAACATAAATGAAGAAAAAAATATTGATGCAATATAGTAATTAATTTAGCAACTTTTTTGATTAAGAACAGTTTTTGCTTTAATGTTTCCTTTCATATAACATCAATTTTGTGTAATTAGAAAACCAAATGCAGAATTAAAAATGGCATGGCAGAAAAACATAAAATTCTATTTTTAACTATCTTATTTAAATGACAACTTTAACTAATTCCACTTTTGAGCTATTTTATTTTAAAAAGTTATTTTTACATAATTTACATAGCTTTTCTTTACTTTTTCTTTTTTTTTTATGTTTTACCAGAGCTTTTATAAAATTCTACTCTTGTACAATTTTTACTTAAAATTTACAACAAATAATTTATAATGAAATACAAAGAATGAATTATCAATTTACTAATCAGCATACAACCATTAGAGTGAAAAAATGTCCAGACCGGGGTTCAATCCCGGATCCCTTGGTATAGCGCACCAAGTGCTTTAACACTTAAGCTATCCAGACGACATCCAGTCTAGCATTCTCTCACTCTTATATGGCAAGGCTATGAGCACGCAGCACAAGATGGAAATTCAATCATGAGCACAACATCGTTGGCAGGCACGAGACAAATTAAACCCAGTATCGGTGAATATTTATACACCAATTAATTTTTCAGCAGAGCTGAAATTACACTGTAAATTTTTAATGAAATACAAAGAATGAATTATCACTTTACTAATCAGTGTACAACCATTAGAGTGAAAAAATGTCCAGACTGGGATTCGATCCCAGATCCCTTGGTATCCGGGAGATACCAAGTTTCATTAGAGTGGACATTTTTTCACTCTAATGGTTGTACGCTGATTAGTAAAGTGATAATTCATTCTTTGTATTTCATTAAAAATTTACAGCGTAATTTCAGCTCTGCTGAAAAATTAATTGGTGTACAAATAATATATATTTGCTCTAAAGTCTTGCTTTTAAAATGTGTGTTGTCTATTATATATATATATATTAATTATTATATTTATGACAATAATCACTTCATAAAATTATCAGAAAGTAGCAACTTTGGATTTTAGAAAAGGTATTTAATTTTTTTAATTTTGAAATAAAAAGTTATATTATGATTCCAACAATGAAAAATGTTTTGAATTCTAAAATCAATAAGTGGAACAATAAATTTTTAACTTAGAAGCTGTTTAAAATCATGTGAATGTTTAAAATGAGATCTGTTATATGTATATTCTAAACAGATTTTATTGTTATACAGCAGTGTTTGGCATTATTTCCCTAGACAAGTATTTTACCTGTTTAAAATTAATTTCACTCACTGAGAAAATGTCAAGAATTAAAATTACTCAAATATTTTTGGAAAATTTTTGAAAAATATCACCATTTTAAGAGGTTGTACAGTCTTAAAAAAACCACAGGGTATAGTATATACTATAGGTGGGAGATATACACCACAGAATATATGCTATTGCTATGGAGAGTATACAGAGATATCCAGAAGGTACATGGTATATACCACCATATACCCTCCACTACATCTCTTTTTATACCTTCCTGCAAACTTTCAAAAAATGTATTTTTATTTTTATTTTATTTTTTTTATTTTTTTTTTTTTGTTATTGCATTTTCTGAAAGTACATTTTGTAAAAAATATTCAGTTGCATTTTCTAGTCAATATGATAAATATTAACAAAGTTACGCCATTTCAATTTAATTTGTATTATTACACATAAATCATAACTTGAATCTTTAAACATAATTATCTCTAAACAATGTTTTTAAAGTCAGTGATCACGATAACTTGAACAAATTTCAACCAATCTTCTTCAAATTTTGCACAATTTTTAAAAACAATATTATCTAGAAAGTAATCATTCCTTTTGGCGATCTGATGATTGTTTCTATTTTTTATTATAAACAATCAAAGTTTAAAGAAAAATTGTGAAAATCAATACCTTAAATTTGAATGGTCACCATTTTGTCCAAAATCAATTTTTCCAAAAACTGATCAATTTCTCTCTATTTTTAAGTGTTCGGAGCAAAAACATTGTGCTTTTTATAATTTCAGATAACATTCGACACAGTTATGGTGATCATCGTGGACAGCTACCAGAACGACACCATCTCTGGGGAGTGGGTCTGCTGGGGACACCCAACTTTATTTCATTACCACAAAAAACAAATTTTCTTTAAAGTGTAATAAACAAAATTAAAAAAAAAAAGTTTTTCAAATATCTTGCTTCATTTTCCTGAAAAAAACTTCTCAAAAATACACAATTTTTCTTTTTGGATTTTGTAGGTAGGTAGGTACAAAGCGCGTTCGAAACAGTGAAAGGTCCCATATTTTAAAAACCACACTGGTTAGGATGTTGTGCATATACATAGTCATTGAGAGACATACCCTAGCATTAAAATCACCAAAGTTAAGCAAAGTTGCTTGCTGCGACCAATCTAATGGAGTCAGTGTGAGAACTTGTGTTATTGCAAAATAGAGCAATGCGTGAACATAAAATTTTGCAAGACTCGTAAAATGTTAATACAAGTGTACAGTGTTGAAGCAGGATGTAAAAAGCATGCTTTGAGTGGTTTAAACACTTTTGAGACGGAAAGGAAGGTGTCGAGAATGAGCCATGTTCGGATTGAACATCAACAAGCACAACCCAGACAACATCCAACGAGTGCAAAAAACATCCCCAACAAGACAACGTCCCGCCTCAAAAGAGTCATGAAAGGCCTACACTCTGCAAACATTGCAGAGATCCAACAACGTGTGACAATGGTGCTTCGAACGATTCCAAAAGAAGCATTTGCTGAGAGTTTCCAGCAGCTTAACAACCAATGTCAAAAGTGTTTGTAGCTAATGGTGATTACTTTCAAGGCCAGTAAAGGTATTTTGTTTGTAACTCTTGTTTCCTTCATTTTATGAGACCATTCATCGAACTTTTTGAAGCACCTTAAAGCCAGAACCATTACATTCCATAAAATATATTCATGAATAAAAAAGTAGGGAATTAATTCTTACAAAATATAAACATTTGTCAATGATAGGCTTTTGCAAATTTGTATCTGAAAGTAAATGTGTTGATAATAATGCATCATTTACGTTTCCAGAATATAGGAAATTTATAATCATGAGATTGTCTTACCTCTTTTTACTATCATCATATGAGAGAGGCTTTCAAATTAAAATAATAATAATAAATAATTGTTTAAAAACAACACAAAATGTCACAAAAACATATATGCATCATTTATTAAAAACTTTTACTTTAGGTGTTTTAAAAATATACAAAACTGCATTTCACATTAAAAACCTAGCACTTTCGAGCCGTCCTGGCTCATCATAAGGGTTAAAACATCACCACGCAGATACATACAAAAAACACACAACTAGTCTGAAACACTGTAAAAACATCAATGTCTGCTGAAGACAAGGTCAAACCATTATAAACAGGGTGGGAAGCATAGGGAGGGATGTGCCAATCTTATTCATTCTTGAACTATCTGTAAAAGCTTATACCATACTTTAGGGATATTGTACGAAACTGAATCATTGCATGTTTTATTTTTCCTGGTTAAAATTTCTATTGATTCATTTATTATTGCTTCATAAAAAGAGGATGTGGGTTTAATAATTTTAGCGTTATCAAAATCTATTATAATCGACTGCTGTTGTTTTAATCTGGAAAGGGCCGTTTTACTTCTATTATACTTGACATCTGCAATATGTTCTTTTAACCGAATTTTAAATTTCCTTAAAGTCATACCAATGTAGTCTTTAACTGACTTTGGGACTAACTTAACTTTGGTATGACTTTAAGGAAATTTAAAATTCGGTTAAAAGAACATATTGCAGATGTCAAGTATAATAGAAGTAAAACGGCCCTTTCCAGATTAAAACAACAGCAGTCGATTATAATAGATTTTGATAACGCTAAAATTATTAAACCCACATCCTCTTTTTATGAAGCAATAATAAATGAATCAATAGAAATTTTAACCAGGAAAAATAAAACATGCAATGATTCAGTTTCGTACAATATCCCTAAAGTATGGTATAAGCTTTTACAGATAGTTCAAGAATGAATAAGATTGGCACATCCCTCCCTATGCTTCCCAACCTGTTTATAATGGTTTGACCTTGTCTTCAGCAGACATTGATGTTTTTACAGTGTTTCAGACTAGTTGTGTGTTTTTTGTATGTATCTGCGTGGTGATGTTTTAACCCTGATGATGAACCAGGACGGCTCGAAAGCGCTAGGTTTTTAATGTGAAATGCAGTTTTGTATATTTTTAAAACACCTAAAGTAAAAGTTTTTAATAAATGATGCATATATGTTTTTGTGACATTTTGTGTTGTTTTTAAACAATTATTTATAGACAGAGGTGAATTTGATTCAATTGAGTGTTGTGTTTTTCATGACTCAAGTTTATTTTAATAATAATAAAGTTTTTTTTTTTTTTACTGCAAAATAAATTTATAAATAAATAAATATTTTGGTGATCATCATGTGGTCACTGTTATAAGACTTTCATGTGAAGGAGTTTTGTTTCATTCTAATAATAATGTAAATTGTGATATGGAATTGAGTGTTCTTTAAAATATGGAAAAAGCAAAAAGAAAAAAAAGTAATTTTGTTCCTAAATTTTGCTTTTCAATACAGTTAACATTTTTCTAATGGAATAGATAAAAGAAAAATTTAAAAAAAAAAAAAAAAAAAAAAAAAAAGATGATTTTAAAAATAACTCTTAAAATGTATAACCTACTCCTAAAATCTTTAAAAGGGAATAAAAATTACTCCCTGAAAAAATAATTTGGGCTAATGCTGATCATCATTATATACAGTTTTATGCAATACTATTATGTTACAAAATCAAGAGAAAAATAGATACTTTTCCATTATACCAACACCATATGCCAAAATGTATGTTAATGTGGCATTTATTTCAACCCTGACCATGCAAAGGATTTGTATTGCAAACCGTGGCAAACATTTTGACTCGCTACTGCAAAGATAAGAAGCATTTACAAACTCATGCCTGCAGTTTAAATTGAGCTTTATTTTAATATTTTATTGCTATTTACTTCTACATTTTAAGTTTATATTGATTTAATAAAAAAGTTTGTTAAAGTCAATAATTTTGAAAATGTTACATTTTTTAAATGATCATTTTTGCACCAATAATTTTGATTTTTTTTTTAAATGTTTCATTTGGCGCTATTATATTTGACAACAATGGTGTTAGTATATAAGAAAAAAAGACCGAACAATTTTATATTTAACAGAATGTTGAGCAATAAATCTACAATTAAAGAAATTGTTTTAATTATTACAGTGCAGTATGATGGCCCTCATTTATTTTTTTACCCCAAAGGCAACTCAGATTTTGCTTAAATGTTGCACCTGATAAAGTTGGGGATCATGGGCCCAGGTCCTGCATACCCACTCGTTAAGATAGTACTTTAATAATACACTGACTGGATAATCAAAGGATTAACCAATCTCAACAAATAGGATGTCATTACAAACATGGAAATTAATATAAGTTGGGGTATATTAATATGACATTGTGAAAAATCAATATAATTGACACATTGTCAAAATATTAGATATAATGCCGCCCTCTAAAAAATCCCACAATAAAAATTTTTCTAAAAAAAACATCCCAGTACTTTCTAAAATATATCACTGAAATCAATTTTTCATTTCATTCTGTTTCTATAAACTATTTACAATAATAAAATAAATTAAAAATACCTGCTAAGGAGTGTTTCTTTAATTTTAAAAGAATTTAATCTAATAATACAGAATTCTGCCGAAACACGAGCATCATTTTCACAAATTTCTTAGTTATAATCAGGTGTCGATGCAGGGTTTTTTTCTTGGGGCCCATTTTGTGAAAAGTAAAGGTTATTTTTGTGAAATTTATTATATTTTTATGAAAAATAACATTTTGTAACTTAAGTTGAAATTCAGTTACTCAAATTCGAACCAAGCATTTATTAACAAAAACTGTTTAAAATCCTTTTGATGAAGTTTTCTTTTCTGGTGAACTTGTTCGTTTACAATTTACACATATTAAAACATCACAAAATAATAAATTAACAAATAGTATGTTTTTATGGAATAGAATTTTGTGAAACGGCCTATTTTATTAAAAAGAATTTTGTGATATGATCCTGATTTATTATAAGGAATTTTGTGAAGGGGCCCCATTTTATCAAATTGATTTTTGTGAAGGAGGTCATTTTATTAAATTGATTTTTGTGAAGAGGCTCTAAATAGGCCCCAAATTTTTGACTGCATTGACCCTTGATAATACAATATGTTAGAATGATATACATCAATTTTTAAATGTTTTTATGTTAAACAATTAATATGTGAATAAAATGCCTCACTTTCAGCTGATTTTATCATGTATGACTCAGCTGGTGACCTTTAAAAACTAAAGTAAAAAAAAAAAAAATGAAAAAAAAAAACATGCTGGAATTAAAAAATAATAACAAGCAATAAACTATGCAAATTTTTTTTTTTCAAATATCCATTCTTAAGGAACATAATTCAATAATGCAAATTTAATGTGTATTTCACTAATTTAGGGGATTTTTTTGCAGCGCGTAAAAAACACTTTTGGAAAAATAAAATAATAAAATAATTCATCTACCTAAACACGGATATCATTCACTAATAACAAAAAATAATGAAATTTTAAAAAAATTCTATTAAAAATTATAGTTTAAGAATAAATTATAATATAATGAAAAAAATTCCTAATGAGAGAGTTGAAGTACTCGAAATTAGTTTAAAATTTAGTCAATACATATATGTCAGACATTCTAAATTATCTCAGATTTTTCTTCAGACAGTTTCAGCAGGGTGTTGCACCCTGCCTGCCTTTTAGTTTGCAAAATAGCACCTTGTCCTTCATTAAAAAAATTAGCACCCTTCTTGCACAATAGTAAAAAATAAGTAAATAAAGGACCGTTGCTCATTTTTTGCGTAGTAAAAACTGACTCAATGTTGTCTTGAAAAGAGTGTCCTGGATTTTAGATATTAAAGGTGGCATTAAAAATCAAAAGAATGTTCTTAAAAAATCAAAAGAGTGTCATTAAGAATCTAAACATACTCCTTAAGAATTAAAAAGAGCCATTTTCCCACCAGCAGCACCCTATCCTTTTTTTAAACCTGGGGGCCTGGGGGTAATTCTGTACTCTTTCCTTTAATATTTGGGCAATTCCATATGTGGTGGAATGACATTTTGAGTTGTAGAATTAAGTTAAAGCAGTTTTCCTGAAACTATTTACAAATGAAAATTGACTTTTCAGTTTGCACGTGGCTGTTATTGATTAAAAGATTTAAAAAAATTATGAAACATTTTTTTAAACTATTTTATTCTCTCATTTTTGAGTAATTTCTCATTGTATGATGGAATGACATTTTTGCTACCATGACTCTAACCTGGTATTTTAAACTGGAAACTTTTGTGAATTAAGAAGCCATTCAGTTTTTAAACTAATACATATCTTAAATATGATGTATATGTATAACTTATACATCAACAGGCAGCAGAACAAGCTGTAAAAATTGAGCTATGTTTATTTATTATATTTATTTATTTTTTTAATTTAATTTTATTTTTTTGCATTCTATATTAGACTTTATAATAAATTAAAGTTCAAAAAATGGGAATTTTTTTTTTTTTTTTTTTTTTTTTTTTTAAGAGGACAGCATATTAACTCTTTTTAATACCATGAAGATGAACATATAAAATGAAAAGTACATAATTTATAAAAATTTTAAGGGAAAAGCAAAATCATACAGAAAAAAATATTGTAATTTTACAACGCTGCACCTTACGAAACTTATCTAATCCGAATAAAAATAAAATCACTACAGATTAATTAAAAAAGTGGCTCTGCTCAATACTCATTTCATATTAAATCCAAAGATAAATCCCTTTACAGAGCGATGTTTAACATGTTTTTTTAAAGCTTCTCAATGCAATTGGTGCCAATTGCCAATACTTTAAAATCTGATTTAAATTCAATAAAAATGATTACATATTGATAGAAAATACCATTTATACCTTAAATGTCACTGGTTGCAATAATATATATATATAAATATGAACTATAATATGATACCATAAGTTAGATTTGTTTTAAAACAGATTTATAGTATTCTAAACTATTAGAAGATTAACTGATATAATATACAGTAGACTCCTTCAAATCCGCACATCATTTCAAATGTAAACAATCAAACTTACAGTTAAGATGTGGGTGAAAAATTCAAGTCTATTATTATATCATTCTGTATGCATTTCAATATGTAATTCTGGTTAATATGATTGAACTCATGTTTTCTCATGAAGGAAGCATAAATTTATTTCTGAAAAGATTCAAGATAGCGCTGATGGCGATTTTGATTTTTTTACCAAATACATTTATGTATTAATCAAGCTTGTTTGGTTATTAATATAGGTGAAAACTGGGAAATTTAGTTAGTAGCCAATGGCCGGTAGACTCAGTTTGATTAGTGGCCACTTTTTAAAGTTAGTGGCCACTATTATGTTTCAAACTTTCTTGACATCTAGATAAATTATAATCGTTGTATATAAACATATATTTCTATAAGAGTTTTATACCTATTGTATGAGTATGAGTGTATTTCGCATGATTAAACAGTATCTCTTGAAGAAAAATAATCCAACTGGTGAGCATGTGGCAGGAGTCGAAACATTGAAGATACTGAAATGTCCTTAAAATCTGCTTGTATCCGGAGGGAAAAAAGGAATAAATTACTTGAAATGCACGTGGAATAAAAGCTGATTAATATATTTTGCAGAATAAAACTGTATTTCTTGAAAAAATAATCCAACTAAAGAGTAATCATAACATGCACGTAAGAGCACATGAGAAAAAGCCGAAATATTGAAAATACAGCTAAGTGGTTGAAATCTGTTTGCATCTGGTAAGAAAAAGAATTAACCAGTTCTCTAATTAGATGTAATCAATGTACAGATGCATATTTCCATGAAAAATGGTGTATTTCACTTGGCAATCGATAACAGATTTTTTAATCACCACTTGGCGAGTGGCGACTAGGATGGCGATCGATGGCTGATTTTTTAATCGCCACTTTTTAAACTTTAATCGCCACGTGGCGAGTGGCGACCGCTAATTTTCACCTATAGTTATTAAGTATGATTAAACATGAAATAAAACTTTGCTATTTTAAGATTTTGATGTGAATTATTAATGTACCTTTATAACGCAAGTTTCACAGAATAATTCAAGAAAAAAAATTATCTCATCATTATTATGCATTAATTATTTACTTGACCTTTACTTTTAATATTTAAAACATTTTTAAATTTTCTTGATTTTTGTTATTTTGCTTTACTACTTTATTATTTTACCTTATTGGCAGCATTCATTATAATTTCACGTGCATTATTATTACACTCAAATTACTGTTTAGTTTTAAAAATGTAAACAAAACTGCGACCAGAAATCCAAAAATCTGCACAACCAAAATCTGGTCCCTAACTATGCGGATTTGAGGGAGTCTATTGTACAATCTGATATTGTTAAATCTTACCTTCCATCTAAGAGACGTGAAATGGTCTTTGCTTGGATTTCGGTCATTTTTTCAAATCCCATGTCAGCAATCCCTTTTAAGGTTTGCTCAGATACTTTATCCTTCAAGGAATTAAATGAATGATCCTCCTCCATGGTGAAGTTTTTGAGTAGCTTTCCTTGATTACCTAAAATTTATCAAGTTGATTAATCTCAAAATACGAAACAAACATAAATGTATAAAAATATTTTACATAAAATTAACTAAAGAATAGTAGAACATGAACTTTTTCTACTACAGTACAGGACCCATTATTTGGAAACTTTGAGTTTGAAATTTTCCAAAATCTAGAATTCTCTCAGTAATTTTTCAAAAACGTAAAAAGGTACTTCTCTATTATCCTGTCAACCAGTGTTAGAAATTAGCAGTCGTTAGTCGTCAAATGCGACTACATTATAGCATTTGATGACTACAAAATTATTCCTGGGCGTCAAATTTGACGCCTAGCTTTTTTTAACACTTATTTTTTAACTTAGCCAATCACCCGCTTTTGAAAATTTGGTCTCGCACCAAACATAATCTCTAAAATGTGAGATAGTTTGACAGCGATTTTTAGCAGAGAGTAAGAATCCAAATTAACATATTAATTTATGCAAATTTCTAAAATTTATATTGAACCTGCCATTTAGCACTGCTGAATGTGAAAAATTATTTAGTCTGTTTAATTTAATAAAAAGTGTTGCACGTAACTTTTATCCGCTGATACTGTTAATGATTTATTAATAGTAAAACTGCATAGACCCAATTTAGCAGATTTATATCCAGATAAAGCTATAAATCCCTGTGAAATGATGTAGCTGAAGGACTGTTTGACGTCCTGGTTTTAGTATCTAACTTTATTAACCCGCGAGAACTCGCTAGATCTCTTATCACACGAGAACTCGCGAGTGAGAAGTTTTCTCACTGTGCCCAATTGCCTTCCTTTTACCTTACACATTCGTTTAATATCAGCACTTTTTGTTTGTCTTAATACTTTATTCACAAAAGAGATATAAAATGATAAAAACAGTTTCTAAAATTTAATTTAAAATGAAAAAAAAAGGGTTTAAATATGAGTTTTATTGCAACTGCTGGAACCAAAAAAATAGTATGATGGTGAGAGAAAATCTCAAGCAGCGAGTTCTCCCGGGTTAAAATTAGTGGGTATTGTTTGAGTTTCATTTTTGCTATTTATATGCAGTTAAACATTGTTAGCATTAAATCACTTAATGTGAATTTTTGCTTAAGCCCTTCGCGACGAGCGTCCTTTACAGAATTTTTAATCTTTTATCACCGGTCTTTCAAAACAGAAATTTTTGCCTAATTGAATGCAGAAATGCTGTCATTAAATAAGGCAAAGCTTACAATAAAAAGTAACTGGTGGGAATAATCGAGGATTCTGAGCATCTTATGCGTCACATATACGTGTCTCTCGTCCCCAAGGGGTTAACATGAATTAATAATGCTGCCCCAACAGATAAGATGATACTATTATTTTAATTGTTAACACACACCAGGGTTGGCAAGTTTTTGACATGACGGTTTTAACCATGGTTTTTACCGTCATGTCAAAAACCTCCCTTGTCAAAAATGTCAAAAACTGTCAAAAACCCATTTTATAATAGTTTGTTTTAACATTTTTTTTTTTCATTCTATCTTTAAAATTAAGTTGTTTTACATGAAATATTCAGTATCAGAAAGATTCTAAAGTATATTTATCCATCCAAGAAAAACAAAAAAGAATTGCATTAGAATATTAGAATAATACCTCTGTTAGAAGATCTCTACAATAATCTTAAGCTATTTGGAATAGTCTAAAAAAAATTAGATTTTTTGAAGAGATCCTGTAACCTATAAGTTATAGATTAAAGAATGTGTATAATTTCGGTACAATTTATTACATTGTTGAAAACAAAACTTTAAGATTCTACTTATTGAAGTGCAAATGAAAATCACCATAATTGCATTTATGAAATACATAAGATATGCATTAAAAAATATTATCTAAGAATATTCAAATTTATTCACTGCCACTCTAAGCTTAACATCTATTGTCATACAATGTAACAAAATTTTTGCATCTCTAAAATAATTTTAATGCACTTTATTAAAAATGTATATTGAATGTTATTTAATAATTACAATAACCTTTTATTATCATTTAATATTAATGTTAATTGCAGTTAGTAGAATCTATATAAGTGAAGATTTTGACAAATGTTGTTTTTTTCTTTTACTCTTGTATTTTTAAATCTTTCCCATATTAGGAAATGATCTTCTTTTAAATAAATTTAACAAATGTAATTGTAAATAGTAATAATAACAAGAACAACAAGGTAAAATCAATCTAGAAATGTATTGTATGCTACACATACACCATAAATTGGAGGACAATAAAAAATGATAGGTTTTTGACGGAATAAACCGGTAAAAACACGGTTTTTACCACTGTCATGTCAAAAACCAGTTTTTGACGTCAAAAACCCAACCCTGACACACACACAAAAAAAGTTGTCCTTTAGATTTCATGTTAACAATATTTGTCTGTAATTATATGTATAGTTTTTTTTATACTAAATTTAAAGTGTAATTATCAACAATGGATAAAATTTTGTTAGGTTTAATTTTGTTTAACATGGTTAAGTGCATTTTTCTATTAATTTCTAAATATAGTATTAATTAAAACTGCTTTATCAGTTTTACAGTTGCTTCAATTATTATAATATTGTAGATTAAGAACTTCAATAATTTAAATAAAAACAAAAAATTCATGCTTTTCTATAAAGTAGCATATAATGATACATTTATGTGAATTTTAGAAATTGCAACTAGAAGTTTTCATTTGACGCCTAAGATATTTACAGTAGGCGTCATTTGACGCCTACCTTTCATTTCCCAATTTCTATCACTGCTGTCAACCACTTTTCATAACAAAAAACTATCGTCAAACTGTAAGATTAAACGCCAAAAATGCAGTCCCATTTACTTGATGTCAGAAGCATTATACGTGTTTGTTATGTCAACAAGTGGTTTTTAATTCGACATTTGCGTGTATTTTTCATTATGTTTTACTGATTTATTAGTTATTTCATTAATTAAAATAACAATTGCGTCCTTAAATTCTTATATTTTGATATTCCAATGGCAACGTTCTCCTGTTTATTTGGCATTACAGTTTGGCGATAGTTTTTTGTTATGAAAAGTGGTTGACGGGATAATAGAGAAGTACCTGTAAAAATAACAAAATTGAAACAATCAGATGTAGTAGGATATGAATAAAATTGATATACTCCTTGATTATCCCATCAACCAGTTTCGCCAAATTATACAAATGAAAGAATGTTGCAATTCTAAAATTTTAACTTAGGAAAATTAAGGAATTTAAATTTAAAAAATGTCATTATTTAATGACATTTTTAATTGCACCCTTTCCTTTAAAGGAAACGGTTACTTTAATGATGACTTTCACTTATGACTTAGCAACATACCAACTATAAAATTTGGTTTATTCAGATGATTTCTGACATAAGGATACTAAGACAGGGCTTGAATTTTAGGGCGAGATTGCGGGATTCGCGCCGAAAATTTTGAAATCCCGCCCAAAAAAAGATCGTGGGCGGGAGACTCCCGCCCAAAAAATTTCACCCTTTTCCGGAGAAATTTGCGTTAGTTAATTTGATGTCATATAGCGGCGTTCTCGCCGATATCGAAATCAGTGTTGACGTCATTGTTTAATGTTGTTATGCTTTGTGGCTGAATTCTGAGACTGTTCGGTATCGTTGTTTGTTTTCAGTCTCGTTACGAAATCATTTCAGCCGCAGCTTACGAGTGATTCTTTTTCTTTGATGGTATGACGTCATACTTTTTACGAATTCCACGCATCTGGAGATGAATGACTGTATCTCTGTTTCAGTATTGCGTCATCGTGCCGATGACGTACGCTAGTTCCTGATTGGTTAGTTTGTCTAACTGCATGTTTCACTGTTACAGAGTTGATCTTGAATTGACAAGAGAGTATACATTGGAGCGACTTCATGTTTGGTTGGCTCCTTTTGTTACATGTGTTTGAAATAAGTAAAGGCTCATTTAATGAGCGATTTAAGTTGTTGGCCAAAGTTATGGCCTTAATTGATTATATTAAATTTCTTTAATAATGTTTTTAATTATTTTCAATAAAGTTTGCTTAAAGTTCTATTTTGACTTCTTTCTGCATGTGTGTAGACATTAATCCTTAAATACTCTGCTTTAAGTAGTTGTGGCTTCTACACGAATTTTTGCCCTAGCAGCCCGTTACGGGTTATGGGCCCAGCCGGGATTGAAGCCAGCAACATGCAGAGGAGTTAGATATTATAAATTTGTGCTTGCATTCCTCAGTTGAATAGTTTTGAAGTCCATGATGTCATCTTCATCGAACGCCGATTTTCTTCCAATTGATAAATTGACGTCGTCCAATTACAGCACGTGGCGAGAGGATGTCCATGTTCTTCTGATGGAAAAATCTCTATGGGAATGTGTATCTACAAAACTACCCGAGAACCCCGATCCAGCAAAGGGTCTTAGTGATACGGATTTGGCAAAAAGAATAAGGGCCTATTCCATGCTCGTATCGTGGAATTGACCGACGCATTTTTCGAGTGTAAGTTGCAGCCTGGTGAGGAACTGAATATGTATGGTGCTAGATTGAGAGATATCATGCAATTAAAGGATGCTGGTCGCCCCATTTCGGAGTGGTTTTCAGTTGATTAGACATCTCCCTGATGAGTACAGAGGCATCGTCCAGATGATTTACAGTTTTTCGGATGAGGACTTTACATTCGAAAATGTTTTGAACGAACTGTTATCTGAGGAAGCAAGATTAAAATTGTTTAATTGTTCACTTAACAAAAATTCTAATTTAAGTGTGTTTAATGAAGTTGCTTTATATAATAATGAAAATAAATGTAACAATGTGAAGTTTAAGCCATCTTCTAAGCAGAAGTCTAGACCTTCCAATAAAATGCAGGTAAGTACAGCAGGTCCCAGTTTTAATTTTAAACCTAATGAAACTGGAAAGTGCTTTAAATGTGGTTTAATTGGCCACCTTGCTAAGAATTGTAGAAGGGTTAAAACTGGTGCTAATGGAAAACATGGTGAAGTAGGTTTTATAGCTGAAGCATATTGTAACCTGAATACTGATAATACTGCCTGGTTGTTTGATACTGCCGCTAGTTCCCATTATTGCTCGCGTAAAGATTTATTCTGGGATTTTGAGCCCATCTCTGGGATGGAAATGAAGGCAGCAATTAATGGGGTAGCTTGTGAAGTTCTTGGCAGAGGAACTATAAAATTTAATTGTAAAATTAAAGGCAGAAATCAGGTTGTTGCATTACACAATGTCTTATATTCACCTAAATTACGACACAATTTGATGGCGGGCCATCTCTTTGAAGAGAAAGGAGTCACGTTTGTCGGTAAAAATGGGCGAATAGACGTATTTTTAAATGGGGATAAATTATTTTCAGCTAATCGAAAAAATGGTCTGTACTATGTTTTTCCTCAATATATTAAGCGTAATGATAAAAATTTTCATAATTTAGAGGTTAATCAGGTTAATATAGAAAATAGTTTAGAAACATGGCACAGACGGTTTGCCCACATAAATAAGGATTACGTATTGGGAACCATTGATAAAGTTAGGGGAATGCCTCCACTCAAAAATGAAGAGTTAAATTGTGAGCCTTGCAAAATTGGTAAAACTAGACGTGTTTCCTTTAAACCAATTGGAAAAATTAGGTCTGTAAAACCGTTAGAGCTGTTACACCTTGATGTAGCGGGCCCGTTTAATACTAAATCTAGAGGAGGTAATAGGTATTTCCTGACTATAATCGATGATTTTTCCAGAAAAGTTTACGTTTACTTGATGAAAGAAAAATCCGAAGTTTTTAACTGCTTTGTAAAGTTTCAAAAGCGTGCTGCAACGTTTACTGGAAATAAAATCATTGATATTCGAACTGACAATGGGGGAGAATTTTGTTCCGGAGAATTCGAAAAATATTTAGATGACAGAGACAATAAACCTGAGCGGACGAACCCATTTTCTCCAGAAATGAATGGTCTTGTGGAGAGATTCAATTTAACTGCCCTAAATGCAGTAAGAACACTACTTAACGAGTCTAAACTGCATAAAAGATTCTGGGGGGAGGCTTTGTTATTTTTTGTCTACACTTGGAATCGCACATGTCATAAGAATTTCACTAAGACGCCGTTTGAATTATTTGGGGGAAAAGTACCATCTGTCAAACATCTAAGAGTTTTCGGTTCCACTGCATACGTTGGGATTCCTAAACATAATCGCGGTAAACTGGATATGCGTGCTGAAAAGGGGGTGATTGTAGGAACAAAACATTGTTGAATTGTAGGAACAGGCCCTTCGCACAAAATGTTACCGTGTGTGGATCCCCGAAAAAGACAAAGTTATCGAAACCATAAATGTTAGAATAGAGGAACCAGTTAAAAATAAACAGGGCTCTGACCGAAGTTTATTCCACTTGGATGCATTGGACTTTGACGATTCAGAGGTTTTCGATGCTGAAAAATCGTGTGTTGAACCCGATAAACAAGTTAAACTAACTGAGGGAGAGTTGGAGAGTTCAAAACCGATAGAAACAGTATCTAAATCTACATTAACCAAACCCAAGATTGAGTGGTTTCGAAAAGCTATTCCTCGTTCAGATGGATTGCGTACAGATATTTATTACAGTATATTGGGAACCAACATGCGTTTAAGATCCCAAAACGATGCTAAAACTTATTGTGAATCTAAAAATATCCCTTTTGATCGAAAAGTGTTTGACTTCAGTGGTAAAAATAACTTTACGGGCATTATAAATCAGGAATTAGAAGCAAATAATTTAAATGAATGACAATTAAAGCGGGATCAAGTGAGCGTTCCAAAAACATTTCATGAAGCAATTCGTTCTCCTCAAGCTGAATCGTGGAAGCGTGCGATGGAGGAGGAAATTAAAATTATTAAAGATCGAGAAGTTTGGACTTTAGTAGAAAAACCTTCAAATGCTAGAATCTTGGGAAGCAGATGGGTTTATACCATTAAATGCAATAAAGAGAACGAAATAATTAGATATAAAGAACGTCTCGTTGCACAAGGCTTCCGACAAGAGAAGGGTATTCAATCTGATCAAGTTTTTAGTCCTGTAGTTAATTTTACTATAATACGTTTATTTTTCTCGGTTTTAGTTTGTGAATTGAAATGGTATCATATTCAAATGGACATTCGCTGTGTATATTTATATGCCCCTTTATCGGAAACTATTGACATGAGACAACCTGTTGGTTTTGTAAAATCTGAAAAAACAGATCACATTTGCATATTAAAGAAGGCTCTGTATGGACTTCATCAGAGCGGTCGAGAATGGTTTTACGAACTTCATTCCGTTTTAGACAGTTTAAATTTTAAGAAGTTCGAGTGGACTAACTGTGTTTATTTTCTTAATTCCGAAATTGTCTTGCTTTTCTATGTCGATGACATGATTTTGTTAGGAAAGGATAAAGATAAAATTTATGAAGTTATAGAATTATTAAAACAAAAATTCGACATTAAAGTTTTGGGGGAGACCGTTAAACTGCTTGGTGTAAATTTTGAACAAACTAAAAATGGTTTTTCTATTCAGCAGACTGATTATATAGAAAATATTTATGATCAATTTAAAAGTTATTATTTGACTATTGTATCTTTGCCTATTTCAAATTTTCAAAGGGAGTTATATTTTCTAAAAAGGATTGCCCTCAAACAAATGAAGAAATTGCTGAAATGGAAGAAATTCCATATCGTAACTTAATTGGATGTTTGTCTTTTTTGGCTAGCAGGACGCGTCCCAATATTAGTTATGTAGTTAATCTTCTTTCACAATTTCAAAGCAATCCAGGTAAAATACATTGGTTAGCTTTATTAAAAGTCCTTGGCTATGTATATCATACAAGATATGAAAAATTAAATCTGTCTTTCAATGATAATTTTTCAATAAATTGTTTTAGTGACGCCGAGTTATGCATCTAACCGAGATGATAGAGTATCGATTGGGGGGGTTATTTTATTTTTAAATGATGCAGTAATTTCTTGGTGAACATCTAAACAACGTTGTGTAGCTCTTTCCACTATGGAAGCGGAGTACGTTTCCTTAACTGATGCTGCTAAGGAACTTATTTGGATAATTAACATAATTAAAGAGGGTAAAAAACTAAAAATATTTCCATCTCATTTTTCAGAGTTTAACTTATATTGTGATAATAGAGCAGCTATAGACTTCTCTAACTCTCCTATAGAAAACAGTAAAACTAAACATATACATGTAAGATATCACTTTTTAAGAAACTTAGTTTATGGAAATTTGTTTAATTTAAAGTATATATCTAGTAAAGAAAACTTAGCTGATTATTTTACTAAACCACCTACTAAAATTACACTAGAAAAGTTTAGAAAGAAAATTTTTGAAAATAAAAGTTAATTTATATATGCTTGACTTTTTCTATTTATACTTAGCTTATTTCCTATTAATCTGGGATCTCGCTGTACTGGAAGTGAAAAAAAAAAACTGACATCTTTTGAAAAAATATTTAGGGTTTCTAATGAAACTGTATATAAAGTTTTGAATGTAGTTTCATTTTCTTATACACGTTTGTAACATCGCCCAGATGTGTGGAAGGCGGGCCATTGATGTCATATCGCGGCATTCTTGCCAATATTGAAATCAGTGTCGATGTCATTGTTTAATGTCGTTATGCTTTGTGGCTGAATTCTGAGACTGTTCGGTATCGTTGTTTGTTTTCAGTCTCGTTACGAAATCATTTCAGCCGCAGCTTACGAGCGATTCTTTTTCTTTGATGGTATGACGTCATACTTTTTACGAATTCCACGCATCTGGAGATGAATGACTGTATCTCTGTTTCAGTATTGCGTCATCATGCCGATGACGTACGCTAGTTCCTGATTGGTTGGTTTGTCTAACTGCATGTTTCACTGTTACAGAGTTGATCTTGAATTGACAAGAGAGTATATATTGGAGCGACTTCATGTTTGGTTGGCTCGTTTTGTTACATGTGTTTGAAATAAGTAAAGGCTCATTTAATGAGCGATTTAAGTTGTTGGCCAAAGTTATGGCCTTAATTGATTATATTAAATTTCTTTAATAATGTTTTTAATTATTTTCAATAAAGTTTGCTTAAAGTTCTATTTTGACTTCTTTCTGCATGTGTGTAGACATTAATCCTTAAATACTCTGCTTTAAGTAGTTGTGGCTTCTAGGCTTATACGAATTTTTGCCCTAGCAGCCCGTTATAATTTACCTGCAACCGAACGATAAATTTCGTGATTTTTTTTCCCGCAACCGATCGACGAACTCTGCGTTTTTTCTGCGACAGATCGGCGAACTTTGCGTTTTTTTCCACGACTGATCAATGGATGTTCGACGAACTTTGCTTTTTTTTCGCAATCGATCAGCGAAATTTGCGTTTTTTTCCGCGATTGATCGACGAAATTCGCGTAATTTCTCCTGTTTTCTTTTCTTTCGACAGATTGACAAAGTTCGTGATTTTTTTTTACCTGTGTCTGACTGACAAATTTGGATTTTCTTCTTTGCGTTCAACTGATGAATTTTACGACTTTTTCCCGCGACCGACTGATGAATTTCACAATATTTTCCCGTGACTGATTGACGAATTTCGCAATATTTTCTGATGAGCAATCAACAAACTTCACGTTTTTTTCCTTGACTGACTGACGAACTTTGCGAATTTTTCCGTAACGGATTGGTGAATTATCCGGTTTCTTCTGGTGACAAATTGATGAAATTCACTATTTGTTTTTCTCGTGCTTCACTGAAAATTTTCAAGATTGTTTTCCGCAACTGACGAACGAATTTAGTGTTATTTTCTTGCGACCGATTAGCAAATTTCGCCATTTTTTCCTGCAACTGATCGACGAATTTAGCGATTTTTTTTCTATGAACATAGACATAGATAAGGACTTCTAATAAAATAGCCTTTCGAAGAAGAAAATTGTTTCTCGAAAAATGTTTCAAATACAATGTCTGTGTAGAACAGTTGTATTAGTTCATCTACCTCTTCAAATCGTCTGCTTGACAGCCATAGTCTGGTAGGTATGATAGATTTATTCTATGGTATTTATCCGTATTGTTGTTTGTAGGTGGCGATACCTTAGCACACTTGTACACTGGCTGCCATGAAGTCCCAAAGTCTCAAATCGATATTAACACTATTTCGTTAGAAATCCTTCTCTATTTCTGTTCATGCACAAGACAAATTCCCTCAACCAATTGACTAAATTCACAATTTTTTCCAACGACAAATAGACGTATTTAAAGATTTTTTTTCCTGTGACCGAAAAGAGGGAAAAGAACAAAAAAGGGCAGTATGAGCCACCGGTCACTGCACCCTGTTAAATTGGCCTACAGTCAGCACTATACAAAAATGAGATTAGAAGAGCTGCAAAGATCTTATTACTTTTACTCCTTGAGGTTGAGGTAAAGGAGTAAACCTTTTTATCCCTTGTGAAAGAGTAAAAGTGTACCTTGTGAAAGAGGCTTCAGCACCCCTAAATCAAAGAAAATCTAAATTCAGAAATTCATTTAACAACCTAATTGTTAAGGGGTCCCTAACACATTTGGTGGAACTTGAAAAATACACTGCATATATAAAATTTAACTTTTTTTCCGTTTTTTATAATAAAAATAAACATTTTACATAATCATTTTCAGTTGACTTAATTTTTTCAATGGTATTGTGTCATGTCTGCATTAATGTAATTCTTTAAATAGCACGTAAAATAATAGTGGGGTTTAAAGATTTTTTTTTCTCCCTCCCAAACATTACAACTCCTCTCCATTTAAAAATGTTGGTAGGGAGACTCCCCTCCTTGGAAAAATTAAATTTCAAGCCCTGTAAGAATAGTTTAAGAATTTAAATGCAGAATTATTAAATGAAACTGTAAGCAAACAGATATTTTTAAGATATTGCATTTGGGAATAAAATGTAAGTATTTTAAATGTAAAAATTGAATTTATTAAGGGACATAATAAATATCAAAATGATAAGAAAAATTTTAAGGAGCTTAATACTCTATTTTTAGTCAAAAAACAGATGGATATAACTATAAAATCATCATAAATATACCCATTTCATTGATATCAATTCATCAGACTAGCCATATATAAATCTTAAGCAGTAACAAAAGTTAATTCGAAATTATCAAACCAGTTTCATTTTCGGTACTTACATATTTATCCAGGTCAGATTTCAGCCAATTGTGCCATGCGTGATGCCAATATTACTAACTATAGTAACCCTTATTATTTTTACTTTCTACATGGTAACTGCAATTACCAGCTCTTTTGAGGAGCGACGCACAATGGAGAGTATTAGTCCATTTAGAAGTCCCATTATAGAAGATGGGACAGAGGAAAAGAGAAGATTGGGAGATCTCTCATTTTTAGCGCCACACATTTTATTTATTTATTTACCATTTTTAACAATGTTATATATTTAATAATATTAAATTACTGTTTTGAACATGATTGGCAATGATAAACAAGATTGGTACTTGTCAAACATTTTTTCCATCTATCTCTTAGTCCATATAATACGCAAGTATCTCATTTTTTAATAGATATCCTTTTATCACAGTTTTTAATATTACAATGCCATTGTTTATTGGTTTGCAAATAAAGTTTCATATCATGCCCATTCATGCATTTTTATGGCAGAATCCCATACCTTTGAAAATAATTTATCGGTTCTAGTTCTGTAAAAAGAAGATCCCAGACCCAGATCTTTATCATATCTGGATTTCTCAAAATGCGAGATAAAGCAGAGAAATAGAAACCATCAAAAAATCTTCACTAGAAAACAAATCTCACATCCACAAAATAATTAAAAATGGAATACATACACAAGGCCTAACTTAGACTATATAGGGACATGGGGCAAACATCATTCTGGGGGGGGAGGGGGTTCTATCTATCAATTAAAGTTGTTCTTGACTTATGCTTAAGTGAGTAGTACTAAACTTCCTACCCAATGTATTTATACATAAATCTTGTACCAGGTACTACTATTCATTCACATCTATATACAGGGTAGCACAAGAAAAATAGTCACGACTTTTAAGAAAATTAATAGGAAACTAATAGAAAAAATCATGGATTGTTTGGCGTGAGTATTTGTTTGTAAACTTTCCATTTGTTTATCTACATATGTCATAAGATGTCTAAAAGAAAAAAAGACCCCATTTGATCATCATATTGGTTCCATTTATAAGAGCTAACTCGCTTTACAAAATAAATAAGCTTAATAAAAGCTTTTGTACTTAATATTTATCTTTAATACAATATGTTTAAACCTAATTTAAAAGCATACTTTTCTCACTTTATCCGATTTTACTAATTCTAAAAGCAATTTACTGATACATGAAAATAATAATTATTCACTTGTTTTCTTAATATCAAGCCAATTACAATATTTATCTTACCTTATACTTGAAAAATATATTAAATATAGTTATAATAACATTTTTTTTGTTATATTCTTCGGGTAAAAATCGCAAGAATAGAGAAAAAATTATAAGCCCAGACAATGTTTATACATATTGCAGGCGCACGTTGAAGAAAGAATTATTCGAATTCGAATTCAATGACGTTTTCACCTTCGATAAATTCGATTAATGTTCGATAAAAAAATCAACCTTAACTAGTTGCAATTGACGTCACGTTGGAGGTAAACAGTACAAATAGGCAGTTCTGATTGGTGGAATTACCCTTACCTCCAAGTGAATACAATGGTTGATCAGCTGATTGCAACTGCCCTATAGGAAATTTTCTCAGTAGCAAAACTTTCAAAAGCACTAAACTGATTGGTCAAACTACTACAAAAGTTTCACCAAGAGCTGAATCCTTACTCCACAGATTAACTATATTCCACATCAAGTTTAAAACTTAATGTTCATTTTATCATTTCTAAGAGATAAATTTAGTACACTGTAAAAAATCTTCAGCTTTTGCTGCATAGACACTCCCCCGCATTTATAGAATATCTCTATTTTGACCAATGAAAATGCTCCATAATATAGTAAAGTAACCGTTTTCTCTAAAAGCGGTGGAGTGTGTCTGCAGCAAAAGCTGAAGATTTTTAACAGTGTATGATAAATGTACTTTAACAGTTATTGACTGGGAAGATTACTTTTTCTGAGATGAAACAGAGAACCTTTTTTGAACTAAAGAGAATTTTAAAAAGTACATTTAGGGTGCCCGTATAATAGAATCGTGAATTACGCACAAAGCGCATGCTCAGACTACAGCGCCTAGAATACATAGTGTGGAAACCGGCTACAAAATGGTACTAAAAAATTGTATCCAATAAATGTACAACGTTGCTGAAAATATTAGGATGGGTTCGCAGCGCCATCTGCTAGCTCTTGATATTGTATTAGTACAGTGCCTAGAATACATAGTGTGGAAACCGGCAAATGGTGTAATGATTTAAAAAGTGCTAAAAAGTTGTAGCCTGTAAATGTGCAACGGTGCTCCTACGAAGCCTACGATAATGTTGCAACCAGAAACAAAAAAAATGCGTATCACGTTTTTTAGCCATGCTTTCATAATCTAAAAAAAAACTTATAAAAATCACTAAGTCAGAGGAGAAAATGATATAATTTAAGTATTTAAAATATTTACCACCAGCCGAAACATTCTAATACAATGTCAAGAGCTAGCAGATGGCGCTGCGAACCCATCCTAATATTTTCAGCAACGTTGTACATTTATTGGATACAATTTTTTAGTACTATTTTGTAGCCGGTTTCCACACTATGTATTCTAGGCGCTGTAGTATTAGAATGTTTCGGCTGGTGGTAAGTATTTTAAATACTTAAATTATATCATTTTCTCCTCTGACTTAGTGATTTTTATAAGTTTTTTTTAAATTATGAAAGCATGGCTAAAAAACGTGATACGCATTTTTTTTTTTTTTGTTTCTGGTTGCAACATTATCGTAGGCTTCGTAGGAGCACCGTTGCACATTTACAGGCTACAACTTTTTAGCACTTTTTAAATCATTACACCATTTGCCGGTTTCCACACTATGTATTCTAGGCACTGTACTAATACAATATCAAGAGCTAGCAGATGACGCTGCGAACCCATCCTAATATTTTCAGCAACGTTGTACATTTATTGGATACAATTTTTTAGTACTATTTTGTAGCCGGTTTCCACACTATGTATTCTAGGCGCTGTAGTATTAGAATGTTTCGGCTGGTGGTAAGTATTTTAAATACTTAAATTATATCATTTTCTCCTCTGACTTAGTGATTTTTATAAGTTTTTTTTTAGATTATGAAAGCATGGCTAAAAAACGTGATACGCATTTTTTTTTGTTTCTGGTTGCAACATTATCGTAGGCTTCGTAGGAGCACCGTTGCACATTTATAGGCTACAACTTTTTAGCACTTTTTAAAGCATTACACCATTTGCCGGTTTCCACACTATGTATTCTAGGCGCTGTACTCAGACTCTCAGACTAAAGTTACAGCGCCTAGAATATAGTGTGGAAATCTGCTACAAATAGTACTAAAAAATTGAATCCAATAAATGTACAACGCTGCTGAAAAAATAACGATGGGATCGCAGCGACATCTGCTAGCTCTTCTCAACGTAAACATTGTATTTTAGAATGTTTCGGCTGTGGTAAGTATAGACGCTTTCAGTGTGACGTCAGTCGTAAAGTTTTGCTTGGATACTGACTCAAATAAACGGTTGCTATGTTTCATTTCTTATTAAATATAAATCGTAGAAAATATTACCACTGCACATAATGTATTAAAACACTTTGCCGTGAGATATAATTATAAGATATGGGTATAATATACAAACATAATAGAAAATACAGCATAGCAACCGTTTGTTTGGAGTCAGTTTCCAAGCAAAACGTCATCATTGACGTCACGACTGAAATCGTCTATTTTAAATACTTAAATTATATACTTTTCTCCTCTGACTTATTGTGATTTTTATAAGCTTTTTTTAATTTATGAAAGCATGGCTAAACGGGATACGCATTGTTTTGTCTCTGGTTGCAATGCTCGATACAAGAACAGTAGGAGCACCGTTGCACGTTTATAGGCTACAACTTTTTAAAGCATTACTAGGATCGCGACCTGCGTTATACACGGCCGGTGCATGGCGTTTAAAACGTCACATGAAGTGGATCATTTTTATGCGACGATTGGTGGAAAGTGGCGCGCCCTCAGTTTTGCACCAATCGCCGCGTAAAAATGATCCACTCCATGTGACGTTTTAAACGTCATGCACCGGCCATGTATAACGTAGGTCGCGCTAGGATAGCCGGTTTCCACACTACGTATTCTAGGCGCTGTAGTACAAACTATGGTAAACTCACATTCAAGAGCTTGGTGGTATCGCGACCTACGTTATAACGCGACACGGCCGGTTCATGACGTTAAAAACGCCACAAGGAGTGGATAAGGCGATTGGTGCAAAATAAAATAAAAGTTCATGTTTACGTAAAACCTGTATTCTTCTCACTTTGCATCCCATATTTTAAATCATATTTTTAAATCAATCTCTCAAGGATTTACTAACCCTATTTGAAAATTTGTCACTTTCTTTTCAACCTTTTCCCCCCAATTTTTTTTTTTTTTAATTTAATTGTTTTTTTTTTCTTCTAAATGTGATCAACTATTTTTTCTTTACTTTCCACTTGATTTATTTTGCACTTTTTCTCCTTTCTAAATTATAAATAAATATTTTTAAAATTTAATTTTCAACCCCACCCCCCTCAAAAAAAGGGGGGGGAATAAAATTGAAGAAGAATAAATAAGATAAAAATAATATAAGCAAAAATTGTGTACGTCTTTTCCACCGGAGTTCGGGGACACCACCGCCAAAACTTGCAAATTTTTGGATTTGTTGGAAGTTATGCAATTTTCTGCCCCAATCGACTAAGCCCACTTTCTCTAATTTTCGTCTATTCCCTTTTTTTTTCTTTTATGTAGCATTTCAGTCTTTGTCTGCACCCCTCTACAAATTTCAATTTCGGTATTCCCGTGTTTCAACGGCTAAAGTCTCTCCAACATCCTTTTTTTTCTATTCCAAATTGTGTTTTTCTATGCGCCGAACACCGGACTGGCTCTTAGCTTTACTTATACCCGCATCCATTTTATTTTATTTTTATTGATTTGTTATTATTTTTTTTATTTATTTTTTATTATTATTATTATTTTTTTTAATTTTAAATCCCATTTCATATTCTGATTCATTTACCGGCTCAGTGGGCTGGACTCAGGCGTGACCCTCTCAACAGGGCTATCCTCTACAATTGTTCAACCTTCGCATCTCCTCTCCACAAACGCATTTTCACTAAAATCAATTAATTGTCTCTTCAAAATAAGATTCTTGTAAATTTTGCAGCCTTTCTCTCGTCGTAAAAGTTAATGGCTCATCACATTAGATGTTTCGGGATTTACAGTAACCTTAACCTAGGCAGTGGCGGGGCCTGGCAAGCTCCAGTTTTGCTTTTCCAACCCCTGTTTATTCCAAATTATTTTATTCTAAATTTAATTCGCTACATGCTGCTATACCAGTGGCGGACGGCACAATTCCGGAGCGGCGAGTGGCGGTGGCCCAAAGATCGCTTCTTTTATTGAGTTACTTCTATAAATATAAATATTTTGAGTCGCCTTAGCAGTTAAGTTCCAGAACCT
This sequence comes from Maratus michaelseni, assembly GCA_963931845.1. Taxonomy (NCBI): domain Eukaryota; kingdom Metazoa; phylum Arthropoda; class Arachnida; order Araneae; family Salticidae; genus Maratus; species Maratus michaelseni. Next base: position 25,662,938 of record OZ007600.1, on the reverse strand, counting down.
CTCTCTATAATGTCATCAACAGACCAAAGTATGCTGCAGGACACCACACTTTCACGTAGTCCAAGCATGGTGCCAATAGCATCAACAACAGAAGAATATCAAATTTCGGACCTAGTGAGAAATGGGAAGATCACTCTGAATAAGATGCAATCCTCAGATACCAAGGATGAATGCTTAACGTACATAAAGAATCTGCGTTCGACACTTATAAAAATCGATAAAACAGATAAAAAACAGCAAGAAGAACAGTGCCTTAGAATCACACAACTAGAAGAAAGAAACCGTGGCTTTGAAGAGCAATGCCATAGCTTAAGAGCAGGTTTCAACAACTTAAAAACCATCATCCCAACGCCTGCAGACATAGCCGCGGTAGTGAGAACAACACTAGAAGAAGTAGAGAAGCAAAAGACCCTCAAAAACCATTGCACCACTCTAGCGCAAAACACTTTACATGAATCCACTGAACATGCCATCTTCCAAGCCACTAAACAAACCCTTCCTAAATCCCTAGTGCAGCTGCCAGCAAGATCCCCAACCACTGAAAAGCAACAGTTCACAGACAGAAGGAACAGGAGAACCATAGTAGTAAGGGGTAGCTCAAGAAAATCAGGGAAGGAAATTGACAACATTTTCGCGAAGCACCAGATTACCAGCCCAATCATTCTTGAAAAAGTGACGCAAGGAAGATTTCACCTGGAAATCCTGTGTAAAACAGAGAACGACAAGGAAACCCTGATAAGGGACCTGCAAAAAAACAAACACCTGAACAGCGAGCTCAACTTCGTAACCAAAGCACCGGACCACCACAAAATGAACCTTCTAGGCGTCCCAGACACTGTCACAAAAGAAAGAATCATGGAGACTTTTGAGTCAACATACAAGGTACAGCCTGGTGACGTCATCATCCTAACTGCCCTCAAAAATAAACGTTCTGAAGATGCCAAGGACTGGATAATACTGATGCCACAGACGCTGGGCCGGATGGTGATAGCAGATGGGGGCATCACCATGGGCTTTAGAAATTGTCAACTTCGCCCACAGACCTACATACAGCGTTGCCGAAACTGCCAAAGTTTTAAACATCCGACAAAATATTGCAAGAACAACACCTTCTGCGAAAACTGCGGACAAAAACACCCTCGACGTTCTTGCGATGACAAGCCAGAATGTATCAACTGCTGCGAATCAAACGAATACAACGAAACACAATATCAGACCGACCACAAAGCGTCGGACTCGTGCTGTGAAATATACAGAACTCTATACACCAGGGAAAGGGAACGCTTAGATGACATTTTCATTCCAAGAGCCCACCCACCGGAGCTTTATCTCCCTGAAAACCAGCCACCTTCATATCCAGAAGCTCACTTTGGCTACAGTAATTTCCAGACGTCCCCCACATTGCATAGTTCTAGCCTTCATCCACGAGGACGTTCAGGGACTCAGTTCAACAACTGGCAGTCTGACGGCTACAACCACCCAGGTAACTTTTAATCTTAAACTAACATTTAATATTAAACCAACTTCTAATTTTAAACATACTTTTAATCGTAAACTAACTTTAAATTTTTAAACAAATTTTTAATCTTAAACTAACTTTTAATTTAAAAGTAAAGCATACTTACAGAGATGTCTCATGCACCTCCCTCTCCATCTTTAGGCCAACTAAATTTCCTACAAATTAACTTAAATCACTGCAAAGCAGCAAATGACAGTGCAAAGAAGCACATTCTTCAAAATTCTATTGATATCGCACTACTACAGGACGCCTACTGCACCAAAGATGGAACTCTCGAGGGTTTTCCAACATCATGGGCAATCTTCCCCTCCAAAAAAAACAGCGCACACTTGGTCATTAGGAATGTTGAGCTAGTGTACTCGCACCTCTTCACGGGTAATCACTGTGCCTTTGTCACCATTGACGCTAAAGAAGGCAAGACCATCATAGGGTCGACCTATGTGGCGCCTTCAGTCGATTTCGAGGAGTCAATGGAAGAATGGAGCCATCTAATCACACAAAAACACGCATTCATCTGCGGAGGAGACTTCAATGCCAATTCTGCTCTGTGGAATTGTGTACGTGAGGACCTCCGCGGGGAATTCCTCACAGAACACTTAGTGGTACATAACCTAGCAATTGCAAATGTCAACAATTCAGAGGCAACCTTCGTAAAAGTAAACTCTAAAGGTAAGGTCATTGCCAGGGGCTGGCCAGACCTCACACTCACGAACACACAGACACTTCAAAGAATCTCTCAGTGGCAAGTCATAGACATTTATAGTGCCTCTGATCACAAATACATACATTTCACATATCAGACAACTCCACTTTACACGTTGAGAAGACGTTTTAACACCTCGAGGGGTAAGGTCCATAAATTTGACAAAATTCTAAAAGCACGGAAACAGGCATTAACTGAACAACTTCACAACATCAACAACACAGAACAAATCAATACTTTCACTACCAAATTCATAGAAGAAATCCGTTTAGCAGCAAGTGCTTGCTTCCGACTAAAAGCAGTCATAAAAACGCGCTCGTTCTCTTTCTGGACTCCCGAACTCAAGGCACAGAGAAACCTACTTACGGCACTCAGGCGGAAAATGAAAGCAACCAGACAACTCGACCCAAATGCGGATGAGCTAAAGGTCTTGGGTGCTAGATATTCGAAGCTTGCGGCGCAGTACAAGCGCAGTGTCCTGCTGACCAAGAATGCAGCGTGGAGGAAGTTCTGTAGTAGTGAGTCCAATCCTTTCGGCACATCGCAAAAATTTTTCACAGGAAAATATTTCACTCCTGATGAAATCAAGCTTGAACTGCCTCCCAGCGAAGCATCCAGACAACACAGTTTAGAATTCCTTACAGATCAGGTTTTTGGCAAGACAGCATACCCACAACACGATAACGAGGACATAGAATTCACAGCACCACCAGACAAGCCCTTCACAAAGACTGAATTAAGAATGGCCCTTAATTTACTAAATGACAAAAAAGCACCAGGTCCCGATGCTATAGACATCCGATTGTTAAAACGGATATTCAAAATTCTACCACAACTACTCACAGACTGGGCAAATCTTTGCCTCTCTCATAATTACTTTCCACCTGTCCTGAGACAGGGGGAAGTCGTATACTTCCTGAAGCGAGGGAAGTCGCCCTCTGAACCGCGCTCATACCGGCCGATCTGCCTACTACCAACGCTAGGAAAATTGCTTGAAAAGCTCCTGGTCCAACGATTGACCTTTTTTCTAGAAACTAACAATATCCTGCACCCCCGACAATTTGGGTTCAGAGAGGGCAGATCTTGCGAAAAAGCTCTTCATGCCATCATGACTTCCTGCGCTGATAGCATTGCCCGTGGAAATTACACTTCCCTCGTCTCACTTGATATACAGGGGGCTTTCGACAACGTGGAATGGCGCGACATTATACGACAACTACAAGTACTCAACTGCCCAAGAAATATAGCTGGAGTCATCCGCTCCTACTTATCACAGCGCAGCGTTCTAATCAACTGGGGTGCAGGCACCTCAATTCACAATTTAGAAAAGGGTTGCCCACAAGGCTCTTGCCTCGGACCCATTCTTTGGCTGCTAATAGCAAATTTATTCCTTAAAGAATTAGACAAACTAGGTTTCCTCCTCTACGCGTTCGCGGACGACTTCACCTTTATTTTTTCGGGCCGCATCCGTTTGAATTTGGAGCAAGAGGCAGCTTCAGCTCTCCCTGTGTTCTGCCAGTTACTGGAATCCCTACACCTACAACTTTCACCAGGCAAATCTCAAGCACTGACATTTGCAAAACCACGCCTTCTGCGTGGCAGGAACCCAATCATTCGCGTCAACGGGACCAGCGTCCACCATGTTCCATATCTCAAGCTTTTAGGCATAACTATCGATAAGCATCAAAATTGGCTAGCACATCTACATCAACTTAAAATAAAACTCATAATTTTTCACCACAACTCACTAAAAATGACGTCAAAAACATGGGGTATTAGCAACTTCATGCTTAAAATATGGTATCACACTATAGTACAGAAAATTATAACATACGGGGCAAGCATATGGGGGGACACTTAACAAAACAAGCAATAACAAAGTTGATCTCACTACAGCGAATGTTTCTCTTACAAATCTCACGAGGCTACAAAACAATCTCCACGGATGCATTAAATACCATAACTGGCATACCACCAATCGACACAATACTCGCATATGAATACACCAAGGGACGTATTCTCCACCTTAAGCATGAACCGACTGCAAGCGAATTCCTTCCAAACACCAAAATACAGCACAAAGTTCCAGGATGGCAGATACACCCCTCCGATGAGACATCTCACTTCCAAGTAAACACCAATCTTAATTCATTCTCCCCATCCTCTAGAATTACTCTCTTCACTGACGGGTCCGGAACTGTCACCGGCGTGGCAGCAGCATTCTGCGCCATGGAAAGGAATGCCGTCACCCATCAGTGGGCCTGCAGACTAGATGACCACAATTCTGTTTATCAGGCAGAACTCTATGCCATCCTAAAAGCCCTGGACTGGATCCAGACAAACACCACACATCCCTTCGTCCAAATTTATAGCGACAGTCTCTCTGGTCTGCAGGCTATCTATGCCCATAGAACCAAACATCCGCTAATCCTAGAAATCAAACTTAAGTTAAAGTCCCTTCTAAATAGAGTAGCTCTTGGCCACGTTTCAGCGCACACGGGCGTTCAAGGTAATGAAATCGCGGACGCACTCGCAAAGGAAGCAACAGCTAAACCACACATTGACATTCATCTTCCAATTCCTTCCACATACATAAAACGTTTACTAAAAGCAAATATACTCACAGAATGGCAATCAATCTGGGATAACAGCAGCAAAGGCCGACACACATATAATTTAATACCGAAAGTCTCAATAACACACTACAATCTCTCCGCACACACAACAGCATTTCTCACGGGACACGGTCCCTTTCGAACATACCTCTACAAATTTAAATGTGCAGACACATTCCTTTGCGAGTGTGGCGCAGAGGCGTCGGCTCCCCATTATTATTTCACCTGCCCGTTAACAGCACAGTGGCATATTAGGAAGCCTGCAATCCCTCCCAAGGAATGGCTTCCTAATATTCTAAAGAGGCACACCCTAAACAGAAAGCTACTTAAAATCTATATTTTTCTGACAGAACTCTCTAACCTTACCTAGTAGCCGTCAGCTGCCACTCTCAATGCACAACTCCTATTCAGTCCCTGCTAACTGTCGCGAAAAGGGTCCTTCCCTAGCAGGGCCGAGTTTATATATGATCTGGTCGTTGACCATAGTTTGTATTTGTATTTGTTATAAACATTCTATCCCGCTCCTTGTCGCGTTTAACGGCGGGTCCAGCTTCGGCTGTAGTTTGTAATTTTTTTTTTTTTTTTTTTTTTAAGACCTTAATAAAGGGGACCGGGAGGGACACTATGCTCTACAGACTTCTACTAGTCTGAGCAGTCCCTCTTAGGCTATCAAATCAAATAGGAATATATTACTATATCTATGTTTGTGCCAATCGCCGTGTAAAGGTAGTCTACACCATGTGACGTTTTGAAATTCATGAACTGGCCGTGTATAACGTAGATCGTGGTAGTGCACAGATTAAAGTATATCATAAATAACTCACAAATGAAACCACATAACTCAGTAAAAGTCTATATTCCGTAATTGCCGCCCATATCCGGTAATGTGTGCAAAGTCTTTCGTATAGCCCGGTATGCGAACTATAAAATTTACACACACTAACTAATACACTCAAAATTAGATCAATTTAAAAATGCATACCACAGAAGAAAACGCACTTCCAGCGATCACAGTCAGTCCTCTTACCGAATTCTTTTGTGTCACTCTGCAAATGAACGATAAATGCTATGCACTATATAATCTATAGAAAACATGCAGTGCGCTTCAGTGATTGCGTTATGTTTGAAGTATCATAACATAACATTATTACAATGCACTGCAAACGATTATTTCCCATAGATCATAATGTAATGCAATCCTTTTGTGCATCCTGCAAACGAACTATATATGCTACTTATTCTACGCTCCTGACAAAGCATATTGTAATCCATATCAATGATGTATATCATTCTCATTATGTTTAAAATATCGTAACATCAGTAACAAGTAAGTAAAATCATGCGTCAAGCATAGATTATGAAACACTTCCCAACACTTCCAGAATACTTTTTAAAATATTCAATGGTTGGAATATCACAGTTGAGATTTATTCCAACAGAGAAAAATGCCGGGACCAGAACTCGAACCTGGGTACTTTGGTTTGCCATGACAACACTTTTCCTACTATATATATATATATATATATATATATATATATATATATGAAAGGATAAAAATAAACCCTTTTTAAAATGCAAAATTAAAATTTAAAATCCCAAAACATTTTTTCTAACTTATAAATCTAATGCTTAAATCTAATCTGCCCCTGTGATCTTTGTTTCTCAGCCTCACAAATATTACTTTCATCTATCAATTTCGACATCTCTTTAAGTTTTAAAAGTGATGAGTTTGCATTTCTTGCAGCTGTCTGTTGGGTGCGGCTCCCAGGCCCGGCCAAGCCTTGGTTACAGTGCCTAGAAGTACTTCTAGGCACTGTACCTTGGTGTCGGCATAAGACCCCAGACATCAGTCAAAAGCTAATTGACCAATTAAAATAAATGATCCTCCCAATTTGACTCTTTCTCCCTCTGCTGGAAAATATCCTAAATTCTGATTTAAAACCCCATGCAAGGTCGAAGAAGACGGATTTTTGGCACATTTGAGCGGTCAGCCAAACCCTCGGCCATGTAGATCTTAAAACTTACCGTAAATGGCTCGCGGGACCTCCGACTGAACGCGCGAAGATGTCTGTACGAAGAAATGCTTCAATAAACGAGTTCGATCTGTCAAGAGGTCCCGAGTCCAACTTATTTCTCTGTTTCTCTCAAATTATTAGTCTCCCAAGTCGTCCTCCGGATAATTCCTTACATTTTATAAAGTCGGCATGACGGTCGCCTACTTCGGGAAAATCCCAGCCTTTCCACGATAAAAGAACTTGAAAAATGAAAAATTCCACTTGTGCCATGAAAATTAAAAATAGTATCTGTGTTGTGTCAGTGCAATCGGCCCACGAACAATCTCAAAAGATTGCCAGCAATTAATGAGACTTCGATTAGTCTTTCAAGAAAGTGCATTTTATCATCATGAACTTTTATTGTGTATAAAAGTTGAATATAGTCACCTAGAAAAGAAAAATACTTTTCCCCCCGATGGCCGGTAAAAAAGAACTTTTTTTTTTTTCTCCAAATCAAATTATTTTACTTAGTGTGCTTACTCGCCAGATAAACTTAAAATAATTTTCGTGATCATCTGAGAAAAACCGAAAATAAACATCCTTTATGCTGAAATTTATTTGCTATATTTCCGGTCCTCAACCAAGAAACTTTTTTTTTCCTCACTCTGTTATCGTCAAAAAGAAACTTATCTATGTGCAAACCGCATCAATTTATTAACTTTAGACTCACTGAAGATCAAACTGAATCTTTCGAAAAACTCTTTTATACCTCATCCTCAACATATGTAGGTCATAGAGACAGCTGATTTTCAAGATCGCGCAAACTCTGATACAGAACTGAAATATTTATTTGTGTCCTTCGTTATCTGTGCGATCCCGACTTTAAATTTTTGTGGTTAGAACTGAGTAAGAAAGGGAAAAAACATTCAGTGTTCATTTATTTTTTAAAGTTTTTATTTTCTTTCAGTTGAGCACGGTAAACTAAAGTGATTCATGATGCACTGAACCGACCACCGGAAAATGTTATTTATTTACCTTTAGTGAACAAATAACGATAATGATCTGGGTCAGAAAAAGCCCTGTGTTTTATTTTATTTTATTTTATTTTATTTTATTTTGTATGTGTGTGTGGGTGTGTTAATAAAGCAAATTGGATATTTTAATCCACAGGTAAGTTTTATTGCTATATAAATTTCCGTCTTAATGGTTTTGTAGAAAAAAAGTATTAAGTTTAATTACATTCTTTTTAATTTCTTCATTTAAGTGTTTGAAAGTAACTGATATTTTTTAATTGAAGCTTAAATTTTTTAATATTTTATTAAGTTTTTGTATTAAAAGTAATTAATCCACAATACAGATTTCTTTTACGTTATTTTTTTTTTATGAAAAGGTGTTTTTAAAAATCAATTTTGTTAAATTAAACAATATTTTATTTGTTTATTTGCTTAACGAATTAATATTGAAAAGTTACTTCTGAGAATATCAAGAATGAAAAAAAAAAAAAAAAAAAAAAAAAAAAAAAATTGCTGTTATCAATGTGTAACTTTTAAAAGTTTAAAAGTAGATTTTTCTAAAATGTGTTAAAGAGATTTTATAATTTTTAAGCAAATTTAAATTTATTATTTTAAAATTTTATTGGCTTTATTTTTCTTGTAAAGTGCAAGTTATTAAAGTTAGAAGAAATTTGGTAATGACAAGCTATGCATATTAAAATTGTGACAAGTTTTGATAACAGTAGTTTCTTTTCTTTTTCATTAGGTGAAGCATACGTGCGATCACCCAATAAATAAATGCAGTTGAATTTAATGTTTATGGTATTATAAATAAATGGGTTGAACTAGTTACTTTTATGAACGCTTTCCAGTAAGAAGACTTTAAACATACAACATTTTTGTTTATTTTTACAACTTTTTCCATATAAGAGTGAAACAGAACAGAAAATAGCTATAAAGCTATGAAATGATACATTTGCGCAGTGATAGTTCAGTGTTTTTATCATTTTATTCACCAAGTATTTTTCATCAAGTTTTTACCCAATTTTTCCAGGTGAATTTTTTTTAATTTGTAAATATATTATTATTATTATTATTAGATTTTGTGTGTGTTTAATTATTAGCTATGGTACTTATTCATCATTACAGTTCGTTTCTTTTTATATGAAAATATATTTTTATTGAACTGTTGGAGATACCAATCAGATTGGCAGTATTTTTAAAAATATTTCATGTAAGTAAGTAATTATGTTGTGTTTCCAGTGCATTTATTCAATATTTTTATATTTTATATTATATTATTTTTACAATTTCCTTTTTTATTACTCATATCACCCTTTTATTACCCATATCACTTTTTAATTCAAATATCGTGACCCATCATTCCCTGTGTTGGTTAAACCCCAACCAGTTTTCAAAGAAAAATTTGGAAGGCCCCGTCTTTACCATTTTAAATATTCAAAATAAATTCAATTCATTAACCAATCGGTTTAGGCATGACCTTGGTGAACCCACTTTTACCGTGGTAAGTCCAATAGTGTCTAAATCCACCCATTCAATTTTTAAAGATGACCATGGTTCCATTCCATTAAATCTTTAAGCCCACAATTTTTTTTAAGTTTTTGAGTTGGTTAAACTCCAACCAAAAACACCCCTGTGCAATCAAAGAGGATTCAGTGATGTACATGTGTAAATGTGGCGACTGCTGATATTTTTGTAAGAATAGATCCATTAGTAAACAGAATTGTCACCAGGTTGCCACGCACTTCTGAAACGCTGTCCTTTTTTATTCATACCAGGTTTATTATTTTTTTGTTTTATTAATTAGTTTTTCCTTTGCCAGTAGTAAAACCCTTAAAAATAAAAAAAAGTTTTTGCTATTTGCGTAAAAACTAGCAAGGAAAATTCGGAGCGTTCTGGCCTCAATTTTAAAGGAAAAATGTTCTGTGATTTATACTTGTCTAGAGCAGGAATTTATTTATTTTTTCTTTGAGCTAACAGTGAGATGTGGTTGTACTTTATTATATTGCTGCTCGGATTTATTGATGCCACTGGGGAAAACAAATACACCTCAGTCTGCAAAACAGTAAACTCCATTGCTTACAATTAAATTGCATCTACATCTTCACCCAAAATAGAAACATCATGCTCAATTTTCTTTTTTTTTTAATTTTTGCTAAAACCTCCCCGAGGTTTAGGATCTGCTAAAACCTCCAAAGGTTTAGGATACAAATAAAACTACTTACCTAACCAGTAGTCCCTGTAAATAAACACTTGTTATGTCCACATCTGTTTTGTCCATTTTACAGTATATTCCATTATTTTTAAATATTTACATAATCTTTTAATTTTAACAATTTTACATTACTGCAATTTTAATATTTTCACGTTTTGAAAAAATGTATAGTATAAATAATTTCAAGTTTCTTTTTCATAATTTAACATTTTCAAGTATTTGTCTAATGTGAATATTTTACATATGAAGAACATATATTTTTCACACCAATTTCTTACGTTTATTATTATTATTTTATTATATTGATACCATATGTTTATATATTTTTACATAACTATTTTTTATATTTAATTTTTGCACTTTTTACCATAAAGTTATAATTTTCACAGAACTATATATTTTTTATAAAATATTTTGAAATTTTGTGCTGTAAGGACTTGAACAAAAATAGCACAAAAATGGCCAAAAAACTTTTAATCCATACAATTATGGCCAAAAGACAAACAACAAATTTATGGCTATTATTTTAATCTTTATCTTATTAGTATTTTTTTTCTCATATAGTTTTGTGGTAATATTACTGTATTATTGTTTTCATAGATTTCGTATGTTTTGTGGTATAATTATTATATTTTTCAAGTTTTTAATGTAAAGTTCGGTCAGATTGTCCCGAGAGCCATACACCAAACTTAGAAATTTTTAGCATAAAAACATAAAATCTTTCATTTTTCCTTAATTTTTACGCGTCAAAATGTGAACTTTTAATATTTTTCCAGCAGCAAAATTCAGCCCTCACTTTTTACCAATCTTAGTTGTAAATTTAACCTTAATATTAACTTATTTTGAAACCTTATTCAATTAAACACTTCTTTTTAATTCACTTTGGCATTCTCAGTCTTCCAGGAGAGTTCCCCCAGTTTTGCAGGCAAATCTGGTGGATCTCATCTTGGAGAGGGGGGGGATGTGAAAGGATAAAAATAAACCCTTTTTAAAATGCAAAATTAAAATTTAAAATCCCAAAACATTTTTTCTAACTTATAAATCTAATGCTTAAATCTAATCTGCCCCTGTGATCTTTGTTTCTCAGCCTCACAAATATTACTTTCATCTATCAATTTCGACATCTCTTTAAGTTTTAAAAGTGATGAGTTTGCATTTCTTGCAGCTGTCTGTTGGGTGCGGCTCCCAGGCCCGGCCAAGCCTTGGTGTCGGCATAAGACCCCAGACATCAGTCAAAAGCTAATTGACCAATTAAAATAAATGATCCTCCCAATTTGACTCTTTCTCCCTCTGCTGGAAAATATCCTAAATTCTGATTTAAAACCCCATGCAAGGTCGAAGAAGACGGATTTTTGGCACACTTGAGCGGTCAGCCAAACCCTCGGCCATGTAGATCTTAAAACTTACCGTAAATGGCTCGCGGGACCTCCGACTGAACGCGCGAAGATGTCTGTAATGCTTCAATAAACGAGTTCGATCTGTCAAGAGGTCCCGAGTCCAACTTATTTCTCTGTTTCTCTCAAATTATTAGTCTCCCAAGTCGTCCTCCGGATAATTCCTTACATATATATATATATAATTTTTTTGCCTGAAATTGCAATGTTAAAAACGATTAAAGATAAGTATACATTAAAAGTTGCATTTAGATTATACATTAAAAGATGAGCGTGCGGCGAATGCAGTGTATCCGACCCCCGCAGTTATAAAGGCTTCCATCCCGATTAAAATACTTTAAACATTTTACGACAAAAATTTTAAATCCGAAAACTTTTGCACCAAGGCCCGCATCTCGACCCGATGTTTATATAGAATCCCAATGATACCAATATATATACTATGTGTGAATGGGATGTGTAACATCCTATTAACTTAGGTGTTATAAAAATAAGAGAAATATCAAGAAACACCAAACCAGTAGATTATTCTAAAACAAATAATAATAACGAAGTGAAAGTAGTATTACATAAAAACTGCCCACGTGACATCTTCCCTTACAATAAAAAAAATGATAAGTGATAATTATAATAAGTTTTATAAGTTCAAACGTTCTGGAGGGCGAACAACTCTTCCGGAACGGGTCATCACTGTCTTATTAGATTTGGAGGGAGTTACAGCTGGAGCAGGAAACGCAGGAACATCAGGTTGGCTCAATGAAGTACTATTATCATTCTCCGGTCGAAAATAACTTGAAGGGTTAATGGCAACCTGGCGGTCTGGTAAAATCACAGCCTTTGTTGGACGGAGATGCGCAGTGTTTCCACGTAGAGTCTTGCCTGTAGAAGTAGTAACAAAATAAGAACGGGAGTCTCAGCAGCATCTGGCACAGTAACCAGAATCCAAGTACGATGATCAGTTTGAAGCTTTATAGGTTGGCCTTTATTCAGTACTGGAGACTGATTAAGTGAGGAAGTGGTCAAAGCTGCACGTTGTTTTTCTCTACTTAATTGAAGTGTTACAGTAGATGACATTCGTGACAAACGTAAAGAGGTATGTATAGGTATTAGACCTCGAGTAGGTCGTCCACAGAGACGTTGAGCTGGCGAAGGCAAATTTTCACGTGGTGTGTTTTTCCAATTCAGAAGTGCTAATCTGACATCTGTATGCTCTATAGCACACCGCCTTAAGATCATTTTTGCTATTTGAACATAGAGTTCTGCTAAGCCATTAGATTTAGGATAACGCAGGCTAGACGGAATGTGTTGTATTTTCCAATCTTTAGCAAACTTGTAAAAGGCATCTGATGAATATTGCGGACCGTTGTCTGATTCTATAATATGTGGTATTCCATATTCCATGAGTTGCAAACGAATCTTTCAAATACTCTATTACAGACTGTGATGAAGGATGGACTAATTTTTTAAAATCAACATATCCTGAGTAACTGTCAACAATAAGACAGTATTGATTTCCGAAAAATTCAAACATATCAGTGGCCACTCGTTGCCACGGAAATTCAGGAACTGGTTTCATTTGTAATGGTTCTCTATTTGGGGAACGGATTGTCTGCTGACAAACAGGACATTTTTGTATAAAGAGCTCAATATCACGACTCATTCCATGCCAAAATATAATTTCTCGAGCACGATGTAAAGACAAATTAATTCCTAAGTGCCCTTGATGTATTAAATTCAAATACTTCAATTTTAATGCAGAAGGAAATATTAAACGTTCTGATTTGAAAAACAAATTTTCATAAACAGCTAATTCATCCCTAAAGTGCCAATATTTACGAAGTTGTTGAGGTACTGAGTTAATCCTAGGTGGCCAACCATCAAAAATTAAACGTTTTAACTCCTGTAATTCAGAATCTTTATTAACTGCGTTCAACAATTCTGAAAAAGTCAATAATGGAAGAGGAACATCACATACAACTTCAAAAACTTCAATCTCTTCATTTTCGGCAAGGTCAGTAACGCAATCACGACTTAAAACATCTGGAATGGGTATATCCTTACCTTTTTTGTATACAATCTTCGGTGAGTATTGAAGAACATCAGAAAGTATTCTTTGAAGACGTGCAGGAGCTGCTTGTAAGGATTTTTTTGCTATTGCCTCTAAAGGCTTATGATCAGTTTCAATTGTAACTGGTTTTTCCATAAATATAATCGTGGAACTTCTTACATCCGAAACGAATAGCAAAGCATTCCTTTTCAGTTTGAGGATAACGCTGTTGTGCATCTGTTAGTGCTTTAGTAGCAGCTTCTCGCTGCATTTAAAAAAAAATTCAGTAATAAAAAGATAAATTCAATTTATTTATTTTAACTTCTGACACCATGTGACACTTACATGACACCATGTAACTTAGGTGCTATAAAAATAAGAGAAATATCAAGAAACACCAAACCAGTAGTTTATTCTAGAAAAAGTAATAATAACAAAGTGAAAGTAATATTACATAAAAACTGTCCACGTGACAGTTTGATGTTCCCATAACATGCCCCACCGCAGCGAGGAGTGGCATGGCCAGATCCCACGGTAACTCGCTAGGCTAGCAAAAACTCAACACAATATAGTGGGTGACTAAATAGTTTCGCCTCTCTGACCTGAGAGCGGAATATTGAGATTCTGGTCAGATTTACTTGTCGGGTTGGCTTGGTCAGACAGCCTTCAGCCCTGTAGACCGGGAGGCGGCAGCACAGACAATCACCTCATCGAGTTCATGGCTGAAATTCCAGAATTAGTTAAAACTTGATTCGCATATTGCAACGCAATCGGTCTGCCAAGTCATATCTTGGTGGAAAACACCCGAAAACCCGATTTTAGCGGTTGGCTCGTAGGTTTACCATTGTGTGTTCCTGCTTCCAGTCCTCCATGTTTTCATACCTTTGGGTGCAGGAAAACACAATGGTAAACCTACGAGTCAACCGCTAAAATCGGGTTTTAAGGTGTTTTCCACCAAGATATGACTTGGCAGACCGATTGCGTTTTAATATGAGAATCGAGTTTTAACTAATTCTGGAATTTCAGCCGTGAACTCGATGAGGTGATTGTATGTGCTGCCGCCTCCCGGTCCACTGGTCTGATATCTGAAAGACGCGTTAATAGTCGATAAACTCCGGCGGAATCAGTGTTGAATTCAGACACTTTTCTTCGGGAGGGATTTTTGTGGCTCTGGGGGAGACATTGTAGAGTTCCAGAGGGGAAATTATACTTTTTAACCATTTAAAAGCGTAAAATCGCTAATCTTCCGGGGGGCGGGGCATTTCACTACTCTGGGGGGAATGTCCACCCGGGCCACCCCCTGAATTCAACACTGGGCGGAATCATCCCCTTTTCCCCTTAAACCTGTATATTACTTGTATTTATCCTGTATATACAATTGTGTCTTACTCCAGAGATTAACACAGTATAGTTTTTACAAAAGAGTCTTCAATTATCCACATTAATTACATCATACTAATTATTATATGGGGGGCCAGCCGGTCCAGAGTTTGCAATCAGTTATTTAATCTCCCTAGACAAGACCAGCCATGGAATCTGTTTTAAAATGTCCTAGAATTTTTTTCCGCTGGGGAAAAAAAGAAAAATTTGTGTTTTCGACCAGTCCAGCTCGATTAACTTTTGAAGATAAGAAATGAATATGCTTTTCGTCTCCGCAAGTAATGTGTGTCACAGAGAGCGACCGTGAATCATTTCGTTTTTTCTTCAGCATCGTTAGAATCCAAGTAGATATTTTTTTTCTTTTCCACTCTTCAAGATAGCAGTATTTATATGTTTATTTCTTTGGATTATCTATTCACAAGTAAGTGGAATTTCTATTAATTCAAAATGCAACGTAACGACATCCCGTTTATTCGACATCTGAAAACTGTTTAAAAAAGATGAACGAAAAGTGTGACCTACAATTTTCTTATCGGGCTGACATCTGCTTTTCAGTGCGAAGTTGATGCGAAATAGAATCTGTGTTTTTTTTTCCTCTCTGAATGGAATATGTCGATTTATTTAGCGTTCTTCATTTTTAACCAATCGAGAGATCATCCTATAGGATATCACGAATAGAAGTACACCTTTGATTATTTTTAATTACGCATGCTTTTACAAGAAATAAAGCCTGTGCTCGCACAAATTAATTCGGCACAAGCCGAATTAGATTATTAGATTTATTATTATTATTTTAGATTATTAGATTATTAGAATTTGATTATTAGATTATTAGAATTTGATTATTAGATTAGACACGAGCCGGATTAAATTATTACATAAGCTTGTCTTTGGTTCAGATAAGAATCGCGCTAGTAGGAAGAACATACGACAGTTTAATGACTTTCATTTTGAAGCAGTAAATGCTGAATTTAATGAAAAGGTTGCTTCAACTTCTAGTGATTTTCCCTTAGCTCAACTAATTTTAATAGCAAATTTATTATGTCTCGACATTACAGGCAATAAAACCGACATTTCAAAACGCATTATTGAAGCACTGTCAGATTTATAAAACAAGAACGAAAAATCATGCGTCAAGCATAGATTATGTAACAGTTTCCAACGCTTCCAAAATAATTTTACAAATCATACCGTTTAATAAGTTAAAATATAACATCTAAGTAAACAATTTTGAAAACGCATAACATATTTAAAAATTCAATTTTAGGAATTACCAACATTATTCGGAAAAATATCACAGCTGTTTTATTCAGCCCTGTATAGGATCTATAGATTTGTATATATACTACATAGTATGCTAAATTTTAGTTCAGTTAGGAAACACGTAGCACAGTTTAAAATTCTCCATCTGGAGTTTTTGTCAATAAACGGAAATGTGTTCGCGAACTTTTGTGCTTCCCTGTATAGGATCTACAGAATTTATACACACCACATAATAGACAAAAAGCGAGGTAAAAATAAAATCGCTTTCAGTAACTTAAAACGCACTTCCAGGAATTACTGTTAACATACAGTAGAGAATTCTTTTGTGTGTCCCTCTAAATGAACGATGACTGCTATACACACACTATTCTGTAGTAAGCCTCTTGTAATGCACCTAAGTGATATATATAAATTTCAATGCGTTTAAAATAGTGAAACATTATTTAAATAAACCGCAGACGATTTTTCTCCATAGTCGTAATGTAACGAAATTCTTTTGACTGTCCCTGTAAAGTAACTATAAATGCTATGCACACCCTATTCCATTTTAAGCTTCTTCGAATGCACCTTTGGGATATATATAAATTTCAAAGCGTTTGAAATAGTGAAACATTATTTAAATAAACCGCAAATGATTTTCCCCCATAGACCGCAATGTAACGGAATTCTTTTGAGTGTCCTTGTAAAAAAACTATAAGTGCTACACACTTCCATTGAAATAGGGAACATGCTATAGATAACGATAATAACATATAAAAATTGCAGAGCAATCCGAGCATATTTACGGGAGTTAGAGCACGGACAGACGGCCAGACGGCAGACAGCAGACAAACCGAAGTCATAAACACTTTTCAACTAGGTTGGAAAGTGTTAAAAATCAGAATTCTTTGTCACCTCAAACTGACTCAGAAACTGAAAATCACGGTGAAAGTGCTCCCGCAATACCTTAGGATTCCATTTATCGTCTAACTTTTCAAGTGCTCCTTCGCAAATCCGTCGTCCCGATTACGCCAAGTGACATTCATTATGTACCGCGTCAATCCATTTCCTTTACTGACTTCGAAAATTTAATTACACCCTTTTATGGTAAACCGGTAGAAAATATTTTACAATGGTTCAAAAGATTCGACGGATTGGCATTAACATTTCAACTTAACGATTGACAAAAATTTATTTTCGTTGAAAAAGCTCTGAAAGGTACCGCGTTATTGTTCGTCCACAGTGAGCCTACATTAACATCCTATGCAGCATTCAAACAAGCTTTGATACACGAATTTACGCACATCTCCTCCCCTGCACAAATTCATGAAATGTTAGCTACACGTACCTGCAAATCCAATGAAAGAATGAGCGGATATTTTCTTGTTATGCAAGAAATCGCACAACAAGCTAACATACACGATGCATCGCTTATGCATTATGTTATCACCGGTATCCGAGATACTCCTACTAATAAAGCAATTCGTTTTGGCTGCCATACCCTCACTGAATTCAAATGTAAAATTCAAACCTATCAACAAATTTGCGATCAAAGCCCCCACTATCGCCAGCCACAGCCACCGTCTACCCATGTTGTTCATAAACCTTTACACGCTGAAAGAGAG
The DNA here is from genome assembly GCA_963931845.1 of Maratus michaelseni. Taxonomy (NCBI): domain Eukaryota; kingdom Metazoa; phylum Arthropoda; class Arachnida; order Araneae; family Salticidae; genus Maratus; species Maratus michaelseni. Next base: position 25,645,191 of record OZ007600.1, on the reverse strand, counting down.
ACAAAAATGACCTGTTACGATTGTGGAAAAATCGGGCAACTTGAAAAACATTGTGTGCATAAAAACGAAGGAATTAAGTGCTTAGCATGCAACAACTTCGGGCATAAAAGTACGGAATGCATCCAGACTACCCGTCGTAAAGTGTCAAATTCCAGCACCCCTCCCCCCGAAATTCGCGTAGTGAAATTGGTTAAACCTCGTCAAAACATTACAAAATTAGTAAAAATTGCAGATTTAGCGATAGATGGATTAATTGATACGGGTAGTCACATATCAGCCATACTACAGGACTTGTACCGATTGCTCGGCTCCCCCTGCACTAATCGAAGCAAACTTGCAGCTCACAGGATTCGGTAGCGACAACGGCAACGTAAAACCAATAGGATCGTTTAGCGTAACTCTCCATATAGATGAGAATGCGTATACCACCACAGCATATGTTATTGAATTTTCTCAGCACATACAATCACCTCATCGAGTTCACGGCTTAAATTCCAGAATTAGTTAAAACTCGATTCGCATATTAAAACGCAATCGGTCTGCCAAGTCATATCTTGGTGGAAAACACCTTAAAACCCGATTTTAGCGGTTGACTCGTAGGTTTACCATTGTGTTTTCCTGCACCCAAAGGTATGAAAACATGGAGGACTGGAAGCAGGAACACACAATGGTAAACCTACGAGCCAACCGCTAAAATCGGGTTTTCGGGTGTTTTCCACCAAGATATGACTTGGCAGACCGATTGCGTTGTAATATGCGAATCAAGTTTTAACTAATTCTGGAATTTCAGCCATGAACTCGATGAGGTGATTGTCTGTGCTGCCGCCTCCCGGTCTATCAGGGAACACTTACGTGTGATCCGAACGGCATATCACGCCAAAAACTACCTCCGGCCAAAATATCTGTCAACTGTATCACCGTTTGTGATAGCGTACGCAACGTGGAACTAGACCACAGACCAGGCCCTGACTATCGCAAGGGCACCCGGGGCCCATGCCCTGGGCAGGAAATTTTTCATAATTTCATCTAAATTTCCGTTAAAAAAATCATAATTGCACCAACATTTTTATTTCTGAAAAATTAAGCATAACAAATGTAATAAGTTGTTTTGGGATTACACTTTTCTAAGTTTTTCTCATTTCAGGCTCAAGTCATTTGAAATCTGAAATTCTGCAAAAAAATGATTATTTTGAACAAGTTTATGCTTAAAATCGAAGTTGTTTTAATACTTTTAGGACTTTAGTTTGCACTCAGTATCAGTTTGGAGTTTGGTTTTATCATACAATATCAATAACATCATTAATAAGTAGACATCTTATCATTATTTTCTAGTAATTGATGTTACTGTATTTATCAAGTCATTCAATTGTATCATATTGCACATTTATTCGAAAAGTGACGCAACTGAAAGAATGTGACATTTGAGATATTAATACAATGAAATGACAAAAATATATCTCAATCTACGGTTAAAAGCATATTTTAATAAATAACAGAAAAAATATTTTATTTTTATTTCTGGAACTGTTTTTTAATTTTCCAGAAAACTTATTTTTTTGAGTTGACACTTTTCGAATAAGTGTGTAATATGGTTAAAAAAAAAAAAAAAAAAAAAAAAAAAAAAACTAATATCAGTAAATAAACCAATGTAAGGGGGCACGAAAAAATGAAAGTACCCTGGGCACAGAAACTTGCTAGTCGGGCCCTGCCACAGATACGACAGTGTTAGGATGAAACCCACAGTTTCGAATACCCCAGTAAATACTGAAAATGTGCTTCCTCAAGTGCCACAATCCACTAATTGCTCTCGTTACTACACACCAATATAAAAGACGTCGCCTACCAACAATTTCCTGATTCCGGTACTATGCTGTTTACTCACCATATTTTTTTTCTCAAAGGAATCGCCTAACCGTTTTAATGATATATCCACCGTTTCTCTTTTCCTTGAAACATATTTCATACTGTTTATAACGTCATATTTTTACATCTCAACCGGTCCATTTATTAAACGCGCAAAAGCGAAAAAACGGCAGAAGAAAACTAAGAAAAAGATAACATATCGAATGCATAGTGCATCTCTTCATTCGTGAGTGGTGAGTGGTTATTTTTATTCTTGTGGGCTCGAGAGCTTTTTTTTTTTAGCCATATTTATCACAAAAGACTGTTATCTGGATTGCGAAAGTGTGATTTTTTTTTGTCAAGCTGTATATATACAAATCAGTTTCGTTTCGTTTAATTTTTTTTTCTAATCTTAGGTGCACTGGGAATTTTATGAAGAATATTAGCAAACAGAAAAGATTTTCTTTACTAATGCAACCCTAGTGCATTTTTTAGGGCACATTGCATTGATTTTTTTTTTTTTTTTTTTTTTTTTTTTTTTAAGAAACAATTTGATGGAAGTCAAGTGTGATTTTTATTTTTGGATTCCGTCAGTACCACTTACAGAAATTGTGATTTTTTTTTTTTAATTTCTGATAAGAAAAGCTATTTTCTGTGCAAACTATACATATATTTTTCGTACATCTTCAAAACTGAACTGACAGATTCAATTTCAAGCCGTATTTCGTTTTCTTTTTCTGTGAATGAAACTAATCTTTTTAAATGACCTTATCGCATCTTTTTTTATAAACAGTCTACAGCAATCAAATTCTGATGGAGTAACTTTTTTTTTTATTTCATCAACGTGCTTGTGAATAAACTGTGCCCAAGACTCACTAACGAATTTTCTGAGATTTTTTTCTAGAAGATATTCTATTTACGCATTTTTCATTTTAATGTTTTTCAACTTCATCAATTATTTAGTATTTTGTTATTATAGACCGGGAGGCGGCAGCACATACAATCACCTCATCGAGTTCACAGCTGAAATTCCAGAATTAGTTAAAACTCGATTCGCATATTAAAACGCAATCGGTCTGCCAAGTCATATCTTGGTGGAAAACACCTTAAAACCCGATTTTAGCGGTTGACTCGCAGGTTTACCATTGTGTTTTCCTGCACCCAAACGTATGAAAACATGGAGGACTGGAACAAGCCTACACTAGATACCGGGCTTACTCATTCATTATCATGACGTCACAAAAGGTGGCTGGCCGCGACCAGCGATTGGTGCAAAGCGACGAGCACGTCGTTTTGTGCCAATCGCTATATGTCTTTCCTTTTGTCGTTTGGCTTTGCACCAATCGCTGGTAGTGGCCAGCCACCATTTGTGACGTCATGATAATGAATGGGCAAGCCCAGTATCTAGTGTAAGTAGTAGGATAATGAGAGTTCAACGGCAGCAGGCGCAGCGCGCAGCTGAGCAACCGAGCAACCAGTAGTGTAATGTTCAGAACAAAGTCTTCTCTTTTCATCTCATTTTGTTGTTATATCTGATATTTTGTTAGAAAGGTTTGTGTGTAAGAGTATGTTTTAAAAAGCATATATGTCTTATAGTTATTATAAATAGTTCTATGTGTGTTTGTGTGTGTGTGTGTGTGTGTGTGTGTGTGTGTGTGTGTGTGTGTGTGTGTGTGTGTGTGTGTATGTGTGTGTGTGTGTGTGTGTGTGTGTGTGTGTGTGACAAATAGTTCTTTTTGTGTGTGCGACTATCTGATTATTTATCAAAGTTTTACAAATATTTTTCATGTTTTTAGAAAGGAAAAAAAAATATGTGGTAGTTAAAAAGTTTCACAAATTAAAAAAAATATATATATTTTAGAAAAAGTTTCACATTACTCAAAAAATTTAAAAAAAGTACTCAATAATAAAATCAACAATTTTTATTATAACAAAATAATTTACAGAAAGGTATTTACAGATCAAAATATACATCGCGATTTTGCGTTAGCAATACAAATCAACATTATCTTCTTTATTACAAACGGTATTAATGTCATAATGGCCATATGCTAAACTGCTTATTCCATCATCCAATAAGTAACGCTTGTCGTCAAAGGGACTTAAGCTAATTTTATTTTGAGTTAATGTATATAGGCGATGATCATCTTGGGCAATCCTTACCTATTTCTCCATACTTGTTTTTTGTTGTTGGAGGCACTCCAAGTAGTCTTCATATTTAATTTTCTGCCGAACAATCTGCGTAGATACGCCTTTTGCGCGCTTCTTTTCGTCTTTAACAGATTTTAGAGAATGCATTTTTGATTTCAGTCTGACAAACTCAAGGGCTAATTCACCATTAAGTTCATCCTTAAACTTTCCGAGCGTCTTCTTATTATCCTCAGAGTATAGACGATGAGATTTCGGGTATTGAGAAAAGTCAAACAACTCACGATGCTGCTCCAGATCCTTATAAATATTATTGGTTTGAATATGATACGTTAGGGAATCTGTATCCGTAAAGAGTAAAACTGCACGATCTTTGTATGTTTTCTTTATAAAATTGTAATGGAAATCATGCATACAAAGTTTAGATAGTTCGAGTATAGAAAATCCAACATAGATGGGTCGGTTCATATGTATGCTAGTTTTTAATCTCTCCACAGCAGTCAAGTCTTCATCATAAGTTTTAAACGATTTAAAAGTAGGCGATGCCACTAATTTTTTTGCTCTTTTTTCACCATTACAAAGCACAATATTTCTTCTTTTTCGCAGATTTTCCATGGTTTTACCAAAAACAGAATTGTTCATTAACTTAAAAAAGTCTTTCTCAAAAGAAGATTTTGCTTCTTTCCTTTTTTCGGTATTGAAATTAATATATTTCTGTAACCATGGTCCCTGTTTAAATTTTAAAGCTTTGTGCACGGCTGTAATTTTTAAACCAAGTTCTAAATAAAATTTAAGATTACGATAATGGGTTATATAATGTCGTTTATTATTTAAATTTGGTATAAGTTTAGGAGTTCCCACGAATTTTCTATTGCTAAGTAAGCTTCTTGCATGAGAAGACAGCATCTGATCCTCCACAGTTACTCTCTCAGGGGCGACAGGGTATTCATTATGCAAAGGATGTAAATGTTTCGGGTATTCCATGTCTACCTCGAACAGATACCCAATTTCGGAGCTATCAGATAAAGATAGAACCCACTCTTCTGTGATATGACTTGTTTCACACCATTCAAAACCGCCGTAGGGTAAAAATTGGTTCATAGCCCACCCGCATAAGTTATTGGCATCCCAATACATGATGTAGCTGGGTGCCTCATTTTTCTTATAATCGGGTGTACCAGGGATATTTGCTCGGGCATATCTTTTACTTATCATGCTAATGCCGCCTCGTATTCCATTTTCAACCATAAGCAACATATCTATATCACTGAGTAACTCTAAAGGTGTATCAGACATCTTCAAACAGGCCTGCCATGCGAGAGAAGGTGCTGTAAACAGGTGAGCAGGGTCAATTTCATAATACTGCTGACATAATTTCCTAAAGTTTTGAAACACGTCAGCAAGTAGTAGAACATCTGTCTTCACATAAAGGTTGTGATAATCACCAAGAGTCTTGATATCAAATGTTTTCCATACATTCTGGGCGTGTTGGTACTCCTTTTCATCTATAGGCTCATTGGTTAAACTATTAAAAAAGGCAGAAGGCGGGGGAAGCTGCTTCTCAGTAAATTTTTCAAAACAAGTAAAATAATCATAGGGGTAAATCCCTTACCGTATAAGTAAAGATAAATTATTATTTTGTGGGAAATTTTCTGCAAGTATAGTGAACTGATCAAGTTGAAGGTTTTTAACAAGTTTTTCCAATGACGTAGGCAAAAATTGGAAAGAATCTATAACCACCATCTGAATAGGAGATGTAGGCTTTCTGATTTTAAAGGTGATATAGTTTTCCATAGAAGTAGCAATAACATCGATTTCATGATCTTTGAATTTTCCAAGCTTTGTCATAATATGATGGCCATCGTAGTTTTTCAAGTTATGGAATATAACAGGAATTGTTTTACACTGCTTATAATTCAAGTTGCATTCCACATGTGCAGCTCCTCTGTGCGCACCTGACAGGTGATCATGATCACGTGTACGTTTTTCATCTAAAGTTTTCTTACAAATGTGACAAAACTCTGCTTCTCGAAATGCCTTTTCTTCCTGAGGAGAAAGCTTCATGGGTTTAACATTTAGTAACTTTTGACCTAAAATTTCCTTCTCTTGCATCATTCGGTGTAAAAAATGTTCAACACAGTTTCTACCACGATATACCTGTGCTTTCTTCACGCACGTTCCATCGGGTCCAATAACCACATAGGCATAACCACACAGCAAGTGATTATAATATATAAATTACTCTTACCTTATATACAGCTGTTGGAGGTCAACCGTCTCATGCACTGACTTGAAGGGAAATAGATGATTAGTACAAATTTTTATCAGCTAATCTTACCGTTATCAGCTATGTCATGACTTATGACGTCACTGAAGCGCAGCTTTTTACCTGTTGATAAGGGGATAATCTTGTTCTTATCGCAAACACGTAATGATGTCACCCAACACGTCTAAACAAAAAACTGACAATGACAACTACTAGCAAGTAAGACCGAGGGAAGAATGACTAAGCGTGTGTATTTAAGGTTTATTCTTATCTCAAACCGGAAACTACGTCACAAACCGGAAGACGGGCAGTGCCTCTCGCGGCGATGGCAGCGCCCCCTACTAAAGATAAGGAAGAAAGATTAGTTAAATGAAGACTAACACCCAAAGTGGTCGTGTTTTTGGGGTAAGTGCTAAATTCTATTTTTATTCTGTAGGATTTTTTATATGTTGTGATATATTATAATTTACGAATTTAAATTTGTATACATTCGGGTTTATCTGTTTAATTATGCTATATTATAAAGAGGGGAAAGAAACTTACAGGTCCCGAAATCGTATGACGCGTTTTGATAACAATCATAACAAGCAATACTACAACTCAACTTTGCCTTCGGATCGGTATAAATAGAAGGGGGAAAATTATGATTTTCATCATTTGATGATTCATATCGCTAGTAGTTAAACGTGTTTTAAATTGCTCCCGCTTTTTATCCGTGCGAATCGTTTCAGAAGATTGTTGTTTGCTTTTAAGAGTTAAAGTTTTTTTATTGATTTTATATTATGGATGTTGATATGCTTATTGATGAAGTCATGTCTTTGGGAGATTCTGTATCTGTGAAGAAGATGTTTACCTGTTTTACTTGCGGTAAAGATTTTTCGAACACTTCTAATCTGAATCAACATATGAAAATTCATTCTGGCGAGAAATTATATACTTGTAATACCTGTCAGAAGTCTTTTGGGCGAAGATCAAACTTACGAAGACATTTAAAAACACATGATAGTGTTGGATTGTTACAGCATGATGGATTCTCTGAAGTTCTTACAGAAAAAGGTACTATATCTCAACGTTCTTCCAAATTTAATCAACAAGTTGAAGAGGATGTTTCTTTAAAGACAAATATACCCCTACGAATGTGGAAAAGAAGTATGTTTGTCTTACCTGTGACAAAGTCTTTGCAACATATTCTAATTTAAATCAGCATGTTAAGATTCATCTTAATGAAAAGTCGTTTATCTGTGAAACTTGCGGAAAGTGTTTTAGAAGGAAATCAGACTTGATTAGACATCTGAAAATCCATAATGCCTATGGACAGTCTACATTTAAGTGTGATGAATGTGATCAAGTTTTCACCCGGAAGGATAATTTGAAGCAGATTTACAGTCGCATCGGAATTCAACATTTACTTGCTGTGATTGCGATAAAGTGTTTAGAAGAAAATTTGATCTGAGACAACATGTACGCACTCAACACCCCCGCACACCTCTTGTGAGTGTAAAACGCAAAATGAGCTTATCTAATGCAAAGTCGAAAAACACAAAGTATTCTGATGCGCTTAATGTGTTTAAAACAGTGATTTTGCATCTTGATGAACGTGAGGAAAATGATTTAGAGGTATTTCATAGCCATGTAATTATAAATATTAATTAAATCCTTTGTAGAATTTGTACAAAGAGGTTCTGGCTGGAAACTTAGAAAAATTCTTCATTTAGAACTCAAGATTGCTAAATATCACCCCCTCGCTGCGAGTTCCTATATTCCTTTGTCTAAAAAACTGAAATACAAGAACGTTTAATAAGTGAAATTCATGCAAAAGGTGCAATTAAATGGTATATGGTAGAAAAAATATCACTTGAACGTCTAACTGATAATGAGAAGTTTGAAGAAATTCAATGTTATTTTCGATGTTCGTGTATGATCGAACTTATAGAAGATACTATCTCACAACATATTGAGGAAGGATTTACGAATATTATTAAATCCTTTGCAGAATTTGTACAAAGAGGTTCTGGCTGGAAACTTAGAAAAATTCTTCATTTAGAACTCAAGATTGCTAAATATCACCCCCTCGCTGCGAGTTCCTATATTCCTTTGTCTAAAAAACTCGATGATAAAAAAGCCTTGCTGAATATAAAAAACGAAGATAACAAATGTTTAGTATGGTCTCTTTTGGCTTTTAAACTGAACTTAGATTATACAAAAAACCCTGAACATGTTTCACATTATCGACCTTTTGAACATGATATTAAATTAGGTAGTGTAGAATGCCCTGTTCCTCTTCAGAAGATACCTGTTATTGAACAACTCAACAATTTACGGGTTAATGTGTTTGGTAATGAAGAGGACAAAGTTTGCCCTCTGTATATATCTGAAAAGAAAGATCAAGATGTGATTAATTTGTTATTGGTTGGTGATGGTGAAAAACAACACTATTGTTTGATAAGAAGTTTTTCAAGACTTTTAGGTGATCTTACCAACCATAGAGCCGCGGGCTATTATTGTTATCGATTTTCAAGACAAGATCTTTTGGATAAGCATAATGAATACTGTTCTCAACATGTTGCGCAAGCTATAAAGATGCCTAATGAAAAGGATAATATATTAAAGTTTACAGGTATTCATTTACAACATCCTGTTGCCTATACGATTTATGCGGATTTTGAGAGTCTCCTTATACCTATTTCATCAGCCCCTCCCTCTTCTAAAGCATCCTATACCGAGAAAACAACCTATCACTTGCTGTGTGGTTATGCCTATGTGGTTATTGGACCCGATGGAACGTGCGTGAAGAAAGCACAGGTATATCGTGGTAGAAACTGTGTTGAACATTTTTTAAACCGAATGATGCAAGAGAAGGTAATTTTAGGTCAAAAGTTACTAAATGTTAAACCCATGAAGCTTTCTCCTCAGGAAGTAAAGGCATTTCGAGAAGCAGAGTTTTGTCACATTTGTAAGAAAACTTTAGATGAAAAACGTACACGTGATCATGATCACCTGTCAGGTGCACACAGAGGAGCTGCACATGTGGAATGCAACTTGAATTATAAGCAGTGTAAAACAATTCCTGTTATATTCCATAACTTGAAAAACTACGATGGCCATCATATTATGACAAAGCTTGGAAAATTCAAAGATCATGAAATCGATGTTATTGCTACTTCTATGGAAAACTATATCACCTTTAAAATCAGAAAGCCTACATCTCCTATTCAGATGGTGGTTATAGATTCTTTCCAATTTTTGCCTACGTCATTGGAAAAACTTGTTAAAAACCTTCAACTTGATCAGTTCACTATACTTGCAGAAAATTTCCCACAAAATAATAATTTATCTTTACTTATACGGTAAGGGATTTACCCCTATGATTATTTTACTTGTTTTGAAAAATTTACTGAGAAGCAGCTTCCCCCGCCTTCTGCCTTTTTTAATAGTTTAACCAATGAGCCTATAGATGAAAAGGAGTACCAACACGCCCAGAATGTATGGAAAACATTTGATATCAAGACTCTTGGTGATTATCACAACCTTTATGTGAAGACAGATGTTCTACTACTTGCTGACGTGTTTCAAAACTTTAGGAAATTATGTCAGCAGTATTATGAAATTGACCCTGCTCACCTGTTTACAGCACCTTCTCTCGCATGGCAGGCCTGTTTGAAGATGTCTGATACACCTTTAGAGTTACTCAGTGATATAGATATGTTGCTTATGGTTGAAAATGGAATAAGAGGCGGCATTAGCATGATAAGTAAAAGATATGCCCGAGCAAACATCCCTGGTACGCCCGATTATAAGAAAAATGAGGCACCCAGCTACATTATGTATTGGGATGCCAATAACTTATACGGGTGGGCTATGACCCAATTTTTACCCTACGGCGGTTTTGAATGGTGTGAAACAAGTCATATGACAGAAGAGTGGGTTCTATCTTTATCTGATAGTTCCGAAATTGGGTATATTTTCGAGGTAGACTTGGAATACCCGAAACATTTACATCCTTTGCATAATGAATACCCTGTCGCCCCTGAGAGAGTAACTGTAGAGGATCAGATGCTATCTTCTCATGCAAGAAGCTTACTCAACAATAGAAAATTCGTCGGAACTCCTAAACTTATACCAAATTTAAATAATAAACGAAATTATATAACCCATTATCGTAATCTCAAATTTTATTTAGAACTTGGTTTAAAAATTACAGCTGTGCATAAAGCTTTAAAATTTAAACAGGGACCATGGTTGCAGAAATATATTAATTTCAACACCGAAAAAAGGAAAGAAGCAGAATCTTCTTTTGAGAAAGACTTTTTTAAGTTAATGAACAATTCTGTTTTTGGTAAAACCATGGAAAATCTACGAAAAAGAAGAAATATTGTGCTTTGTAACGGTGAAAAAAGAGCCAAAAAATTAGTAGCATCGCCTACTTTTAAATCGTTTAAAACTTATGATGAAGACTTGACTGCTGTGGAGAGATTAAAAACTAGCATACATATGAACCGACCCATCTATGTTGGATTTTCTATACTCGAACTATCTAAACTTTGTATGTATGATTTCCATTACAATTTTATAAAGAAAACATACAAAGATCGTGCAGCTTTACTCTTTACGGATACAGATTCCCTAACGTATCATATTCAAACCAATAATATTTATAAGGATCTGGAGCAGCATCGTGAGTTGTTTGACTTTTCTCAATACCCGAAATCTCATCGTCTATACTCTGAGGATAATAAGAAGACGCTCGGAAAGTTTAAGGATGAACTTAATAGTGAATTAGCCCTTGAGTTTGTCAGACTGAAATCAAAAATGCATTCTCTAAAATCTGTTAAAGACGAAAAGAAGCGCGCAAAAGGCGTATCTACGCAGATTGTTCGGCAGAAAATTAAATATGAAGACTACTTGGAGTGCCTCCAACAACAAAAAACAAGTATGGAGAAACAGGTAAGGATTGCCCAAGATGATCATCGCCTATATACATTAACTCAAAATAAAATTAGCTTAAGTCCCTTTGACGACAAGCGTTACTTATTGGATGATGGAATAAGCAGTTTAGCATATGGCCATTATGATATTAATACCGTTTGTAATAAAGAAGATAATGTTGATTTGTATTGCTAACGCAAAATCGCGATGTATATTTTGATCTGTAAATACCTTAATGTAAATTATTTTGTTATAATAAAAATTGTTGATTTTATTATTGAGTACTTTTTTTAAATTTTTTGAGTAATGTGAAACTTTTTCTAAAATATATATATATTTTTTAATTTGTGAAACTTTTTAACTACCACATATTTTTTTTTCCTTTCTAAAAACATGAAAAATATTTGTAAAACTTTGATAAATAATCAGATAGTCGCACACACAAAGAGAACTATTTGTCACACACACATACATACACACACACACACACACACACACACACACACACACACACACACACACACACACACACACACACACACACACACACACACACACACACACAAACACAAACACACATAGAACTATTTATAATAACTATAAGACATATATGCTTTTTAAAACATACTCTTACACACAAACCTTTCTAACAAAATATCAGATATAACAACAAAATGAGATGAAAATATTATTGTTCTAAAGAGAAGACTGATTCTGAACATTACACTACTGGTTGCTCGGTTGCTCAGCTGCGCGCTGCGCCTGCTGCCGTTGAACTCTCATTATCCTACTACTAGTGTAGCCCTGACTGGAAGCAGGAACACACAATGGTAAACCTACGAGCCAACCGCTAAAATCGGGTTTTCGGGTGTTTTCCACCAAGATATGACTTGGCAGACCGATTGCGTTGTAATATGCGAATCAAGTTTTAACTAATTCTGGAATTTCAGCCATGAACTCGATGAGGTGATTGTCTGTGCTGCCGCCTCCCGGTTTATTATGAATCTGTACTTTATTTGACAATTTTTTGTATATTTTAAAATGCTTGAATTCAATTGATATTCAAAGTATTTGTTGTGTACCCCCTCCCCCCCCTCTCTTCCGCGATCACCAAAATTTATTTATTTTTATTTAGTTGACTGCTACACTATTTAAGACGATTTTTTTTTTCACTTCTTATTTTTTCTTTCTTTGCGTAAAGTATCTTACCTCTTTCTACTAAGACTAATAAATGGAACGTATGTTACATTTTAAAGACGAAAGACGATTGCGAAAGACGAAAGATGTTTGCATGTTAGACATGACACACAACGACGTTTTCTATTTTATTATTATTATTATTTCCCTTTCCTCTGAAGACTTGTTTATTACTAATCCATCATACGTAGTATAGGGTAAGTCTTCGTTTTGAAAATCGAAAAAAATTTTTTGACGGATTTACACGTTTCAGACACCGGAGATTCCGAAAAAGATATTTTTAGAAAAAAAAAAATGCCGTCCGTCTGTGTGTCTGTAAACGCTATATCTCACAAAAAAAAAATTGAGATAGTGACTTGAAATTTGGTATGTACTTAGTATGTAATAATGGGAAGAAGCTTATTGAATTTCAGTAACCTCGATTAACCGGAACTATTTTTTTCGGACTTTCGAAATATTCGTTCTGATAAAAGGTATATAAAATTTTTCGAAATTGTTTATTTTAAGGAGTAAATATAAAAGACAATAAAAAAACATAAATTTTGCATAAAGCATGAAGTCGATCGGATAATGAGTTGCCGAGATATTTGTAATCCTATTTTCCACACTCTTCGATTTTTCATGACCCTGTATTACATCCAAATTTCAATTCAAAGATATATTTTAATTGGAAATGAGACGCTTAATCAGATGCAATAAACCGCTAGTTAATAGGATTATTGTTTTGGGAGTTATAAGGATGTTTCTTTTAAGTAATTCAGTAATCGAGCCTTTAAAGTTTATGACGTCATCAAGCCACGATTTTATTCGAATTGCAATGCATTTTATAAGTAGTTTACACATTTTTTATTTTAATATTTTACATTATGCATATCTTACATGATGGGTAAGTATTACGGTGGCCCCCAACGACTAGTCTTTTTATAAGTGTCAGTGCAGTCCAAACTAAGCATCCATAACAGAAAAGTCTAAATTAATTTTTCTTTTTTGTTACTTTGTTTCGCTCTCTTTTAACTTTAAAAGGATTTTTTTTTCATTTATAGATAAATTTTCTTTTTGGCTTTAAGATTTACGAAAAATTTCGTTTCTTTGTTAAGTTTTCTTTTGACCTCTTATTGTTACTCTTGGTCGGACGTGTGCGTGGGCGCAGACATATCGGATAGCCGAGTGTGAATGGGATGTGGTTTGCAGTTCCCATAACATGACCGACCGCCGCGAGGAGAGGCGCGGCCAGATCCTACGGTAATTCGCTAGGCTAGCAAAAACTCAACACAATAAAGTTGATGAATAAATAGTTTGGCCTATCTGGCCTGATAGCGGAATATTGAGATCCTGGTCAGATTTACTTGTCAGGTTGGCTTGGGCAGACTGCCTTCAGCCCCGGTCTGATATCTAAAAGACGCGTTAATAGCCAATAAACTCCGGCGGAATCATTCCCTTTTCCCCTTAAACCTGTATATTACTTGTATTTATCCTATATATAGAATTGTGTCTTACTCCAAAGATTAAAACAGTATAGTTTCTAGAAAAGAGTCTTCAATTATCCACATTAATTACATCATACTAATTATTATATATATATATATATACTAGGGGGCTTTGCCCCCTGCTCGCTACGCTCACCAACCCCGTTCTGATTTCACAGCCTCTTAAAACTTGGTAATGTATCCTGTTTTAAAAAGATGATGATGATGATATTACGAACGGCGACTTTCTTCTGTAATCAGGTTATAATGTTTTTTCATTTAACTGGTTATAATGCTTTTTCATTTAATTCATCTTTTTTATTTTTAATATTCATGTGTAAACACAATTTTTATGACGTAATTTTCTTTATTTCCTGCTTTCAACACGTGATCATTTAATTATTATTTTAAACTTTCATTATTGTTTTTAATAGTCTCGCGCAAATACATTTTTTGTTTGAGATAAAACATAATCCTTTGCGCTTATTTAGAAATTGGCAACAATATAAAAAAATGACTTTTTCAATAAAAGATTTTTTACTCGATTTTTAAGGATTTTTTGAGTTTTTATTCTCCGACCGTGATAATTTTTTTTAATTTCTGAAAGCTTGTTATATTTTGCGTCTGGTGGTATGATTTTCGAATCTGTAGGATGGCTAGAAAAAAAATAATACCTCCTCAAAAAAGTCCCTAGTAAAAAAGCGATGAGAATAACCCGGAATATCTACGCAGAATTTGATTGGTCCATTTCGTTTTTGGCTCAGTTCCCGATTACTTTTTTTTTTAATATAGAAGGATATATATATCTTTTGTTTTTTTGTTAAACCTTTGAAAGTTATTTTAGACAACTGTTTTCTTGCACCCGAGTCTCTTTAAATAGAAGAGCAGACATGAATAAGGGCCCTGGCCCCGCACGCGAAAACTCTCGCTTTCTAATGTTAATCCTATGGGACAGTTATTTTATAATATCTTGTTTGCATTTCAAAAATTTTAAACGATTTTTTTTTTTTTTTTTTTTTTTTTTTTTTTTTTTTTTTTTGTATTGGATAGCCTGAGGTCGATACTACAAAGACCATTTTTTATTTTTTAAATTTTGTTTGCAGGTTTTTTTTATGAGGATATTTTCATTTTCGAAATTAGTTCCGAAAGTAAAAGTATCTTCGTAAAAAAAAAATTCGCAAAGAAAATCGAAAAAGTAAAAAGAAGGCGCTGTAGAAATCAACCAATGCAAAAAAAAAAAAAAAAAAAAAAATTTAAAATGTTGAAATGCAAACTAGATATTGTAAAAAAAAAACCCTGTCCCATACGATTAACATTAGCAAGCAGTGTTTTCGAGTGAGGGGACAGGACCCTTAAGGCTGTTCTCAAATCCAAACAGGCTACTTTCTGACACATTTCTCAATTCATTTTTGTTCTCAAACGTATGAAATTGGCAGGTGTTCTTATTCAGAAACTATGTAATCGAAACACGTTTTCCATTTTATGGTAAAGGCAGAAGATCTTTCAGAAAATAATGTCAAAGTCGGGCCTTTGAATCTAATTCCCGACGCGGTAGCCCGAGGAGCGCGAAAAACGCATCGTCACGTGACCAGAATCGCTTATAACTTGATAAGTAATTTATTTATCGAATTCCATGGCTGCAATATTCATGATTTTCCCAAAACATTTCCTTTACAATACGTTCATTTGAAGTGGGCACGAAACCCGGTAATAAAAAATTCATCGTTTTTTTTTTTTTTAAAACGTTTGGTAGAAATTACGAGCTAGTGAATTTATATTAAACAAATAAATAATTTTTGTTCTTTTTAAAGATATGGCAACAGGAAAGAAAAAAAAATCGTCATTTAAACTACCTATTCGGGATTTATAAATTGTTTTCTCAGCCTATAATAATTTAATTAATATCAAACTGTTAATTTATAAAAGTGTTTTTCTTTTTAATTATTTCACTCTTTATTTTCTATTTTTATTCCGTTTTCTATTTCTTAGTGTTTAAAATATTGCATTGTTGCAGAGGGTTGGCCTTTTTTGGCGAGTGTGATTTGGCGCATAATTAAATTCATTGTTGTCGTAACTCGTATACAGTTCTAACCATAAAAAATATTTGGCGCTTTATCACATGTGGCGGGCTAACGGAAAAATGCTTTAAAATTAAGTTGTTAATTTATAATCTAGTTCTAAAAACATTAAAATGCTATATTGTCATCGGAAACACACTTTTGTATATATTTTAAAATTTTAAAAATTATTTTTAGTGGCAAAGTCCTATTTCTTTCCGGGCGGACTTTTCTGTCGTCTCCAAAAAAAAATTGTAGTTCACGTTTGAACGACTGCCAACAACCAGTACTTATTTTTATAAATATATAATAATGGTGGCAACGACTATTGCTTACGTTTTTACTGCGCTTACATAAGTTCTAAATATCTAATAGTTTCAATTTTTACATAATCGAATAGCGAAAGAAATGTACTTTCGACTGGAATTATTTGAAAACTGTAGCTCAATTTAGTGACCTTTTTATATATTTAAAAAATAATTTTCAAGCTAAGGATGATTTTTTAAAATGCATCTCAACAATTAACTTTTGTTTGCTACTGACATATGAGTTGCCACCGGTTGCAACACTTGACATTTCATTTAACATTGATGCGCATTCAATAAACATAACATTCATTGAAACACCTCAAAGATTATCAGTTCTCTTATTAATCGAAATTATTCTTATTTATTCAATAAAGAATCGGTCAGAACTACTTTCCAAATCCGAAAGAACAACCGAGTTTTAGATAGCAAAAACGAAACATTCTAAATACTAAATAAAAACTGAAAAATTCCTCTTAATTATCTGAATAATAATAAAAGAAAAAAATTTTTTTTTTTTATTCTATAGAAAGAGGCGTAATGATTTTGCGGGAGTTTTCGGTTTTTCCGACAAGCGGCACGCTATGCAGAAAGATTTAACCGCTGCGTTGAACAGTTTCAGCGGCTATTGGCTGTTTTCTGAGTAGGTCTTAGCAGCTGGGAAGCTTGGCTGGCATTCAACCAATCAGAGTCCACTAACGGTAAAGCTTCGCCAAATTTTCCCAACGCAGCATATAAAAGGAAAAAAAATATTTCGTAGTAATTTTTTGTGTTTTACAATTGATATTGAAATTTAATTAACTAAATTTTCTTTTTATCTGACGAGTTTGAAAAAATAGTAAAATTTATTCTTCACAAATGACTTAAAGAATTATTTATTACTAGCCGCCACTGGCGACCAGTTTGGTCTCCCTTAAATGTATGTTAAACATTGCAACACGTTACATTTATTCATAATTTAATTTTCCCTTAATCCTTCGCCAAATCGGAAGATTCTAATAGACAAATCATGAACTTTTGCGATCATGGTAGCATTTCGCATATTTTTTGGGCACAAATGTCACATACGCACGTTGGCGCGATTCCCCCCCCCCCTCCCCCGCCAATTTGGCGAAAACTTTGTTATGGAAATTGTTGTTTATTTACTTTTATTTTTTATTTTAATTCTATAAATTATTTTTGATATGTATATCAATATTTATTTACAACAAACTATCATTTATTTATTTTTATTCTTTTTTTTAATTATGAGTATTTTTGTTAGCCGGGAGCAGATGATAATTCGCCAAATATCGTTCCCATCACCATCATTCATACTACAATTAATTTAATTTTAAATTATAAACCTGTCACTCATTTCATTTAAAATACTTAACTTTAATCTAAAATGCTTATATTACATAAATTTAAAATACTTCACACTTTTCATTTAAAAGAGAAAATAAATAAATAAATAAGAAATAATATCATAAATCAAAACATTTGATTTCAAAATCAAAGTATCATTTCTAATTTGTACACGCGATAAATAAAAGCTGTATTAGCGATTTTAAAAATGCTAAAAATCTGATTCATTAAATATTATTACATGAGTTCAATTTACGTCAAGAAAAGGTCCGAAAGTTGAGTTGTATAGCACATAATTATGGTAAACTTTGATTGTCTCACTGGTGCGAATTATTTTTTTGACGCGAGGCAGCGGTCCAAAAATTCATTCGCGGAGAACTTGCTTTGCGAATGATTACCTCCATGATTTAATATTTTAAATGTTCACGACGAATCAATCTTTTTTTTGTTTACTTTTATGAATAGAGAATTTGAACTGCGAATCTTTCGACTGAAGTTATTGCAGAATATATACATAATTGAACGCAAGTCATCTCTCAAATATTAATTTATTTTGAACGATCTTTCTTAAAATGTAACTTTTATGCAGTTTATTCGAAAAAATAATTTTGAATAAAAATGGCCGCTTGGCATATGAAAAAGCGATGCGGCATCCCGGAACTGTTGAGGACAGTCACATGACTTACAGTTTTATTATAGAGATGGAAAAGATGAATTTAGAATTTTTCGTAAAAAATACCGCGCTCTTTCCCACAGAAATCGATTTTTAGTTTGTTTATCTTTTTACGTTCATATGTTTAAAATCTATCTTAAATAGGTGTTCAGGGGTGGGGAGGACAGAGCCCCGTTATGAAAAAATAATTTAATGTTTCAACTCTTCTTTTTGAAAATGCTGGTAGAGACTTATTTTCGAATATTTAATGTTTTTTAATTATTAAATTTCTTTATTGCTTTTTATGCTAATAGGTTTTAAAGATTATTTCCGAGAAGTTTTCAGAAAAAATTGTCAGCGTGCGTTCAGATAACGGAAAGTAGAAGTTAAAAGCTTGGTCCGAAACCGACCCGGTGCGTACAAAAATAAATAAATAAATAAATAATTATATATATATATTGATCCGGCCCAGCCTGCACAAAATATTATTGGCCCGGCCCAGTATAAAAGCTAAAATTTCAGCCCCAGACCGGCCCAGCCCATACAAAAAAAAGGCATTGGCCCGGCCCGGTGTAAAAGCTAAAAGTTCGGCCCATACAAAACAATTAATTTGCCCGACCCGACTGAACTTCTACAAAACATGGCGAATTTTCTGAAGCAAGATTATCCTACAATTAAAATTATTCAAAAAGCACACTTACGCATAGATTTTATTTTCTGATTATGTTCGAAATCAAGAACCACTTAGACAATTACGTACATAAACACTGATTTAAAAAAAAAAAAGACTTAGACAATTACATTCAAATGAAGTAAGAATGTAAGATAAATCAACGTAGTTTCGAATGAAATAGTATTCTGCTATATTTTAATTTAATTTGGTTTAATAAATTACGGGACATTTTTATTAATTTTCTTTATCTTTCTAGACTCTAGAGGTTTACGATCACGTCAATTGAAATAATCTCTCTTTTTAAAATTTTACTACCTTATGCGCCGGCAGGAAGGGAGAGGGGGGGGGGGGGGGTGGGGGAGAGATATGGCCAATGCCCTCCTTGGATTTTGAAATTTAATTAAATTCCCTTTACCTCTGACGAGTTTTTTTTTTTAAATGGGAAAATTTATTCTTTGTAAGTGACTTAAAATAATAAAATACTAAGAGAAACA
The DNA here is from genome assembly GCA_963931845.1 of Maratus michaelseni. NCBI lineage: Eukaryota > Metazoa > Arthropoda > Arachnida > Araneae > Salticidae > Maratus > Maratus michaelseni. The sequence goes on along the minus strand of OZ007600.1, from coordinate 25,625,818 downwards.
AGAAATAAGAATTTTTTGACATGTGGATCTGCGCCCGAAACCCCCCGTATGAGGCAAATTTTACTTATGTTTTTCTTTTTACGTATGTGTTTCCAATTTATCTTAAACAGGGTCTTCAGGGGCCCATGCCCTCTGAAGAGGCAGAGTCTTCTTAATTGTTCTTTTTTCCGCCGTTAAGTTTAAAAATTGTCTTGTACAAGGATTTCTGACAAAAAAATACTTATTTTCGCTCCTTTTTTTCATGTTTATATTCTTCATTTTTTTAAAAGCGCCCTGAGCTGCGAAGTACAGGCACATCCGTTCCAAAACACAGTCCCTCCCTAGATCTCTTTCCGCCTGTGCAGTGCACATGCAAACTATGTTGATTTTTTAATGAATCTCTATCTGTATGTAAATGTCTGAGTTATCATTAATCTATATTCCATGGCTTGGAGACTTAAAAATCTGAAAAATGCTGTACAATAAAATCTTCTAAGATGGAATCGCATAGGAGAGAAGAAAAATCCATTAGAGACAGGTTCCCTTCTTAGCAGATACATCATCTGTTGTAAATGTACACTAGTGTGCAAAACTTAAGCAACAAACACAAAATGCTAATTTCTGAACACGTGAGTACTCAAAAGGAAATTCTATAAACAGCAATTGTAGAAAATATATATTACCCTAACAGCACAGACAGTCGATGTGAAGTCTTCTTGACATCACAAATGGTCACAATTGTCACAGTCACTACAATGAACAGAAATGTGATATTTTTCATTCATCTCATTTTTACTCTCTTTTGGTCACTCCACTGAACAGTCATCATGACTGCTGCTTTTTGACGAGTCACCAGGTGACTTTACAATGAAGTCCTCTTGTGACTCTCATGTGACTGTCATTTTGACACTCCATTGTAAAGTCATCATGATAGCTGTTCTGTGACGAGTTCCCAAGTGATAGAAAATGAAATCATCTGGTGACTTTTCACAAAGGAGTGCAATGATGACTTCACAATAGAGTGTCCGAGACTAACGAAAAAGACAGGCTACCGCGGTTCATTCCACTTATCTTTTTTTACAGACCGCTAGTGTGACGTGATGCTCTTTTCGTACGCGTGCATTGGTGGATTCGAACATCACATGACTCCCACGGTCTGTAAAAAAAGATACGCGTAAAGCACCGCAGTAGCCTTTCTTTTTCGTCAGCCTCGAGAGTGTCGATCACCGGAAAGTCACCATGCGACTTCATTAAGACATTATTTGGCGATTCATCACAATGCAATGCTCACAATGACTTCAAAGTTCAGTCTTCAACTGACAGTGACTTGAGAATCACAAGGTGACTTTATTGTAATGTCACCTGGTGACCCATCACAAAACGACAGTCACAGTGACTTTTCAGTGTTAACAATTATTTGAGAGTAATAATGAGACAGTGAAATATCCCATATTTTGATTCACCGTAGCGTTTGTGACACTTCTAACCATGTGTGACGTCAAGGGGACTTCACATCGACTGGCCGTGCTGTTAGGGTAGTACGTCTTTTCTACACTTGCTCTTTATAGAATTTTCCTTTTGAGTACTCACGTGTTCAGAAATTAGCATTTTGTGTTTGTTGCTTAAGTTTTGCACACCAGTGTATTATATTATTTTCATCCGGAGTTTTATACTATTTAAATTTGTACGGTACGGATCAAGACATATTTTTGTTTAAGACAGGTTTCCATCAGTGTCAGATTCCTTTTCAGAGGTTTCACGGTACTTTCAATTTTTTGCCTAGAAATGTCAAGGGCGGATCTAGAGAGTCTTCAAGGGGGGGGGCGATATAAGAAATTTGGAGGTTAATATCTGACCCACAGTCTTGGTCGGGCCGGGTCTAATTTTTTTTAATTGCGAGTCAGGTTTACTTCTACTTTTTGCTACGGGTCGGGTTTGGGGCGGGTTGACTTCTACGTTTACTGCGGGTCGGGTTTGGGTTGGATTAACTTGTCTTTTGATACGAGATGGGTTTGGATTGGGTTAATTTTTACTTTTTTTTCTGCAGGCCGGGTTTACTTCTATATTTTTCCTGCGGGTCGTGTTTTTTCACTCTTGCGTATCGTGTTCGGGTTGACCCTGTTTTTTAAAAGAATGTCTAAAATATTTTTTCTGATAAAATCTATATGCAGTAAAAATTTCCTAATGGACAGTCTCGGGATGGGCTTGGGGTTTAGCTTTAATTACCGGGCTTTTATAATCTTAGCTTTTATACTTTTTTCCTTTTATACCAATCAGGGCTCGGTCCGAGATTTTAGCTTTACTCGTATATCAATCTGTGCCAGTATTTTGTTTTTTACGGGCCGGACCTGGCCAGCATTTTTTTTCGGGCCGGACATGGACTATACTTTTAACTTTTATACCGTGCCGGGCCGGACTTGGACCATACTTTTAACTTTTATACCGTGCGGGGCCGGACTTGACCATACTTTTAATTTTATACCATGCTGGGCCAATAATCTGTTTTCACGGGCTGGGCCGGGCTCGGGCCGAATTTTCAGATTTTATACCGTGCCGGGTCGGGCCAATCACTTGTTTTACACGGTCCGGGCTGGGCTCGGACCGAACTTTTAACTTTTATACCGGGCCAAACTCGGGCAAAAATTTTAACTTTTATACCGGGCCAATAATTTTTTGTACGAATCGGGACGGGTCCGGGCCTGGAAATTCCGGCCCATGCAGATCTCTGGGATGTACACCGAAAGAGATCCCGAAAAACATGTTTTTACAAAATGTCTGTCTGTCCTTGTGTATGTCCCCTTTGCATCATCGAAAGTGTATGAAATTGTGCATAGAATTAAACCAAATTTCATTGATAGGTTTTTGACTATGGCTAGCAGGTCGTACTTAAATTTGGGGATATTCCACCGAAAGGGGCCGCTGAGAAATTTATGTGCAATATTTCGTAGTTTGACATCGGCTGTTCATGCAGGGAAGGTAACACGGCGCTTCGCAAGCAGCTGATGTAAATTGGAATTCTGTGAAAGTGAATTTTGAGGTATTAACATGGATGAGATAGAAGAAAGCTTTGGGATTGGCACACCCGACTACTTAAAAGTATCTCCTTTGATTTATTAAACCAAACAAAATTTCTAAAAATTATGCTAAAAAAATTTACAACATCACTACAATTTTTACGAAAACAAATTAATACTAGTATGTTGTGGCTATCACAAAACTTTCTTCTACATAAATCAAATTGTCTGCAATAAAAATTAAATGACAATCTATTCGTTCTTGAGACACAGCAAAAGCGGAAATCGTGAAAAACAGATCATAGTGGCTACATCTGTTGGGCGGTATACACCCAATTCTAATAAAGATCTATATATGCCAAGGTCAAACATAATCTAAAGTTTAATGAAATACCGTGTGTAAATTCTTAAGATATAGATATCGCGAAAAATACAGCATAGCAGTATCACCTGTTGAGTAATTTAAACCAAAACATCATCTGCACCAATTTATGTCAAGGTCTAACTAAATACGAATTTTCATTAAATTCCGCGCATTAGTTCTTGAGCTGGAGCGCCCACAAAATTTGTATTACTTGCTTGATTGTAACACTGCTTGACAATAGCTAAGGAACAACTCGTTTTTTCAACGTAGCGTTCCCAACAGCCAACCAACATAGTAAAATTAATTATAGATGGCGTACTAAGGACGGACCTGTTATGTGCCTAAAATGTAGTCCATGAGATTCGTTATTCATTCGAAAATTTATGCAGTTAGGTGTTTGAAAAAAAATAGCGCCTTAGGTTGTTGAATTAATTTCTGTAAAATTCCGTGTGGTACGGTATTAATGAAGTGCAAAATGTCTACAAGCGCTGAAAAACGCCTTGAGAGAGGAGTGGGAAAATATCCCCCAAGGACTCTTCAATAGTTTAATAGACAGTATGAATAACAGATGAAAATGTGCACTAGTGTCCGAGAAGGCCATATTCCTTGAGAGATTGATATATCTTATTTTTTCATATAAAAAGACCCTTTTTTGTCAAATCCGAAAATTTTAAAAGGAGACATTTCTTTATTTTATTTTTGTTATCCCGCTTTCCCATATGGTGCGATCTGTACCATTTTGCATGATAAATATAACACTCTACCTCTATTACATATGTTCTTAGTTTCATTTCTTCAACCATTGCCTGTGATTATTTATTTCAAAAAATGTTTCTGTTCCTTAGCAATTGTCAAGCAGTGTCTATAGACAGACAGACAGACATTTTCTAAGAACAGTCAATTCTGTTCAGGACCTCCTAAAATGTAGAAATATACGTCGAAAATTTTTACCAATCCAATACTTTGTTCTTGAAAGTCTGAGTGAGGTCACTCGGTCCGGAGGGGCCGGACCGTTGAACGTTAATGCCTCACCCGGGAAGAAATAAGGAAAGGGCACCTGACGTCACTGTTGGTTAAACTACTGTTGGTTTGGGAGAAAAACCTGTTCGTTCTTTACGGCTCCTACAGTACACATGAGATGGAGGGATTTGATTGGTCTATGTTAAACCGGTCTATGATATGATTGGCCTACGTCGCCATGACGTTTCCTGTAATGATAGCTGCGACAAAAATGCAGTGGTAGATTGGTTGATGGAACTGTTTGTTTGTAAACATGCCCTTTCCTTATACTTTGTTCGAAAAAAAAAATCCCTGACGGCTCGGCCTATAGGCACAAGCAGATTTCGAAGACTCAGATCGTGGGGCGCCTGTATTTTGTGAATTCCGGAAGAAATGACCTTTTTGCCATATTGCGGCAGTTTTAGACCGACTGCTTCGAAATCACCTGTGTCTGTAGGCGGAGCCGGCTAAGATTTTTTGTTTTAATTTTGTTTTGCTGTAAGGGTTGGTCCTATAAAAAACTTGTCAATATAAAAGTTGTAGATAATATTAAGAGGATTTATAACAAATTTAAGAGGATTTGATATCTTGTGAATTGACAAAGTTATGAATTTTTTCTTCTTAAACACACCTATTCCCCCTCCCCTTGAGGCCATTTTTAATGATATCAAAAATCTGTCCAACATAAATTTTCGGCTTTTTTCCTAGAAGTAATAATAACTTTAAACGGATTCGATATGTATCATAATTAAGAAGTTATGTGTTTTTTTCTGTTTTCACAAAAAGCCCCCCCCCCTCCCCCCATTTCCCCAACCTTGGTTCAATTTTGCCCATTAACGAACTTGACCAAATTGAGATTTTATGCCCCTTGATTTTATATATCAGTTTGGATGAGATTTGTGCAGAATTATTGAAGTTATCGTGTCCATAAAAAAGTGATACAGATAGATAAAGTTTTGAACTGGGTGTGGTTCTGGGTTCTGGGAGTCATGATCGGCGTAGATCTGGAAATCTACCTAAAATGCCATCCGAACATAGGCTCGGAGGCAAGAATTTAGAGGTATGTACGAGCAAATAATGGTTTTCATACGGGTTGAATCAGACACGGGCCGAATTGTTAGCTTTTATACCGGGTCGGGCCCGAGTCAGGAAATTTCGGCTCGTGCAGATCTCTAGAAAGAATGAATTCCTTGCCAAACTCGTCCTGGAAAAAAGAAGTCCATACCGGCCCGGCTCGAGTCTACAGAAAAGGAATACCCGGCCAGAAAAGAGTGGAGAACAGGCAAGGTCCGTGTTTCGTGAATGAAAACTGGTTCGAGATTTTTCTTTGGGCCAGACCCTTTCCCGCACAGACCTCTGATGTCGGTTTGCAGACCTTTTATTAAAGCAAGGGGGGTGGGGGTGCGATACGCCATTGCTGGCAACCGGACCGAATTTTCTGCTTTTATGCCTGGCTCAGGCCTGAAAATTTCGGCCCGTGCAGACTTCTTAGAAAGAATGAAATCTAATCCAGGCACGACCCGAAAAAAAAGAAGTCTGGTCGGCCCCAGTCTCCAGAAAACGCGAGGCCCGCTCCAGGCCCGAGACTCCAGAAAAAGAAGGCCCGGTCCCGGCCCGACCCGCGGGTCGGGCCGGCACCGCCGGAAGCCTTTTCCAATGGAGGCCTCTAATGTCGGTTTATCGACTCTTTTTCGGCTCAAGGGGGGGGCGATCGCCCCTTCGCCCCCCCCCCCCTTAGATCCGCCATTGAGAAATGTATATACTATCAGTACAAAAACCCTTAACGGGTTAAAAGTTGTGACGCAGCACTTTCTTTTGGCTCTAAGAATTTTAAATTTTGGTCTTGAAAGTAATGATATCAAATTTGAGTGACGCTATGTTAATATTTTTTTTTTAAATCATCATTTTCTTTTTTGTTTTATTTATATTCACAGGTGCAATTATTATCTTAACATGAAAACATATATAAAATTTATTCGCTGATGCTTTTTCATTCAGATCTCTCAGGAATTCAAAATATGGGTTTTAAAAGAAATGATATCAAAATTTGAGTGCACCTTGACGTGAATTTAATAGGATTGCTTTAAAATTCAATTTAAATTATTTTTCGTTTGTCTTCTAAAGTATATTTACACATACAAACAATACTTTTAATTTTTCAATACACTGTTAAATATATTACTTTCACTGAGCCTATATTATGTATTCAAATGTATTTATTTCAATAAACTGATTTATGTTTTGTGCCACGCTATCCAAAATCATAAGTAAAATTTATGTAAATGATTATTTTGCGTCATATTATCCACTTGCATACATTTTCCTTTGTTTGGATACTATGACGCAAAATAATCATTTACGTAAATTTTACTTATGATTTTGGATAGCGTGGCACAAAACATAAATCAGTTTATTGAAATAAATACATTTGAATACATAATATGGGCTCAGTGAAAGTAATATATTTAACAGTGTATTGAAAAATTAAAAGTATTGTTTGTATGTGTAAATATACTTTAGAAGACAAACGAAAAATAATTTAAATTGAATTTTAAAACAATCCTATTAAATTCACGTCAAGGTGCACTCAAATTTTGATATCATTTCTTTTAAAACCCATATTTTGAATTCCTGAGAGATCTGAATGAAAAAGCATCAGCGAATAAATTTTATATATGTCTTCATGTTAAGATAATAATTGCACCTGTGAATATAAATAAAACTAAAAAGAAAATGATGATTTAAAAAAAATTATTAACATAGCGTCACTCAAATTTGATATCATTACTTTTAAGACCCATATTTAAAATTCTTAGAGCCAAAAGAAAGTGCTGCGTCACAACTTTTAACCCGTTAAGGGTTTTTGTACTGATATCATTACTTTTGTGCGGTTATTGATAAAAATTTCATTCAGTCGAAATTAAGCATAGGGTATAAATTTATAAGAATAAAACTTAGTGGTTTCGCCCGCTAGCGGGCCTTCAATTTATCTTTTCACCAATTCAAAAAATTAATCCACCCTTTCCTGGAAAAAAAAAAAAGGGGGGGGGGTACATCAGATAAATTAACTGAATAAAATGAATAGCCTTTGTGCGTCTTTTTGGAATTATATATATATACATATAGGTTTTTTTTTTTTAAATCTAAGATGAATGTTGTGATTTTTAAATGTTTATATCCGAGTAATTCTTGAAATTATATTTTTAGCTCACAGGCTATCAAAGCCTGAGAGTTAATGTGCGCCGGTTCTGTATGTACGTATGTATGTAAGTGTATGTACGTAATGTGATAAATCTTGATAGAAATATCCGTTTTGCTTCACATTTTGGTGATAGGTTTATAGTGATAATACTTCCCTGATTAGTTTTGGAGGGTTCATTGGTTAATTATAAAGGGGGAGCGGGGTACTAACCCCCCCTTAATTTATATAAATTGGTTTTTCATGCAGAATTACCCAATTTGCTTCGAATTTTTTGCTTCAAATTTTGTATGTAGATTTATTGTGGTAAGACGCTTCCCTGATTAGCTTTGGGGGTTCATTGGTTAAGTATAAAGGGGGGAAACGGCGGGCCAATCCCCTCTTGATTTATTGTCGATCTCTTTATTTTTCGAGGGGTATTATTCTTTGAAATAAGAGTATAATATACAATTAGTGTGAATAGCCTGTGAGCTCAATGCCATCAGTTTAACTGGGCACTTTTTTTTTCTATTTGTCTTTGTTAAATATATGTTTGTTTCTTAAATAAAGATATATAATTTTTCTTGTGTAATCTTTATTTAAATATACACACATAGGCACAAAAGTTTTTTAATTTATCAAAATATCTTGATCATATGCAATAAATACATAGACAATCAAGTTATGTTTTGATTAAAAAAAAAAAAAACTATATTTCAAATAGGAAGTTATTGACAACAAGTCTTAAATGTGGAAAATGATTCATATTATACATGTGTTTTAATTTACAGAAAAAACTTGTTGTATTTGTATTTATATTACATTTAATATAAGAATAAAATTACAATAATCCAGCAATATATGAAATCCTATTTCTCTTTTCCAGGGTCCCCTTTCCTTTATTGTCACAAAAATTTGAGCATTTCCAATGTCTCAAAGTATAGATGGGAGTATGTAAATAAATATTTAGATAAATATATTTATTATTAACCTACTCTATTAGTATAAAATATCAGCTCTAACTGAAAATTACATGCTAAATTTGGGGACCGAGGGCCCAATTAGCGTGCAATCACCCAATTGCTACAAGTTTCAAATTTATTTTACATTTGCAGTAGGCATATATATTTTTTAAATCTAGCTACTGTCTTACGCTCTTTAAATAGTTTGAGTACAATAAAATTAATGCTAATAAAAATTTACCTTATTCCAATTACTTGCTTTGAATAGGAATTGATATTTTTTGCTCATTTTAAATAATACAGCTGGGAAACAGAATGTATATATATAATAATAATAATAATTTTTAGTTATTTACAGTTTGTAAAATTTATTATGAATATTTAACAAATTCTTAAAGTGAAAGTCCTGGTTTCATTTTATTTATTTAAAAAAAATAAATAACAAGCGGGAAAAATTCTACCTTACCACAGAATATAGATTGGCCACCCACGGCTTTTATCGTGGAGATTTTTTCAGCCAAGTCTAACTCGTCAAAAAAAAATATTTCTTAGCATAAGCCAGCTTTTCCACTTTAGAATTTAGTTAGCGCTCTAAGATTTTTTGTGAGGCTGGTGGAACATATTAGGCACGAACACACCAAGTTTTAAAAAGATTCTGTGACTAGAAGTATTTTTAATAAATATAATAGTAAAAAGATGTGGCTCCAATGGGCTGAGACGTGGCGAGGTAGTTGTTGTTTACAAATGTGCTGGCTTAATGACACCCTTTAAACTGTTTTTAATGGTTCAAGGCATTTCAGCACTTAATAGATAACCTAAAAAAGGTAATGAAAAGTTCTATGATAGCAGCTTTTATGATGGATACAGCTAAGAGAAGTTGTTTAACAAATGATGAGTTGACGGGATCTTAGAAAGCGGTGGGGGGAGGGGGGAGCTATACAAAACACAAGTGCTCTACGAGACCCGATTTAAAATGAATCCTCACTTGCAATTGAGAGATGGGACTTTAAAAGGGTTCCAACCTTTTCGCCCCTCTGACGGGCCCCCCAAGAGAGATACGTAAAAACAGAGGGCGCCAAAAGAAACGGGGGGAGATAACCTTTAGGCGGTTTACAGCTAATTTTGGCGAAATTTTGGAGCTGTCCGGCCCATAGGAACAGAGAAAAATGGAAAAAACTAAAATAAATATGAGAAATTGAAAAAAATAAATAAGAAAAGTGCTCCTGACAGGAGACGAGAGAGAAGGAGGGGGAGAGTAGAACCAGACAAAAGTGCTTGATGAGATCAAACTTTTGATATGGTACATGACGGGGTTTGAACACCTTGAATGTCTCCCCCGTGGGGGGGGGTAACTCCGGTCCTATGGGAGAGAGGGCCTCGGGACCCTCTTAGAAATGTCGGCTTCGACGATTTTAACTTAGTTGGATCCTTTAGAAGAGGCCTACGTCCTCTGTGGGGCTTAAAGAGGCTGAGAAAGATGGGAAAAACTAAAATTTAAAAAGAGTTGAAACAGAGAACTATGTTTCTTAGGGGGGGGGGGGGAGTGAGAGGCGGAGAGTAGGACCAGACCATAGTGCTTGACGAGATCTATCTATTGATATGTTACATGAAGGGGATTACATGGGGTTTACATTTGGGGGGAGCACCAAAAAGGTCTTACTGAACCTTTCCCATGATTATGCCAAGGTTGCAGTTATGATTTCGCCAAGATCATCGCAAAGCTTATATTGGCATCCTATATACGCATATATATATTCCAAACACTCCTATATGTGTCATATACGTCATTATACACATATTATTTATGTTTTATATGTCGTATATACAGTAGCGCTCAAAAGTATTTTGACAACAAGAAATTCTTTATTATTACGCGTTAGATAGTGCTAAATAAAACTAGTCGTTGGGGGCCACCGTAATACTTACCCATCATGGATATGCATAATGTAAAATATTAAAATAAAAATGAGTAAACTACTTATAAAATGCATTGCAATTCAAATAAAATCGTGGCTTGATGACGTCACAAACTTTAAAGGCTCGATTACTGAATTGCTTGAAAGAGGTTTTTCCTTATAACTCCAAAAATAATAATCCTATTAACTAGCGGTTTATTGCATCTGATTAAGCGTCAAATTTCCAATTAAAATATATCTTTGAAGTGAAATTTGGATGAAATACAGGGTCATGAAAAATCGAAGAGTGTGGGAAATAGGATTCCAAATATCTCGGCAACTAATTATCCGATCGACTTCATGCTTTATTCAAAATTTATGTTTTTTTATTGTCTTTTATATTCATTTCTTAAAATAAACAATTTCGAAAATTTTTGTATACCTTTCATCAGAACGAATATTTCGAGAGTCCGAAAAAAAATGTTCCGGTTAATCGAGGTTATTGAAATGAAATAGGCTTCTTCCCATTATTACATACTAAGTACATACCAAATTACAAGTCTCTATCTCAATTTTTTCGGGAGATAGAGCGTTTACAGACACACACACACACAGACACACAGACACACAGACGGACGGCAAAATTTTTTTTCTAAAAATATGTTTTTCGGAATCTCCAGTGTCTGACACGTGTAAATCCGTCAAAAAATTTTTTTCGATTTTCAAAACGATTACAAGACTTACCCTATACTACGTATGATGGGTAAGTAAAACGTTTTAGTTTATCGTTAAGTATGATGTGATTGCAGGTAATAAGTAAATAACAAGTCTAAACTTGTTTGTCACAGTAGGCGCTGAATCACAAACATGTCATATCTTGTGCTCAAAAGTATTTTGACAAGTCATTTTGTTTCGAGTTTTCCAAAGTGTCGGTTGTAGTATTATTTGATTTGTGTTTATATCAGTTTATTGTGATTCTCTTAACATGCCGAAGGTGAAAGAATATTCCAATGACTTTAAAAAAGCTGTTATAACCGCCCTAAAACAAGGAAAGACACAAGCAGAAGTTGCACGTAATTTTAACGTGTCTCGGCAGCTTGTTAGTATATGGAATAAAGTGTTCAATAAACGAGGGACTATCAAAAACAAGTCCCGAAGTGGTCGTCCGAAAAAAAACAACTCCTACTGTTGATCGCATAATAAAAAGACTATCCGCTAGTGATGTTCGTAAGTCGGCAGTAGCAATAAGAAACGAGCTGAAAGAAAATTACGACACGGATATTCATGTTTCAACCGTCAAACGTCGTCTAATATCTTATGGATTACATGGCCGTCGACCCACAAAGAAGCCTCTTATATCTACAAAAAACAAGAAGGTACGAATTGCGTTTGTAAAACGGCACAAACTGTGGACGAGTTCTGAATGGTCTCGTATTTTGTGGAGCGACGAAAGCAAATTTAATTTAGTGTCATCTGATGGGATTAAGTACATTCGACGTCCTGTTAACAAAAAATATGATATCCGATACCAAGTGCCCACCATCAAACATGGAGGTGGCAGTGTTATGGTTTGGGGTTGTTTTTCACGCCATGGAGTAGGACCGCTAGTTCGCATTGAAGGGAATATGGATCGATTTATGTATGAGAACATATTAAAGACGCAAATGCTGCCCTATGGTAAAGAGAACATGCCACCTGGGTGGTACTTTCAACACGATAATGATCCAAAACACAAGTCCAAGCACATAACTGAATTTTTGAAAAGTAAAAAAGTTAAAGTTCTCGAATGGCCAAGTCAAAGTGCTGATCTAAATCCCATAGAGCATCTGTGGGAGGAGTTAGATCGCAGAATAAGATGTAAAAATTATTCGAATAAAGAGGCTTTATTTCAAGCTCTTAAGAAGGAGTGGGAAAAAATTCCTTTGGATCGAATACAGAAGTTAGTCGACTCGATGCCTGCTCGTTGTGAGGCTGTTATAAAGGCTAATGGATATGCTATTAAATATTGATTCATTTAAAAATAAAAATGATGTTTAAGTGTTAAAAATTGTCATTTAATTACAGTGTCAAAATACTTTTGATCAATCATGTTCTTTATTTTTAGTTTGATTTTGTAATTTTGCTATCAAACCACAATTTCTTTTACAAAAATATGTAGACAAATAAAGTTTCTTCCAATAAAAAATAGTTGTATATTTGTGTCTTTTATTTGTATTAAATTAGTCCAATTATTGTCCTTGTCAAAATACTTTTGAGCGCTACTGTACATCATATACACATGTCATATATATATACATCAGAAATGCATCATATATGGCTATAACTTGGCCACATACGTTCAGAAATGTTATTATATCATATATTATTATAGTGACATACATGCTTTATAATTTGGCGATAAATCTTGGCCGCTTGGCAGTTCATCCTTGGAAGCCGCTATAACACGAAAGTACCAAATTTACAATATATTAATGAAAACAGAAACAAAAATATTTCATGCTTGGTGGCTGCTATAACACGAAAGTACCAAATTTCTTTTTTATTTTTCATATCTGATAATTTGCATCTATCCTTTTTTGTAATTTTAACATTTTTGTAACGATTTTATGCATTTCTATTGCTTATTCAAAGACAAAGTCTTCTAAAGTTACAGAATTTCGTTAAAAACGCTTAAAATAGTAAAATGCGAACATCGTTTGGTCCATTCTCGACCGAAAGCAACAACCGTTAGCATTATCTTTTTACGCGTGAAGGTTTCGTTATGGTACTTCATTGTGAAGTTTGGTAATTTTTTAAATTCATTATTTGAAAAACGGCGTAATCATTCGATTTGAAATTTATATCAAGAAAAAAACATTTTTTTTCCTTTCTAACGCAGTTTGTCTAATAATTTTGTGACAAATACTTTTTGAGCTATTAATTTTTTCAGTAACTTCAAATGTTTCATTTTCCGATATTAACCTGTGGCAACGATGGATTGCTGTGACTTTTCATAAACATGAAAAATGATAGAGATTGAAAGAATAAGCCTCCCTGTGGGTGGCTAATAAAAGCATATAAAATCATTGCATCATTTGTTTCAATTAAAAAAAAAAAGTTATTCTATAAAATATTTACGAGAATTACGTGATAAATCCCGGATATCAAAGTACAATAAAATTTAAAAGAAAAAAAGATATATCTGAGTTCCAGGCTTGTTTTGAATAAGAATGAATATTTTTTGTTCCTTTTTAATAATACAGTGGGAAAAAATATATATATATTATTTACAATTTGTAAAATTTAACATAAATATTTTACAAACTCTTAAAATAGTTCGTTTTCTGTTCTGTTAACTAAAAAACTCGTAAAAAAACATAACAAAATTTCTTTTTAAATACAGCTCAAGAAAAAAAAAAAGTTTTCGATATGCTGAACTTCAATTACTGACAATAGATGGCGCTCCGGCCAAACACGGCGTTCCCCTACCTGAGGTATTATATTACCATGCGCGGAGGAAATGCGTAAAAAGTCTACGCAATAGGCTTAAGAAAATAGTCCCATTTTTAAACCAGATTATTTAAAAAACTAGAGTTTTCCTATTTAAGCGGATCAGAGGATTCGCTTCATCTAAAACCGATTAGTATCATATATTAATTTTAAAAAAATCGTTCGGGCGGATATCGAGAATAGCGTTTTACACCATGACACCATTACACGCAGAGTGAAAAACTTCCCATTTTACTTTAAAATGAGTTTCCAGATCTTAAAATCTACTGCATGTAGAAATCTATAAATTTCAGGATAGAGTTAGACCGGAGATATAAGACAGCTGTGAAAAAATCAAAACGTTATGCCTCATATTTGCTGAGATATTAAATGTCGGCTTTTCGCTTTTCCTTTGATTGGTTGGTTGGTTGATTATTGACGGCCAATTATCTACACTTGGGATATAGGCTCGGGGGGGAGTGCCCTTCGTGGGGGTCTTTCTAAGGGAACCTAACCCGTATTTACGCATGGATAAATCCACGGCTCGAAGAAAACCACGAAAACTCCGAACGATTAGGCCGACGGGCGCGATTGGGATCGAACCCAGCACCACTCGTCTACCAGCTTCGAGAGCAGAACCTCTCAGCCACTGGTGGGGCGCTTTTCCTTTGAACTCAAACTAGGTGTATATATAGAGTGACGGAAATCTTCGGTTTTGGGCTTTCGGTTTTCGTTTTTTTGCTGTGTCACTCGAGAAACTACCGTCTCTCATGATATTCTTTAAAAAGAATTTTAAATCTAGAACAATGACGATTTAATAATTATATGCTTTTTTTGCAAAAATTGTTGGGCTGGGCCTCATTTTAGTGATTTTTGCACGGTCCGGGTCAATGATTTTCATATGGGCTAGGTCGGGGCCTAAAAGTTTCAGCCTGTGCAGACCTCTAGGAAGAATGAAGTCCAAGCCCGACTCAGCCTGGCTCGAATCGGTAGAGAAAAGCAAGTCCCGGGCCCGGAAAGGGTGAAGACCAAGCCTGGTCCGACGCAGAGTCCTGCACGGGTCGGGTTGTACCCGACACGAACTCTCGAATTCCATTTGAAGTCAACCCGCAACCGGACCCGAACCCGACAAAAGAATTTTCCTCGACCCGCAAAAATAATTTTCGGTGACTCGCAACTCGACCCGAGCCCGACCCATTTCAACACGCACCCGACCCGAACCCGAAATACTTCAACCCGCAACCTGACCCGAACCCGCAATGAAATGATAATAAATCATGTTTTAATGCTATTATGAAAAGTAATGTACAATTATATCTCTAATACCAATTTTACATTTTATATAGAAATAAACAAATCTGTATTCTTTAATATTCAAATATAACGAAACCTCTGAATAGCGGACACCTCGAGATCGTTGAATAGAGTCCTGCATCGGGTTGGGTTGTTTCTCTTTTATATTTTCGGGTCGGGATGACTCTAATTTTCTTTCTGCTTGTTGGGTTCACCCTAGAATAATACTTCCGGGTCAAATTTAAGTTTTCTGCAAGTCGGATTGTTAGGATTTTCACAAAAAGTTTGAACAGAACTATGCTTCAGATGAAAATAAATACGTATTGGAATATGAATGAGTTACAATCAATTTACATCATGAGAAAAAAAATAAAATGCACATAAAAAATGTAATCATAGATTATTCCTTCTTTACGGTGCAGTTAAGAACCATTTTTTCTTTTCTCAGAATAAGAAAATCATTATCAACATTTCGTTTATGATACACACAAAAACATATGTATCGTATTTATGATAGTTTATGCACACATAAACATGCAACGTGTGCGTAGTTTTGGAGGTGCCCACTATTCCAAGGTATAAGCATACAAATATATAAGTGTCAGGAATTGAAAAAGTGTTCGCTAAATAGAGGTGTCCACTTTTCGGTATTGTCCATTATGTAGGTCTTATTATATATATTTTTTTAATCTTACAAAATATTGTGGACATTCTTCTGAAAAAGCGGGTAAATCCGAACCCGACCCGCAAGAGTCAAAACCCGAAACAATGAAAGTCAACTCGACCCGAACCCGCCGCGAAGCAAAAACGTAGAAGTCAACCCGCCCGAACCCGAATCACAGCGCAAAACTATAGCGCCAACCCGACCCGGTTCGGGTGCGGGTAACCCGCCCCGATGCCGGACTTTAGGCCCGAGGCCCCTTGCGTCTACTATCTTTAACGGAAAGTTCAAGCTCGGAGCTGGATTTTCGTTTTTATGCGCGTTGGCGAAGCTTCTCCGTTGGTTCACTTTGATTGGATGCTCGCGAATCGAGCTTCCCAGCTACGAACTCCTGGTGTTTTCTGTAAGTGAAAGTGGTTTCACTTTAACTTTTTATCGCTCTTTATTAACTTTTGGGGAAAAAAAAAATCTGATATGAAGGTCGGTCATTAATTTCGCCAATGTTTTTTCTGGGCTCTCTTTCTATATTTGTATGTTTGTAAAAAGCGGCTTATTACGTTCTGCTTAGTGAAATTAAGTGATAGATAATGTTCATTCTTTAATTGTAATAGTAAAATTGGTGACACCTGAGTTTAACTAAAATTTTTATGTGTTATCTAAATTTTAAACAATTTTTTACAATAATAAAAAATGTATTATTTATATTTTTTTTTTACTTTATTTTTTTGTTTCTTGTTTTGGCGAGGGGGACGAGGGGATAAGATAACATCTCTTTAAAGTCATTTTAATGAATCCTCAATATATACATATGTATATTAGGCTTATGGATTAATATGAATATCAGATAAAAAGTGTTTTGCAGAATTTATCTTTTGATGAGCGGTGATGAATTCATTGGATTTAGTATTTGTGCACCCCCCATCACCACACGAAGTTGAAAAAATTCTTCATGGAGAAAAATATCGGAATTCAGTACTGCTCACGAGTTTCCCAGCCGCCCCCTCCTCCTGGATAATTTTTATAATTTAAAAATAAATTTTACAATTTTTATAATAATTATTATTTTTTTACAGTTACAAAAAATTTTAAACGAAAATTTAAGAGTGCTATATATAAAAATTTCAAAATTTTTTTAGAGTCAATAATTAAAAATAACGATCAGTACAACAATAAACTAGTCTTTGGGGGCCACCGTAATACGTACTCATCATGAATATGCATAATATAAAATATGAAATAAAACATGCGTAAAACTACTTATAAAATGCATTGCAATTCGAATAAAATCGTGGATTGATGACGTCGTAAACTTTAAATGCTCTATTACTGAATTGCGTAAAAAAAACATCCTTATAACTCCAAAAATGATAATCATATTAACTAACGGTTTACTGTGTCGGATTAAGCGTCTCATTTCCAATTAAAATATATCTTTGAATTGAAATCTGGATGAAATACAGCGTCATGATAAACGAAGAGTGTGAAAATAAGATTACAAATATTTTGGCAACTCATTATCCGATCGACTTCCTTCTTCATGCAAAATTTATGTTTTTTTTTTTTATTGTCTTTTATATTAACTCCTTAAAAAACAATTTCGAAAATTTTATGTACCTTTTATCAGAACGAATATTTCGAGAGTCCGAAAAAAATAGTTCCGGATAATCGAGGTTACTGAAATTCAATAAGCTTCTACCCATTATTACATACTAAGTACATACCAAATTTCAAGTCTCTATCTCAACTTGTTCGGGAGATAGAGCGTTTACAAACACACAGACAGACAGACGTCAATTTTTTTTTTCTAAGAATATGTTTTTCGGAATCTCCAGTGTCTTAAACGTGTAAATCCGTCAAAATTTTTTTTTTTTTCGATTTTTAAAACGATTACAGGATTTACCCTATACAACGTATGATGGGTAAGTGATAAATAAATAAATAAAAAGATCCAGTATGAAGTCAATTTTGGCGCCTTGGCGATGAAGTTCTTGTAGGTAGCAACCATGAAATTAAAGCAGATTTCCGCCATCTTGTAATTGCTACTGCTAGCTGTACAAATTGTAGTCTCCGATGTGTGATAGTGCCGGTTGAGCCGCTTATCCTCCGGTGTTGTCTCGTCGCTTAACGGGGTGTAGGAAGCCCCTTTTTGTGAAATTGTGTACATAAAACTTACGTTAAAAAATGTCGGGACAAACTTTAAACGATCGTTTGACAGCTGCACGACATGCCCTTGCTGGACAAGGGCTAGCTCGGATAGTATGTAAAGCTACGACAGAAGAAGTTATAGGACCAAAAAGGAAACATTTAGACTGTGAGTACTCTTTTAATAATGTCTGTCTTTCTATTTCTTTTGTATTTTATTTCGAATGTGCTCATTCGAACGAATTAATTATGAATTTAGCACAGGTGTGATATGAACAGTTTCGAATAAAATTTATATCTTTCCTACGAATTATTTTCGCATAATCGCCTTTAGTGTTGTGAAAATTGAGGTATTTTGTACTAAATTTGCATCCTGCTGAGGTTATACATTTTTTATTATTGCCTGTAGTTTATAAAATTGCAAAATTTGCTGCGAAAGCTGTCTTATTTACAGTTTACATGCGTCACACTACCGCCCCCTTTTGAATTGACATTTGTGTATAATGTCTTTTTTTTTTCTGTATTGTTACATTGTAACTTGTTAGATTTGCTGCTTATTGCAGTGTTTGATAATTTCCTAGCCGGTAACTTAATTTTCTAAATATTGTATAGGTAAATCTCATTTTACATTATCAAATAGATAACATTAACATTGATTTCTTTACATGATATCAGTATGTAAATAAATCGTTTTTTCTAAATCTATATAGCTTCCATTTGTTTGTGGTATTTTTTAAAAAAGTATTTTAATATCCTTTAATTCTTTAAATCGATCTTGGCCGCGACTAGTAATGCCCTTTAATATTTGCCCTTTAATCGAAGATTTACCATTGGCTGTCGAATATTTCCCCCCCTTCAGTGTTTCTGTTCTTAATTTTCATCAGGGATAACCTGTTGAAACTTGAAATACAAATTAGTAATTAGCCCCCTTTCCCATGCAATATATATTATTTTTCGAAATACAATTGAACTTCAGTAAATTAAATGTCTATAGCCCTGAATTTTCTATATCTCTGTGCAACTTTGCATTTACTACCGCAAATAATCCCATTTTAGGTATTTTTTACATTTAAAAATTTCTAAAATTAGTGTTTTTCAATGCATCGGGAATTGAATACTTTTAATGTAACAGCTACTTTTTTTAATTTTGAGCATAGTGAGTAAACATTTTAACAGTGTAGCATTTAAATAATGTATAAATTTGATAAAGGCATACTTTTTAATTTATAAATTTGATAAATTTTAAATTAAATATTGTATAAGTTTGATGCAAATATATATTTTTTAATTTAAATAATGTATAATAAGTTTGATGCAATCATATTTTTTAATTTAAATCTATAAATTTGATACAAAGTATGCTACTAATTTGAATATAATCTAAATTTTATACCAAGAATACTTTTTAATTTGAATCTATAAATTTGATACAAAGTATGACACTACTAATTAGAATACAATCTATATTTGATACTAAAAATACTTTTTAATTTGAATAATCTATAAATTTGATGTCCAAGCACATTCTTAAAGGATTAAGCATATGATTTAAAAAAGTACATATAATTGGATAAATTACTTTTTTAATTTTGAGCACATTGAGTAAACATTTTGATAGTGTAGCATTTAAATAATGTATAAATTTGATACAAGCATACTTTTTAATTTAATTTATAAATTTGATAAATTTTAAATTAAATATTGTATAAGTTTTTTTAAGTATATTTTTTAATTTAAATAATGCATAATAAGCTTGATACAATCATATTTTTTAATTTAATTCTATCAATTTGATACAAAGTATGCTACTAATTTGAATATAATCTAAATTTGATACCAAGAATACTTTTTAATTTGAATAATCTATGAATTTGATGTCACAGCATATTCTTAAAGAGTTATAAGCATATGATTTAAAGTATATGTATATAATTGGAAGTTGTTCTGAAAACTATAAGCTAAGTTTTTAAAGATTTTGGGGGAGAAGAACCTTGCTTATAAAATGATTTGGGAATTTCAATTTAAATGTACCATTAAAGTATACTATTCATTATTTTCTCTCAAGATTCAAAAATAAGAGTAAATAATAAACATATTTATTTAAAGTGAATGTATTATTTACATGAAATCAGATAATGGATTGATGCTGCTAAAACTTATTCTTGAGAAGTATTTCATTTAAATAGTATACATGTAAAAGAAAATTTTATTTGGATTTATTTTGGTAGCATTTTATTTCTTTAACTTCTTTTTTTTTAATAAATATCTATATCTATAATAATAATCATGATTGTCTGTGTGCTATGTTTTGAAGAAATAGTTGCATTCAGAGCTACAAGATTTGACAGCAAGGTATCTGTATGTCTGAAGTTACGCACTTCGAAGCTAGTTTTTTAATATTTTGATATTTGGATGAGATATTAATTAAAAATCTTTATGAACATCTCAAAATTGCAAACTTTCATTGTGCCATCAATTGTGTCTGCATCTGTCCTGGTAATTTTCAGTACTTCAAGCAGATGAAAGGAAAGGTTTAGTTTTTTCTGCATTTTGAAATGGCATGCCTAGTCTCCCATCAAAAAAAAAAAAAAAAACTTATTCAGGGTACCTTTCCGGTTCTAATAGTACTTTTTGTAAAAAAAATTTTATACTTTTTAATGATATCTTTTGTTTAAAAAAATATTGATCTTTTCGATTAAAAAAAATGTTTCTTGAAGTTAGATTTCATGTTGTTTTTTGCTATCCAATTCGTTTTCTGTTTTTCTGCACTTTAAAACTGCTTTGCCTGTTTCTCGAATGAAAATACAAAAAAGCAAAGAATACCCTCTTATTCAGTGTACTTTCCCAATCATAATTGTATCCTTTGTTAAAAAAAAAATATTAATATTTACTATTAAAAAAATTATTTTCTGACTTTCGATTTCATGTATCTGTTTTGTAGGTTTAAAATGCTACCCCCTTTTCCCAAATGAAAATGCCAAATAAATAAATTTCTTTTCTGCTTTGGGGCTGTACATATATAACGTTATCACTTTGGGGGGGGGGGGAGGAGGTATCTGGCACATGATATCATATTATATCTCCAGGTGGGAGGGGGGTTTGTTGTCTTTGATATCGTTATCATTTTTGATCAAACTAAAATTTTCTTTTCTTTCTTTTATATATATATATATATATCTTTTATTTTACATCAAAATATTCTATCTTTTTTTTCCTCTTAACTATTTTTATAAAAATACAAAGTTATTAAAATCAATAAATGATTAAAAAATATGGAATACCCCGACGTTTAGCATCCCTATTCTTCTCCCATATGTATATGCGTATATAACCTGCTGTTGGAGAAAAAAAGGGGTGCAAACTATGTTTGAAATGATACTAGTCCAGTGTTGAATTCAGGGGGAGGCCCGGGGGGAACATTTGCCCCGGAGCATTGAAATGTCCCCCCCCCCCCCCGGAAATCTATAGTGTCCCCCCCCCCCCCCCCCCCCCCCCCCGGAGCCCCAGAAATACCTCCCGGGGAAAAGTGTCTGAATTCAACATTGTACTAGTCTTTTTATTAAAGAAAATAGAAAGAATGGTGTCCACCTGTTTTGTCGATATGAAGTTCCTCTTGCCACATCCCCGTGCAGGGGGCAAGTGCAAAAGACATCATTACTGTTGAATGCATTATGTAACAAAAATCCATTATTTAATATTTTTAAATAGTATCTATTTCTATTAAGTGTTACTTTTATATGAAATAACTTTATATCAAATAATATTTTATGGACATCTTCTCTGCATTTGAATCGGTAAAGTATGCGAATAAAAAGGGTATAAACACATCTGTACATAACTACAAATGAAAGAAGAAAATTGAAAAAAAAAGTACACTGATAAAGTTATCATTAGGATGGGAAGAGGGGGGGAACCGAGGGCTGTTAACGTGTGATATTGTAAGGGGGGAGGAGGGGGTTTAAAATTACTAAAATGTTGATAATGTTATATATGTACAGCCCCTTTAATTGGTACCTTTCATTATGAAAAATATTATTTTAATATTTATTTTAATTATTTTAAACTTAATATTTTCAGGAAGTCTAAAGCATTCGCCAAATTTTTTTGTTATCAGTGCCTTTCCTCAATATCATTTTGCGTTTTAAGAGAATTTGCACTTCTGAGGGGAAGGTTGATAATTTTTGTTTAATACATGATTAGAGAAATATTGGGATTAAGCGGAGGGGATTGATCTTTCTTTACCATTTTTTTTTTTTTTTTTTGTATGTTTAAAGAAAAGAATAAAATGAGTTATTTTTTTTAAAATGTAGGTTTTTTTTAGGAGCTTTTGGTTGGAATTGAAAGTGTAATCTTTATTATAAAATAAAAACATGTCTGAGTAACACTGTTGTCATATTGACATTGGCAACACCTGACCAATACATTTCGCTTTTACAATTTTTTTAACTTCTAGACATTGCGAAATTTAAATTTTTATGCTGTTGAATAGGGGGAAAAATGTTCTTTTAAATGTGATTTGTTTAAAAACTATCCCAAGTTGAAAATTTTTTATGTTTAACAATAATTTTCAAGCACGATATTTTTTATAAACTATCTCATGCAGCCTAATTAATTAGTTTGCATGTACAACAATATAAGTAGTTCAGCATTTGTTTCTGGCCAATATTCCAAAATGATATAAACTTCATCAATAAATAAATAAAATAAGTAAAACACAAATTTAAGAAACATGTAATCAAACTGTGCAATCACTGAAATTATCGAAATCAAAAAAGGCTGTTGCAAATAAAAAAAATCTTTGGCGATTTTTTTTTTACTATTAACTGCTGGCATGCAGCTAATATGAAAATAGTTTTTAACAAATTACATAACTTTATTTGAATACATAATTGATATTTTTTATATAAAAATGCTTTTTGATATTGGCTATTTCAAAAATAGATTAAATGTAATAAATCTATTGTTTTTTTCAATAATAATAATAAAAATGATTTTCATCTATATTCTATAACCTGAGAATCCTGGGTTGGATACCCTAATACAGTACTGTCTCTCAAATCTGCATAACAATCCAGAGGTTGTGTCAATTTTAGAATTTTGTGGATTTCTGGTCACTTTTTGTTTACATTTTTTAAACAGTAATTTGAATGTAATAATGTACTTTAAATTCTAACGAATGCCTACAATAAAAATAAAGTAAAATAATAAAAATTAAGAAAATTTAAAAAATGATTAAAATATTAAAAGTAAAGATCAAGTAAATAATTTAATAATGCATAACTAAATATGCATAATAATGAGATTTTTCTTGAATTATAAATCGAAACTCGCCTTATAAAGGTAGCTACACTAAAAACTTGCATAAAAATCTTAAAATAACAAAATTTTATTTCATATTTAGCCAGACTTAATAACCAAAATAGCTTGTTTAATGCAGGTTTTTGGTAAACAGATCACGATGGCCACTGATGTCAGTGTTATCTTGAATTTTTCGGAAATAAATTTATACTTCCTGCATCAGAAAGCTTGAGTTCAGTCATTTTAACCAGAATTACATATTAAAATGCGTATGGAAGGATATAAAGAAAACAAAAACAAAACAAAATTAATTTTGGAACTGATGCTTTACACTCACACAAACATATAAACCTAAGTTTGACGAATTTTTGGTTGGCGCGATTTTCAAGACCGCGCCAAGCGAATAACTTAATACAATGGCTAGGTTGCCATTAAAGGAAAAAATCCCCTAAATTTGGCGACTTTTTTCCTTTTTTTAACAGATTAATTTTTTTTTTCTGCATGAGTATAAAGCATCTTAGCCTTAATTTTTCACCTACTTCTTAACTGTAAATTTCACTGTTTACATCTGCAGCGATGTACAGATTTTAGGTGTTTGCAGATTTTAGTGTTGGGAATTTGAGGGAGTCTATTGTATATATAAATGTAAGAAATTATATTTGCAATCCCAATAATGAACGCCTTATTTCATATTTAGCCAGACTTAATAACCAAAATAGCTTGTTTAATGCATGTTTTTGGTAATAAGATCACAATGGCTACTGATGTCAGTGTTATCTTGAAAATTTTCGGAAATAAATTTATACTTCCTGCATCAGAAAGCTTGAGTTCAGTCATATTAACCATAATTACATATTAAAATGTGTATGAAAGGATATAAAAAAAAAAAAAACCTTAATTTTCCACATACTTTTTAACTGTAAATTTTACTGTTTACATCTGCGGCGATGTACAGATTTTAGGTGTTTGCAGATTTTAGTGTTGCGAATTTGAGGAAGTCTATTGTATATATAAATGTAAGAAATTATATTTGCAATCCCAATAATGGACGCCTTATTTCATATTTAGCCAGACTTAATAACCAAAATAGCTTGTTTAATGCATGTTTTTGGTAAAAAGATCACAATGGCTACTGATGTCAGTGTTATCTTGAAAATTTTCGGAAATAAATTTATACTTCTTGCATCAGAAAGCTTGAGTTCAGTCATATTAGCCAGAATTACATATTAAAATGTGTATGAAAGGATTAAAA
This sequence comes from Maratus michaelseni, assembly GCA_963931845.1. Lineage (NCBI taxonomy): Eukaryota > Metazoa > Arthropoda > Arachnida > Araneae > Salticidae > Maratus > Maratus michaelseni. The sequence goes on along the minus strand of OZ007600.1, from coordinate 25,601,313 downwards.
AAAAAAAAAAAAAAAAAAAAAAAACCTTAATTTTCCACGTACTTTTTAACTGTAAATTTCACTGTTTACATCTGCGGCGATGTACAGATTTTAGTGTTGCGAATTTGAGGGAGTCTATTGTATATATAAATGTAAGAAATTATATTTGCAATCCCAATAATGGAAGCCTTTCATTCGTTTGGAAAAGTTTTCATTTGAAAATATAAAATTGTGCAAATTCGAGGTTAATTTACAAAAACCAGACTGGAGCAGGTGCAGCAAATATAAAATCAAATTTGAGGTTAATTTGCATAAAACAGATCGGAGCTTGTGCAGCAGTCCCAGGTGTATGCTGTTGAAGACAGCGAAGCTCGCAGACAGTGAACTGATATTTTGATAGATTTTTGTTGAAAAATATAAAATTATACAAATTTAAGGTTAATTTGCCAAAACAGACTGGTGTGTGCATATGCTGCCGAAGGCAGTGGGCCTCCTAAATCTAAATCCTTTCGAAAGAAAAATTTCTGAATTGAACAATGATTTTAAGTATATTAAGGTTATTATCCTGGTTCCGGGCAATGGCAGGCGGGTCAGCTAGTATGTATATATATAATATATAAATGGTGAACTGGTGAAATCTAGTGGTGAACTGGTAACAAGTATTTACGATAAGAGAAATAATTTTAATTTTGATACTATTAAAATGTTACATTTCAGTTCAAATGTGCATTTGTCCATCTTCAAAATATTTTTATAAATGGGTCTACGCCGTATTGAAAAATTGTGCTCTAACTATGCAAATATTGCTAGGAATATAGCTGAATTTTATTATATGGCGTTAACACAAGGTTATCCGGTTCAGTTTTTGTCTGACCTAACATACAAATTTATAAGAAATAAAGGTTATAGTGACGAATTGTTAGGAATGTTCAATACGAACAATGTTTTGTTGATGTGATAATTGCGTTGAAGTGTAGTGGGTTGTTTACCATAATGTAAGTTGAGAACTTGATAGTGTAGTCTGGTTATAGTTTGTCGGTGTTGTGGGTTGTTTGCCATGATGTATGTTGAGAACTTGTTGGTGTAGTCTGGCTATAGTTTGTCGGTGTAGTGAGATGTTTGCCGTGATGTAAGTTGAGAACTTGTTGGTGTAGTCTGGCTAGAGTTTGTCGGTGTAGTGGGATGTTTGCCGTGCTGTAAGTTGAGAACTTGATGGTGTATAGTCTGGTTATAGTTTGTCGGTGTAGTGGGTTGTTGGCTGTGATGTAAGTTGAGAACTTGATGTAGTAGTCAGGCTTTAGTATTTCGGTGTAGTGGGTTGTTTGCCGTGATGTAAGTTGAGAACTTGTTGGTGTAGTCTAGTCATAGTTTGTCAGTGTAGTGGGTTGTTTACTGTGGTGTAAGTTGAGAAATTGTTGGTGTAGTCTGGCTTTAGTTTGCTTCATTTCGTTATGTCTGTTTCATTCATTTTCAGTCTGTACTTATCAGGTGTTGCATGCATAAAACTAGTTTAACCCAACAGTGCATGTCTCAAGCCATGCCACCTGACACAGGTTGTTTTAGCTTTTCTTTGTTGTTTATTGGCTATTTTAATTTTTGCTGCAATTTGTTGTGTTATTTTGTTATGAATTTAAGTACCGTAATTTCCGGTAGATAAGCCGCCATGGCGTATAAGCCGCACAGGTAAAAAATCGGCAAAAAAAAAAAAAAAGTCGGCAGAAACGCCGCACCGCTGTATACGCCGCACTGATAGAAAATAAAATAAAAATGAAAATCAGTAGAAATACCGTATTTTTTCATTTAGGCATCAAAATATTAATCTTGAAATAATATATAAAAATAAAATCTTACCTGAAACATCTTGTAAGAAATTTTCATTATTTTTAATCAGAGATTCACCATGAAACAAAACACATTTAATATTAACATTATTTGAAATTATCACATATTTAATATTCAAAATACGTCATATTACAGATAAAAAAATTAATTAAATCCATCAAAGTCAGATAGTTCACTTTCCGAATTAAAAAGTTTTAAAATTTCATCATCTATAACATTGGGATCATCGATGTCACTGTGTTCGTCATCGCTATCTTCTGGCTGCGATTCTGGAAACACTTCGCTATCAGAAGTGATGATACTAGCCTCTGTAAATCCAGAAACAATAATAGTACACTTTATTTTTTTCCAGGAATTGGAAACCCATTCTGCTACTTCCTCGTATGTAGCTTTCCTCATATGACCGCTTTTAGTGTAAGAATGAGTTCCGTTGCGCATCCATTCTTCCCAACATTTACGCATTTCGCATTTAAATGCACAATTTACTGTAATGTCCAGGGGTTGTAAAATTTTGGTAAGGCCTCCTGGAATGACGGCAATAGTTGCCGAAGCCTTTTTACATGCAGATTTTACTACATCAGTTACATGAGCGCTCATTGAGTCAAAAATTAAGAGTCCGCGTGGTTTAAAAAATGCACCTTTTCTCTTTCTCCATACTTCGTCCAACCAGTCTAAAAATATTTCCTGGGACATCCATCCCTTTTCATTCGCCCGAATCACAACATCGGTCGGGAAATTTCCTTTGGGCAAAGTTTTCCTCTTAAAGATTAATAAGGGCTTGAGTTTATCTCCGTTTGCCGCGCAAGCTAACACGCACGTGAACGAAGTCTTCTCATTTCCGGTTGTGACAAGCGAAACTGTCTTTTCCCCTTTTAAAGATACGGTTCTATTGGGGGGGCAATCAAACGTAAGCGGGACCTCATCCATGTTTATTATAGATTCTTTAGAAAAATTTTCTTCTACAATTATCTTATGGACGTACTGTAAAAAAGACTGTTTCTTTTCTTGCCAGTCCGCTGGCAAAGCTTGGCCAACAGTGGTTCTGACTCGTACAGATAATTTTTTCCTCCTCATAAACCTATAGCACCAATGAGTTCCGCCTTTAAAATTAGTAATTCCCATTTGTTCTGCAATTAACTTTGCCTGCATTCGAATGCGCACGGTTGAAACCGGTAAGTTTCTTTCTCTTTGTTCTGTAATCCACTTTTCTAAATTTGCTTCTAATACAGGCCACGACACTTTTCCACCCCGACGAGCTCTTTTTTACCTTGGCATTTTCTCCAAAACATCTTTTTCTTTTCGCCATCTACGAACACAGCGTTCGTCTATATCGTGTTCGCGAGCAGCTCCCCTGTTACCTATAGCTTCCGCTCTTTCGCATACCATCAACTTAAAATTGGAAGTACAGTAAACTTCCGATTATCCGTCACTCACGGGACCGACCGGGTGGCGGATAATCGAAATAGACGGATAATCGAAAGACCATTATTAAAATCACATTTCTATTTGCTGGTTTATAAATAACAATATTTAAACGCGTGTTTTTTTATTAGCTGTGTATTTCATGAATAGAAAACACAATTAATAATAACAAATAAATTTATGAGAGTAATTTAAAATTTTACACAGTAAATAAATTACCTGTTTTCATCGAAAATAATTCGTTTTACATGTTTGTTTGCAGTTTGCTTGTTCTTTTACAGCAGCAAGATTGCGAATTTTACGTAATAAAAGTACTTGAGTTGCATCGGCTTCATCTTGCATCTCAAACCAATTAATGCACTTCGAGAGTATTGTCTCCACTTCTGCATGACTGACTCCTGGGTCATCATTTTCCGATTCATCAGATTCATCCGCTTCAGGTTTCCCTGGATTCAAAATATTTTGGATAATTTCGTCATCCATAAATTCTTCATAACCAATATCATTGTTATCACAATTATGCCCGTTTTTCATTTCATCTGCAGAAATATCTTTTAAACATGGTACGTTTGATACCAAGGTCAGTATCTCTGTATCATCATCAGGTACATCTTCTGTGCTGGTAGTATTGGTAGCATCTTTCGGTGTATCAATAGTGTTGGGCCACAATTTTCTCCAGCTTCTCTGGAAAATCTGTTCAGATAAATCATTCCAGGCATCAGCCAAGTTGTAATGTGGCATCTTTGATAGTGTATGATTTCCAAAAAACGAAGACATTTGATTCATTAACAGCGAGTAGCAGCTTTTGAATTAAAGCTTTCCGATAACGTTTTTTTTTCATCGATTCAAAGACACTTTGGTCCATTGGTTGTATCAGTGATGTTGTATTAGGTGGAAGAAATAAGCACTTGATGTTACCGTCAGTAGATTCTAAATTTTCCGGATGTGCTCCTGCATTATCAAGCAACAAGATTGCTTTCTGAGGAAGATTACTTTTTTTTAAATGTGCTTTAACTCCGGGAACAAAGATATAAAAAAAACACTTCTTAAAAATATCTTGCGTCATCCAGGAACTTTTTTTACTGTAATAATTGACAGGCAGTGCTTTCATGTTAATATTCTTAAAAGCTCTAGAATTCAGGGGGCGGTGGCTGCAGTTTAGCTGACGTCACACAAGCATTTTTCTCGGAATAGCGCCCCCTCACTCGGGTTCACTGAACATGCGTGTTTTTGTTGTTCGTTTCAGATTGAAAAAAAAAAATGGAAAGTGGGGGGGGGGGGGGTGGCGGTTAACCGAAGGTGGCGGTTGATCGAATGGCGGATAATCGGAAGTCTACTGTATAGCTTTTACGCTTCGCAGACATTCTTTCTTTTTATACTTTAATCCAGAAAAAAAATTCAAACTTTATAAGAAAACAAAAGCAAATTATAAGAAAAATTATGTATGTAGCACGCAGGAAACAAAATATCAAATGCTAACTCATCCTCAAGTTAATAACCAATCAAAGCATTGGAACTTTCCATTTGAGTGTTTGTGGGGAATGGGTGGGTTTTCCTCTAGACGCGGCTAGAACATTCCTGTTTCATTAAACGTAACTTGAAAACTCTGATGAAAAGAACCAATCGCAATGAACGAGTGGAGAGGCTTTTCTCCCCGCCAACATGATGAAGGACGAAACTTTGCCATAAGTGAACTCTGATAGGTGGCTCGCGAACTGTACTTCCAAGCTGTTAAGCTCTACTCTGTCTGGCCTCACCGATGCATGGAGAAGGTGCGCTGTGAACCTGCGCAGACATTGTACGTTGGTTCAGCGCCGCTAACTAGTCGCTACAGATGTTTAAAATAAATTAATTTGCCGCTATGCTATTAACAACTTTTAATCCAAATTGAAATTACATAAGCTCTTAATTTATGATTTCCTGCATTATAAGTTCTAATTGCTATAGGTAATAATTTAGACTAGAATTGCACTGAAAAAAAAAATTGCCGCGTATACGCCGCTTCTTCGTATAAGCCGCAAATCGCAAAAATTTACTTTTAAAATCGTATAAGCCGCGGCTTATCTACCGGAAATTACGGTAATTAGTTGCATTTTCTGGTTCTGTGTAAAAGTAGTTTTAGTTTTGTTTGAATTTATGTGGTTTATAGATTTTGGTTGGCTTTTGTGATAATCGTTCTGCAAGTGATTTTTCATTGGAGTTTATTATTATATGTATATGTTATGCAGAAAACTCTGTTGAAAGTGCTAAATGTTAATGGAAATTCATTTGCCAAAACAAACCGGTGTGTGCATATGCTGCCGAAGGCAGTGGTCCTCTCAACTATAAATCCCTCCGAAAGAATAATATCTGAATTCAACATTGATTTTAAGTTTATTAAGGTTATTATCTTGGGTCTGGGCAATGGTGGGCGGGTCAGCTAGTATATATACGTATTATACAGAAAACTCTGTTGAATGTGCTAAATATTATGGAAATGTGGGAAGTTTGACAGAAAACGTACAGTTCAATTATACTGTGTGTTATCTAGCTATGAATGTAGAAACTATGTGACTATATGAGGTAGCTATTAATATGCAGAGATGGGAAAGGGTTTTTGTGGCCCTGGAAAAAAAGATTATTAAACATCCATGAGTTTGAAAGGAAAATTTTGAAGAAAGTGATGGAGCATGAAAGCATTTATGTTTTCATTAGAGATTGACACCATTTGTTGTCTAGTGCAAATGTTAGCTAACAAACAACACACTTCACAATTATTACTAAAAGTTTATGTGGAAACTAACTAGAAGATAGGAATTGTAATCTTAATGACTTTGTTTGATTAAAAGTATCTATTGTATTAAATTCAAAATATTGAGTATTTTCACAAAATAAAAATATTTCATTACACAACTGGCATATGTAGCATTGATGAAAATATTTGATATTTTTTAAAATTCTAGTGTCATCTATATATATAAAAGAAAGTCCTTTCTGGCTAGATGATCAACGCACAGCCAAAACTACTGAACCTACAAAGACGAAACTTGCAGGAAAAATACTTCTTAGTATGTAGAGGCGCACTAAGACGGGATTTTCAAAAACTCCACCCCTAAGGGGGGTAAAAAGGGGAACAAACTTTTAAAAAATTCCTTAAAAATCGGGTATTATAGTTACGTGACAAATGATAACATATTTTAATGTATTTTTGTATGCTGAATCGAATGGTATCAATTAAATACTCATAAGTCAAGTAGTTCGTGAGATATTGCACATTTTTTCTAATTTTGCGAAGTCTTTGACGTCAAAATCTAACAATTCTAACAATACAAGTAAGAATTTCTAAAAATAGATCCGTTACTATAGCAATGGAAGAAATTCAAATTAAATATTTTTGTTATTTAATTCTTTCGTTTATTTTTACAGATAGAAACATTAACTGTTCAATTGGGAATGGAATATTATTCTTACGGGTATTTATGTAATTGTGTATTATTATTAATTCTACAAATGCCATGATTTAAAATAAAACGTGATTGCTAAAATAAAGTTTCGAAGGTCTGTTTAGTATTATATATTGCTTCTTTATTTGTTTTCAGTCTTCAGCCATGTTTCCCCTTTTCTTTGGGTAGTTATTCATACGATTTCGGGCTAATTTTCCGCAATCAGATACTTCGCCAATTGACGTTTTAGCTACCATGTTGGGTACTTGTCTGTTATTCCGTCGGCCACTTTTCATAACAAAAAACTATCGCCAAACTCTAACGGCAAATAAACGGGAGAACGTTGCCATTGGAATATCAAAATAAATAAATAAATAAAATATTAGAATGTAAGGACACAATTGTTATTTTAATTAATGAATAAATCAGTAAAACATAATGAAAAATACACGCAAATGTCGAATTAAAAACCAATTGATGACGTAATAACAAAAACGTATAATGCTTCTGACATCAAGTAAATGTGACTGCATTTTTAACGTTTAATCTTACAATTTGGCGATAGTTTTTTGTTTATGAAAAGTGGTCGACGAGATAATAGAGAAGTACCCAATGAGGAAAATCATCGTTTATGTTTGAAGCGAAACCTTCATGATGAATCCTATTACAGAAAATCATATCATCATCTACTATGAGTATAAACCTCATATTCATATTTTAATCCGATTATTCATGATATTTTGTTAGGTTTTACACTGTTAGTTAAGTAATGTTTTTTGAAAGGTTTTAGAATATAGCTATTCTACGTTACTCTGTTATAGAGATACAGAGGAAAGCTCTAAAATTAAGTGAACCCGATTATTAAAGATTACCTTTACAAAAAATTTCTACTGAACAAATTTTGATGGAAGTGACTTTTCAGGTATGGTTAATGACCCTATAATATATCATTGTATGTTGCTTAGTGATAGAGCTAATGGGAAAGTGAATGGGAAAGGTGAGTGCAATTATGAAAGATATATCTACTATATATATAGAATGCAAATTCGTTTTTCATTCCGACCGTTTATAATTTAAGCTCTGCTGGACGGACTTTGGTGGGATTTACACTGTTAGTTAGGTAATTTTGTGGGGATGGTTGGTACTTCTCTGGAGCAAAGTTTCGTCTGCATTGTGTTTTCTGAAGCGAAAGCTTGACAACGAATCAGATTATAGAAATCATATCATAATCATCTACAGTATTGATAAAACGCAAATTCGTATTCCATTCCGATCGGTTAAAACTCAGGTTCTACCGAACAGATTTTTAGATGATTTCCCTGTTAGTTAGGTAATTTGTTTTAGAAAGGTTTTACAATAAAGCAAATTGTTCTACATTGCTTATTTATAGAGCTACGGGGGGAAGTTATAGATAAAATTAGGTGAACCTGATTATGAAAGATTACCATTTTTAAAATTCTACTGAACAGATTTTGACGGCAGTTTCACAGTGTGATAATATTTCAGGAAGAGATTTCCGACATTGTTTAGTTAGGGAGCTATCGGAGAAAGTTGTCAGTGGTGTAGTGTGCAAAAACAGTGCATATACTCTATAGACAGAAGATATATACTAGAGAGTATATGTTATAGCTACGGACGGTGTACAGAATTTTGTCTTAAAAATTCCAGAAGGTTGACGGCGTATACCAGCATATACTCTCTACAAAATTCCTGAGAGTTCTATCAACAGGTGAAGATTATTATGAAAGATACATTTGTCTGTATACTGTATATGTATAATGCAAAGGGGAATTTCGATCCTGCCATTTATACCCTGAATTCTGCTGAATGGATTTTGCTGGAACTTTCACTGTTAGTTAGCTAAATTTTGAGGGGACGTTTAACTGCATAACATATCGTTCTATGTTGTTTAGTTATAGAATTAGGGGGGGGGGGCATTTCTATAATCAGTTGAACCCAATTATGAAACATAAGACTTTTTTAAAGATTCTGCTCAATGGATTTCGATAGAATTTGCATTATTAATTTTCCAGGGATAGTTTTAGTATATTGCATAGTGTTATATCGTTCTTTAGAAAATCCTACTGTAAATGATTAAATAAACGAGTTGGTCTTTAACAGCCAAAATTTCGTGTAATACATTAGAAAATATAACAGCGTAATGGCTTTCGTATCGTTTTACAGCAATGCGGAAGGACATGTAAGGTAAAAGTTCATGTTTCTTTAAAACACAAGATCAAATTCACCGATATATTTCGTTTGATTCAAGTTTTGTTTGGAGAAACCGACCAGCGTAGCGAGCAAAGCCTGCTAAGTAATAACAATGGCTAATTTTATCTGTATATAAAATTCTATATATTACTAATATTATAAAGTAGTAAAGATTGTTTGTTTGTTTGTTTGTAGGGGGTAATCTCTGGAACTACTGAAACGATTTCAAAAGTGATGGTGGCAAATTGATGGTGACAATCCCTGCTCCAACATAGGCTATATTTTATGTCGGTGCTACTACCGACAGGGGGGTACTGAAGCGAAAAACGTTCTAAAATTTCGATTTTTTTTATACTGAAGGAGCTAGAAACATGAAATTTGGCATAGCAGCTACTTATAAGATGTAAATGCTCTCTAAGAACACATTCTAAAAAAATTCGAAATTTAAAAGGTGTGAGATGGGCGAAACGCGTTCTAAAAACATTCTAAATTACAATTTCTATGGAATTTCTGGAACCACAGAACCGATTTCAAAAGTAATCGTGGCAAATTGATGGTGACAATCCCTACTCCAACATAGGCTATATTTTACGTCGGTGTCACTAACCCCAATGGGGTGCAGGAGTGAAAAATGTTCGAAAATTGCAATTTTTTTTATACTGAAGGAGCCAGAAACTTGGAATTTGGCATGGTAGTTACTTATAACATGTAAATGCTTTCTAAGAACAAATTCGAAAAAAAATTCGAAGTTTCAAGCTGTGAGATGCGCGAAAAGCGTTCTAAAAACCTTCTAAATTACAATTTTTATGGAATCTCTGGAACTACCGAACCCTTTTCAAAAGTGATGGTGGCAAAGTTTTGATGACAATCCCTGCTCCAACATAGGCTATATTTTACGTCGGTGCAACTAATTCCAGAGGGGTGCAAGAGCGAAAAACGTTTCTAAAATTGCAATTTTTTTTATACTGAAGGAGCTAGAAATTTGAAATTTGGCATTGTAGTTTCTTATAAGATGTAAATGCTCTCTTAGAACACAATAAAAAAAATCGAAATTTAAAAGGGTGAAATGAGCGAAAAGCGTTCTATAAACATTCTAAATTACAATTTGTATGGAATCTCTGGAACTACAGAACCGATTTCAAAAGTGATGGTGACAATCCCTGCTCCAACATTCTCTTTAACATAAAGCTTTGCGTTGCTGACGACTGGGTTTTTCGCTAATCTTTGCCACATATTAATCTCGGAAAATGAAACATTTGAAGTTGCTGAAAAAAGCGCGAAATGTATTTGTCAAAAAATTGTTAGACAAACTGCGTTTGAAATGTAAAAAAATTGTATATTTCTTGATATAAATTTCAAATCTAATGATTATGCCATTTTTCAAATATTGAATTTAAAAAATTACCAAATTTCATGATGGAGTACCATAGCGAAACCTTCACGCGTAAAAAGATAATGGTAAGAGCGACGTGTCCTGACGTGTATATTGGCTATAGCACGAGTCCCAAATTATAGTAGCCTTATTATTCTGTTAAAATATAAAAGTGAATTATGAAATGTCAATATTTTGTTTGAGTAAAGGTTCGTCAGGAGAAATTGACCAGCGTAGCGGGCGTAGCTTGCTAGTTATATATAAATATTCATTTAAGCATGATTAATAGAAATCTATGAATCCACACCAGATGTATATAATATAAGTAGAACTAGTGTCGAAACTAGCTTTTTTTTTCATTGGTGGCAAACATAGATTTTGGATTCCCCCCCCCTGCCCTCTCTTCCTCCTCCACAAAGTAAATTAACAAAGAGAACTTCACTAAGCTTCTAATAGCTGACTTATTTTAAAATTAAAAATATGTAATCATAAAATATGTAATATTGGATTACATAATCAGCTTTGTCAAATATTTATTCATTAAAACCTGTAAAAACAGAATCGAAATGATCTGGAAATAATTTTGCTTTATATGGATATCTATCTTAGCAGGTATAAATAATTGTTGATATTTTTTATATTAAGACCATGTAATTTTTTCTTTTTGACACAGGATTCTGTTATAGACAGATATTTCACTTTCACAGATTTTACTGTAGTTGTAAGTATTTCAAATTATTACAATTGAGAGATTAAAGTCATAGTAATACGAGTCCCATTGTTTTAAGGGCTCAAAAATCCGAATTTTCTGTAGGCTTAATGAATTCCAATACCATAAAATATCTGTGTGCTATCTACAGCCAATTTCAGGGAACTATCACTTATACCACTTTTCTACTGATATGTCTAAATTGGGAGAATGAAAATCGCCTAAGAGAGTAGCTTCTTTTCTCTTATTTGCTGTCTTGTATTGTAGACTAATCTTTTTATCTATTTGTCAATTTTAATGCATTTGGCATTATTTTTCTTTTGGATTTTTTGGCTGCAAGACATTTTAACCCAAATTTTACATTTATATAACACACACATATATACACATACACACATATGTAGATATAATATGTATGTATAACTACAGCAGAAGACCACAAATCTGCACAGCTTGGTTCTAAACATTTTGTGGATTTGAGACTTTTTGCAGATTACAGGTCATCTATATATTTAAAGCTAAAAGAGCATTTTTTCAGATTTCACAGGAAATTGACCTTAATGTGCATGCTGCAACTTTTTTTCAAAGCTGGAATAGAAGGGGAAATACCAGGGAGATTCTCCCCTTCTATAGTTTGGGCTGGGTCTTAACAAAAGGGAGCAGGGAGCTGTTCAAACACACACAATGAGAAACTCATTCATCATTCTCCCTTCTTCCAATGGGAAGAAAAACTTTCTTGCCAAAAAAAAATAGTCCATTCCGAAGAGTGGAAAGCATTGGATTAGGAGACAAAGTTTAGGTTTCGCTTAACCTGTCTGACCGCATGTCATTTCTTCACTGGTTGTTCTTGCAGTAGTAAATATGAAACTAGCTGAATTCACTTATTCATCTCCCACAAAAGCAAAACTAGGATAGACTTACTTTTCATTACCTACTTCCCTATTATCAAGAATAGACTCGTCTTACCCAGACCTCTTACTCACGCAACTAGTCTTTACAGCTTGACTCAGCAGTACTGTTTAATACCTCCGCAACGAGCATCACATATACGTGATGCATAAAGTGCTCCAAAACCTCCATTATTCTTACTAGTACTTTTTATTGAAAATTTTGCATTATTTAATCACAGCATTTTTGCGATTGAATTGGGCAAAATTTCTATTTTGGGAAAACTGGTGAGAAAAGATTAAGAATTCTGTAAAGGATGCTCGTTGCAAAGGGACGGTTTTGTAAACTTTTAAATATGAAATTGCTCCCCAGTGATTTTATGCAATGCAGAATAGCCATATATACAGAGGCCAGTCAAATCCCAAATACTCATGTATCATGTGTTGTACTTTGATTTTTAAAATAAATTTTAGGGGGGAAAGAAACCGTGTGATGTACACAAAAAAAATGTGGCATTTCTTTGAGGGTTTAGGGTTGAGTGGCTATCTTTTTTTTCTTGTAAAGTTTCTAAAGGTTTTTGAATTTGTTGCAAAGTTTTTTGTTCCTGACAAAAAAATACAATATTTTAATGTTTTTTTATTTGATCCAGAAATTATTATGAATTAAAAATGTACAGCATAAAAAAAACATGCTTAAATTATCGATAATTTTTTATTATAAAACTAGGGGGCCTACCCCCTGCGAGCTACGCTCGCCAACCCCCGCTCAGACTTCGAGGCTTCTAAAAACATGACAGCGTGCTTTATTTAAAAAATATTGGTAAATCTGTAATTGGGTTGCCATGCTTTTAACGTTTTAATGGGGCATTTTTTGATTACCATGGCCTCATACACAGCTGTTGCGACAACTGACGACTGTTTTCGGGATTGATAAGTAAAATCATTACAACTTGAAAACCATCTTGTATAAAATGGTTAGGTTTAAATTGTGGCCACCTCTCGGACTTTTATAACAACGATCTGTATTCTATTCTTCCGTTGCATTTAAGGATGAGAAAAATCCATCTGCTTGTGAATAACATTAAGAACCACGGTATTGAAATGTACTATGTTATAGACATTTTCAGTAACAGGTTTTAATTTTCTCTCTATTTTAGTGCACCATCATGCACATTTTCATGTTATTTTAAATATGTAAATTATTTATTTTAATTAATATGTATATACGAATTTTCTAATAATTATTTATCATACAAAATTAATTAAATATTTTGTGCATGCATGTCTGCATTTATTCGGCATCAATTGATGAGATATTTAAACAAATTTCCTATCCACGATAATTTTACACCATGTTATGTCACTTGAATATTGTCCATAAGAAAATCGGGTACTTTTCCAGTATAGGATCCTTTGCTTTTAGGTTTGGCGTAATTCGAGCTTCAAAAAGGGATAGATTCGTTAAAATACATAGATTTGTTGCCAAAAGTTATGAAAACAAACCCATTGAACTATTGGTGCTTTTCTATTATAAGGGTCTTGACGCTTTTTTAAAAAGCTTGGCGGAAAAAACCAAGCAGGATATTTTATTCTTCTTCCGTTCAGTTGGGCAATTATTATTTTATATATTCTTTTCAAATATCCGAATTAGTGATTTTATAAATTCGTTTAATTAAATTTTACAAAAAAATAACAAAATGATATCAATAAATAATAATTACTATTAATTCCTTTATTATTATTAATTCTTTTGCGTTTACATAAATGACGTCATTTGGACGAATTTATTCAAAATATTTTCAGTTTATAAATTAAATTAAATGCTGACAGACGATTGAATCCTGACGATAGAAATGTGATTTTTTTTTTTTTTTTTCAAATTTTCCTGAAAAACATAATTTAATCAGAATCTTGTCTTCATTATCGATTGAAATATAAGATAAATTCAATTTCAATTTGAAAATGACGAATATAAAGAAATCAATAATCCCTATCGGGATCCTTTTCAATTTTTTTCCCTTTTTTGTCACAAAAAACTGAGTAATTAGTTGCCATCACTACAGAAATGTCATTAAAATTAGAAAAAAATTAATATCTCGAAAACTAATTCCAATTTCAAAATTCTATTACCAGTTTTGACATCCGCGGATTTTTATGGACAATCCATATACTTAAAGCTAACCTGCTTTTTAGTTTTTCGTGCAAAAATGCTATTTATACGCATGCGCGAGCATTCAGCTAATCAGCTAGAGGCTTTTACTATCTTCAGATGCGATGTTCCAGCCAATGAGGTGAAGGCTTTTTCCTCTCTCTTCTCTCTAGAAGCGTATGTGTTCCATTTGGTTGTTCGGTTGTTGAAACTTTATAGATTTCTTTTATTAAGGTATTTTTTCATTTTACCGTATTTATTTTCTTTTTAAGTCGTATGTATTTTAATACTTTGAATTTTTTATAACTAACCCTTTTTTTGAGAGAGAGAGAGAGATTTCGTGGCACGAAATTCCGCGAATCATTTCCGATGTAAACAAACTAATTTTAAACTTTTAATATGTAATTCTGTGTGATATGATTAAATTCAGGTTTTCTCAACGACGATCACAGTATTTTTACCAAATAATTTTTGTATTAATCAAGCTTTTTTGGTTATTAAGCATAGCTAAACACGAAAGAAAACATTGTTATTTTAAGATTTTGATGTGAATTATTTGCGTACATTTATAAGACGAGTTTCACTGAATAATTCAAGAAAAAAAGAAAATCTCATCATTATACATATTTAGTTATGCATTATTAATTATTTACTTGGCCTTTACTTTCAATATTTCAAACTTACAGCTGAATGTAACTATTAAAACATTTGAAATACTGTATTTGTAAAATGAAATTTCAGCTTAAACACTCGACAATTACTTTTACTTATGCATTATTAATTATTTACTTGGCCTTTACTTTTAATATTTCAAACTTACAGCTGAATGTAACTATTAAAACATTTGAAATACTGTATTCGTAAAATGAAATTAGTTTAAACACTCGACAATTACTTTTAGTTATGCATTATTAATTATTTACTTGGCCTTTACTTTTAATATTTCAAACTTACAGTTGAATGTAACTATTAAAACATTTGAAATACTGTATTCGTAAAATGAAATTTCAGCTTAAACACTCGACAATTACTTTTACTTATGCATTATTAATTATTTACTTGGCCTTTACTTTTAATATTTCAAACTTACAGCTGAATGTAACTATTAAAACATTTGAAATACTGTATTCGTAAAATGAAATTAGCTTAAACACTCGACAATTGCTTTTAGTTATGCATTATTAATTATTTACTTGGCCTTTACTTTTAATATTTCAAACTTACAGCTGAATGTAATTATTAAAACATTTGAAATACTGTATTCGTAAAATGAAATTTCAGCTTAAACACTCGACAATTACTTTTAGGTTAAATACAGGTTTTCTCAGTGAGGATCACAGTATTTTTACCAAATAATTAAAAGTACTACATGCATGCATCTATCTATCTATCTATCTATATTAGAAATTGTGCAGGTTTCTGGTCACTGTTTTGTTTACATATTTTAAACAAAAATTTCAATTTAATAATGCACTGAAAATTATAATGAATGCTTACAATTAAACACAACAACACAAAACAAAAAATTTCACAAAAACACATTATTTCCCCGATATTTTCCCACAACTAATCAATAAATTTCATGATATTTTATTGCGATTTTAAATCATGAACTTTAGTACTTTTCTGTTATATGGACACTATGCCAAAATGTATGTATGTATGTAAATGTATGTATGTATGTTTGGCGACAATGGTGTACGTATAACGGAAAAGTGCCTGAATTATTATTTATATATATATATATAAACATAATTGGCGACACAGCAAGTTTTCTGGATTTCTCCCTGTCTCTCTAACCACATTGTTAACAAAACAAAAAATTCACGAAAAACACATTATTTCCCCGATATTTTCCCACAACTAATCAATAAATTTCATGATATTTTATTGTGATTTTAAACCATGAACTTTAGTGCTTTTCTGTTATACGGATACTATGCCAAAATGTATGTATGTATGTATGTTTGGCGACAATGGTGTCCGTATAACGGAAAAGTGCCTGAATTATTATTTTTTTATATATATATATAAAATATAAACATAATTGGCGACACAGCAAGTTTTCTGGATGTGAAAGGCGGAGATGAATTTCATTCATTCAATGACCGTTTTAAAAGTTTCAAGTTTGGATTGAGTGCACCTGAACATAAAAACCGATACCTATTTCTATGTTCATGTTTGAGTTATTTGGATATCTTTTCGTATAGCACAGAAAATCATTTCTCCCGCTTTCGTAATACAGATAAATTCTGGTGTATTTTTTTTTTCTTCTTTTTATATCATAAGTACTTTTCTACTTTAAATTTTTTAATTGTCGAGTTTCTAAGCTGAAATTTCATTTTTCGAATGCAGTATTTCAAATGTTTTAATAATTACATTCAGCTGTAAGTTTGAAATATTTAAAATATTAAAAGTAAAGGTCAAGTAAATAATTAATAATGCATAACTAAATATGTATAATGATCAGAATGACATATTAAAATGTGTACAGAATGACATGAAAATTTTAAAAAACTGAAATTTTGCACTTGCAACTTAATTGTAAATTTCATTGTTTACATTGGAAACAATTTGTGGATTTTAAGAATTTGCTAAACTTTGTGTCACCAAATTACTAAATCTCTCTCTCTCACTCTCCAAAAAAAAAAAAAGGGTTAGTTTAAAAAAATTCAAAGTAGCAAAATACATGCAACACAAAAAGAAAATAAATACGGTAAAATGAAAAAATTACTTTAATAATAGAAATCCATAAATTTTCAACAACGACATCAGACAAACGTATCTCATCTTTCGTTTGTGATAAGGAACGCTCCTTTGGCCCCCTCCACTCATTGGCTGAATTGTAAAGGGCAAAATTGGGGGACAAAATGACTACAGCATTTCTGAGAAAAGAAAAAATCAGAAAATCCACAGAAAATAATTATTTTTGTTGCAAGTTGTGTTAACTGTCTTTATGGTTCGAGTCGATTTCAGACTGAGTGTAGATTTCTGCAAGTTGGATTTGGGTTAACCCGATTTTTCAAAAGTTAGTTCAAGTTCAGTATATTATTTCAGATTAAAACTATACCTATCAGGGCTTGAATTTCAGGGCGGGATTCGCGCGGAAAATTTTGAAATCCTGCCCAAAAAAGATCATGAGCGGGAGCCTCCCGCCCAAAAAATTTCAGCATTTTTGGAGAAATTTGCATTATTTAATTTACCTGCAACCGAACGATAAATTTCTCGATTTTTTTTCCCCCGCAACCGATTGACGGACTTTGTGTTTTTTCCGCTACTGATCGAGGAACTTTGTGGTTTTTTCCGTGACAGATCAACGAACTTTGAGTTTTTTCTGCGACAGATCGACGAACATTGTGTTTTTTAAGCGACTGATCGACGAACCTTGCGTTTTTTGGGGACAGATCGACGAACTTTGTGTTTATTCTGCAATCGATCGACGAAATTTGCTTTTTTCCCATGACTGATCAACGAACTTTGTGTTTTTTGGTGACAGATCGACAAACTTAGCGTTTTTTCCGCGACAGATTGATGAACTTTGCGTCTTTTCCACGATCGATCGGTGAATCTCAATCAAGTAAAATCTAAAGTCAGAAATTTATTTAACAACCTAATTGTTAAGGGTCCCTAACACATTTAATGGAACTTGAAAAATACACTGCATATATAAAACTTAACTTTCTTCCCTTTTTTATAATAAAAATAAACATTTTACATAATCATTCTCAGTTGACTTAATTTTTTCAATGGTATTTTGTCATGTCTGCATTAATGTAATTCTTTAAATAGCACGTAAAAGAATAGTGGGGTTTAAAGATTTTTTTTTCTCCCTCCCAAACATTACAACTCCCCTCCATTTAAAAATGTTGGTAGGGAGACTCCCGTCTTTGGAAAAATTGAATTTCAAGCCCTGCCTATAATATGTTTGTGCGTATTGAGGTTTGTATAGATGTTTGTGTGTGTGCTGTTTTTAATACAGACAGTTTCATTTTTCACACGAACCTTTCAAAAAATTCTCATTCTTTGCGCAATCCTTTAACAAAATTCGCATTTTTTTTTCATGATTCTTTAATGAAATTCGCATTTTTTTCTGTATCTTTTTTTTGTCGAGATTCATAATTTTTTCAGCTATCCTATGACGTAATTCGTGTTTTTTTTTCAGCGATAATTTGACGAAATTTGTGTTTTTTCTGCGATTTTTTTTTTTTTCCACAAAATTTGCGTTATTTTCCACGATTCTTTTATGAAATTTGCGTTTTTCTGTGATCCTTAGACGAAATTTTCTTTTTTCGCAATGCTTTGATAATAATCACATTTTCTCTGCTACCTTTTGATAAGATTCATGAATTTTCAGCAATCCTTCGATGAAATTTGCGTTTTTTCAGCAATCTTTGAAGAAATTCGCATTTTTCTCGCGATACTTTAACGAAATGTGAGTTTTTCAGCGATTTTTTGATAAAATACATTTTATTCCGCAATTTTTAGACGAAGTTTGGCAAGAAAGCGCTATCTTTGGGTGAAATTTCCTGTTTTGCGATTCTTTGACAAAATTTGCTCATCTTTTGTGTAAATCGCGTTTTTCTGTGGCCTTTTAACAAAATTCACGTTTTACATGATCCTTTGATGAAATTAGTGTTTTTCCCGTGATCATTTGACGAAATCTAGGATTTTTTTCCCGTGAAGATTGATTATATGTTTTTAGTCTGCAGGTGCCCTAAAAAGTTTGTGACGCCTGTCACTGCATTGCACGCATTCTGCCACGGTGTATCAAACAAACAAAATTCATCCTAAAGAATTATTATTTTGTTTCTGGAAATGAACAACCGTCAACTCATTGGCTAAATTATAAAGGGTGAAATGTGTAGGCACCGAGTATCATCTATACTATTAATGTCGGTAAACGTCTGTCTGTGTGTGTGTTGTTGTGTCTGGCGTCTGTAAGCACAAAACTCTGCATGCAGACGACGGACATAAGTGCTTTTGGTATAAAAAAATTCGTAAGTGGAGTTTTTAAAATTCACAACATTTTGCGGGAGAAGAGGGGTGCGAACGAATTTAAAAAATGAATCCGCATCAATAATTATGGAGGCGGGGAGGAGTATGTTTTGCCTACACGGGGCGGAGACTTTTCTTTGTTGACACCACTCATATGATATATCGTTCGAAAGGCCTGTGACTGCCTTTTCATGTTATGCATCTGTGTGGTCCATCCCCCCCCCCCCCCCCCCCCCCCGCCGCCAATTGGGGCACTTTTCTAAATTTTGCACATACCACTCATGTTATATATCGTTAAAAAGGTCTGTGACCGCTTAATCATATTATGCATCTCCGGTGTCCATCCCCCCACTTTGCCCCCCCCCAAGGGGTTACTTTTGTAAATTTTGCACAATCCCTTCATGTTACGTATTGTTGGAAAGGTCTTTGACTGCTTATTCATGTTATGCATCTCCGGGGTCCATCCCGCCACTTCCCCCCCCTTTAAGGGGGGCAATTTTCTAAATTTTGTTGACACCCCTCATGTCATATATTGTTGGAAAGGTCTGTGACCGCTTAATGATATTATGCATCTCCAATGTCCATCTCCCCACTTTGCCCCCCCCTCCCCCAAGGGGGTACTTTTCTAAATTTTGCAGACAACCCTCATGTCATATATCGTTGGAAAGGTCTGTGACTGCTTAATCATATGCATATCTCCAATGTCCATTTCCCCACTTTGCCCCCCCCTCCCCCAAGGGGGTACTTTTCTAAATTTTGCAGACAACCCTCATGTCATATATCGTTGGAAAGGTCTGAACCTGCTTAATCATATGCATATCTCTGATGTCCATCTCCCCGCTTTGCCCCCCCCCCCCCCAAAGAGGTACTTTTCTAAATTTTGCACACAACCCTCATGTTATATATCGTTGGAAAGGTCTGTGACCACTTAATCATATTATGCATGTTCCGTGTCCATCCCCTACTTTACCCCCCCCCCAAGGGGTTACTTTTTAAAATTTTGCACACACCCCTCATGTTACATATCGTTTGAAAGGTCTTTGACTGCTTATTCATGTTATGCATCTCCTTGGTCCATCCCGCCATTTCCCCCTCCCCAAGGGGGCACTTACCATTTACTTGCACAACAGCGCTAAATGTGTCAGATGAAAGAAATTCCGCGAGTACATGTGCCAGTGAAACTTAGCCAATTGCTGTTCTTCAACCTAGCTTTAATTCAAAGTGGGTTTTTTATTTATTTGAATTATTCTGCAAAAGTTTCAAACATTTTAAAGCAGCTATGAATTTTATTTTTATGGTACTATCAAGTTTTTTGCCGTCAAATTTTGACGGGTTCCATCTAGTTGGTATTAATTTCACCATCAAGCGTTTAATATTTTATTAAAAATAGCCCTGAAACATAATCAGTCGTTTCATAAAATCGTTTCATAAATTCGTTTCATAAAATCGTTTCACAAATTCGTTTCATTAGGATTTTATATATATAGGGTAGATATTATGAGGCAATCATTTAATAAATTTTGAAAATGCAAGTAATTTTTCGAAAACTTGCTTTCTTGTTGATTATATAATGGATACTTTCAAATAATTTTGCAATTGCAGCATTATTGTCACATCTGTATTCTGTAGAAATTTCTTCCGAATTATTCATTCTGAAGTATTTTCATTACCATTTGTGTACTCTGAGAATGGTTATACTCATTGTGTTATACTTAATCACTTGGCATTTCTTCTTTATTTAGATTTTCTAAAAAATAATTTGGACTCTGACATTTAAAGAGAATTTTTGCATTGCATATATCTTTTGAACAGAGGTCCAAAGCCTTTGTTATTTAAAAGCCATTCATCACTTTTATAGAATATAGAGAAACCCACTATTCCGTAGCTCTAAGCTATTGAAACAGTTTTAAAAAATGAAATTTTCTTAAATTTAATTTATAATTAACTTGCATATATTCAAGTATCTTTACTTTATAACTATACATTAATAATTTAAATTTATTTGAAAAATACTTAAAGCCTGATACATTTAGCTATTGGACTAATTTGTGATGTTCAAGAAGCAATATTTTTATTATATTATCTAAGAGTTCAGTTTATTAATGTATAAATATAAATAAAATAAAGATATTGAAATATATGTAAGTTAATTAAGAATTAAATAAAAAATTGATTTATATATGTTTTTAACATTATTTCAATAGCTCAGAGTTACAGAATAATTGGATTTCTCCATACTTTATTTTCAAATCCATAAACTGTAATTATTTCTTCCTTAATTGTCTTAAATGTTTGTCATTACCTAATAAGTAGAAATTTAAACAAACAGATGTATGCACATGCAAATTCTTAGGAGTTGACTTATTATAAACTTATTTAATTGAAGCCAAATGAAAAATTCCAGAACTATACAAAAATTTCAAGCACTCGATTACAAAACAAAGGTTAAACTAAGGTTACTACTAAGCATTGCATATGTATATCATTTACACATTTTTTCTTTTTTTTAATTAAATATATTTTTTTAAACATAAATATATTGAAACAGTAGAGTTTTCTGTGTCATCTGCAGCAAACCAAAAGTTATGTGACCCAACAGTGCTCGACCCAAGTCTGCTAAAATAAAAAATAATAGTAACCTAAAATTTACATTTACAAAGAAAAAAAATATATAATTTAACAAATTACAATAACCATTGGGAAAATGTTCCGAAAGCTAAAAAAATAAACTATTCTTTAACTGCTTGGCAGTAAATGTTACTATTTATTTAATAATGAAATTGTACTTGGCAATTGTCTAGGTGTTTTCATAAGCTCAACACTTTTTCAAAGTATTTAAGGTTTTTCAGGGGTTTTGATATTCTAATAGAAATTTCCATACATATTACTATATCACAATTAATTTTCAGGAGTGAAATTCGCCCGAAATCAATGAATAATAAATATCTGAATTTTTACATTGCTATGAAAAATTAATTGTATTTTACTTATGTATTTACCTATGCTGGACTTTGTTTGGTTTTATATGTCGTCTCAAATTTTCCACAAGATTTGTGTGCGCATGATGACATTTTCATCGGTTGCAGCATTACCGACTTGTTGCAGCCTTTTACCGACTTATGTGAGTGAAAGATGCCAAGTTTGGTATCGTCCCCGAAGCGTTATTCCAAGGGCCTTGGATATTTTTCACTCTGTCGGTTTTACGCTCTGTTTAGTAATGTAAAATTCACATGTTTATTATTCATGTTAATATAGTTTAATAATAGTTTGGATAATTTATGTGAAATGTTATTTAATTTTTAATTAAATTCGCATTTCTGCTAATAAATACTATATAAAATTTATATAGTATGGAAATAAATATGGAAATTGTGAAGCAATTTTAGCTAGCCACTGAATAATAATAAAAAAAAATGATAAAAACTCTGAATAATTATACATTGTAAATTGTTTATTGTTAGCAATTCAAAAGTATACCCCACATTTAAAAAACAAAAAACACACATAATAAAAAAAAAAAAAAAAAAAAAAATCCTGAAAGTGCAATGTATATTTACTTATAAATGGAAAGTTACTGTAAGATTATACATAATTATTTTAAATGCATTCTTTAACCCTTTCCGGCGCGAGTAAGTCTGTTTGTAAAATGATGAAATAATGGACTGACACCAGAAATAACAAACGAATTCATTACAAAATATAAACTTGCTTATTTTCCGGTACTTAACAAAAGGAAAATTTTAATTAAATATTCTTGGTGCCGTTTGTCAGTTTTGGAATTAAAATTAGGTGTCCTTTTTTGTGACCACCGCCCGTTAAGCCCTCCAAGTTACCTGTGAATAATACCTCTGGGGGTGCCTAGTCAGGTGAGGGTCTCGTCACCTGATCAAGGTTCTAAATTACGAGACCTATTAAATCTGTCAATTCAACAAAGTTAAACAGAAACCTTGAACCGGTAAACAAAGATAACGGTAGCAAATCACAAGAGAGCAAGCACAGCAGCGATGTGAACAAATCAATAGTCAGGTGGATCACAGCCATGCTGTGATCAGGCGATTTCCGCCCCGCACCCAGGTACTAACCCGTTAAGCTAGGCATTCATGCCGGGCAGGTAGGGGCCTGGTTAGCGGTATAAAAAAAAAAAAAAAGTTATACTTACTTGCAAGGTCGAAAAAGTGTATTTTTAAGAATTGTTTTCAGGAAAATGAAACAAGATATCTGCAAACTTTGTATTTTGTTTATTACACTTTAATTCGTCATTACAAAAAAATCTATTTTCTAAGTTGGGTGTCTTCCTCAACAGACCTGCTCCCCGTAGATGGTGACGTCGACGGTGATCACTGTAACTCTGTCAAATATTATCTGAAATTATAAAAACATTCAAAGTTAAGGTGCCGAATTTCACAAAGCATTTAGAAATTCGGTTGCTTATAAAAAATAGAAAAAATCATCAGATCGCCAAAAGGAACTATTATTCTCTAGAAAAAATTGTTAAATATTGGTCAAAATTTGAAAAAGATTCGTTGAGATTTGTTCGAGTTATCCTGATCACCGATTTTAAAAACAGTTTTGAGACAATTGTTTAAAGATTCAAGTTATTTATGTATGACAGATCAAAGAAATTAAAGGGGCGTAACTTTCTTTTTTTTTTTTTCTTTTATGAGATCTAGTAGAAAATGTAAATGAATATTCCTTTACTAATTGTATTTTTAATAAATGAAAAAGAAAAAAAAAAGAAAATACAGAAAAAAAAGCATTTTTTTTTTCTTAAGTTTGCAGGTAGGCATTAATAACCCTTTAATCTTTTTTTAAATATCTTTTTGCAAATTTGAATTTTGAGTTGAAATAATTGTTACTAGCCTCAGCCTGCTTGGTGTAATGTCTCTTGTAAAGTACCTTTTATGTGCTTAATAAAGCAAAATGGTATGAGTAGAAATATAAAATTTTTGGTAATTTTAAAATGAAGGAAAAAAAAAACAACTTCTCAAAAAAAAAAAAAAAATGCAAACAAAAGCTTTTTGTTCTTGTATTTTCTTAGACTATAATATTGAACATTTTTATTTTTAAAATTTAAGCGCACTATTTTTTTTTTAATTTGTCATTTTAAGTTATATGAGGGGGGGGGGTGTTAGAATGATAGTAGAGTAAGTCAATATTTAATAATTGGAGAAATTAAGGGTTTTGTGAAACTATTCGTTTCGCCGTTGCATTAAGTGGTCGAACTTGTTCTGCCTTCTAGCGACTCCCTAAGTGAACTATGACTTATTTGAATGTCACATTGAACGGAAAATAATATACATTCAGTATATATATATGGTTATCTAAATTTTGAAAATTTTTGACTTGCTCCAAATACTTTTACTATTAAAATTTTTGCCTTTCAGTCTCAAACATTGCATATTGAATTTAATCAATGTCCCAGTTTTTACGGTGTTCGTTCCGTTTCTGCTTTTTGGAGAAAATAAATGTTTCCCATAAAAATTTCAGAACTTACTCTTACATTTTATTTTAAATTTGTTCACAGTTATTTCTTAACGAATGATATCACTACTTCATCGCTTGTTTGTGGGTGATAATCTTGATCTGTTATAATAACAATAAAAATAAATTGTGTGGAGTCTTTTCTCTCTAAAACTAAAAAGCATTTCTTTTGATCTGATTACCGTATACCTAATTACCAGGCCCTCACTAATGCACAGGCCGGACTAGGCCGCAACCTTGGGACTACTGCTGAGAGGCCCCCAAAATAAATGTTTTTCAAAAAGTTTCTTAAAAATGCAATTTTCCCTCAAATCAAAAAAGATTTTGGTTAACTTGGCAACCGTATCATAATATCAAATGATAACCCCCGAATACTTCCGGGGGAAAAAATAGATATATGGCTACTATTTTGGTTTGAGGTTCCACCCCCCCCCCCCCCCCCCCACGAAAAGGTTCCTGGCCTTTGACCTCAGTTGACCTTAATCGAGCTTTGTTAGTTACATGCAGTTTGCATCACTGTAATCTAAAAATGCTAAATTATTTTATAAGCCCAAAAATATGAAATGACCCCTCTGCTTATATTTCTGCGAAATAACATATCCCCCCAGAATTAAACTTCCTTTATATAGAGCAAGAATTATTTTGTCTGCATTTAAGGGATAACACCACACAACTTTGATTGGCCCAAAATTTCGATTATTTTATATTTTGTCGCTTAAAGTATACTTTTCATATACACGAAAATCCTATTTTATTAGTTAGAAATCTATATCAAAAGTGAAAAGGCTATTTTGGAATTAAAGGAAGTATATGCGCGCCCACAGCAAGTAAACAGTCACGAAAACTTTAAGCGCGTTCTTTCTCGCTGTTCTGTGTAAATTTAAGTAACTAAATTTTTGTTGTTGTAAATTTATATTTAACTTTGAATCTGTCATTTCACTAAAAATGTATATTTTAAAAAACGGCTACGTATTTCACCAGCTTTTCGACTAAGAAAACTAATTTTAGCCAGATTCCGATTTTACAATAAGGAAAGGGCATCTGACGTCACTGTTGGTTAAACTACTGTTGGTTTGGGAGAAAAACCTGTTCGTTCTTTACGGCTCCTACAATACACATGAGATGGAGGGATTTGATTGGTCTATGTTAAACTGGTCTGTCATATGATTGGCCTACGTCGCCATGACGATTCCTGCAATGATAGCTGCGACAAAAATGCAGCGGTAGATTGGTTGATGGAACTTTTTGTTTGTAAACATGCCCAGTGTTGAATTCAGACACTTTTCACCGGGAGGGATTTCTGTAGCTCCGGGGGGGACATTATAGAGTTCCGGGGGGGAAATTCCACTTTTTGACTTCTGAAAGCATAAAATTTCAAATACTCCGGGGGGGACATTTCAATGCTCCGGGGGGGACATTCCCCCCCGGGCCACCCCCTGGATTCAACACTGACATGCCCTTTCCTTATAACTCCAACCGTTATGTCGGAGCAAAAAAAAAAAAATTTTCTACCGGTCGGATTGATCCAACCCTAAACCGAAACAACAAACTCCCGGGTTGAATTGTTTCGGTTTCGTTTTTGACTCTTGCTTTTCTGTTTCAGATTAACGTATTTTCAGAAGGAAGTTTAGGGGGGGGGTGAATTGAATATGAATGAGTATACACTTATTTTTCGACATAAAAGATAAAATTGTTATTAAAAATATAATTGTAGACTATTTTCCCATAATTGTATTTTAAATATGGATGAATTTTCTTGCATTTCGGGTTTCGGATTAAACTGTCGAGTTTCGGGTCAATGAATTAATTGTTTGTCGTGTTTGACTTCAAATAGAATTTTCGAGCATTATCCCGACCCTTGGCTCTTTGTTTAGATTTTGAGATTAAGTGTATCTGTTTGCTAAATGATTGTAAACTTGTTGCATGTTTTCATTTGTATGTGTAACCCAGACAGATTTGGATGATATTTGTTTCAGAGTTTCAATATGTTTGACTGGCTTAAATATTTTAACTAAAATAATCTGAAAAACAATGAATAAAAAGGTGTTAAGTTTAATGTTTTTTAGTTTTAAATAACATGGGTGTGGGTAGACCGAAATCTGGAGAGGGACTAGAATTTCGAACAGAAGTACCTGTTGCCGCTACCAATGCCGCATATTTTAAAATGGGGAATGTAAACTTGAAGTAAGCTAAGCTAGATTTTTTATTTATTTTTAATCAATCCCCCCCCCCCCCCCCCCCCCAAAAAAAAAAAAAAAAAAAAAAAAAAAAAAAAAAAAAAAAAAAAAAAAAAAACATTTTTAACATCGATGTGAAAAGCAATTCAGAAATATAATAAGAAATAATTAAAAATACAAAACTAAGCTTCTACTAACTTTTTTCAAAATAGAGAATTAAAACTTTTTTTTTTCTTTTGGCATGCCAAGGTGACCTTGACCCCTGAATCTCCTGTTTAAGAAATCTTTAACACATGGATATAAAAGAAAACAGCTGAATATTGTCTTCCACGGGTAGTTCAAGGGAGGGGAGCCCACCTGACGAAAAATCCTTAGTTGTTTTTCTCTTCAGTATTCAACTATATGTTAGCGATTTGGTAAGAAT
This sequence comes from Maratus michaelseni, assembly GCA_963931845.1. NCBI lineage: Eukaryota > Metazoa > Arthropoda > Arachnida > Araneae > Salticidae > Maratus > Maratus michaelseni. The sequence continues at coordinate 25,574,243 of OZ007600.1, read as the reverse complement.
AATTTTACAGTATTTTCAAATCACTAGTGAAAATAAAATTTAGTTTATTAAATATTAAAATCCAAGGATGAGCAATGATCCTCTGCTGCCAGAGTACGGTTAAGGCCGTCTGGGGCCCAAGGCCCAGCAACTTTTCGCCCTCCCCCCTCAAATTAATATAGTAGCTAGAATTTTTTTCGAAGATTATTATTAGATATTATGATACAGTTGACAAGTTAAAGAAAATCTTTTTGTTCTGTTTTTGAGAAAATAGTTGCAGAAAACTTCATTTTTAAGAAACTTTTCTAAATAATTTTACTCATTTTAGGGCCCCCATCAGCAGTGGGCCCAAGGCCGTGGCCTAGTTGGCCTGTGCGTTAATCAGGCCCTGTCTGCTGCTACTGCCCCAGTTGCCGGAGCCCATAGTCTATATGAAAAATATCGTAAGAAAGATGCTTCTTTAAAGATCCCGAAGCTGTACATTTGTCACTAAACGCTAACTGTGAAATTTAGCAGAGTTCTTTCTTTAATCCTCCAGTTTAGCGAAAATCTAACATTCGAAGGGCGTTTAGAATGCTTGCGTAAGCGAAACCTTTTTAATTCGTATCAACCTCGCCCACTTTCGATACATGCCTGTTTCAATTTTCTCCTTTTCGCCGGATTGACCTCCTTAACAAATGCCCCGTGGCATCTTTAATTTCAGCGCCACATTCTAAGACAATTGATTGAAATTTCAGCGAACTACCCGCGCGATGCTTCTTGTTTGAAGACTGCTAGTTCGATCTTGCGTAAAGGTCGACACACTTTTTTCCCTACTATCAAAACTTCTCGCATACCTTGGTAGCGATCTTTCGTTTCTTTTTTTCAAGGTGAAAGGCAGATCAAGAAAGTATTGACCGCATGGGCAAAAGAAACAGGTTTGGCTTCCTCTTCGTTAACGGTCATACTGGAAGATGCACGGTCATTGGCGCCAGTGCGAGATAGACTGATCAGTTTGAATTAGCATATACCATTAATTTGATTCAGGTGAAGAAAATCGCGGTGTTTTTCGGTGTTCGGAAAGGAACAATTTGTTTGTGACAGTAGAATTTGCGATGTTTCTGTGCTGTGTTACTTTTGGAATTAATTGTACGCACAGTTTACAAGTGACTTGTATCTTATGCGTTGCAACTTAAGGGTCCTCTCCCCTCGCGCGAAAACACACGTTCGCTAATGTTAATCCTATGGGGCATTAGTTTTCTAATATCTCGTTTGCATTTCAATATTTTTAAACGTTTTTTTGGGGGTTTCGAAAGTAAAAGTATCTTTTGTAAAAAAAAAAAAATTCGCAAAGAAAATCGAAAAAGTAATCAACGGAGGAAATAGAGAATGATCTCAGCTATCCAATGAAAAAAAAGAAAAAATATATCGTTTAAAAATATTGAAATGTAAACGAGATATTTGAAAACTAATGTCCCATAGGATTAACATTAGCGAGCGTTTGTTTTCGCGCGAGGGGAAATGACCTTTAAGGCTGCTTGTCAGTAAACTTTCAGATTCCCCTCGTTAATGTTAATCTTATGGGCGTCGGATGCATTCGTATTTTTTAAAATATCTCCTCAGGAAATTAATATTTTTAACTTCTGTTTTCTGTGTTCTCTTCTTAAAGAATGTCTTTTTGTTTCTTAGTTATCAAAATATTTCTAAACTATGTGCTTAATTTATATTTTTATGTGTTAAAATCTTAGCGAAACTGAATACGATTTTAACATTTCATATAAAATTAAGTATATGTTTTAGAAAAAAAATGACAACTAAGAAAAAAAGAGATTCTTTAAGAACAGTATAAAGAAAACAGAAGTTAAAAATATTAATTTCCCGAGGAGATATTTTAAAAATACGAATGCATTCTACGCCTATAGGATTAACATTAGCGAGGGGAATCGGGAAGTTCACTGACGAGCAGCCTTAAGAGCCTACACTAGTCATGCGAAGAAACGCTCAAGCTAATGTTAAGTCTATGGGAAGGTTATTTTCAAATTTCTGGCTTGCATTTGAATATTTTTAAATGATTATTTTTGCATAGAATAGCCGAGGTCGATCTCTAACGTTGTTAGCTTTTACTTTTTAGATTTTGGTTCCAGTTTTTTATATAAGGGTACTTTTACTTTCAGAACCGATTCCAACATTGAAAATGTCCGCTTATAAAAAAACTGGAACCAAAATAAAAAAGTAAAAACTAACAACGTTAGAGATCAACCTCAGCTATCCTAAGCGGGGGAAAAAAATCATTTAGAGCCTACACTAGTCACGAGAAGAAACGCTCAAGCTAATGTTATGTCTATGGGACAGGGTTGCAAAAAAGCCGGCTAAAATTAATAAAAGCCATGCCAGCGGCGTTTATTTGTTTTAACCGGCTTTTTTTGGCCGAAATTGGCCTTTTTTGGCCAAAATTAGCTTTTATACAGTGAAGCATTTTATTTATGAACTGTAGATTTTTAAGTGTTTTTTAACTAATTAAAAAGACATTTTACTAAGTTAGAATTTAATAAATAACCTAATTTCTCAATAAGAAGACATTAATTTTGGAATAACAGATAGCTGACTGGTGATTTGAGTCAGAATTGTAAATATGTTAGCTAAATTTTAAAAAGGCATACTCATTGCTTAACTATTGTTATATTTTTTAAATAAGTTTTTTTTTTTTTTTTCAGTTTTACTGCTTTAAATAATTAAATAGGACAATAGTTGTTTAAGTACATATTTTATTAATCAACTAATTTTAAGTGCTATTGACCCATTAGTAGAAATTATGCAACACGACAGTGGGCACTGCAGATTTTAGACTTGAAGATTAATCTAATAGCTTAAAAAATGCTGTACTTAAAAAAAAAAAAAAGGGGGGGGGGGTAAATTTTACTTTGTTTCTAGATTACAAAAATCAGTTACTGGGGCTATTGATATGAAAGTTTTATTTTTTTCTCATAAATATTTCAAATCATACATAAAGCCATTTAATAAAAACACTATTTATCACTGTTAAAATTAGTAATATGAATAACATATGCATAAAGAAAATAGCAACAAGCTTTTCAAACTTTTATTTCAACAAGTTTTATTTTGAGAATTTTTTTTTTTGTTTATACATTTGCTAAAATTTTCTCAACTATTATGTATTCTTAATTCCTCTTTCAACGTTGATCATTCTATGACTTAATCTCATCACATTAACGTAATTGGAATGAGTTATGTAATTGCTTAGTAGATAAAAAACTTAATATTTTTATAAAATATTAGAACACTGATTACTAAATAAATATGGATGTTCTCAAGTATTATAATGATAATTTCATTTATTAAATATATAAATTAAGTTTTAATCAATTTTAAAAGTAAATAGCAGTATGTAGGATTTTTTCCTTTTTGATGGTGGTGATTTGTTATTGTGTAATTAAATATAATCTTTAAAATGTATAATATATGTCGAGCTATGTAAAATACAATTTCAAAACATTACCTTGCGGTTTAATTTAATATTCTTTTCAAAGTATTTCAATTTTCTTTTAGACATATAGCCTTCAGCCTTGTTTATATATAATTTATAAAGACTTGTTTATTAGTTAAAGTTTAATAGAAGTTTAAAAATTTTTTAGTAGGAAATATTTATTAGTGCATTAAAAATAAATTAATTCAAATTTAATGTGAATTAGCTGTGAACCATCTTTTTTAAATAAAAGCCTGTCTTTTTCAATTAAAGCCGGCTTTTTTTAAATGGTTAAAACCAAAAAAAGCCGGCCGGCTTTTTTTGGCCTGGCTAAAAGCCGGCAACCCTGCTATGGGAAGGTTCCTGCTATGGGAAGGTTATTTTCTTTTTCTTTTTTTTGTTTGCTCGCATTTTAGGGTAGATAAGGTCGATCACTAACGTTGTTAGTTTGTACTTTTCCGATTTTTGTTGCAGCTTTTTTTTATAAGTGGACATTTTCAATTTTGGAACTAGTTCTGAATGTGAAAATTCCCTTACATTAAAAAAACTGGAACCAAAATTGTAAATAAAAAACTTAACTACGTTAGAGATCGACCTCATCTATTATCTTATCCAGAAAAAAAAAAAAAAAAAAAAAAACTTTTAAAAATATTAAAATGCTCGCAGTGAACACATTTTTTTCTGAAGCAAGCCAAATTTCCAACAATAAAAGAAATGCCCTATCTCCTGAAAATGTTGAATGATCATAGTGTTTTTGTACCATAATTTGTCATACAGCAAATTTAATTATTTTAATTGCATTTATTGTATTTTCTGCTTCTACACACCGCTTCTTTATCCAAAATCAGTCTTTTCCTACAGTTTTAAAAATGACTTTTTAAATATAAATATAAAACTAAACTTTAATTTACATTAATTTTGCATGGGCGTTTTTTCTTTACCTTTTTTTCTATGTTTTATAAATAAATTTTGATGTACCGAGTAAATAGTTTTTATGAATTATGTCATATATTATACATTTATATTCAAATAACTTTTTATAGATCACTTATAAATTAATTTGTCTTTAAATATGCGTAAAAAATGAAATTCTTGCAACTACTCTGTATTGGCCAACTACTCTGTATTGGCCAACTATTCTGTATTGGCCAACTACTCTGTATTGGCCAACTACTCTGTATTGGCCAACTACTCTGTATTGGCCAACTACTCTGTATTGGCCAACTACTCTGTATTGGCCAACTACTCTGTATTGGCCAACTACTCTGTATTGGCCAACTACTCTGTATTGGCCAACTACTCTGTATTGGCCAACTACTCGGTACTCGGCCAACTACTCGGTACTCGGCCAACTACTCGGTACTCGGCCAACTACTCGGTACTCGGCCAACTACTCGGTACTCGGCCAACTACTCGGTACTCGGCCAACTACTCGGTACTCGGCCAACTACTCTGTATTGGCTGAGTACTCGGCAAATTGGTTGAGTACCGAGTTTATAATACCGAGTACTCGGTACGGCTCTAAAAAGAACTGTAATCAAAATCGAAAAAGTACAAACGCACAACGTTAGATATCACTCAGGTATCCTATGCAAAATAATCATTTAAAAATATTAAAGTGCCAGCGAGATATTTATAAAGAATGCTTCCATAGGTTTAACATTAGCTGGAGCGTTTTTTCGCGTGGCTAGTGTAGGCTCTTAAAAGCCGACACTAAAACATTCGCACGCTATTGTTAATCGTATATGAGCGTTCTTTTCAAATTTCTCGCTTCATTTTAATATTTTTAATTTTTTTTTTTCATAGGATAGCTGAGATGGATCTCTAACGGAGCTACGTTTAATACCTTTTCAATTTTGATTGCGAACTTTTTTCATAAAGTTACTTTCACTTTCGCAGCTGGTTCCGAAAGTAAAAGTAGCCACATTAAAAAAAAAAAAAAAAAAAAAAAAAAAAAAAAACTGCAACCAAAATCGAAAAAAGTAAACTAGCCTGGTTAGAGATCGATCTCGAATATCCTATCCCCCCCCCCCCCCCAAAAAAAAAAAAGGAGGGGGGGCGAGACATTTGAAAGAACGCTCCCATAGGTTTAACATTAGCGTGCGAATTTCTTCGCGTGACTAGTGTAGGTTCTTAATAAGTAGAAACGTTCAGTGTAATTATTTCAAATGTCTTTTTTGTTTCCATTTGATGGCATTATGATGGTACACAGGCGTCAAAGAGGGGGTGCAATCATGTGCTTACATTTCATATTCGGCTTTACAATTGGTCTTTTGATCCTTGTTTAATTGTACAAATTGACTGACAATTTCATGCAAAATCGCCGTAAGGTATATTGAGTATATCGATTTATTGAAGTTTCCCACGTGGATGTTAATCGTCTTCCGATAATAGTTTTACGTAGCCGAGATGAGAAAATGCTAAAGTACTTTAAAATGCTAATCTGTCTGCGAAAAGTTCCTTATCCGCGATTTAGAATACTTGCAAATTCATTCATAAAGTGAAAGTTTTACGATTATGTCGAAATGACGTAATTTTCAGAGACATTTTATTTCTCACGCGAGACTGCTTTTTCACGCTGTAGTAAATCATTTTTTTTCCAAGGTTATGTTTTAATTTTCCGTGCCTTCTAAAAATATTGAAATGTACTGAAAAACTCTTTATCAGGACGTTATTTTTCTGAATTATTAAATCTTCAGTAAATGACAAGTAAATTAAAAAGCTGTTCATGCTTTAATTCGGAGAAAAAATACAAAAAATTAATTTCTCTCATGAATCATAATATAGAATTTAGGGAAATGAAGCATAATATAGAATTTAACAAAGCTATTAAATGTTTCTTCCACTCTATCAACTTTTTCCCCACTGTACTTTTCATCCACTGTATTTTTCTTTTCTATCCATTATCAACACCCCCCCCCCCTCCCCTTCCACCTCCAAAAAAAAAAAAAAGCTTAGAATTATTTTAAAGGTAAAGTCGCCTGACCAGTGATCTTATATGGTGGTGAAATATTCATGCACCAAAATAAAATAACCATAATTCTGCATTAGTTAATTCAATTTTTTGATTAGGAAATTATGCGTCCTACAGTTTTCACGACATTTTGATTGATTCCGCGTTTGTTTGCGGAAGCTTCCTAATGCAAGCCTTATGCAGATTGAAACAAGAAAGAAAAAATCATGTCTTAAGCAGGGACTGTGAAACACTTTCCGACATTCCCAGAATACTGTAGCGAAACTTAACGGTTTAATAGGGTGAAAAAGGACATCCAAGTAAACAGTTAAAAAACGCATAACACATTTGAAAACCCAAATTTAGCAATTACCACCAACAGTCGGAAAAGTAGTCAAATTCTTTTGTGCAGAGCGGTATGCGATTTATAGATTTGTAAACAGGCACCACATGTTATGCTAAAATTTAGTGCAATAAGCGTATAACAGTTAGAAATTAATCAACAATTTCCACCAGTAGATGGAAATGTACTCTAATTCTTTTGTACAACCGTGTATACTATCTATAGATTTTTATAACCGCCATATATCAAGCTATAAAATTTAATTCTGGTAAGTTCATAACACAACTAAAAACAGACTTTCAACAATTGCCATCGGTAATCGTCAATGTATAGTTCTTTGAAAAGACCTATATGTGGATTTATATTATACAAGCATCTTAGTGTACTAAATATTCAGCTCGAAAATGTAACACATTTAAAAACGCCCGTAAGCAATTCACGCGTACAAACTGTATTGCTTGCGAATTCCTTTGATTAGCCTTGTATATGATCTAAGGAATTTACACAAAGTAATTTGCAAAAAAATATTTAAAACATGAATACCACAACTGAAAACTCACTTCCAGCAATTATCGCTCATAGACTGTTCTGTAACAGAATTATTTTGTGTGTTTCTGTAAATGAACGATAAATGCTATACGCACCATATTCTAGAGTAAGCATATTGTAATGTAGTCAGTTTCATTATATTTGAAATAGTGTATCATAATTAAAATACGTTACAATTTTCCCCTGTAGCCTGTTACGTAATGGAATTCTTTTGCGTGACCCTGTAAATATGAATGGTAAATTATTTGCACTCCGTATTCTACAGGAAACATGTTTCAGTGCCTTTTAGAAATGCATATGCATTTCATTATGCTTGAAATTGTGCAACAACATTAAAATACGTTGAAAAATATTTTCCTCCCATAGACCATAATGTAACTGAAGCTGTGAGAATCTCTGGAAATCAGGGTTCGTAAATATCATGATATTTTCGAAAATATAAATTTTTTTTTTTTTTTTTGATATTTTGATAAATATTCGATATTTTATATATATCCGATATTTTCAAAATAGTCAACTTATTGATGATTATACATATTTTCAGAGTTAATATAAATTAGACATTAAAACATATGTCATTTAGCGTGAAAATTTAATAAAGCAATATTCTAAATGTCTTTTCTATTTTATGATTTTTTTTATATACTTACGAAAATTTTTAGATCAACTAAAGAAAAACAGACACAATTTGCTTTTTATACTCGCAAAAAGCAAACTGTTAAGATATAGTAATCAAGTTTAAAGAAAATTTTATGTTTTAAACAACATTTTTTTTTTATTTGGTCTGCTTAACTGAACAAAACCAAAACGAGAAAAAAATTATTTCTAATGAAGCTGCAAGTTTATCTAAATTAGATAGTTTATCTAAATTAGATAGTTTATCTAAATTAGATAGTTTATCTAAATTAGATAGTTTATCTAAATTAGATAGTTTATCTAAATTAGATAGTTTATCTAAATTAGATAGTTTATCTAAATTAGATAGTTTATCTAAATTAGATAATTTATCTAAATTAGATAGTTTATCTTTCAGTGGCTTTTCTCAGTAAATATTGTCCCACATATTTATTGATTCTACATTAAAAATATCAGCTTCAAACATAAAGCTTTTTTTGGTTGGGTGGTGGGGGCTGAAAAAGCCACTATAAGAGCAAAAATTCTTTATCTGCAGAACGACATAGCCAATAATAGTTAAAAAAATCCTTTACACTTATTTTGACTGAAAATATCAAATATTATATGCAATATTTTGAAAATGAATATCAAATATGTGAAAATATCGAAAATATCAAACTTCATGATATTTTGGAAAATAAATATAGGATATATATCAAGATATATATCCATTGATATATATCACCGAACCCTGCTGGAAACGAACAATAAGTACTACACACTTCATTTTTAATACCGAACATGGACGTAACATATATTAATTACATCGCGATTGGGGTATATTTACGGAAATTAGAGGCAAGGTGGTTAAAAAAAAATATATACTGGCCTAAAAAAAAAAAAAAAAGGCACGCCGTTGACTTTTATTGGTCAAAAAAGAGGACAGTTTTGATCAAAAATTGTTTTTATACCAGTAAAGTATTAATTTTAAACTAAAATTTTAAAAATGTTTTAAACTAATTTTAAAAGTATTTTATTGTGTTACAAGTTAATAACGTTATTCCTCTAAGCAAAACACTACTATTGTAATAACACATAACTTAACAGTGATTTGTAATCAAGGTTGCAAAAAAATCAGTTAAATTTAAAAAAGGCATACTAATTGCTTTATTTGGTTTGCACTCGGCCTTTTAAACTCTTTTTAAATATTATTGATGTTATTGAATATTTTATTTTAGGATAGTAATTGCTTAATGATATATTTTATTACTTAGCTAATTTTAAGGATTTTATTAATAAGTAATACTCTTATTGTTTTAAATATTTAAAATGATGCATAAAGTCATTTAATAAACTAATTTTCACTGTTGAAAACAGTATTAAGAATAACAACTGTTTCGAGTAGCAAGAAGCTTTTCAAAATTTTATTTTGAGAACAATTTTTAACTTTATTGTTCTATTTAGTTTTAAAGATGTACCAAAATCTCCTAAAATATTACCTTCTTCCCATTCGTTTTTCAACATTGAACATTCTCAACATATGAAGATAATTTTTTCTTCATATGGACTTATTTAGAATACGTTACAAAACCGCTTAAATGCAGAAAAAGAGAAAAAAAAAACTTATGTATTATGTTATATTTAAATAAAATATCATTTATACAAGTCATCAAAGTTCACTGTTTGCTAAATATGGTTGATCTCATGTATTGTCAGATAATTTCATTTAAATAATACACATAAATTATTTGCTTTAATCAATATAAAAAGCAATGCGTAAAAAATGTTTTCTTTTTGAAGTTTTTTTTTTTTTCATTTTTAAGGTGTGATTTGTCATTGCTTAATCACATATAATCTGTAAAATCTAGAGCGTGTGTAATATAAACTTTCAAAACACCATGTTGGTGTCTAATTTAATGCAGGCTCCTTAATGTGTATATCTTTTATGCATATATTGCCTTCACAATTGTTTCCTAATGGTCATCATAAATGATTAATTTATGTGATAATTTTTAATAAAAAAAAATTATATGAGTGCATCAAAAATAAATTTAAATTTAGTGTGAACTGACTGTAAATCAGCGTTAAAAAAAAAAAAAAAAAAAAAAATGGTTAAAATTACAAAAAGCTACGCAGGCGACCCTTTTTGGCCGAAATTACCATTTATACAGTAAAATATTTTAAACTATAAAATTTTAAATGTTTTTTTTTTTTTTAACTTTTAAAGGTATTTTAGAATTTAATAACATTATTTCTTAATAATGAAACATTAATATTGAAAGATTTCAAGTATTGAGATAATTTCATTTAAATAATATATATATACATGTTTTGTTTAAACAGTTTAAAAAGTAAATAGCACTCTACGTAAAAAATGTTTATCATTAAAAAAATAATAATAAAGCCGAATTTTAAAATTTGGTTAAAACCAAGGTTAAAAAGCCGGCACGATTTATTTATTTTTTGGGGGGTGGGGGGGGGGGGGAGATCTGACAACTCTGGTTAGAGGACAGACAGACAAACCGAAGACAAACTTTCAACTATGTTGAAAAGCGTTAAAAAGAAAGAAAGAAAAAAAACCTTCAAGTTTTCTTTTGTCTTTAGAGCTGTTTATCTGAACTATTTAAATTAAAATAAATCTTGCATTGCCAGTTATCAATAAGGCGAATATAAAGGTCACTTCTATCTCAAGTAAAACAATTGTCTATTGTCGGAAGAAAGATTAGGATTTAGAAAAAGGGAGCAATTTAGAATTTAAATCGAAACTTTGTGGCATGTTTTAGCTCAAATTTAAGCGAATTATGTATGCGATGAGAAATCTTGAAACTTTCTCCTGCCAAAATTTGCTTAAACTCGGTGAAGCATGGTAAGTTTTATACCGTCGAAGGACATCGATGATCAAGCCAAGCATGTCTTTTAGGGGTAATTAGTTTTGTTAGTGGTATAATCGGAAGGTAATATACAAGGTTGTCGGTGCGTGAATGATATTCCAGTTATGCAAATACCAAACTTTTCCCCTTTTTTTTTCACACGTATTTTCTATCTTGAAGCTGTAAGATCTGATGGGTTTTTTTTCTTTTAAATAGATTGTTTTAGTATCATGCATAGTATGAATTCCAGCCATATCTTTCGAAGGGTCAGGAGGAAGAACGATGATAGCCACTAGAGATAATTTCGGATTTTTTTTTTTTTTTTTTAACCCGATACTGAAAGTATGCAATAGAAAAAAAAATTGTATAATATTTAAAAAATTATTCAAAAGTAATCTCATTTTTAACCCTTTCAAGGGCGGTGGTACGTTTATGAAACCACTTAATTCCCAAATACTACAATGGCACCAGAATTTTGGTATCATTTTTTCCGTTTATCATGTTTCTGAAATATAGCTTTTTCTTGTTTCCAAATAAATTTGTTCATTAATTCTGGTGCCATTCATTCATTTCAACATTTTAGCAATTGAAGTGCTTTGCCCTTGAAAATGTTAAACAACTTCTTACTTAAATAACTGTCCCTAGCACACAATTAACTTTATGAAAATTTACATTCCATTTTATCAAAAGAGAAGTTTATCAAATAAAAATATACTGTTAAGAAGATTCCCATACTTTTTTCTCTCCTAACAAGCAAATCTAATGGACTGGACACATTAACAAAAGTGCGCTTTATGACTAAATGCATGAAATTTACAGAAATTATTATTTATGTGACGATGAATCGGACAACGTTTTTAATTTCCTATAAAAGATGTACATCTTAAACTAAAATCGATTCCTTCTTCATAACAATCTTTCGTGATTGTCATGTCCCTGAAAATCGGCTTAAATTAAAAATTTGACACCGTTATATGAAAGACCCCGATACTTTAATCGGAAAAGTAGAAGCGCTGCTCAATTGCTTTCTATCGGAATAACAATACATGGCAATTATATCTACTTGCGAATGAAAGTGACTTCGTAAATCTGCAGACTGCAGAGCAGAGCTTTGACATGAGCAGAGTTCATAATGAAAAATAGATATAAGAACCACTAACGTTATTTTCATATTAAGAGCAATTATGACTCGTTCACAATAGAAGAATAAAAATTCGCAATTATGACTCGTACAGAATAGAAGAATAAAAATTCGCAAACCCCAAACTAATGCAAGTTAACTAAAAACAGAAACAAAATATATTCTTTTTGCGTTATATCTCTAAATACAAAAATAAAATAAACAATTCAGTTAAAAAATATCCTACTGTCGCAAACGAAAATTGAACTAAAACCAAATTTATTGTTCGCGCTTCTTCCGATTGGCGCCATATCAACAGGTCAATGCCAGACATAAATCTGCAAATATCACTAGAATAGAAAAGCACTATTTCTGTTTCCCCTTCATTCTGATCAAAATAGCATTAAAATTACTTGAAATGGAATACGTAACTTTAAGGGGGGGGGGGGGGGTATTTTTATATTTTCTATACGTGAATAAGTAAAATTTCTAGTTTCAGAAAGAATGAGCCCGAAATAAAAATCGATTCAGTTTCATCTCTAATAGCCACAGACTTGCTTATTCACTGTTCTTTTCCTTATGCGCAATTTCTGTTGTGAATTTTTATAGTTAATCTTATTTAAGACTTATTCTTAAGAATTAATCTTAGTTAAGACATTATTTAACTAGAATAAAAGAAATTCAAAAAGTATTTAAAAACGAGCATTTTTATCTACCCAAATGTCGAAAGTTACGAAAAGCATGCGAGTAAACACGGTGTATGTATATTCCCCCGCAACTGTACTTAACTTGCTGGAAAACTTGTTTTACAGGTAAAGCTCAAAGTTTAACCCGTCGCTGGTAGCGTCGTGAGCATTTCTCTCACGCATCTCTTAAAAGCGTTTAATTTTGAAGTGACCCTCTTTTACTTTCAATTTACTATGTAACCGAATTATTTTTACGAATGTCAAATACTCACCGCGGTAAGCGAAAAAACGCTAAAGATCTTTTAAAAAATCAAAAATCGCACAGGACAATTTAGTATGTTAGGTTAAAAGTTTGAAACAGAATTCCTTTTACGAATTCTAAAAAAATCGCTGCGGAACGAGAAAAATTGCATTAATAATTGAAAAATCGTGGAGGGCAGAACTAAATAAGGCTAAAAGTTTGAAACCAATTTTCTTTTCAGAGTGTCAAAAAATCGTCACGGAACGCGAACAAACGCTAAAAATAGCTAAAAATCGCATTGAAAAAACGCTAATTATTTTAAAATCGCAGAAGGCAAAATTTGCTGTAGTGTGCTGAAACATTGTAACCGAAATTCTTTCATGAATATCAAAAAATCGCCGCAAAATGCTAAAATTCAAAAATTGCAGAGGACAAAATTTACTATATTATATATTAAATGTTTAAAACCGAATTCCTTTCGCCAATCTTAAAAAACCGAATATCGGGGAAGAAAAAAACAAAACAAAAAAAAAAGCGGTATGAATTCCGAATTAACTTCATTGAAAAGCGGACAAAATTTACTATATTGGGCTAAAAGATTTATACCGGATTACTTTTTAATGTAGAAAATCGGCTCGAAACGTGAAAAAACGCTTAAAATTGCACACGAAATTAAATTTAAAAAAATCCCAATTCAAAAATAAAAAATTCTGTTTCAAGGTGCGATAGAGGTCATACACCTTTCTGCCAAATCTTGTAGCTCTGCGTGCAGCGGTCTCTTCTAAGCATAGCGGGAAGACACACTCATATACACAGGAACTTCCATCTCGACTATTATAGATAAGATTTAATTATTTGAAGCTGAATCTTTTATTAAAGTTTTAGCATTTGAAAATATTTAAAATATTCACTTTTTAAATTTATGTATTAATAATTTTAAATGCTTTTGTGCATCATCTTAAAAAAATCTTAAGACTATACATTTTTTTCAAAAAGTGTTAAAAACGAACATTTTTACGTCTGTATTCTTTTCGAGACGTCAAAAGTTGCTTGAGCGTGGTGTTATTTCCCTGCAACTGTACTTTACTTGCGGGGAAACTTGTTTTACAGGTAAAGCGTTTGTTTTATTCGTCACTGGTCGTGCTTTCACGCTTCGCTTAGAAAGCATGTATTTAATTTAGAAGTGGCCTTTTTTTCCACCACTCCCGCTCTAGCTCAGTTTTGGAATCTTCCAAATGATCAGATTGGAAATCCGACGGCGAAGGATAAGTTGTTCACCTAAAGAAAGTTTTTTTTATAACTATTTTTAATACGCGCTCTGTTTTACAATGGGAGAAGGTAGTGTAAGAGAAACTCTCGCCCGCAACCAATGACGGGTTAAGGGGACTCTGGGTATCCTTTGAAATTTTGTAATTATTTATTTCAGTGTTTTAGAATAGGTTTTTGACATGTTATTAAATGGATTTATGAAGGAAAATTGTTTAATAAAGAAAAAAAAAATGCAATTGTTATAAAATTTGAAAAGTAAGTGTGTGTGTGTGTGTGTGTGTGTGTGTGTGTGTGTGTGTGTGTGTGTGTGTGTGTGTGTGTGTGTGTGTGTGTGTGTGTGTGTGTGTGTGTGTGTGTGTGTGTGTGTGTGTGTGTGTGTGTGTGTGTGAGTGAGTGAGTGAGTGAGTGAGTGAATAGGTTATTTTATTTATGTTTACCATGTATTTAAATTACTACTAGAGTACTATAACAATTGAGGGGGTCGGGGCAAGAAAGTGCCAAGCCACATTTTTGGTGAAATCTAACACTGTTATCTGTTGCTTAATATTGTAAATTATAATATCCTACATATAATTTGTTTCTAATGTCACTTGGTGGCAGCATTTACCCCAGATGTTTATGCCCCAATGAAGACAGCTAATTTACAATAAAACGTAATAGTAATATTATTAAAGTAATGTCATATTGTTACTCAGAATATCTCAAATGTTTCTAAGACATTGGCGAGAAAACTTTGTTATATATATCTTGATTTGAGTATTTGACCAAATTTTCAAATTGAAATATCTGAAAAGTTCCAAAATGTGGCTTAGGTAAAGCCACATCCCCGACCCTTTCAATTAATGTATAAATTAATGTATAATCTTTAAATTGAAGATTTGGTCAGATTTTGTTAGACGAACACAGTTTGTTGTCTTTTGATTTCAAAGGTGTATATATATATGGACATATTTCTAAATTTTTACTGTAAGAAATGCATTCTTTTCTTTATTAAATCATTTTCTTCATAAAACCATTCAATAATATGTCAAATGTATTATATAACACTGAAAAATAAAGAATAATAATTAAAAAAAATTCAAAGGTTTTTTTTAACCCGTCATTGATCGTGTGAGAGCGTTTCTCTCGCACTGCAATCGCCCATTGTAAAGCAGTATGAGTAATAGTTGTAAAAAACTTTATCTAGGTGGACAACTTATCCTTATATACATACTACATATACATACCTATACGTACACGCATATTTTGAAAAATATAAAAACCACACTTTTCCTACAATTTTTAACCCATATACAGGAAAATAGACGGTTGAATATATACAGGGCTGTTCAAAAGAATTCGAATATCATATCGACCGCGGGCGCTAATTGCTGAAATTGAGTGTTCAGTTGTGTTTTCTGAATTGTTTATTTAGGTGTCCACTTTTACTGTATTAAATAATGAAGTTTCGTTACACAATATTCTAGAAGTGTTGGGATGATCCATGCGTGACGCATGAATTTTCTTTTCTGTTTATCTAAAAAGCAGGGGTATAAAAAACCCGGGTTTAAAAAAAAAAAAAAAAAAAAAAAAAAAAAACAGCCCGGGCGGGTAGCTGGATGGATACCCGGGTAGCTACTCACTACAACCCTTATGGTTGTAAAAAACCCAGCCCGCGCGGGTAGCTGGGTGGGAACCCGGACATCTACCCACTACAATCCTGATCTAAAGACGGGATCTGTGCTAAAAAGGTACTTCGAAAGTCTTTTTCAATGTCTCTGAAATTTTTTGTTTCTTAATATTTGAAGTGACGCAGCGGGACACGGGTTGATGACCCTCTCCCACCCCCTTAAAATATGAATAAATATACTTCCACTTATTCATTGATCATCCACAATGAATTAAATAATTCTTTGTTTAAAAAAATTCATTTATCTATTGATCAATTAAAATTAATAAGTTAAAAAAATTAATTGAATGATTACATAGCAGAGTAGAGGTCTGCACGGGCGAAATTTCCAGACCCGGGCGCAGCCCGACCCCTAAAAAGTTTTCGCACCGGCTTGGTATAAAAGTTAAGCTCGAGCCCTGTCCGGTAAAAAAACTGAAATGTCGGCTGTAGCCCGGCTCGGCTCGGTAAAAAGCTAAAATCTCGGCCCGAGCCCTGTCCGGTAAAAAAAGCTGAAATGTCGGCTGTAGCCCGGCTCGGCTCGGTAAAAAGCTAAAATCTCGGCCCGAGCCTATCTGAATTTCTACAAAACATGAATTTTTACGTCGATATGGTTTATCTTGTATACGAGCAGTTCTGACAAAAAATATTTAGTTTAGATTTTTTTAAAATGTTTATATTCTTCATTTTTAAATAAGCGCCCTGGGTTGCGATATTTATTTAATGAATCTATTTGTATGTAAAGGTTTCAGTTATCATTAATATCGTTAATCCATATTCAATGTATTGGAGACTTAGAAATCTGATAAATGCTATAAAGTAAAATCTTCTATGACGGAATCACATAGGAAAGAAAAAAAATCCGTTATAGACAATCTCCCTTCTTAGCAGGTACATCGTAAGTTGTAAATGTATTATATTCTTTTCTCACGTATCTGCTGGGAATTCATTTTGCATGGATAAACACATTTTCCGTATAAGACAGGATTCCGTCATAATCAGGTTCTTTTTCACATGTTTTACTGTATTTTAATTTTATTGTCTAAAAATCTACTATTCTTTAAAAAGAATAAATTTTTAATTAGAATAAGGACGATTTAAACACGACGATTTTACAGTTATCATTAATATCGTTAATCCATATTCAATGTGTTGGAGACTTAGAAATCTGAAAAATGCTATAAAGATTGTTGTTATTGTCTAAAAATCTACTATTCTTTAAAAAGAATAAATTTTTAATTAGAATAAGGACGATTTAAAAATATAGGCATTTTTGCAAATTTTTGGGGCCAAGCCAAATTTTACTGATTTTTGCGTGGTCCAGGCCCCACCACACCACGCTGAGACGTTGATTTTCATACGGTCTGGGTCGAGATCGAGACCGGGCCTAAAAATTTCGAAACGTGCAGACTTCTAGGAAGAATCAGTTCGGCCCAGGAAAAAAAATGTAAGGTCCGGCTTCGGCCCGGAAAAAGTAATGACCAGCCCCTGCCCGGCTCGAATGTCGTGAATGAAAATTGGGTCTGGGCCCGGCCTGTGCAGACCTAGAAGCATAACTGCCAACTTTTACACTTTCTTCTTTTTGAACAAAAAAATTCTTATTTAATCGTCGTAAATTTAGGATTGAATAAGGCAATTTTTTTTTTTTTTTTTTTTTTTTTGTTAAAGAATAGTGGTAAGAAGAAAGCGTAACGTTGGCAGTTATTATATAGTAATATTTTCAAACTTCGTACCAGTAAATAAATAAAAACAAAAGTAAGATTATTTAATTCACTAATATTTTTCTACAAATTTTGGAAATTTTTTGCGAATCAAATGGCGTTATTGTGTTCGTCCATGTTTCTTGACCCTGCGTAATTATCACTTTAGAAATGTCCGTAAATACAAAGGAAAATAATTTTTTTTTTGAAAGTGTCTGTGTTTAGAAGTTTCCTTCAATAGAAGTTTGTAACAGATCCAAGGATAACTGGGCGACATCCACTTTTTTCCTATTTTCCAAAAAGCTTTCGAATTATTCTGCTTCACTAGCATTCTGTCGATGCCGGGAATACAATACGAGAGTTAAGGACGGTTTGTTGAAACAAAAGCCTTCTCTGTACCATGACGTTGACGGAAAAACCCGAATTATCGATTTTGAATTTCGCTCCTTTTTCGATTTCTTCTTTATTTATCGTCTTCACTTGTATTAGTAGTGTAACAATTAAAATAATAATAATAATAATAATGGGGGGGGGGGGGTGTTGGAGCTGTCATAGTCATTTTCAAATAAATTCCACAATTGGAATTGTCAGTAATTAATAACATATTTATGGAAAAATAATTAAGAGGCTATTTCACTCAGACGAAAACACACGCTCGCTAATGTTATCCTATGGAGGAAATATTTTAAGATATCTCGTTCGCATTTCAATATTTTTAAATGATTTTTTTTTGCATTGGATAGCTGAGGTCAATTTCTATGCACGCTCCTTTCTACTTTTTCGATTTTTGTTGCAGTTTTTTTTATTGAGGATACTTTTACTTTCGAAACCGGTTCCGAAAGTGAAAGTATCTTAATAAAATAAAAACTTGTAATCAAAATCGAAAAAGTAAAAAGGAGCGTGTATAGAGATTGACCTCAGCTATCCAATGCCCCCCCCCCCCCAAAAAAAAAAAAAAAAAATCATTTAAAAATATTGAAATGCGAACGAGAGATATCTTAAAGTATTTCCTCCATAGAATTAACATTAGCCAGCGGGTGTTTTCGTTTGAGTGAAGTAGCCCCTTAACCGTACCAACTAATTATTAATATCATTGTCACGAAATTATTTAAGATAGTGATTTTCTGGAATTCAGAATAATATTCTGTTATCAAATTAATCAAACAGGGTGTTTAGGGGGCAGAATCTCCCTGATTTAATAGAAAGTATTTGATATAATAAAAATAAACAAGAAAAAAACTTTGTTGGTGCATGTAATCGTATTTTTGTGAAGTCAAGAGTTAAATCTTCTGAAATTGCTTGAAATGTTTATTACTATGGAAAAAATGAAGATGAGTGTTGAAAGTTTGAAATATTAAATAAAATTAGTTTAAAATAAAAATAAGATTTGCAGAGTTGACGTTTAGGTCTTTTATTTGCAGATTTACTGGTCGGAAACGTACGCAATATTTATCGCATTTTATGTGCATTTTTTTTATTTTATTTATTTTTTATTTTTTTCAGCGATCAAACATTGAAGACTGAAAATAAGTGTTTTAGAATAGTTCCCCATGTGACTTAAAGAATAGTCTTCATTAAGGACGGTTGGTTGAAACAAAAGCGGCCTCTGTATATGACGTTGACTGAAAAACCCGAATTATCGATTTTGAATTTCGCCCCTTTTTAGATTCCTTCTTTATTTCCTGTCTTCACTTCTCTCCTTTACTTCTCTTAGTAGTGTATATATTAAATTTGGTGAGGTCAAAATTCGTTATAGTCATTTTCAAATAAATTGCACAATTGGAATTATCTGTAATTGATAAAATATTTATGGGAATAATTAACCGTTCAAACTAATTACTAATGTCATTGACACGAAATTATTTAATATAAAAGGTTATTCTGAATTGTCGAAAATCACGATTATCGAATTGATGGAACGGGGTGTTTAAGGGGCAAGAGCCTCCCTGATATAATAGAAAGTATTTGATGTAATAAAATTCACAGAAAACAACAAAAAAAAAGCTTTGGCTTATTGGTGCATGTAATCGTATTTCTGTCACGCCTAGTTAAATATTCTGAAATTACTTGAGATCTTACTAATATGTAGAAATGAAAATGCGGCTTGAAAGTTTCGAATATTAAATAAAAATTAGTTTAAAACAAAAATTCGAATTGCAGAGTTGATATTTTATGTATTTTATCTGCAGATTAACTGGTTAAAAATGTACGCAATATTTATCGCATTTTGTGTACAGTTTTTATTTTTCAGCGATGAATTTTCAAACATTGAAGACAGTGTTTTGGAACAGTTCCCCGTGTGACTTACAGAATAGTTTTTATTTGAATGGGGATTGCTTCAGAGCCCCCTTCCTTTCCCACTCCCCTGCTTACCGTTTTTCTAAAAGCTTCCTAATTGTTCTGCTTCATCAGCATTCTGACGATGTCGGGGATACAATACGCTAGTTGAAGATGGTTTGTTGAATGAAACAAAAGCCTTCTCGGTATATGACGTTGGCGGAAAAGTCGGAATTATTGATTTCGAATTTCGCTCCTTTTTTGATTCATCCTTTCCTTTCTTGTCTTCATTTTTCTCGCAGAAGCGGCAACGCATAGATTTCGGTCGTGAGTACGCGAATGTTCATTGAGTTATCGGTATTATAATTGGAGAAATATTTTTATGCATGCCATTGACGATAGTCTGAGGGAGAAAAAAAAAATACTAAATCGGTGCCTTTGAACGGCGGTGATGATTTTCATTTTAATACTTCTTTGTTTAAAGCCATCTATTAATTTGTTCCCCTGTTATGTGTAAATGCATATGCTACTTTTAAGAACTCTTGTATGTAAGAGGATTTTTCTTAAATCCAGGATAACTATTAGGTAGCTTTCAATACAAAAAAGTATAAAGCTACCTATTGCAGCCGTTCGGAGGAAAGCAGTTCCGGAAAATTTCGATATATTTTCACCGATCATGACCCCCAGACCCCAAAACCACCCTCCGTTCAAATGTTGATATATATCGATATATATATATATATATATATATATATATATATATCTGACCTATGTCATACGATAACGCTCGTATTTATAAATCAATTTTGATGAAACTAATTGTGTGTATTAAGCTCACCAATGTCTCGACCGAGTTCGTTGGCCAGCTTGGTACGCCATTTTGTTTCAAGATGGCGGCCAATTAAAAATTTAAAACTAAAATAAATATACAAAAAAATGAAATTCAAATTTATTTTTTAATTCAGTGTTAGGCCTTGAAACGAGGATTCCAGAGCATTTTTTGTTTTACCTCTATCTTAAAAAACGGCTGAGATAGAGCAGTTTGAAATTCTAGGGTGGCTGACATTTTGAAACAAGACAGCACATTACAAAAATTTTCATTGTTGTAATAATTTTCCCAATCAAACGCATAAAACTATATATTCATATCCGTTAGCGCCAAATTCTCGCCAAACTTGGCGACATTTGGCGAAATATCGCCAAATTTGGCGACCAAAATAAGTTTTCATAAATGAAGCCAATTTGGCTATTGCTCAATAATTTGGCGAATTTCTTATTCAAATTCAGTATTAACGAATCTTTTGCATTTTAAGTTGCTGTTTTCGTGTAACATTAGCTAAAATTTTAAAACGAAGATATAGGAAAGCTACCTTTTCCTCCCGGTACAGGCCGGAAGGACTTTTTAATTTTGCACCCAACGTTAATTTTTACCAATAATCGGTCTGTATTAACAACAGTGGACACCAGAGCCTGGACTATCATGAATATTTTAACTATCCAAGAGTTTGAATTTTCGGCTGGTGACGTGCCGATTTGAAAATTTTTAAGAATCGAAACCTCAGTTTTCGAGAACGTTTCAGAATCTAATGATTCATTCGAATACTTTGCTTTTGTGTGCCGTTAGCACTGAAAACTACTGCAGCCTTTGTTCAAACTAATATATATATATATATATATATATATATATATATATATATATATTGAGGAATTGAGGATTGAAAAAAGTGTTTGTCTGCTTTCCGGGAGTGTTCGTTATACAGGTTTTACTGTATTGTGTACAGGGTTGTAGTGGACCCGCCCGGGCTGGATTAAAAAAAAAAAAAACAGGTTTTTTACAACCCTGTTTGTGTACATGGGTTGTACAATACAGTTGATTTTTTTTCAAACTGCAGTAATATCAGATGAGTTAAGCCCCCCCCCCCTCCTTACACACACTCTAAATATTAAAATTTGGTTTAATCGCAATTTAAACTAGAAAATACCACTCAAATAATTATTTTAATAATTGAATCCTATATTACAACAAGTAATATAAAAACATTTTTTTAAAGTCAATTCCTACTTTTTAATCATAAATATATAAAATAAACCCGTGCAGCATGAATGTCTCACGTTATCTTTATTGAACATTTTTTTATAATTATCGTTGCGGTATTTTATTTTTGTGGCATCACTAATTTGAGAAAAATCTTTCATTTCATTTATGAAAACAATGGAAATCTTTTTTCTTCATATAAAACTAAAATTAAATTTAATGAATTAATATTTGAAAAGACTGTATTAACATCCAGTGTCATCCACTACAAGTTTAAAAAAATGTATTTGAACTTGAGTGGATGAATAGAAAATATTTTATTAACGATTGAAAATTTATACAAGATATATAAATATATAGAGAGTGTGAGCTAGCTAATAGTAGGAATTAGGGGGGGGGGGGGGGGGGTGTTAAGCAAGAAAAACTTGTGAGGCTGAAAGACAAAATTTTTAATAGTAAAAATCTTTTATTTTTTCTTATTTAATTTGTAACATTCATGTAAAGCTCCCCCCCCCCCCCCTCCTCCAAAGAAAAAAAAAAAAAATCAAATTTTCCAGAATAAAAACGGGGAAAGTTTTTTTTTCTCACCTGTTAAATTTCCGGAACTTTTACATATAGGCTGAATCCCATGTTACTACTCAATAACTCTGTATAGTCATATTGTTTCATCTATTTTCATCTATTGGTTTCATCTATTTGTTTCATCTATTGGTTCATCTAGTTATCTCTCCCATCTCTCTCTCCCCCCCCCCCCCCTCCCCATCCTGGGTATAATTGAATGCTTTTTAACACTTTCCAACATAGTTGAAAAGTGTTTAGGAATTCGGTTTGTCTGGCCGTGTGTCTGTCCGATTGTCTGTGCTCTAACTCGCGTAAACACTCAGATTGCTATGCAATTGTTATATATTATTGAGACTTGCAATGACATGTTCGGTATTGAAAATAAAGAATGTAGCACTTCATTTACAGGGGCACTCAAAAAATGTCGTTACGTTATGATCAATGGAGAAAAATCTTCTGCAGTGTATTTTAATAATGTTGCACTATTTGAAATATATTGAAATTGATATACATCACTGTAAGTGCACTGCATGATGCTTATTATCGATTATGCTACGTGTAGCACTGATAATTAGTTTACAGGGAAACTCAAAAGAAATCCGTTATATTATGGTCTATGGGGAAAATCGTTTGCGGTGCATTTTAATAATGTTAACTATTACAAATATGATGAAATTGATATCAATTTCTGAGGTGCACTAAAACAGGCTTTCTGTAGAGTGTAGAAAATAGTGTAGAGCAGTTATAGTTCATTTACAATTTTCAAGGCCACACAAAATATTCGGTTACATAACGGTCTACGGGGAAAACTGTTTCCAGTATATTTTAATTACTATGTTGCACTATTTCAAAAATAATGAAATTGATATACATTACTGAGGTTTACTACAAGATACTTGTTGTATAATATGATGTGCTTAGCATTTATCGTTCATTTACAGGGACACACAAAAGATTTCGGACACAGTACTGTATCCGAAATATACAGTTAATTATATACAGGGCCACGCAAGGTACTGGATACATGACCGCCTATGTGTGATCATTTCTGGAAGTCTGATTTCAGTAGTTTTAAGCGTGTTTTGGCTGTATGAAACTTTAGCTATAAAAGAATGTGACGTGTATAAAAGTCTTAAGGTAATATATACAGGGGTGTACAAAAGAATTCAAATATATTTCCGTCTATTTGTGGAAACTGCTGAATGTGAATTTTCAACTGTGTTATGTGTTTTCTTACTAAACTAAATTGTATCATACTATATTAGAGTATATTCAAATTTATAGATTATATATACAGGATACAGGGCTAGGGCTGCACAAAAGAATTGGAGTATTTTCCTGGCTGTGACCTCTTAATTTGCTGAAATCTATGATTTTCAAATGTGTTTTGCGTTTTCTAAAATGTTTAGTTTATTACGTATCTTATTTACCTTATTAAACAGCGAAGGTTTGTTAAATTCTGGAAGTGTTTGAAAGTATTTCACAATCTATGCTGGATGCATGATTTTTCTTTCTTGTTTCATGTGTACGGATAGCATTGTAATTTAGTTTTGTTTATTGAATAGTAGTATTATTGGAATTTTTTCTTGTTTTAATTTTCTTGCCTCCACTTATAAAGAAAATAAACTTATTTTGTGAAAATTTAAGCAATAGTGTCTAATTGAATGAACAAAACAAGTTTGAAATTGTACGTCAAACGTGACAAATGAGGTGCGTTCGTATATATAAATATTCAGATCTTGATGATTTTTAATTAGGTGAAATGAATTATATAGTCTGCAGATTAATTTCTGTAATAAAATAAGTATCTCGCTTGACGATTCATCCTCGAAAGCTCTTATAACAAGAAAGCATATTTTTTTTTAATTAAAATTTCTTAATAAATATTTTTATTAATATCTTCTAAAGTATTCATTCAATTTTCATAAAACTTAAAATGTCTCGACAAAATTCTGCAAAGATAATCTTAAATTTCAAACCATTTGGTTGGATAGTTTTTGCGCTGTTATATGCGGACAAACGGACGGACGATATGGATCAGACGACGAATATAGGTACTACGTATTTATGTAAATACGAATGCACCTAATAATCAAATTAAGTTGGGAAAAAAGTCTTCCTGGTGTTGAAAAAATGACTAATTCATTTTTTGAATTGTTTTAGTTTAGTTAAAAAAGAAAAAAGTAAAGAATGTGCGCTATCTTTATTGAATGTATCAGAATACTCTGTTCTACATTCGAATGCTTCTGTTTTATTCATTCTTTCCAACTTATCTTCTAAGATTTTTATCAATGGGTAACATTTTTGCTGCCGGTGTGTTAATCTCACGCTTTCTTAACCACTTGTTTGTCTATAAGGCAGCTGTGGTTGTTTCTAATCGCAATGTTTTTTTGGCACGTTTCCAAAATAATCAGCTTGCTTAATTCTTTTTGATTTCATTTTCGCCTTGTTGTTTTATCTTAAATTTAAATCGCCTCTGATATGTGCCTCTAAAATATGTATGAAGGATTTTTAATCTGCTTTATCTTATAAATACTTAAGTTTAGTTGATAGATTAGGTTGTTGAGTGCCATTATTTTGCCGTTAGCATCAAATAAAATGCTTTTTATAATATTGCATTGTAATTGATTTGAAACGGTGATGCTGCGAATAAGCAAGTTGGAAACTGTACGTCAAACGTTGACAAATGAGGTGCGTTCGTACTATAACTAGTTTTATAAATATTCAGATCTTGGTGCAATAGGTGCTTGCACTCCTATGCAAAAATTCGTGAGTACAGAATTTATTTTATGTGCAGATTTTCATATTATAGATAAATTAAGTTTCAATACACTTTTACAAACAATTACCCCACTAAGATCCCACTCTAAAACTTTCAGAATTTAAAGTTTATAATATTACAAAAAACCTATAATTTTTCAAAAAAAAAAAAAAAAAAAAAAAAAAAAAAAAAACTATTAAATTTTTTAATTAATTTTTTTTTTAAACCAAGTCAACTTGCATATCAAATTAAACCCTTATGAAATTCTCTTTAAAATGAGGGGTCAAACAACTCCTGATAGAACTTGAGAAATTCAAAATTGAAAACATTTATACAAGCCAAAAAATTGATTTTTTTTAATTAAAAAAATTAGTTGTATAAAAAATTACTGAGATAAAAAAAATCATAAAAGTATATTCTCATTTGTGTCATCAGGGAGAATGATTCCTGAAGGTTTCATTAAAATCTGAAATGGTCAGGTTGAATATTGAAAGTTTTTGGTTGATTTGACATGGAATGACCCTTAAATATGACGTAATCACCATGGCAACCTAGAATCATTACCTATCAGGGGATATCATTGAATTACATATGATAGGATTTAATAGAATGAAGAAAACTTTTATTAATATCTTTTTAAGTTTTGGTTTGATTTTCATAAAATTTTAATTGACTCTTCAAAATTCTGCAACGATTATATATATGAAATTTCAGACTATTCGGTTGGGTAGTTTTTGCGCTGTTATATGCGGTCAGACGGACGGACCAGACGACGGCTATAGGTTCTACGTATTTATGTAATTATGAACGCACCTAAAAATTATACTTATTAAATATCCAGTTCAGTTGTTGGTATCGCATCAAAACATCACCTTGACAACAATATCGCACAAAGAATAATTTTCTGTAACAAACGGAACTTTTTTCGGCCTCTTGTGATTTCACATTTATTAAAGACGTTTAGGGAACAGATGTCGTAGAAGTACCGGATTTGACGCCATTTTTTGTAGCTATTTTGGCGACAAAATCCAGCTTTTGAATACCTGTTGTGTCTAGCGTGCAAAAACAGCACACTAGTTTTATTTTATTATGAAATTATATTATTTTATTATAAAACACACACACTTAATTTTATTTAACACAAATTTCTATTTTCGCACATTAGCATACACATTTACTACACATTTTATTATAAAATATCAGGTTGCCATACGAAACAAAAATAGTAGGGTTAAAACGTCAGGCAAAAAATCGCCAATTTGGCGTCAAAAAGAAACTACGGTGTGTCTGCGACATCTATACCTACATTTAAACTAACGTGGTTTCATTTTACTAACATTCTATTACCTTTATTGATTATTATATATACATTCTTTTGTAATATAAACACGAACACAGCAAATATTTCTGTTAAATAATTGCCCATAGTGGGCTTCCTCTTTGAAAGACGAAAACTAGCCGTCATGAATGTATGAAGTTTACATATTTTTTAAGATTAAAACTTAGATTGATTTATAAATATTCTGATTAACAATGTTGATAACGCATTTTAAAATTAATTCCCAGTTCGTTTCAGTGACTTCTAACCATTTGCATTGCAAAATTTATTTTCAGACTTCACACGAATCTTACTTCATTCTCTTAAAAAAAAAAAAAAAGTATATATAAAAATCTTTTCATGATAATTTACACATTTTCCAAGCATTATAAATGGTTTAGTGATAGTTTAAAATTTTAAATAAAATCTAAACTTACTGCTTTGACGCATTCAAAGAATACTTTTTTATCAGTAAATGCATAAAATTTGTAAATATTCTTAATCAGGTACTAAGGCGCTGAATACAATTTTTCATATCTCTGAAAAGATAGCGGGTCTTTCAGAAAATGCCCACAGCTTTGGTGTTTTAAAGCGATTTTTCTGATATGACAATGAGCGATTAGTTGTTAACGGGTAGCAATAGGCTATAATTCATGATATTTTGCATTTTATAGGATTCTGAAAAACGCTATTCGATTTGTATGCACCTAAACCCTAATATCGCAATTAAATTGCGATATTAGGGTTCAGGTGCATTAAATTTTGATGCTAAAAATTAACAAAACTACATATTCAAACATTCATCATTGTTGAATATGTAGTTTTGTTAATTTTTTTTTAGCATACACATTTATTGTGAAGCATGGATTCTCCTCCTTTTTAACACTTTCCAACATAGTTGAAAAGTGTTGTGAATTCGGTTTGTCTGTCTGCCGTCTGTCTGGCCGTGCTCTAACTCGCGTAAATATACTCGGATCATCATGCAATTGATATGTTATTGAGTCTTACTGTGGCATGTTCGGTATTGAAAATGAAGTGTGTAGCACTTAGTTTTTTTACAGGGACACTCAAAAGAATTCCGTTACATTGCGGTCTATGGGGAAAAGTCATTTGCGGTTTATTATAATGGTGTTACACAATTTCAAACATATTGAAATTGATATATATCACTGAGGTTTACTACAAGAGACTAATTATAGAATGTGGTGTGCATAGCACTTATAGTTCCTTTACAGGGCTACTCAAAATAATTCCGTTACATTACGGTCTATGAAGAAAAATAGTTTGCAGTTTATTTTAATGTTTCACTATTTCAAACATTATTGAAATTGATATATATCACTAACGTGGATTACAAGAGGCTTACTATAGAATATTGTGTGTATAGCTTTCATCGTTCATTTACATGGACACACAAAATAATTAGGTTAAAGTGCTGCTTATTAATAATTGCTGGGAATGCTTTTTCAGTTGCTGAACACGCTTTTAAATTTAACTCATTTTTTGTCTATTACTTGGCGTTTAAATTGTATAGATTCTATACAGGGCAGCACAAAATTTCTCGAGTACAATTTTGTTTAATGTCGGAAATTGCAGAATGGAAATTTTAAACTGTGCTACGCGTTTCCTAACTGAACTAAAATTTAGCATTCTATATATACAAATCTATAGATCGTATACAGAGCTGCACAAAAGAGCGCGGATATTTTTCCAAATATTGTTGGTAGTTCCTGAAATTGGATTTTTAAATATGTTATGCGTTTTTAAAATTGCTTAGTTAGATATCATCTTACATCTTACGGTAAAAATTTGCAAAGTTATTTCGGAAGTGTTGGAAAGTGTTACATAATCTATGCTTGACGCATGATTGTTCGTTCTTGTTTTCTCTTAAACTGGTCAAAATTCCTCTGTCACTTCTGGGTTTGATTTCAACCTTCCTCTTCCTTAAAACATTTGGATTTGTTTTAAACTGTCCGGAGACTACTCTTGTCCTGGCCTCCAACTGTACGAGTTTTGAGGTTAACTTAATTGGTTTTTTCAGGCCTAGTTCAAAATCATGCTTTAAGGTGCATAAAATCTCAACATTTGTATCGCCCTTTAAGTAACCTAAAAAGGAAAAAAAGAAGCCTGTATGATTATATAATATGGGGGATGGGGGGGGGGGACACTAAAAGAAAAATTCACGTTACAAGTTTTAACAAACTAGATTTTCATCCTAATATTTTATCGATTAGTTATCTAAGACTGCGAAAATACTTTGTTCATGATTTCAATTTTGTCTACCATCGCAAATTAATATGATAATCCTTCACTACTTGTTATTATAAAACTGTTTCTCGGAAAAATGGTTTGTGCTGGAGAGATTTGGATGTCATATTTAGATTTACGAATATTACAACTGTACCGTTTACATATTTGTTTTCCAGGGAGGAAATATTTTTATTTTTTGGCCGACCAATGTAATCTTATTTGTTCAATTTATTTGAAATTGACAACTCGAGCCATTCCCATAAATTTTTTAATTGTAACTTTTGTTAAATTTTGCATAAAATGTCAAATAGTTTCTCATTTTTATAACAAGAAGTAACAAAGAGTTTAAATTTTACATAATTGTTTGACATTGAACTAATCGTATCGTATTATCTTAGCGTATAGAGAAGTGATGTCTTGGAAAAAAAATTCCCCTGGGAAAGAACTCTTCTAATCACTCGCTTCCATTATTTCACAATTGAAGGATTTTTACCTACACTAGCCAGAACGGTATTTATTTTGTATATGTAAAATTCCTTCTCTGAAGAATTCAAATTTTATTTGAAAAAGTAGCTTTCATTTAAGCAATACGAAAAATAAAGTTGAATTTTTCCTACTTTTTTAATTTATTTTATTTAAAAATATATTAAAGAGCCTCGCCCTTATTGAGGCTGTAATTTACTGTTATCGACTATATATTCCATCTCTTCGCCCCCCCCTCTCCCAACCTTAAAAAAAAAATGGGGGGAGAGGTCTATATGTTATGACGCACTTAACTTTACCATTTCCAACTAAGGGTGACCCCGAATTCATGGTACAAACTTTAACCCCTTCGCGACGAGCGTCCTTTACATAATTTTGAATCTTTTTTACCACCCGTTTTTCAAAACAGAAATTTTCTCCTAGGTGAATCGCAGAAATGGATTATCGCAGCATTACATAAGGCAAAGTTTACAATAAAAAATAACTGGTGGGAATAATCGGGGATTCTGAGCATCTTATGCGTCACGTATACGTGTCGCTCGTCCCCAAGGGGTTAAGGGTTGGTACAGGACACTGTAACAATCATTTATTGTACAGGAATCGGAAATCCATTTATTTAGTCAAAAATACAGGGCGTCTCACTCCAATCCGAAGTCTCGTTTTCGGTCATAACTTTAATAGTAGTGAAAATACTTTTAACGAAATTCTTACAATTCATACAAAGATGAGTGTGTTGCGAATTTTGTTAAAATATCTTCACTGTTCTTAAAGTTATGAACGGAAAGACGACTTCGGATCGTAGTGAGACGCCCTGTAATTTTGACTAAATAAATGGATTTCTGACCCTGGTTTCCAATACAATAAATGATTGTTACCGTGTCCTGTACCAACCCTTAAAGTTTGTACCATGAATTCGGGATCACCCTGTATATTTCTGTTGTGAAGTCATTGGCATGTTGTTTTATTCTTGCTATCTAGAAATGAATGCTTAATCAAAATGCATATGAAACAAGTGTTTTATTCAAATTGTTCCAGTGTTACACATATAATGCAATGATTTTATCTCTAAACTTAATCTTGTCTAAATATAGTGTTGTTCCTTTTAAAGCATAGGTAAGTTATTCTTTTAATTTTATTATAAGTGAATGAAAATGATTCGAAGGAGACTCAAGGTTCGATGGATATATATCAGATATTTATTTTCAAAATATCACGATGCTTGATATTTTCATATCATACATTTTGATATTTATTTTCAAAATTTCATTGCGTATGATATTTTTGATATATTCAGTCAAAACAAGTGGAAATGAATTGTTTAACTGTTGACTGGTTGTTCTATGAATAAAGAACTTTAGCAAGCAATGACTTTTTTAGTGAAATATTGTCCCCCCCCCCCCAAGCGTTACATTTAAAGCTGAATTTTTAAATATAGAACCAATAATTTTGTGGGACGACAATATTTACTTAAAACAGCCGTTGAAAGAAAAGCTGTCTAATGTAGATAAGTTACCAACATCTTCATTAGAAAGAATATTTTCTGGTTTTGGTTTAATTCAGTTTAAACCAACCATACTCAACCTTTTTTTTTTCGCGGGCTGCAAACATATGTTTGCGACGTTAGGTGCAACACACTTGTATAACAATGTAAAAAAAGTCTAATTAAAATAGTAAGATAACTAAACGTAGTATAACAAAGTTGTATAATAAAGTTAATATAATTAGTAGAATTGAAGGTTTGTCGCGAAAGAAATGTTACCAAAAAATTAACACCACTATTTTCGAACAATATACTTCATAGTAGATTTCTATTCATAATAATGTTAGAAATATGCCGCGAAAATGTTTGTTTGTAATTAGTGATTGATATAAAACATTTTGCTGCCAATTTTTTTCTGCGTCAAACGTTCAACCCTAATGTCCCTAATAGGCATTAATAGCTATATAAGTATAAACGTAATAATATAACAATGCAGCGTTTCAAAATTACTAAAAAAAAAAAAAAATAATCGGGCGATTTTTTTTAATAAAAGTCATTATCTCAATGCAAAATCTTTTTTAGAAATATATATAGTGCAAATTTAATTAATTTGAAATAATGTTTGTAAAGTGTTGAAGATTAAGAAATATATACACCACTATAGCACAAGTAGAAAAAAACTTTTGACTATCGAAACGGCTTTTAATATGTTTTAAGATAATTTTAAATTAGTGATTATAAATAACAGCGCGGATTTTGTCTTCCCATGAAAATATATAAAAGAACAGTGAAAGTCTTAAAAATTTTGATGCACATCTCAATTGATTTTATAAGTAAGAGATAAATGATTATGTGTCGCGGGCCGCATATTAAAGGTCGCCGGGCCACATGTGGCCCCGCAAGTTGAGTATGGCTGGTTTAAACTGTACAGCAGATTAGGGACTGAAAAAGCTGACTTGGTTAAATTTACATTTACATTTTTGAATAAAAACAAATTATTTTATTGTAATTAAAATTGTGTTATATAAAACATGAAATTTTCTTGATAGTAAATCCTATAGTTTTTTTTTTTAAAAAATGAGTGTAAAAAGCAAATTGTGCCTGTTTTCTATTAGTTGATCTTCAATTTTGTTGTGCAAGAGAAAGGGGGGGGGGGGGGATATTGCACTTAACATGAAAACTTAATGTTTTAGTTTGTAATTTATATTAAGTCTGAAAATCAGGGTTGGAAAAAAAAAATGTTTAAAAAAAAAAAAAAAAAAAAAAAAACTTGTTTTTTTTTTTTGTTGTTTAAAACATGTTTAAAACGTTTTTTTTCTCATTCAACAGCACAATTTTGATTAAAGTGAGCAAAAATTAATAAATTAAATATGAAGAATGAAAATATTTTTTAAAAAAAGTAAGGAAGAAAAAAATTATAATAAATACCAAATATTAATTAAAAATTAATTTTTTAATTCTAAACTAAAACATTTAATTATTAAGTTCTTTAAAAATAGTAACAAGTTTGGCAGCCTTATCAAACACCTAACCGGTTTCTAGTTTTGTTCTGCACAAAGCCAAAAGTAGAAAACACTCTTTCTAAACCAGCAGTAGAGCATACAGCTGCTTGTAATTGTTTTATGATCTGCATGTCAATTTTATCGATGTGTTTTTCCACCAAGATAAAGGTGTTATTTCTACAAAATTGTCTACTTTATTTGATTCTTGAGTAGGGAATTTATGATTGGTAACTGACAGCATAACATTTTTAGGGTTTTGTTCATCTCACGAAACAATATTCTTCCCTCTTCTCTGTCTGTCCGTCACAGAGCCAGTTCTCAGAAACTGTATAGCTAAGAAACTTGAAAGTTTGTGTACTTACAGCTGAATACTTACTGTCACGCTGAAAATCATAACAT
The DNA here is from genome assembly GCA_963931845.1 of Maratus michaelseni. NCBI lineage: Eukaryota > Metazoa > Arthropoda > Arachnida > Araneae > Salticidae > Maratus > Maratus michaelseni. The sequence goes on along the minus strand of OZ007600.1, from coordinate 25,541,741 downwards.
TTTGAAAAAATCATATTTTAATATAGAGAGATAAAAAACTAAAAATCTAACAGCCTTTTCCTATTAAATTTAAACATTTTTCGTTATAGCAGTTGCCAACTATTTAAAAATCATCAATAAAATTCTTTCTACAATAATTAATTTTCTGTTGAAAGATTTCCACGTGAATTTAATTTGTGAATTGTCACATTGTGACATTATAAACAATAAACATGTTTTAAACATCGTTTTAAATGTAATGTTTTAAACATGTTTTAAACAGCTGTTTTAAACAGCTGTTTTAAACAAAATGTTTTAAACGTAACAACCCTGCTGAAAATACTTAATCATCAACAAGTTGACTGTTTTGAAAATATCGGATGTATATAAAAATATGGGAGGATATTTACCAACATTGAGGAGACTAAATCGCAAGAGATAATAAATGTTAACTTATAAAAGGTGCCAAAACTCTCGATTTGCAGATTCCACTTTTTAATTAGCATTTGAAAATTTAAAAAGTGCTCACCTGCGTTGTGGCCGTGCAGCGAAGAAGGTCAAATCATTGGTTTAGCCAAGCTTTTTGCAAAAAGCATAATTTCCGCGTTTTTATCTTCCTTGTATGATAAATTACTTTCGGAATTTTGACGTCCGATTCATGGTCTCTAAAGATGAATTAATTTCACAAATGTGTGTGTTGGAAAAGGTGTTTCCCGTCACCTAGTTTTTTTTTAATGCTCTTGTACCACTGATGCCAGATTGAATAAAAATGGCATGTTGCCAGACTATATGTTTGAGAATCCAGTTTCTTTGATTATTATTTTTTTTAATGCATTTAAATATAAATCGGACGTTGGTTGCGAAGTCGCCCTTGAACCGTAAAAGTGGGCAGTGCTTATCGAACAGGTGAATCATGTTTTATGTTAATATCATTTTGAAAACTACGTGCAGGAAATAGATTGTAAATGAGATTTTATACGTAAAAATTACGACGCTAATTGAAATACATTAAAGAGAAATAGCTCTTTGATATCTCATAGTAATTAATATGTCTGGTGCATAAGTAAATCGGAGTACGTTACGGCCCTATTGGCAGTGCGTTAAAAAAAATGCTTAGGGGACACTCTCAATTTTGACCAATCATAGCGAATCGGCAAAAGTAAACTAGCCAAGTGGGAAAAAAAAACTCAACAAAGTAGATTCATGCTGAAACACCTGTACTACAATCGTTCTTTAATCTCTATTAGGTAGATTTCGTAAGAAATACTACGTATTGCATTGTCTCCTATATTGGAATTTCGGAATTTTTTTTTTCAGATTTACGCCGATCATGACCCCTAGAACCCAAAATCACCCCCAGTTCAAAACTCTAAATCATTTTTTTATGGACACTATGACTTCCATAATTCTGCACAAATCTCTCCCAAACTGATGCATAAAATCAAGGCGCATAAAATTTCGTCAAGTTCGTTAATAGACTATATACCTGCCTATACCTGACTATATATATAAGCAGGTATATAAATTTTTCGCAAGTTAAAAGTTTCTTTGCATTGTTTTTTAAGCACTAGGCGAACTGAGTTCGGGCTTCATGGAATTGAAACACAGATTTTTCTCTTGCACGAACCCAGGTCGGGTATTCCAAAATTGGTGCATTTGCGTCACAGGCAAGGGGTTAATACTATGATCCAAATCGAAATCATAATTATTTTTTTAGAATTTCCTTTCACTGCGATTTTTAGAACGCGGGAAGGAAATTCCTGCAAAACCTGCCTTTCTACTGTGAGAAGTTGCCAGGTACGGTCACCTAATTTATACACCAAAAAGAGTGTGCTGTCATCGTCAAATGATGCGAATGGGGGAAAAAAATCGCATTATGTTGTCCAGAAAAAGATGTCTGCGTATAAAATAATTAAATTAAACTCAATTTTTTCTATTAGTACATTTGTCCCATAGGGTTAGCATAGAAAAAGGAAAACAGAGATCTGACCGACTTTACAACCGTTTGTCGACCTGATATTTACCGTCGCTGAAGACTTTTTGAAGTGGGCAATATTTAAGAGCCTACACTAGAGATCTGCACGGGAAGAAAATTTCAGACCTGGCCCGGTATAAGAGTGAAAAGTTTAGTCCGACCCGTTATAAAAGTTTAGCCCGGCCCGTATAAAAATTTTATCGGCCTGGCCTGGCCCGGTATAAAATAAAAAGTTCGACCAGAGCCCGGCTTGACCCTTACAAAAATGTTTTGGCCCAGCCCGGTATAAAAGCTAAAATTTCTTTCCCGGTACGGTATAAAAGTTAAAATCTCGACTCCGGCCCGGGATAAAAGCTAAAAGTTCAGCCAGAACCTGGCCCGACGGAATTTCTACTAAACATAACGATATATGTCTGAAGCAACGTTATTCTACAATTAAAATTATTCAAAAAGCACACTTATGCGCATAGATTTTATTTTCAGATTATGTTCCACATGCATGGCATACAAAATATCAACATTATTAATGACCACTTAGACAACTATGTACATAAACACTAATTAAACCAACTGACTTATTAGACAATTACATTCATATGAAGATTCAGTAAGAGAAGAAAAATCCTTTCAGCACAGGTTCCATTCTTACCTAATACATAGTCTGTTGTATATGTATTACTAGCTGACCCGCCCGGCGTTGCCCGGGTCCATGATAATAACCTTAACAAAATCATGCTTGTGTGATATTATAGAGCGTTCTTTTCAAATTTCTCGTTTGCATTTTAATATTTTTAATTGATAATTTTGTGCGTTTGTACTTTTTTTTTTTTCATATAAAAAAAAGAAGTACAAACGTACAACGTTAGACATCTACTTCCAATATCCTCTGCGCAAATTTAAAAAAAAAAGCGATCGAGAAATTTTTGAAAAGAACGCTTCCATAGATTTAACATTGGCTTACGAATATCTGCTTAATCAAAGACTGTGTTTTTGCGCTATTGTCAAACTGTTGCATTCCTTTTAACAGTTGAAATATTTATTAGCATTGTCATCGCTCGTTATCCGAGGATCATAAACATTTTTCATCAAGGCCAAGGTTACAACTCTCCCTCGACATCTTTGGGGAAGAAAAAAAAAGTCATTTAAATAGTTTTCGCGTTGTTGAAGTCTCAAAATTATTTATGCGTCTGGATATTTGAGTGGAATTTGAAATGAAAGGTAATGAACTAACTTGGGGAAGCACTACCTGTTTTAATGTGGTGGTCGGGGAATAGGGAAGCTTAGTTTTCGATACGTGCGTTCTCAACGGCGAAAAATTGATATATTTTGGATTTTTTTTTTTTTAGGAAGGGAGTAGATTTAATTGAAAAACTAATAATTCCACGTTTTTTTATTGCTTCAAGTATTAATTAATTTTGTTGTTTTTAAATTTGATCACATATTACGTCGGAAACCTGTAGCCGCGTTGACCTGTACAAAAATATCCGGTACTCTATGGCAGCATCCTAAATTCCTGTTAGCAACAAAAAAATTTTAATTTGCTTTTAAACTGCGGTGATATTGTTTGAAACTCATAAGATTTTTTTTAAAAAATTAACTAGCTCTAATGATAATTGAACAAATGCAACTGAAAAATCATTTCAACAGAGACTTGATATACTGTTACAAACAATGGTGTTGAATTAAATAAGAAAAGCTATTGTCGAAATTCTGAGACGCAGAAAGGCTAACTTTTAAAAGCTGACTTTTTCTTTTTTTTGTAATATATTCATGTAGAGGGATTTTTTTTTCTTTAGTATGCACAAATTTTAAAAATGTTTATTTTATATTTTTTAAGAAAATGGAACTTATTTTTGAAAAACATTTGTAAAACATAATAATAAAATAAAATAAAAAAAACTTTTCCGCCACTTAAAATTTTCAGAAATTTTACATCTCTGACCCGATCTTGGAATCTAATTAGAACTCGCTGCTTTATTTCATTTGTTCATATTAGGTTCATTTCTATTGAAATTGACATATTGCAATCGCTTCGTCTGTCTATACCAATCTGTCTGCCTGAACCAGTGTTTCCCAACGGGGTGGGGAGGGGGGCAATTGCAGATTTGTCATTAACCAATTCCCTGTCTCCCTCCCCCCTTTTTATGTTTTAAGATTTTTTAAAAAAAAGTAATACATCCAAATTTCAAAAATTAAATTAAAAAATAAGCTTTTTATTCACTTTTTAAAACGTTCTCATTTAAAAGTTAAAAATACGTGAATGTTCAGTATAATTATGTAAAACATTTCCTGAACAAGTAGATAAATTTTATAGCTAAAAGTTATAATTTTTTCTGGTTGTAAAATTTTGAAATACAATTATTATCTTCTACAATTATTTATTGAATGATCATTGTATTTCTGTTAACTCCAATATGTCATATGAAAAAAAAAATTACACATGAAACTACTCAAGTCCGTTCTCAAATCCAAAAGAGCGACTTTCTGACACACACCTAAAAAAAAAAAAAAAATTGTTGATTTTACAGTATAATACTGGCATTCCAGCTGCCAATATTATACCGTAAAATTAACGGTAAAATAAGCAGTAATACACTGCCGCGCATTTTTTTTTTTTTTTTTTTTTTTTTTTTTGCAGTGCATTTCTGAATTCCTTTTTGTTCGGAAACTCATGAAATTAGCAGGTGTTCTTATTCAGAAATTATGTAATCGAAACACTTTTTCCATTTTTTGGTAAAGACAGATCTTTCAGGAAATACTGTGAAAGTCGGCGTTTTGAACCGAATTTCCGACGCGGACAACCCGGGAAAGGAGAAAAACTTATCACATAACTCGAATCGCTTATAACTCGATAAGTAATTTATTTTCCAAAAAATGGAAAACTTGTTTCGATTCCAAACAGCTTCAATAACCCGTTTTACCAATTTTATACCCTTTTACGTTTAAAAATGAGCCAGAAAATATGTGAGTTTCGCGTTGTTGTGCAGGGAATTTGAGAACCACCTTAACAGGGTTCATACTCATTCAGGGGAAACCTGGGAATCAGGGGAAAATCAGGGGATAAATTTTGCGTCTTAAAAATCAGGGGAATCTCAGGGGATTTTGCAAAAAATATCAAAAACCTGGGAAAGTTTGGCAAAACGATCGACTACTCTGGGAAATGAGGGCACTCGCTGCTATTAGCATGCTTCGTGAAGTAAAAGCATGTATCTGCAAAATATTCAACAATTTGTAAATTTTGCAAAAAATTCTTTAACAAATTAGTAGTTTGTGCTTCAGAATCAGTTGTGAACTTGAGTGGAACTTTCCCAACTCTTAAGATTTTTGTGTGTAACATAAAAAAAATCTTGATACTTAGAAAATTTGTTGCTGATCTGGGAAATATATATATATATATATATATATTTTAACCTTCGGATGTAAAAACTTTTGTGATTACCTCTTTTTTTTTTTTTGGGGGGGGGGGGGTAATACTTACTAAGAATTAAAAAATGTCGTTAATTGTCCACATGGGAAAATTATTCATCCTGGAAAATACATCAGGGGATTCTCAGGGGATTTTTTGGAGGGAAATGAGTATGAACCCTGCTTAAGGAAAACTTATTCCTGGTTCTAACAGCTCAATGAAACTTAATATTTAGAGCAAGCAGTTTGTTGTTTAAGAGAAAGATCTGGGGTTAAATTCTTTTAACCATTACCAGTATATATTTTTAATTCTAAATACTCCACCCATATTGATGTTTCGTGATTACCGTGTCCTTGGGGGGGGGGGGGAAACTTAGCACACTTATTATTTATACCCAACCACTGACAGAAATCTGAAAAATCTCAAATCTTATTCTTTGAAAATTCCATTTTACAACAAAGACAGAATTCTGCTTTCTAGTAATTCTGAAAAAAAAAAAAAAAAAAAACTTCAAACAGAAAGAGAGGACAGACAAGAAGGGATATCTTATCGCCTCTTCATGTTAATAAAACTAACTGTGCCAAGTCTTCATAATCAGATAGAATGTTTATCTTTATATCCCACTAATAACAATCCAACTCCCTTTTAAACTGATTTTTATTAGACTGTTGTAAAACACTTTAAGAAACTTAGACTACATTTTGATATCTCAAATAGCATTTGGCAAGGGTTTTTCCCACTTTTTTACTTTCTTCTATCTTTACAAGATGAAGTATTGGATTTATGAAAAATTTCGACGGATTTATACGTTTTGGAATGTCCTGAACACGATTCGACTGTTTTAGAAAATGTCTGTCTGTGTGTCTCTGTGAGAAAAATTTTGTGAGCGTTCTATTTCAAGAACTAATTCACTCAATTTAATAAAACTTTAGATTCAGTTAGATCTTGATATAAATTGGTGCTGATAGATTGGTTTTTGATGTAAATAGCCCAACAGGTGGCGTTGCTATGCTACATTTTTCACGATAATTAATGCACAGAATTTCATCAAATTTCAGATTCTGTTAGACCTTGACATAAATACATGCTGATAACGTTTTAGTGTAAATAGCCCAACAGGTGAGGCTGCTATGCTACTTTTTTACTTTCTTCTATCTTTACCAGAGGAAAGTAATGAAATTTTTCGACGGATTTATACGTTTTAGAAGGTCCTGAATACGATTTGACTGCTTTTAGAAAATGTCTATCTGTATGTGGCAAAAATTTTGTGGACGCTCTATGTCAAGAACTAATGCACGAAATTTAATAAAACTTTATATTTAGTCAGTCCTTGATATAAATTGGTGCTGATTAGTTTTTAATGAAAATCGCCCAACAGAGGCCGCTTCTTACGCTGATTACGTTTTTGTATAAATAGCCCGACAGATGGCTCTGCTATGCTACTTTTTTTCATGATTTTCACGATAGCTATGTCTCAAGAATTTCATCAAACTTCAGATTCAGTTAGACGTTGACATAAGTTGTTGTTGATTAGGTTTTATGTGAATCAGCCAACATGTGCATTTTTCAGGATTTACTCGATTTTAGCGATAGTCATATCTCAAGAACTAATGCACGGAATTTAATAAAACTTTAGATTCAGTTAGACCTTGATATAAATTGGTGCAGATTCGTTCTTGGTGTATGTGAAACTTGCATGAGGTAGTAGAAAGTTTTGGGATTGGCACATCCGACTAGTTTCAATTTGAGAATAAATAAAATCCTTTACTTTGAGTGCGAGCCCACCCGACCTCGAAGACTGGTATAAAAATAGTCCGGGCTCGGGCGGACGTCAGGGTCTGATCTCAGGGACACTCATCTCTCTTTCAACCTTATAAAATTTATCACTGTACAGCATGAAAAAATTTCCAACTTTTAGGTAGATCTCGTAAGAAATAGTACTTATTACATTCTCCCCTAAGTTGGAATTTCTGAAATATTTTTGCAGATCTACGCCGATCATGTTTCCCAGAACCCAAAACCACCCCTCGTTCAAAACGTTATCTATCTATATCACTTTTATATGCGGACACGATAACTTCAATAATAATTGTGCATAAATATCTTACAAACTGATACATAAAATCAAGGGGCATAAAATCTCGATCAAGTTCGTTAATGGGCAAAATGAAATAAAGGGGGGGGGGGAAACCGAAAAAAACCCCCATAACTTCTTAGTTATGATACGTATCGAATCCGTTTAAAGTTATTATTACTTCTAGGCCGAAAATTTATGTATGACAGATTTTTCATATCATTAAAAATGGCCCCAAGGGGGGGGGGAAGAGGGGTTTAAGAAGAAAAAAATTCATAACTTCGTCCATTCACAAGATATCAAATCCACTTAAATTTGGTTTAAATCCTCTTAATATTATCTACAACTTTTATATTGACAAGTTTTATAGGACCAACTCTTACAGCCCAAAAAAGAAAAAAAAAAACCCTGCCGGCTCCTCCTACAGACACGTTTAGATTTCGAAGTGGGCGGTCCCAACTGCCGCATCATGGCAAAAAGGTCATTTCTTCTGCAATTCCCAACAAACAGGCGCCCCACGGTCTGCGTCTTCGAAATCTACCTGTGCCTGTAGGCCGAGCCGTCAGGGATTTTTTTCTTTGGATCATTTTCATGCCTCGTCTTAATAACCCTCCAATAACAATCCAACCCCCTTCCAAACTAATTTTTTGAGGGTTGTAGAACACTTTAAGAAACTTAAAATACATTTTTATATCTGAAATAGCATTAAACAAGACCCCCCCCCCTTTTTTTTTTCCTTCCAAATTTGAGAATAAATGAAATCTTTGCTTTGAGTCCGAGCCCACCCGAGCTCGAAGACTGGTATAAAAATCGAGCCCCGGTACGGTCCGGCCTCGGGCTGACGTCAGGAACTCCCATCTCTATTTAAACTTTAATAAATCCGCTAGTGGACATCACAGAAGGAAATGGGTAAATGGTAATTTTTTATGGATCGGGAGTTCATAATTAAATATGAATTGGTATTAGATTCAAAGTGTTACATATGAATAAACATATGTATTGTATTCATTTTACTTCATGATAGGGAATTGATCAAGCCATAATTATCCTTCGGAAATCTATTTTTGCAAATGAGGAGTATTGAATGCTGTAAATTCTTTATAACAGATTTGGGTAAAAGACTCCAGTGGGCAGAGCACCCCTGATAAAAAAATTCTTAGTTCCTCTTTTTCTCTTAATTCTTTTATGTCATTTGTAAAGAATAAATTTTATTTCTTTCGAAATCATCGGAGAAAGAGAAAATTTAGTTAATTTTCAAAATCCTGTGACGGAGAATGACCCTTCAGTGCACCCCCCCCCCCCCCCTTCCTTGACGGCGCCTTTCATAAAAATTTAACTGAGTCTCTAGAAAAGCCTCATATAAATCGGACTTGAAGGTGTTTTAGCAGATGCTTTTTAACACTTTCAAAACATAGTTGAAAAGTGTTTATGAATTCAGTTAGTCTGTCTGCCGTAAGGCCGTGCTCTAACTTGCGTAAATATACACGGATTGCCATGCAATTGATATATGTTATTGGGGTTTGCTATGGCATGTTTGATATTGAAAATGAAGTGTATTATAGCATTTATAGTTTCCTTTACAGCGACACTCGAAAGAATTCCGGTACATTACTGTCTTGGGGGGAAAAATCGTTTGCGGTGTATTTTAATCAGGGTTATAGTGGGTTATCAGGGTTATAGTGGTTTTTACAACCTAATAGGTTGTAAAGGGTAGCTGCAAGAGGACCTGGCCATCTACCTGCCCGGGATTGTTCTTTAAAAAAACAAACAAAAAAAAAACGGGTTTTTTACAACCTTGATTTTAATGATGTGACTATCTCAAACATGAAATTGATATATAGCACTAACGTGCTCTACAAGAGGCCTTAGTATAGAATAGGATTGGCATAGCATTCATCGTTCATTTACAGGGACACGCAAAATAATTATCTTATACTAAGTACTATCTATAAACAATAATTGCTGGAAATGCGTTTTTAGTTATGGTACGCGTTTTTAAATTTTAACTAATTTTTTTACATTTTAATTAGTGTATGAATGCTATGGATTTATATACAGGGAAGCACGAACGATACCGAATACATTTCGGTTTATTGACGGAAATTGCTGAATAAGTTTTAACTGTGCTATGAGTTTCCCAACTGAACTAAATTTTAGCATACTATGTAGTATATATACAAATCTATAGATCCTATACAGAGATGCACAAAAAAATCTGATGTTATTCTGACAATTGGTGGTACTTGCTGAAATAGGGTTTTCAAATTTGTTATGCGTTTTCCACATTGTAAACTTAGACCATACTCTAACTCTTTCACCATATTATACGGTGAAGTTTTTTTACAATATTCTGAATGTGTTGGAAAGTGTTTCATAATCTATGCTTGACACAAGATTTTTCGTTCTTGTTAACATCGCACTGAGTCACCACCATTGATCGAGTTGTTTTTAAATGTAAACAGATTTAAAACGTTGAAATCAACGCATATCTGTCATCTATGAAAATTTCATTTGCCTCCCTTGATTATAACGGGCTTTATATTCTTCTTCTTTGGCGAATCGATTTTGTTCAGAACACAGACCGCTCTTTCATCTTTTGACGTCACCGATTTGTGCCGAGCACGTGTATACGTCACCAGAAAACTGGAAGGAAAATCAGATTTCCTTTTTTTCCCTTTTAATCGCTGCTTGGTTTTAAGAGTAGTTTAATGACAGGCCGTTAAATTATAACATCGCCGAAATTTGAGAGAAAGTTGCACATGACACTCTTATAAAAAAAATGTAATGGTCTTTTTTCAAACTGTTTTTACCTATTAAGATACCGACGGCGCGCAAAGTCTTTAACCGTTTTTAACACTTTCTAGCATAGTTAAAAAGTGAGTGATTTCGGTTTGTCTAGCCGCCTGCTCCTCTCTGTCCGTGCTCTAACTGGGGCATTAGTCCATCAGCCTTCTCGGCTGGCGCCTCGGAACGGTGTCCTCTGTCCGTGCTCTAACTTGCGTAAATGTCATTTATAGATCGTTTACAGGGGCACTCAAAATAAATCCGTTACATAATATTCGTTGGGGGAAAAAATCATTTGCAAATATTTTAACAATTTTACACTTTTTCAACCATGTTGAAAGTGATATGGATGAGGTGCATTACAAGATACTTGCTGTAGAATGTGGGGTGCATAGCATTTATCGTTCATTTACAAGGACATACAAAACTAGTCGTTGGGGGCCACCGTAGTACTTACTCATCAGTCATCATGGATATGCATAATATAAAATATGAAAATAAAACATGCGTAAAATATTTATAAAATGCATTGCAATTCGAATAACATCGTGGCTTGATGACGTCATAAACTTTAAATGCTCTACTACTGAATTGCGTAAAAGAAACATCCTTATAACTCTAAAATTGATAATCATATTAACTAACAGTTTACTGCGTCCGATTAAGCATCTCATTTCCAATTAAAATATATCTTTGAATTGAAATTTGAATGAAATACAGGATCATGAAAAATCGAAGAGTGTGGAAAATAAGATTACAAATATCTCGGCAACTCATTATCCGATCGACTTCATTTTTTATGCAAAATTTATGATTTTTTATTGTATTTTATATTCTCTCCTTAAAATAAACAATTTCGAAAATTTTTATATACTTTTTATCGGAACGAACCCAGCTAGCACAGAACTAACAGATTGGCACAAAAATTGCATCTTCCGTCAAGTAATCGAGGTGTTATTTCGATAACAGCGAATAGTAACCTAAAAGGATCGATTCTGTCCTTTCATTCGATATCTTTGGCGATACTTTGATGGGTTATCGACATTGCGCCAGAAATATGGCACAACAACGGAAATCGGCGATATAGGTGATACATAATTGATACAAATACGTAGGAATTCCGAGATTGCAGGCATGAAAATGTTACAATAATGGCACAAATGTGGTATTATTGATATCCAATGGTAATCATTTGGAACAGTATTTTTGATGCACATATGACAATATAGATCCTGTGCCAATCTAATGACATTTTATACGTATGTCGGCGAATACTTTTAATCGATTTAATTACACATTTTGTAGTATCGAAACTGTTTTAACCCTTTCAGGGGCAAAGCACTTCGATTGCTACAATGTTAAAATTAATGAATGACACCGGAATTTAAAAATTTTGAAACAAAAAATAAGCTAAATTTCACATGCATCATGAACTTTTTTTTATCAAATCGAAATTCTGGTACCATTCTGTAATTAAAATTAAGTGGTTTCATAAATGTACCACCGCCCTTGAAAGAGTTATATAATTGAAAAAAAACTTGTATATCTATAAAAGTATTCATATGCACATTTAAGTTTCAGAATCTTAAATAGTAGCACGATTTTCTCCAAACTAATTTTATAGTAGAGAATTAAGCTTATGTTGTCTTATTTTGGAATGTCAGGACTGAAAGACACCCCCCCCCCCCACACACACACCCTCGACCTTGCAGTTACCTTATTTTATGGTGTAGTACTTAATACAGATAAGCTTAGAGAAAGCAATCTTTTTTTCTTTTAATATTTTATATAAATTTCTTCATTTAGTTTCATATATTTGATCGACCATGTTCATCATATGCAGTGCAATAAACTAGAACTAAATTTTGAAAAGGGTTTCATTTTAAACAAATATTGATAAATTCTAACAATTTTAATTTAAAAAAAATTATGTTTTTCAATGTAAATATCTCAAACGACATACTTCATTTTCAGTTCTTAACACAGCTTCATGGTGAAAATCAATATAATAAACTTGTTAAATGTATATTCATATGTCTATTATATTTTAGTAGTTTTCAAGCAATAAAGCTTTTATAAAGATAACCATTATTATAGCATACACTGTTAAAAATCTTCAGCTTTTGCTGTACACACTCCACCGCTTTTAGAGAAAACTGTTATGTTACTATATTACGAAGCATTTTCATTGGTCAAAATAGAGATATTCTATAAAAGCAGGGGAGTGACTATGCAGCAAAAGCTGAAATTTTTTAATAGTGTACAGTTACTAATCTGCTGTTTTCCTATTATTGTCATTCATCCCTCCTAGTTACATATGAGCAAATATTTTTAAAAGGGGAGGGGGGGGATGATACAGGTTTAAAATCCAATAAAATAGTTTAACATTTATCTCTCACAAATTTGAACATTATGCAAAATGTGAATGTTAACCACTACACACTGAATTTTCCAGGATATTAAATTTTCTTCTAAACGCCACGTGTTTCTATTTTATCCCATGCAGACTCAACTTTCCCAATTTATATCTAGAAAAATCCATCCTAGAAATTTTCATTGAAACATCTTCTCTATCTAGAACCACCAAATTCAATCCTTTACAAATGTAGCGACTGTAGTCAGCTTAAATTATCAATGAAACTTGAAGAAACAAAATTTTAGAATTTTTATTAAATTTTTTACAAGTAATAAGTAGTACTCAGTAGTAATCAAATGTAGTAATTGTAAATAGCTTAAATTATCGATTAATCTTGAAGAAACAAAATTCAAATTTTTATTAAATTCTTTACAAGTTATAAATAGATATAAAAGTTTACAAAAATGGGATAGCATTGGGGGAAAAAATTTTATCTAATTCCTGGCAAGATAGGTAATACAACTTTCTCTTTGTTAAAAAGAAAATTTAGTATGAAACTTTTTGAAAGAGTAAAATTGCTTCAATAACAATGGTAATGACAAGGTCAAAAACTTAATACAAAATTTGAATTTTTTGTCTTTTGGCTGTAGTTTTCCAAATAATCAGATGGTAATTGCCAGAAATATATTTAGTAATGCAAAAATTCACCTGTTTTATAACCTTCATTAATATGTATTATTTTCGTAGCAAATATCTTCACGTATTTACATAAACTAAAACAGTTTGGACTATGATCAGGATTATAGATTTGATTTTGCTTCGCTTTTACATAAATTATACATATGCCCCTATAGGAGTGAAGAAATACATTTTAATCGCAACAGGCAGGAGGATTTTCTGACAGGGTGAGTGAAATTTTAGACAGTCTTTGAAAATTTTAGTTTATACAAGACATGTTTAAAAAAAAAAAAAAAACCCAAAATTTTACTACTTAGTGTTGCAAAGCAAACATTGTACTTAAAGTTATATCCTAAACTAAACTCTTCTGTACAATTCAATTTTATAAAAGAAAAATTATGAAATTTTTTGCAAAAGTAATAAACTATTTCTTTTTCAGTTGTTTACATCTTGTTATAATGTTCAACTGTATCTTGCATCTTGTTGGCTAGTGAAGTAAATCATTGTTGATAAAATTTTCTGATAATTCTCCCACACCTGTCCATGTATGTTATTTATATTTCATTTATGTTTCACATGAATAACTTGATCACATTCATCATAAAATGTACTATAGTCATCACTATAGTAACATCTCTGTTGCTCCACAATTCGACCTTAAGAACACTGAAAAGCTGCTCCAAAACAAAATGCACAGTAACAAATTAGTAATGATTGAAGATTTGAAAATATTTATGCCAAAAGTAAAATTTGTTTCTCTAAAATAGCATCTTTACATACTTAACAATACTTTAAAAGTTTAAATTTGTTTTCAAACTGCAATAATATAGGTTGAACTTTCATTTTTATTTTTTAGATTAGCTTCACTGATGAACTATCTTACAATTTATTTTTAATTAAACAGGAAAAGCTATTATCAAGGCTATTTATAAAAACTGACTTTTTTAGTTTGTGCAGATAATTTAAAATTGTTGATATACTTAAAAGAGACTTATTAGAAATAAATTGTATAAACTATTTTACATTTTTGGCTAAAGTATAATAAACTTTAAAAGATCCTTTTTTTTATATTAAAATTTGAAAAAAAAAAAAAAAAAAAAAAAAAAAAAAAAAAGACAATACAAATACATGGTTATTTATTTATTAAAATCAGAATTTTCTGATACATTAGGTTTTTTTTTTTTTTTCAACAGCCCAACTCTCTATCTGTTGCATATCGCAGCCACTTGGCTATCCAGCTTTGAATGTCACTAACAGCAGCATCTTCAAACAGTTTGTTGTGTCTCACTGAAGCTAGAAAATATTTAAAAATACAATATTAGTACATTATTTGCATATAAATTAACAAGACAAATAAATTAGTTTTGGTAAGATAGGGTTTAACCCTTTAACGGGCGGTGGTCACAAAAAAGGACACCTAATTTTAATTCCAAAACTGACAAACAGCACCAAGAATATTTAATTAAAATTTTCCTTTTGTTAAGTATCGGAAAATAAGCAAGTTTTTATTTTCTAATGAATTCGTTTTTAAATTCTGGTGTCAGTGCAATATTTCATCATTTTACAAACAGACTTACTCCGCTCCGGAAAGGGTTAAATAAGATTTTATTTCGGAAAGCTACAGAAAGAAATCTGAGACTGTTGTTTTACTGCAAGTGACTGCCAAATTTCGTAATATATTTCAATGACCGACTGATGAAATCAGATTTTTTTCCCACGATTGGTGAAATATGCATGTTTTTTTTTAAAACAGTGATTGACTGCCAAAATTTGCAATTTTTAATAATGAACGATCGACACATTTTCTGATGCATTTCAATGACCGACTAACGAAATCAGCGATTTTTTTTTGTTGTTGCTGCGATTGAATGACGAAATGTATGATTTTTTTTTTTTTTTTTTTTTTTTTTTTTTTACAGCGACTGCTGAAATTTGTAACTTGCGACTGCTGAAAATTACAATTTTTATCAACTACTGACTGACGAAATTGGTAATTTTTTGTTACGGCTAACTGACAAAATTGAATTTTTTTTTTTTTTTTTTTTTTTTTTTTTTTACAGCCGACGAGCGAGTTTTTTTTGCAAGTGACTGCCAAGATTTGAGATTTTTTATTAACCAATGGTCGACAAATTTTGAGATTCATTTCAACGATTGATTGATGAGACTGAAGAAATTAGTTTTTTTTTTTTTTTTTTTTTTTTTTTTTTTTTACACAGATGAATGCCAAAATTTACGATTTTTATCAACTGATCGACAAATTTCCTGATATATTACAATGACTGATTGACAAAATCAACAATTTTTTAATGCGATTGACTAGAGAAATTACTTTTTTTTTTTTTTTTTTTTTTTTTTTTTTTTTTTTTTTTTTTTACCACTTCATAGACTTCACGATTTTTATCAGCCATCGATTAACAAAATTGGCAATTTTTTTCAATGACCGATAGATGAAATTCATATTTTTTCTTCTGAGCTACATTGACGAAAATCCAGATTTATTTTTAACCGATGGATGAAATTCACAATTATTTTTCGCAAT
Organism: Maratus michaelseni; assembly: GCA_963931845.1. Classification (NCBI taxonomy): domain Eukaryota; kingdom Metazoa; phylum Arthropoda; class Arachnida; order Araneae; family Salticidae; genus Maratus; species Maratus michaelseni. The sequence goes on along the minus strand of OZ007600.1, from coordinate 25,525,950 downwards.
CAAATGATGAAGTTCTCAATATTGCCGCTGACTTAACAAATGAACTTGTTTTTCTACGTAGGATTGAGGAAATTTGTGCAATCACATCCGGATTGTATAACTATGCGGCTCACAACTAAATAAAAAATAATTGCGAGGAACTTTTTCAAATTTATAGGAAATATAGGAGCACTGCAAGGCCTGAGCATATATAACACTTTCAGAGGCAAAGTAATTCTGCTAATTAAATGCTGAAATGAGATGATCCCTTAGGACAGTTAACTCATTAATTAGTGCAAAAGAATCATCAGATACAATAGCTTTTTGGGCATACCTGCCAGTAAACTTGCTCAACTAGAAATGCTCGAATGATTTACTAATTTTTCAATTTCATATCCACAAACCCAAAAAATTCCAATTATCGAAATCTAAAGAAGAAAACAAAACAGAAATTTTACTATTTCGAATTCGTGGACTTGAAAAGGGGAAAGTAGAGTAATAAGGTTCCCCAGGGCAGAAAAATTTTTTGATGGAAAGGAAAAAAAAAAAGATTATTTTCAATCTAGTAAAATTTTCTAGTTTTCATCTACAAAGTACGTCAGGCAATATATTGAGAACTGGTTTAATTTCACTTCAAACTGTCTAACAAAAAACTGAGTCTGAGTATATCCGTGATAGATTGACAAATTTGTGATATTTTGCTCAACTTACTGATTGCATGTTTTCTTCTTGAGAGAGTGACAAGATTCACGATTTTCCTTGCATTCGACTGAAAATTTTTGTGATCCCCCCCTCCCCCCCGTAACCGGTCAAAAAATTTCACGACTTTCTTCCCGCGACCAACTGAGAAATTTTGCAACCCCCCCCCAAATATAACTTATATTCCAAGTTTCATCGATATCTGTCAACCAGATCTAAGCACGGTAACTTTAATTATAACAACCCTGTACATAACATTTATGCACAATCATACAGTACATAAATATTTACTATTCTTGCAGCAACTATTCCATTTGGATATAAATTAATATCAAACAGTATTTACGGATATATTTGCTTACTTAACCCTCCAATAGCACACTCTCAATATTTAATTGTATTGAGTTTTGTTAAGAATTAATTATACTGAGTTGTCTAATTTCATACTGTAGAAAATTACAGAAAAAACACTCTAAATAATAAATCTATACAAGGCTTGAATTTCAGGGCAGGATGACGGGATTCATGCCCAAAATTTTGAAATCCCACCCAAAAGAATGTCGAGGGCGGGAGGCTCCGGCCCAAAAAAGAATTACCATTTTCCAAAGAAATTTGTTTTTTGAAGCGATGATCAAGTCCCGCAACTGACTGACGAATATTTTCTCATGCCCGATCAACAAATTTTGCAGGGATTTTCCTACGACAGATTGACAAAATTCGCAATTTTTTCCCACAACCTATCGACAATTTTTGCAATATTTTTTCATGAGCGATTGACAAATTTTGTGATATTTGTGATTTGCATGCTTTCTTTTTCCAACATGATTTACAAATGATTTTTTTCCTCAGTGTTTAACTGAAAATATTTGTAATTTTTCCCCCCTCAAGCGACTGATTGACAATTTTGCAATATTTTCCAGAAGCCGACCAACAACATTTATGATTGAAGACATTCACTATTTTTTCCCACAACCGATTGGTGAATTTCATGATTTCTTCTGACTGATAGATTGACAAAATTAACATTTTTTTCTCTGCATCCGAATGAGTCATTTTTAATTTAGAATTGTTGAAAACACAAGAAAAAGAGACAACCAGAGGAGTGAACGCTTATTCTCAGGAGGAAAATATTTGATCAAAAAAGTAACAGAGCCTGAAAATGCTGAGCACCATAACTTGCCTTTAATTATAAATAATTAGTTGTCATATTTTAAATATAAATATTATATTTTCATTTATATCCAAGTCCTATGATTTCATTTTTGTGAAAATATGAATATTTATTTCTACTGACATTGTTTTAACGTTATAATATTGGTAAGAAGCAAATTAATTTCGTACTAATTTTTTCTGAAAATGTTAAAAAACATGAATTAAAAAAAATCAGTCACTATTCAGCAACCGGATACTGAAGTATTCGGCCGGACCAGATATCCGGTTTGAGTGCCGAATAAGCAGGATATCCGGTGCATACCTAGAAAATATTGCGAAATGTGTCAGTCAGTTGCGAGAAAAAAATTGTAAATGTTGTCAAGCTTGCAAGTAAATAGCCAAATTTGGCAATCGGTTGCAAAAACATTTGTGAAATTTGTCCACAATTAAGTGTAAAAAAACATGCGAGTTTCACCTATAAGACGCGGGAAATTTTTTTTCTCCAAAATTCGCTTATCCGTCGCAAAAAAAGCAAAATTTGTCAGTTGGTAGCAGGAAAATATCACAAATTTCTTCAATCAATCGCAGGAAATCGCGAAATTCGTCGGTTGGTTACAGAAAATAAACGTGAAATTCGTCAATATGTCGCTGGGGAAAAAACTGTTCAATTCACCAATAGGTTGCTGGTAAATATCGAGAAATCAAGTTTAAAAAATTGCATGTAACACAGTAATACTTTACTAGATATTAATTATTGATATACAGTAAAGGACTTATTTATTACGTATAATGTTGTACTGCTTCATATAATGTAAGTACATACCTGCCAACATGTCTATTCAGAAAACCTTAAAAATTCATTCACGTACTTCATTGTGCATCTTTAAACATATATGTGTAGTAAAAGGTATTTATGAAGGCGTCTAATAAGGTAATATATGATTTGATACAAAATTTACTGATAACTACAAAAATATCTCCCATATAATAAAATCCAAAGGCAAGAAACTGTCTGTAACGCATCCGGGTGCGACCACTCCGGTTTGCGAATCAACCATAGTTAAACGCCATGTTAGGCTTACTAAAAAATCTATGCTACATTCGATTCTGCTGTTAAAATATTTGTAAAAGCATATTAAAGCGTTTAAATATTTTAATTTTGCTTAAAACCTTCAAAAACTATATCATATAAAACATATATATCACCATTTCTGTAAAAAAAAAATTCTGTAAGCAAGTTTTTTTTTTTTTTTTCAGAAGTAGCGGAGATTTATTTCGTAGGGAGGATTTGAGGTTGATTCAGTATACAGGCGCCATCTACTGGCGGATTTTGAAATTTACTGCCATCATAAAAACTCATTTTCTGGTATACTCGGGACGAAAAAGGCTTTCCGAGTTTTGGAATTTTCCGGATTTCGGGTCCTTCCGAAGTTTACGATTATTTGTCAAAATTCATGTTTTTTTCGTGATTCTTTGACAAAATTTGCATTTTTTTCTGCTATTCGTTGCCAAAATTTGCATTTTTTCAGCTATTCGTTGACAAAATTTGCGTTTTTTCGTAGTCCTTTGAAGACATTTGAGTTTTTTTTTTTTTTTGCGATTCTTTGAAGAAATTTGCCTTTTATTCACGATCCTTTAACAAAATTCGAGTTTTCTCTGAGATTCTTTGGCGAAATTAGCGTTTTTTTCCCGATCTTTTGACGAAACTTCACTTTTTTCGCGATCCCTTAACGAAATTAGAAATTTTTTCGCAGTGCTTTGAAGAAATTTGTGTCTTTTTTTTCGCGAACCTCTGAAAAAATTCATGTTTTTCCGCGATTATTTGACGAAATTCGAGGATTTTTTTTGCGATCCTTTAACCAATTTTTTTTTTTTTTTTTTTTTGTGATCCATTGATGAAATTTTACACTTTTTCGGAGTGCTTTGAAGAAATTTGCGTTTTCTTCGCAAGTCTTTGACGGAATTCGCGTTTTTCTGCGATTTGTGAACAAAATAAGCGTTTTTTTTTTTTTTTTTTCCCGATCCTTTGACGAAATTCACGTTGTTTCCACAATCATTTGAAGAAATTGTCTACTGTTTTTCTGTGAACGATAGACATAATTGATTTTTCCGACGACGATCGTTCAATATTCGAGATATTTATGTTCGAATTTTTGGACTGAAGACAAAAATTTTCGAAACCGAATGGAAATTTTTAGGAAAACTTGAACCGAATCACCCCTGATGAAATAAATATATAACTATTTTTTTTGTTTCTAACGAATCGTAATATAAATTAATTTTAAAATAAAATTTGAGAGAAAAATGATTTGTTTTTAATTTCGGGTGTTCACCCGCCACCGAAGTAACAATATTTGAGTGATTAGGCATTGAAACGCAATGGACTGAAAAAAAAAAAATTAAGAATTGGTAAAATTTTCGAAAAATTTCAGAAAATCTAAAAATTTAGTAAAAGTTTTCTAATTTAGAAAATTTTCGAATATTCTCCTTCCGGATTTTGGATTTCGGAATAATGGGTCAAACTGTAAAATGATTATTTCTTACCAAACGTAATTAAAATATAAGAAACACATAGTACAGCGTAATTTGCATTTAATTTTTCTTATATAAACAAACAATCAGTTATGTGGTGAGTCTAGCTGTTTAGAAACTCATTGATAACACTTTTTTACAAAAACTGTCACACATGGATTAGTTGTTAATATTTAATTTGAATGTTTTGTCCAATCGTTGAACTATTTTAGAAATGTAATACAAAGTAAATTATATATATATATATATATATATATATATACATATATATGTGTGTGTATATATATCCTCATTATTTTTATTTGTAGAAATCATTTGTCATTTTTAAAATGTATTTTTCTACAATACAAACCTTTCAATAATAAATCTTCATGCTGTATGTTTGTATGAAGTCTTATGAAAATGAAACGCGGATCGACAATCCGTCATTTTTGACAGGGTTATATACTAGTTAAATAATAAAAATAACCCAAATATTATGAGCACTGATAATTCTTTTTTGATATACGTTAAATAGGCTGATTTGGCTTTACCCAACAATTCTTTGTCATACATTTCTCCATAGTGATCGTGCTGCATGCTTTTAATTATTAAAATATTTAGTACTTTTATGTTAGCCAGGCACCAGTGATTGCCAAATTTTTTTTAAATATCACCAAGCATTTTTTTTTCGACAATCTTTTAACATTAGCTATTAAAAAAAATAATAAATATTTTAAAACTGCAGTATAAAGTCTTAAAAAAATTACTTAAAAATAGCTAAAATATAATCATGATAAAATACATATACACAAATACATCAATACAAATAACAAAATCTCAAGATTTGAATTGAAAGGGTTACAATTCCAACTGATGCCAACTGAAACAAGATTTGGCGGGTTATCACTGGTGCACAGGTAACATGAAAGTACCAAATATTTTATAAATAATAAAAAAAAAATCTAATATATTTCTAATAAAAAAAGTGTCAAAACTTCAATTTTAGCTTTGCATTCAGCATTGCTGCGAAATTTTTTAAAAATACACAGCATGACTGAACATTCTGTGGCATATAATAACGTGTTGTGAATTACTATTTGATTGCTGTGACGCACTATATTGATAATCACACTCATCTTTGTAACATAAACGCAATGTGTGCATCAGTTTTATTTTTTCACTCAATAAGTAACATATTTGAAGAATCATTTCAAGTTTTATCAAAAAACCTTACAAACTTACCTGTTGCCCTTACAACCTTACAATTGGACATAAATCCTTACACTGTAAGGATAAACCTTACAAGTTGGCAGGTATGTAAGTACTATTTAATGTAAAATTTTACATATCAATGTAGTATTGGAGGTTTTTGACATAAGATGGTTTTGGACATAGCAGTTTAAACTCTCAAAAACGAACACATGTCAAAGACCTTGTCAATCCTGAATTGTAACAGTTTACCTGCAGATTATTTTTTGACGCTGAAATATCCGTCGCAGACACTTTGAAAATTTTATGCTTCTGGGAAGATACTGGATATTAGGACCTCATTTCCCTGGTTGCACTATGTGCATCTTTGCCACCATAGGCAGAAAAAAGGAGAATCTGAAAAAAAAAAAAGTTAAAAATGCATTTTTATCAAAGACCAGAAGAAACAGTTTTTGCTATTTTAGATACAAACTAGTGTAAATAATTTAAGTTTAAGTTGCATTGAATTTAAAATTATACACCCTTATTAAGAAATGTGATTTATGTTACCAGCATACAGGTAAACATCCATCTATTCTATCAATTTGTGCATTAATCAACCCTTCACCCTTACGGTTAAGATGCAAAATTAAACCAAAAAATGATATGGTTTCCTGATTTGATCCATTCTTATTACGCACATTTTCAATATGGGGCAGCTTAAGTGAACTTTTTTTTAGAAAACTTGACCAAACATGACAAGCATCAGCAATTGTAGCAGTATCTCGTTGAAGAATATCTAATGCAATGAAACACCTATGGGTTTTAGCTGAAGAATAAGATCTTTGCACTGCATAAATTAAAATCATTAATCAGTTGGGAAATTCTAATATTCCTTGCATCCTCATGCTCTTCCATAATTTTCTGAAATATTGACCTATTCTATAAAAAAGTTTCAGGGCAAGTGAGTTAACTATTCCAGCAGGTATCACTTGGCAGCTGGGGTTCTATTGATTCTTTACACTCTTTAAGCCATGCTGCAGGAAGATGAAGATATCATTGTTTTAAATTACTGGGACATTTAAGATATTTTAAGTAAGGGAAAAAATGTGCAGCTCATGTGAGCAGTTTCAAATCATATTTACTAAAAAAAAAAATCAATTTTACCCCAAAAAATTTTCTAAATAAAAATTTTAGTTACCCAGTTAAAAAAAATTAAACTTAACAATAAAACTTTACTAGATATTAATTATTGATTTACAGTAATAGCAACATTTTAAACATTATATCTAATGTTGTATATGTATGACATTTAATGTGAAATTTTACATATCAAAGTAGTATTTGAGGTTTCTGACTAGGTTTTTGATGTTGGTTTAAACTGTCAAAAACCTGCCAACCCTGGTTTTGATGATTGTAGTTATAATTTCCTTTTAACACTTTTAGACAAAATTCTGCATCAGATGGCATAATCTGTTGTTAACGATGATTGAATTTTCTTCTTCTTCTTTTTAAATAAAACATCATAGTTTTATTTATTTCCCTTGAATTTATGCACATAAAAATAGAATACTGCACTGGATCATGACAGTTGCAATCAAACCCGCAAAACCCATAAGTGACCACAATGAACTAAGCCAGATAACAAAGCAACACCCACAAACCAACCTGAAAATAAGCCTGCTAAACATTATATCAAGTAAACCTACAACTCTAACTGAACGAGACAAAAAAAGTTTATTAATCTAAAATCATCAACCTGAATCAGACAAACATTTTCAATTTTCATTAAAACAAAACCTGGCACACATCAACCCCAATCATAAATAAAAGAAAACTAGATGGAACCCACCAAAATTTGACGGCAAAAAAATTGATAGTACTATTAAAATAAAAAGAAAAGCACCCAGTTAAACTGATGGCACTGAGCTCAAAGGCTGTTTCTATATTAAGGGGGATGGATTAGCCCCTTGTTCTCCCTTTATAACAATGAACCTCTATACAAAATCTGAAACAAATCGGATAATTCTGCATGAAAAACCAATTTATCTAAATTAAGGGGAGGGGAGGGTTAACCCCCGTTCCCACTTTAAACTTTTCCAAAGAACCCCCAAAACTAATCAGGGAATCTCCTTACCACAATGAGCCTATATACAAAATTTGAAAAAAATCTGATAATTTTCTATGAAAAAGCCATTTATCTAAACTAGGGGGGATAGCCCCCCCCTTTATACTTAACCAATGAATCCCCAAAACTAATCAGGGAAGCATCTTATCACAAACCTATATACAAAATTTGGAACAAATCTGATAGTTATACATGAAAAACCCATTTATCTAAATTAAGGGGGCTTAGCCCCTATCCCCCCCCCTTTATACTTAACCAATGAACCCCCAAAGCCAATCAGAGAAGTTCCTTTTCACAATGAACCTATAAACAAAATTTGAAGCAAAACAGTTATTTCTATCAAGAGTTTGCATACATATACAAAACCAGCGGGCATATTAGATCTCAGGAATTGATAGCCTGTGAGCTAAAAATTATGAATGACCAATGGGCACATTCTGTTGATTGAAAGGACACTTCTCAATGGATTTATCATTTGTCAGTTCTGAGGAATGAGGATTTCAACTCTAAAACATTAATAAGTATTAAATCCTAAATTTCTGTGGAGAGCATTTCAAGGGAGGGTATAGGAGAAAATTAGCACTCGGACAAAATTATTTTTTTCCTGCAATGTCTGATTTCTTTCCCGAGACCATTTGACGAATGTTGCGATTTCTTTCCCGACACCATTTGACGAATTTTGCTGTTTATTCCACAATCGTTTGACAAATTTTGCAATTTTTTTTTATCAATATTTGTAAATTTGTTATTGGCCAGTGCTGAAAAACACTGGCGAGTAAAAAAATCCATGTACTGGCCAGTGGGTAAAAAAGGTTAATTTTTACCTATAAGGGATGGAGGGGGAGGAGGGGGGTGAGCACCACCCTCTGGATTCACTAGCACACATTATCAAGGTAAGCTGAAATCGTGCTGTACTTTCAAGAATCTCATAATAATCTGATTAAAATAACTTTACTTTTTGAATATTCCACTTACGGAAACGTGCCATTCTGGGACGATTTTGAAATGGAATTGCATATTGCAATTTGAAAACACAATACAATATGCAGTTGCTGCATCTGTTTTTTTACATTTATTTAGAACTTACACAACTTCTGTTGTTCTGTTTCAAAAGTCCATGTGATTTATGGGAGGAAAGTGAGGTGGGGAGACGCAGAATAGGAAAAAGCCTAATATTTTGGAAAAAAAAAAAAAAAAAAAGAGGACCATGCGAAAGAAAATATGCGCCCGGTGCAAAGTTTCAGTCCCCACACCACCCCACACACATTCCTAAAATATTCCTACATCAAGTGCAGAAACAAAAACAAATTCACTTGAATAAATATTTTGCGTTTTATGGAACTAAATAACATAAGAGAAAATAAGAAAATATTGCACTTATTTATTAGAGAAATCATGTTTTGCAAAAAAAAAAAAAAAATCACCATGAGAGAAATTTCCAGACAATGATTGACTGCCAAAAAATTAATAAATAAAACTATAGTTGTTAGTATGAATTTTTGCGCCCTACCTCCCAATTTCCGCACCTGGGGCGAAGGTCCACTTCGCCCCCCTCTACGTACAAACCTGAGAGGACGCAAAGAAGCTACAGGGAAATGGGGCAGGGCGCTTTTACTATGTCTAAAAAAGACAGGGTGCATCGGCAGTTTAAACGAAAAGGGCAGGGCGCAGAGTGCCCCTTGAAAAACATCAAATGGGAACACTAGTAAAAATATGTGTGTGTGTATTGATGCAACAACTTGTTTAATGTATTTTGAAATTCGCAGGATACATATATTTCACTGGCATCCGGCTAACCAAAAAGTACCTATAAAACATTTTAAAAGTATTTTTCTTTTTTTTTCACTTAACAAAATTTATGATCAACTAATTGAAAACAGACATAATTTGCTTTTTACACTCACAAAAAACATAGTAATCAGTTATGTTTTATACAACAAAATAATTTGTTTTTATTGAAAAATTTCAACATAAATATGGTCTGCTTAGCTGAACAATACGAAAACCAGAAAAAATTATTTGTAATGCAACTGCAAGTTTATCTTAATTAGATAGTTTAACTTTCAGCAGCTTTTATAAGTAAATATTGTCCAACATAATTATTGATTCTACATTTAAAAATTCAGCTTGGTAAAGTTTGGGGGAGGGGAGCTAAAAAAGCCGCTATAAGAGCAAAAATTCTTTATCTACAGAACAACATAGCCAATAACACTTAAAAAATTCCTTTACACTTGTTTTAACTGAAAATATCAAAAATACTATACGCAATATTTTGAAAATAAATATTGGATGTATATCAAGATATATATCCCTGAACCCTGACAAAAATAGAAACTTACATTATATAAAATACCAAAATCTATTAAAATCATTTAGAATGTAAAATTTTATCATTAAAAACATGCATTAACAAATAACAATAAAATAATTCATCAAAAAAGAATTAGGCAAGTTTTATTTAAAAAATTATCATGCTGCAGTTTACCATATCCTGTACAAATAGGTTTCAAGAAAGTATTTGTGCATTTTATTTAGACTTTATAGATTAAAGTCTATCCAACTCTGCTAAATAATTCCTTTAATGATATTAAAATTAGGTTTTTGAAGTGACTATTATTAACCATATTTAAAACCAGTTTATACTGCCACATTTAAAAAACTTACCAACCCTGATTTAAGCATATATGAGGCATTTCATGTTTTAATTGCATTAAAAATCTGATTAAAAACAAAAAGTCCAGAAAACCAAAACTTTTAATTAAAAAAATATATACCTACACAAAAAATTTATATTCATTGTGTTACATAATTAAAACAAGATCCTTCCCCATTAACCGCTTAGCATTAAAAATAAAAAATATATATATCACCAAACTATAATGCCCAATAAACTTGGGAAGGGGAGGGGGGGGGGGAAGACTGTGAAAACAGAAAAATCCACTAACTTCTAATTATGAAACGTGTCAAATCTGTTTAAGTTATTATTATCTCTAGGAAAAGGGTCGAAAATTTATGTATGACAGATTTTTGATATAATTAAAAATGGCCTCAAGGAGGAGGGGGTGGGGGGGAGTGGAGAGAGAATAGAGGTTTCAGAAGAAAAAAATTCATGTGTGATCAATGCACAAGATATCAAATCCGCTTCAATTTATTATAACTCCTCTTCATATTATTTACAACTTTTATATTGACAAGTTTTTTATAGGACCAACCTATAAACTGGAAACATTTTATTTTTAATGAAAGCTTTTTATCTTATTTCATATACACAAAAATCAGGGTTCGTAAATATCATATTTATGAAAATATCAAAAATATCCATCTCTGATTATTTATATATATATATATATATATATATATCGGATATTTTCAAAATAGTCAACTTATTGATGATTATAAATATTTTCAGAGTTAATATAAATTAGACATTAAAACATATGTCATTTAGCATGACAGAAAACTTATATAAAACAATATTATAAATGTCTTTTCCTATTTTTTTTTCACTTAACAAAATTTAAGATCAACTAATTGAAAACAGACACAATTTGCTTTTTACACTAAAAAAACTTTAGTAATCAAGAACTAATTGAAAAGACACAATTTGCTTTTTACACTTAAAAAAAAAAAAAAAAAAAAAAAACTAAAAAAAAACTATCAAGATTTAGTAATCAAGTTAAGAAAATTTTATGTTTTATACAACAAAATTTGTTTTGATTGAAAAATTTGAACATAAATATAGTAAACTTGATCTGCTTAACTGATCAAAACAAAAACCACAAAATTTTTTTTTCTAAAGAAGCTGTAAGTTTATCTAATTTAGATGCAAGTTTATCTTTCAGTAGCTTTTTATTTTTAAGTAAATATTGCCCAACATAATTATTGATTCTACATTTAAAAATTCAGCTTCAAACAAAGCTTGGTAAAGTATGAGGGGGGGGGGGGGGGGGTAAAAAAGCCACTATAATAGCAAAAAATCTTCATCTATAGAACGACATAGCCAATAACAGTTAAAAAATTCCTTTACACTTGTTTTGACTGAAAATATCAAAAATATTATACGCAATATTTTGAAAATAAATATCAAATATTTGAAAATATCAAACTTCATGATGTTTTGAAAATAGATATATATCACCGAGCCCTGACAAAAATAGAAACTTACATTATATAAAATCCCAAAATCATTTAAAATCATGTAGAATTTGTAAAATTTTACCTTTAGTAGTTTAAATAATTTTTCAATGGATCGTTAGTTGTTTGGAATTCAAAGGATGCCAATTAAAATGAGATTTGTCAAGTTATAAGAATTTATGGTACTTTTCGGTTAGCCGGGTGCCAGTGATATACGTACAAGTACATATATAAATATATATGTATATACATACATACATATATGTGCATGTAAATCAATACATATGTGTGTATACATGTATAGTATATATATCACTGGCGCCCGGCTGACTGAAAAGTACCAAACTTATTAACCCATTCTCTGCCACACTAGTTTATTAAAATTTGTGCTTCATACTAACATTTTATTAAAAATAATGATCAGAATATTGATAAAACTGAAAAAAGAAAGAAAAATCTTCATTAGTTTAGGAAGTATAAAAGGTGCATACCATCAGCAGAAAACAAACAAAATCTATGTAATCAAATATCGATATAAAACAGAAAAGCAAAAATATAACTCATTGTTAAGTTCAAGAAACCTACTTTTTAAGTAAAATATTATTCATAACCCAAACATTAATTTTCATGCAGAAAAAAATTACCTGAAAAATGGTTTGTTTTTGCACCATCAGCAGGGAATGGGTTAACTGTTCATCTGAAAAGCATAAATTATCACATTAAAAACATGAATTATCATTAAAAACATGCATTAACAATAAAATAATTCATGAAAAAAGAATTAGGCAAGTTTTATTTAAAAAAATTATGCTGCAGCTGCAGTCTACCATAAACCATATCCTCTACAAATAGGTTTCAAGAATGTACTTGTGCTGTTTTATTTTGAATTTATAGATTAAAGTCTATCCAACTCATATGATACTTATTAAAATTAGGTTTTTGACTTGACTGTTTTAACCACATTTAAAGCCAGTTAATACTGTCATATGTAAAAAACTTGCCAACCATGATTTGAGCATATATGAGGCATTTCATGTTTTTATTGCATTAAAAATCTGATTAAAAACAAAAAGGTCTAGAAAACCAAAACTTTTAATTAAAAAAGATACTTTTTGGTTAGCCGGGCGCCAGTGATATATATACATGTATATACACACACACATATATATATATGCACACATATCTACATATACACATACATGTATTTATATATTATATATATATAAATATATGTATATACATATGTATTTATATATGCACATATATCACTAGCGCCCGAACAACTGAAAAGTACTTTAAAAATATATATGTACCTACACAAAAAGTTGATATTCATTGTGTTAAATAATCAAAAATAGAATCCTTTCCCATTAACTGCTTAGCATGAAAAAAATAATAATAAAATAAAAATATATGTATATCACCAAACAACGCCCAATAAACAACTGGAAAAATATTCAAAATTTTTAAGTACAGTAAAACCTTCGATAGCAGTCATTACTGGCAGCACGATAAAGTAACCATACTTCGGAGGTTGCCAACCCTGAGACCGCCAAGCATAAGGGTAAAATTAAACTTTAATTTCATTGCAATGTTAAAAATTTTATTAATTACATGAAATTAATTAAAAGCGGCTATTTATATAAAAAAAAAGGTTATTACATTTTGGCTAAGTACTATTTAAAAATTAAATTAGCTGTTCTGCTGTTCAGTTAAATTAAAAGATTTTAAGTACTATGAACATATTGCATTTTTAGTAATGTTCACATTGTGATGTCCATTACTATAAATCGACTAATTAAGCATTCCAGTAATGGGCATGGGTCCTAAAACCTTAAAAATAAATACAATTTTCTAAATAATATATAAAATTCAAAGTTTTATATTATCAAAACAAAAAAACACAATTTTTACAAGAAAATAAAAAAAAAGACAATTATATTAATTCAAGCCAGCTCTTAGCATGTTAATTTATATTTTCATTCAAAAACAATGCAACTGTGAAACATTTTCTGCTTCAGATTGGTTTGATTAAAAGCGTCAACAGTAACAGATTATAAATTAAACATGCAAGCTATGGGAGAAAAAACAAGTTAAATTTTTATTGGTTATTTTTTTTTTAATGAACCAACTTTTCCACTTTATAAGATGTCCATTACTGGCACATCTACACTATATTGCATTTTGCTGACTGGTAAAAACAGGTCTTTGGCTGGTAAACAATTAAAAAAAATCCTCCACCCTTGAACACGAGAAAAAAAAAAAAAAAAAAAAAAAAAAAAAAAAAAAAGTTATCTCCTTTTTTTTTTCATTTTCGATTAACTGATTAAATAATACTTATTAGTCAGCAAAATAAACATTAATTAGGTGATTCGAAAGCCAAAAGTAAAAAAGGATAAATCATTTTCTTTTCAATATTTAACGCACATGCTATACGTATAACCCTAACTCTATTTGTTTTTATACACTCCGGCATAAAGTACATGCATGAGATGACTTAAATACATAATTCATTAAAAAAAAAAGAAAAGATACACAAAATTTTATAATAAAGAGTCAAAATATTAGAAAATAACTTACTTTCAGTGGGATATTTTTCAAAGTCGAATACCTGCCTGCAACTTACAAACACAACAACACAGCCGCCATTGAAGACGCTGGTGTGTGTTGCCACTACGGTTTAGATAAACAGCCTGACGAGAATGATAGTAAAACGGTGGTTTAGCGATGGGTGGTCAAAAATTATCATATCCATGGTGTCAAATGGGAATTTGAGATGGACGAAGTAGTGGCGCGACGAAGCGTTATCGTTTTAAGTATGGCTAATGGATACCTAGAATTTTACACGAATTTTGTGCTGCGTAAGATTATCGCCATTTTTTTACAGTACAGACATTACTTATTCGATAAAGCTTTTTTTTGCCATGAAAAATATGTCAGAATGTTACATGAAAATGGATGTATCTGACAATAATGATATTTCTTATATCAATTCGTGACGTTTCTGACAATTCTGTGTTTGCTGGGAATATTTTGAGTCCGAAAAAAATACTTCCGGATAATCGAGGTTACTGAAATTCAATAAGCTTCTTTCCATTATTACATACTAAGTACATACCAAATTTCAAGTCTCTATCTCAATTTGTTTGGGAGATAGAGCGTTTACAGACACACACACACACAGACAGATGGACGGCAATTTTTTTCTAAAAATGTTTTTCGGAATCTCCGGTGTCTGAAACGTGTAAATCCGTCAAAAAAAAAAAAAAAAAAAAAAATTCGATTTTCAAAACGATTACAAGATTTACCCTATACGTATGATGGGTAAGTAATAAGTTTCATTATTACAAGAATGATAATTGCTGGAAGCGCGTTGTCAGTTGTGGTGTGCGTTTTAAAGTTTAACTAATTGTTTCGCATATTACTTGGTGTGTATAAATCCATTAGTTCATTTACAGGACTGCAGAAAATAGAGTACATTTCCATTTATTGACGAAAATGGCTGAAGGGGAATTTTCAAATGTTGTATCAGTTTAACTGAACTAAATTTTAGTATACTATGTAGAAAAATATATACAAATCTCTAAATCATATACAGGACTGCAATTAACAATTCGGGTACCTTACAGATTATAGATGGTAAATGCTGAAACTGCGGTTTTATATGTGTTATGAGTTTCCAATTTTTTTTACTTTGATACCATCTTTCACTTTATTAAATGGTGAACTTTTGTTACAGTATTCTGAATGTGTTGGGAAGTATTTCATAATCGATGCTAGACGCATATTTTTTCTGCCTTGTTTAACTTATTAACCGGGAACCTAGTAGCAGAAAATATGAAATGAAAAATGTACAGCCGGCCAAAAAGAAAGAAAGAAAAAAATTAATCGCCAAATTGTCCCAGAGGAAATAGAAAAAAACACTCTAGTGCAAAGTCTTTATTCAGGGGTCGATGCAGGTTTTTTTTTCTTGGGGCCCATTTTGTGAAAAGTAAAGGTTATTTTTGTGAAATTTATTATATTTTTGTGAAAAATAACATTTTACAACGAAAGTTCAAATCCAGTTAATCAAATTCGAACCAAGCAAAGCATTTATAAATAAAAACTTTTTTAAATCCTTTTGCTGAAGTTTTCCGCTCTGGTGAACTTGTTTGTTTACAAATTACACATTTTAAAACATCACAAAATAATAAATAGTAAGTTTTTATGGAATAGAATTTTGTGAAGGGGCCCATTTCATCAAATTGATTTTTGTGAAGGGACCCATTTTATCAAATTGATTTTTGTGAAGGGGCCCATTTTATTAAATAGATTTTTGTGAAGGGGCCCTAAACAGGCCCCAAATGTTTCCTGGATCGACCCCTGTTATTTGCAATTTGTTAAAATAAATAAGCGTAAGGGGTCGTCTTTAAACTAAAATTGTATCAAACAATGAGATTTTCTATACGAATACCTCATTTTGACATTATATTTGACTTTTTTGGCAAATTTTAACATAGGATATCAAACGGGAAGTCACTCTGTTAAGTACTCTAGGAACTATGCAGATGAGGAGTTTGGAACTCCCAACGTTAATTCATTTGTAATCGTTCCAAACAAATTGCAATGCGGGCAGTTTTTTAAAGAGAAATTCCAACTTGTTGGCGGAATGAGTTGTAATTTTGAATTGGTATATTTGAAGCTTCTAGAAATCTATTTCTGCTGTTTTTTTAATATCTATCGTAAATTAGGTTTTTTTTAATTTTTTAATTTTTTTAAATTAATTTTTTTTAAATATACCGCGCATACTGTTTATTACTGTTAATCTTACGGTATAATACTGGCAGCTGGGGTCCCAGTATTAGACTGTAAAATCAATTTTTTTTTTCAGTGTATTAAATAAAGCAAAACAAACATACGTATAAACTACGATGGTGTAATGTATTATGATGCTTCGTATCGGGGGTAGGGGTGGGGGAAATGTACTAATTGAAATACATTAAAATTTGCTAAATGAACAACCTATGTCCTTTTTGTTCTTGTGCAACACATTTAAACATTGATCCTACAGGACCAAAAATCAATGCTTATCTACCCATCTCCTTAGTTTATTTTGTAGGCCATCAACATTTTTGTGCCGATAAGTGTCAATGTTTAGATTATAAGAAAACTGTAAAACACTTGGCTTACAGTAACTTTAAACGTGCGTGACAATTTAATAGCAAAGACACTTAAATCGTGAATACATTTCCTTTTGAAAGGTGGAAGACTTCGTTGCAAAGATAATAATAAGCAAAATATTTGATTTTTGTGCGTTGTACATAAGAAAAAATCGGGGCGCTTGGCCGCCGCTCTGTCTGGGAGAAACATCAATTTTCTGTTTCATGTCCTACATAACGTTTTATTATATTTTAGCTGCAAGTTTTTCATTTTGTCGTCCATTTTGATTGAACTTCGTTTGTATGTGCTTTTGTAACTTGTTTTTATTGTATTTACACTTTTATTTATTAATAACTATTTGTTTAAACTTCAGACTTCAGACGACTAAGTTACGTTCGGATCACATTTTTCTAGGCGGGTTCGTGGGTGGGTGGGTGGGGGGGGGTATTATTAAGACCTACAACAAAGGAGGTAGGGGTCGTATGGATTTTGTCACAGTTAAAGAAAGAGTGAGGATCTACAAAGTAGAGGTCTGCACGGGCCGTTGGGGAGGAAGGGGGGGGGGGGGAGGAAACTTTGATATCCCTAAATAAATTTTTCAAAACTATTGTACATGCAGTTATCCGTTTTTCAATCCGATGTATATTTCTAGAGTTACTCGACCGTTTCCAGACTTTTTAATGGAAACTATTCTCACTGCATTGTATCTAGGATTTTCCGATGAAAATGTTCAATACGAAAGTTACGTATTTTTCCCGTAGAATTAGAATCTGCAATAAAAAAAAAAAGGGGGGGGGGGTCATTATTTAAGATTTCAAAGGGCAGAGTTTGGGAGCAACTTTGATATCCCTAGATAAATTTTTCAAAAATATTTAACATGCATTTTTCCGTTTTTCAATCCGATGTATATTTCTCGAGTTATTCGACCATTTCCAGACTTTTCGGACACCTTGTATATAAAGGATCTTGTTAAAATTGTATGAACAGGAACCTGAATGTAACTCAATAGTTTCAAATTCCCAAAATTGATTAGATTTTTCACAAATGTAAAGAATTGTTCACAATTTCATAAAACAGGACCCTCTGAGGAAAGTCTAGACAGACCCCTGTTATATTTAATATAATTAATATTCTAATAATTATTAAATATAGATAAAATGTTTTTGGCCTTATGTAGCCGTATCTCAAACGGAAACATCTCATAAGTTCTATTTTCCTTAAAGTTTAATATAATGCATTGGGAATTTGGTGGGCAGTAATGAAAAATTGGAAAATATTGATTTGGAATTTCCAGATATCATAAACCACCTGATGAATAGTTGTGCAAACTCTTCATCAGTAGAAAGGTAATTTTCCAAGTTTGATCTTATCCAGAATAATCTATGAAATCGTCTCAGCTGAATGCAGTAGCACATGTTACTTATAATCGTTTTTTGAGTTCTAAATAAAATTTTGTTTCTTTTTGTTTAATGTGATTTAGTTTTCATCACTTTTTATATAAACTTAGATATTTAATCAAATTATCAAAAATATTTCAATAAGTACTTATGATAATTGCTTATCTTTACAAATTTTTGTGTTGTTAAATTTTAAAGTAATGAAACTTAAAGTATAGCACTGAATAAAATATTATCAAACACTTCTAAATGTTGTATTAATTGTTGTATGTTGTTAAATATTATTTTGACAAACCCTATTAAATATTATACCAGGGTTACTGGATTTTAAGCCAGGCCAAAAGAAGCCGGCCGTTTTTTTTTTTTTTTGCTATGTTTTAGCCACTTAAAAAAACCCACCTGTTACTGAAAAATAGATGGTTTACAGTAGGAATATCCGGCCACTATTCGGCCCTTTTGCCGAATAATTCGGTTGGCTTAACAATGAAGGCTAGTTGGCCGAATACCTGCGGCCGAATATGGCGAGATATCTCGTCGAATATTGCTGATATCTCGTCGAATATTGCTAGATATCTCGCCGAATAAATTCAGGATGAACTTTTTTATTTTCTCTAATCCAAGCTGGCTACTTTCTGACACATTCATGAAGTCATTTTCATTTTTAATTGCACAAAATGTACAGTTATTAGGATAATAAAAATCATAAAGCATTTCACTTTTCTATAAATGTTAAGGTTATTTTTATTTTGGAAAATATCCAAATTGGAGACACAACTGTCAGGGAAATGTATTCTCTTATAAAAAATGAAAAACTCTTTTATTCTAAAACACTTTAATATTTATTAACTAGCTAACCCGCCCGGCGTTGTCCGGGCCCGAGATAATAATAATCTGCTTTATACGAATATGACTGAAATATGTAAGGCTATCGAAATCAGTCGAATGGAGGCAAACCCTGTCATAATCGGGCTCATAGAACCCACGATCGGAAAGCGCACCCTGGCGGTCGAAAGTGCAACTAAAATATTTAAGACTATAGGTATCAAGTCGAATGAGCCAAACACTGTCGTAATCGGGCCCATAGAACCATATACTCCTATAGTTCCACCTTCCATCACCAGGGGGCGCAATCTGTTCTGGAAGAGGCCTTTTCAGAATACTCGACCCAACCAAATTTCCTAGTAGAATTGAAATTTAATTACGGGTAAACATTGACAAAATAGCGGAAATCGCGAAAGTGGGTTACGTAAACGATCTGTTTCTAAAGGGTTAATTCAGGTATTTTTTAAAATCCAACGGTGCGTTTTGAAGAAAATGAACGTGTCTATGATCTGGAGTCTACTGTCTGACCGTATTCGCATTTCCCGAGTCGATGCCGATTTTTAAACTTGGGCCGAAAAACGAAAATCGAGTGAGTGAGTTTTGGAAAGAATTTTTTGGAGGGTTAAAATTAAAATTCTTCAAAACGGATACCAGATTGTAAAAAGCAAAGAGATGTAGATTAGGCGCGGTATTTTTAGTTTTTCGTATCTTGTTTATAAACGCCGATTCGAATTTTTAAATATAGGAGTAGTTAAAAAAGCGAAATTGACTTACGGTAAAAAAGGTTTTCGAAAGGGTTAACGTGAATTTCTTTTTAAACTAAAAGTTTCTGCCTGAATCCGATAGAACGTAGATAGATGTCTTTAGGTGTGTTTGTTTTTTGTTTGGTTAGTTTAGAGAGCTGATGCCAGATTTTATATATCTCCGAAAATCAGAATTCGCAAAACTGAGTCCTATAGCGTTCGTACTATAGCTAGTTATATAAATATTCAGATCTTTTCTGATTTTTAATTCTGTGAAATGAATTCTATCGTCTGCAGATTAATTTCTGTCATAAAATAAGTATCTCGGTCGCTTGACGATTAAACCTCAAAAGCTCCTATGTAAAAAAAAAACACCAATTTTTTTTTAATTTAAATTTTTTAATTCTTTTATTAATATCTTCTAAAGTTTTGATTCGATTTTCATAAAATTTGAAATGTCTCGACAAAATTCGACAAAGATATAATATATCTTAAATTTCAAACCATTTGGTTGGGTAGTTTTTGCGCTGTTATATGCGGACAGACGGATCCGACGACGACTATAGGTGCTACGTATTTATATAATTACGATATATTTTATTAAAATATAATATACATTATACAAGTCGTTTTTTGCATTTTGTGCACCTAAGTGGTTTCGTAATGTTATTCAAGATAACACAATTCTCCTCATATGCTAAGAATGAGAATAATATTTGAGGAGATTTTGGTGCATCTAAGTTTAGCACAAAAGAGAAATATATAATATAATGTATGTTAACCCTTTGTATCACCGTGTTGCATATCTGCAACATGCCCCAAAATCAATGTTATTTCCAAAGTGAGCTTTAAAAGGCGATTTTATTGATCGCCGCTATCTTCCAAAACTGCAGTTAATATAAATTGTTCGTAGAATCTCCAGCAAATGGTGAAATTGAGTTAATTTTTTATACCAAAGTTTAATTTATCACTTGAGCTGTTTCACGTGGTTATTGCTAAAATAAACTTTATGAATTTAGTGAAGCCAAAACGGCTGGAGACGTCCAGAAATAGATTTTTCATAAAAGCAACTTTATGTACTTTAAAATTTTGAATTAGAAAAATTACAATACTTATGAGAAATATGTAATTTTCTTCTTTTTGCAGATATGAAACAGGCACCCTTTTCTCAATAAATTTTCATTAGGTAGTTTTCATTACAAAAAGTAAAAAGCTACCTATTGCAGCCGTTCCGAGGAAAGCAATTCCGGAAAATGTCGGTATATTTTCACCGATCATAAACCACCAGACACCAAAACCACCCTTCGTTCAGACATTGATATATATATATAATCTTTGTCATACGATAGCACTCATATTTATAAACAGATTTTGATTAATCTAATAATGTGCATATGCTCACCCATTAACATAGATCAGGTTCTTCTCGCAGGTTCTGTATGTACGTAACGTTTAACTCTTGGTAAAAATGTCAGATTTGCTTAAAATTTTGTATATAGGTTCATTCTGATAAGGCGCTTTCCTGATTAGTTTTGGGGGTTTATTGGTTAAGTATAAATGGGGGGGGGGGAGAACGAGGGAGCTAATTCTCCCTTAATTTAGATAAATAGGTTTTTCATACAGAATTATTAGATTTGCCTCAAATTTGGTACGTAGGTTCATTCTGATAAGGCGCTTCCCTGATTAGTTTTGGGGGTTCATTGGTTAAGTATAAAGGGGGATGGGGGCTAAACCCCCCTTAATTTAGATAAATGCGGTTTTCATGCAGAATTACCCGATTTGCTTTCAAATTTGGTATATAGGTTCATTCTGATAAGGCGCTTCCCCGATTAGTTTTGGGGGTTCATTGTTTAAGTATAAAGGGGGAAACGGGGGGCTCATCCTCCCTTAATTTATTGTCTATTTCTTTATTTTTTAAGGGCATTATTCTTTGAAATAAGAGTATAATATACAATTAGTGTGAATAGCCTGTGAGCTAAATGCCATCCGTGTAACTGGGCACTTTTCTTTTTTATTGTAATCTGTTGCCAAACTGCAAAAAATAATCAGTTGATCGAATAAACAGTCGGATTCTATTTACTCGATTTATTTCTAATTATATTTTTTCGCGTGATAAAGATTAAGAGCAGTTCCCAGATTCATTTTTCCCTGGTGAAAACTTTGTTTATTCTTCCTAAAATAAATAATAAAAAAAAAAAAACATTCCCAATTATTGTAGAAGTGGTAGGAAAATTAAACATAGAATTCAGGGAAAATAGGCGGGTAATTTGTGCATAAAATAATTTGTATGTTCTAAGAAATAAAATGTGAAATATTCGAAATTAACGAATTCTCGAGCTTACCTGAATTTTTAAAGCATTTTTATAAAAATAACTTTTTTTGTTTGTTTGTTTGTTTTTTCAAAAGAAAACATTTATATTATCCACAAGGTGGGGGGGGGGGGGGGGTTGGATGATACGTCAAATTCTGGTGAATACATCTGTCAAATTATATCAATTTTATGACAGATATAGAAAATTTCTAGAAATGTTGGTTTATTTCGGACGTATACAGCAGTGTAGGCATCGAATTGTTTTAAGTTCAAGAGGGAAATCTCGCTTCTAGACCGTTAATAAGCATAAAATCCTAAATCTTCCGGTTGGAGGGGGGGGGAGGGGAGCAATTTGATGTTTTATGGAAAACCCACTCTTCCCGGTTCACCCGCTGAATTCTGCACGGATCACAATAAAATAATAATTGAAAATCAGATTTAAGAAACATTTTAATATTTATATACATAGGAATTGCTCTTTTAATGTAGCATGCCCCCCTCCCGCCTTCAGCGTTAACGTATTTTCATACGAAAAGTTATGCTTTGAAGATAATTTCTTAGTCCATGGGGAACTTCCCTTGATTTCGTCCTTGCTTTTTGAGATTTAAAAAAAAAAAAAAAAAAAAAAAAAAAAACTTATAACGACGTATAAAAGAGAAAAAAATATATTGAAGCTTTTACATATTTCTATTTTGTTCTTTGATTCATTAAAGGATGTTAATTTTTTTTTTGCATTAAAAGCGGGAGCTATTGTGTAATTTAAAATAAATTCCGATCTATATAATTGATTAGGAATTCCTTTCCTGCATCGCACAAAATGATCAAACATTAAAACTTCTGCTGTAATACCTGAGCTTACTGTTATATAAACATTCAATTTGTATCTTCATTATTAGGTATTTTATAAGTTAAACAGCTGCCGCGTTCAGTATGTTAAAGACGGCAGTTCTTCGTCGAATAAGGTTAGCTTTTACGAGAATACACCATGCCTTTATGTTTTTTACGGTATTCTGGATATCCTGAAACATGATCTCGTGACTTTAGTACATTTGGAAAGAAGCTTTCAATTTCGTCTTAGGGCAAGTGTTGCCGTGTTTTCCCTTTCGCTCTCTCTTTTTCACTGTCTCGTGACTTATCCTGCAGTGGTAACATGTTTTTTTAATTTGTGTATAACAACTTAAAACTGGAGGTTTATTGAAGCAAGTTGGAAAACACGATGTTAAATAAAATACAATAAGCTATTAAGTTAAGCGTGTATCTGTAATGTTTATTTTTGATAATATCCCCACCCATAATATATGTACTATGCTGGAAACCGCTTAGGGAGTGTGGAAGTTATTCGTTATAACCCCCTTTTTTTACAACATGTGGCGATTTGCAAAGAATTTTTTTAAAGTTCGAGTTATCCGATAATTCGACGTAACCAGGTTCATATTATCCAGACTCTACGTTTTTTTTTTTAAGAGTTACTTCAAAAATGTCAATTTTGACCGTTTTTTGTAAAACAATACAATTTTTGGAAGGAACTAAGTCCATATTTTGACATCTCATTTTAATATTGTTTCAATGTTTATTAACCTTTTAGTGAAGAAATGAACACAGTCGGTTACTACCTATGCATGTTTGGGAGGTAGGAATTAAAAAGTTGAGTAATTTTCTTAAAATACATTAAAAATAACATACTTAAACTTTTCTTATCTGAAATCTTATCTTTAGGTTAATATTTTCTTTCATTAACTTTATTTTTTCCAAGAACAATTAAAAAAATTTTACCTTTAAAAATGATTGTTTTTCGTACGTTAAAAATTCCATTATTAAAAAAATCAGATCAATAAAAAGTCATTTAATTATTATGAATATTGTCATAAAACTATGTATGTATATTTTCTTTGTTCAATGAAACGTTACAAGATTTTTATAGGATTTTTTTTTTTTGTGAAAACCCTGTTTAATGTTGAAAAGAACGAAGTCCAAAATTTAAAAGCAACATATGTATATTGTAAATATGTACTCGGATGTTCTTAAAATACATTAAAAATAATATGTTTAAAAACTTTTCTTATCTAAAATCTTATCTTTAGGTTAATATTTTTTTATTAACTTTATTTTTTTTTTCAAAAATAATCAAAATTTTTACCTTTTTTAAAATGATTGTTTTTTGTACGTTAAAAATTTCATTAAAAAAAAAAAAAATGAGATCAATAAAAATGTCATTTACTTATTATGGATATTTTTATAAAACTATGTATGTATATTTTCTTTGTTCAATAAAACTTTACAAGATTTTTATAAGATTTTTTTTGTGAAAACCCTGTTTAACGTCGAAAAAAAACGAAGTCAAAAATTTAAAAGCAACAAATGTATATTGTAAATATGTCATCGGATGCTTTTTAATTGAATAGATAGCTGGACATAAACTGAAAAGTAATAATAAAAAAGAAATAATTGTAAAATTTTATATTTGATAGGCCAAAAATGTTTTGTTTTTTTTCATTCTTCAAAAATTTCAAAACAACGATTTAGTTCCTTACAACCATCGCCGATTAAATTATAGTGCAACAGCCTCTCGTTATATCAGGTGACAAACAAACAAACAAACAAAAAAGAAGAAAAGGAAGAAACGAAAAATTATGTTTCAAGCATAGATTATGAAACACTTTCCAACACATTCAGAATGCTGTAACAAAACTTCTCAGTTTACTAAGATGAAAGATGATATCAAAGTAAACAATTTGGAAAACTCCATCCCACATTTGAAAACACAATTTCAGGAATTGCCGTCAATTGTAGGAAAAATATCCGAATTCTCTTGTGCAGCCCTGTATATGATCTGTAGATTTGTATATATATATATATATATACATAGTATGCTTTATGCTAAAACTTAGTTCGGTTAGGAAACTCATAGCACAGTTAAAAATTCATATTCAGCAGTTTCCGTCAATAAACTGAAATGTATTCGATATCTTTTGTGCTGCCCTGTACATAATCCATAGCATTCATACACCAATTAAAATGTAAAAAAAAAGTTAAATTTAAAAACGCGCACCACAACTGAAAATGCACTTTGAGCAATTATTGTTCATAGATACACTATATTGCCAATGATGATTGGTCACTTGCGATTTTAGACGTTTTGTTAAATATCTAGAAAGATACATGAGGAATTATCCTGAAACTTCCGGAGTGTAAACAACATGATTGACGTCATATATTTCCGCGAAGATTTTTTCCCGAAACCCCATAAGGGGCCGTCAACAAATTGAAGAAAAACGAATATCTTTTGGATAACCCAGCAAAAACTAATATTGCAAAAAGCATTCAAACTATAGATTATGAATAAGTGGCTTATTGTAATAATTTGGGTTTATTTTTATGAAGATAGCATGTATACTCGAAGAGAAATTCAGGTTTTTATAAAAACAGTCCCAAATTTTACCAAGTTTTTTGCTTATAATTTGCAGAGCTTTTAATATAAAAACAAGTTATTTTCAGAAAATGACAAACACAATTTTACACAATACCTTGCAATCAAAATTAAAAAATAATAAAAATTGTATGAAAAATGGGCAGGTTTACTAAATATTGTTTCACCGCGCATGCGCGAATTCAATCAAAATATACTGTGCATAATATATTAGCTAAATGTATAGACCAACTTTTATGAAAGTCTCAAAAACATAGCTTGAAAATTCTAATAGTAATAGTCGATAAGAATAAGCTCTAAATTCGCTGTTCCCAAAAGGAAGCAAAAAGATGAGGGGTTGTATCCAAATATACTAGCTTATGAAAGTTGACATAATAAGAATGAAGTGTCTCATTCTATGTTTGATAACATTTTGAAAACTGAGCAAAAAATACTCATCTGAGTATGTCGCATAGTCAAAATGGCTCCGAATCAAAATGACTCAAGTTTGAAATATGTATATACTCATTTCTGAAAACATGCACAGACTCAAGAATAAAACATCATGTGCTCCTATTTGAGTATGCCCATGTTTCAAAAATGAGTATGAACTGACTTCTATGTGCTCCTTTTTGAGTATTTCAATGCTTCAAAAATGAGTTAGAGCTGATTCTAATCATTTTTGAGTATGTCCATGTTTCAAAAATGAGTATGAACTGACCTGTATGTGCTCAGTTTTGAGTGTGTCCATGTTTCAATATTCTGAGTGTTTCTGGTATTTCAGAATTGAAAGCTTTGGGTTGTCCTATTTTAGGGGTGCACAACCTGTGGCCCGCGATCGGATTACTGCTGGCCCGCGGATCAATTTCGTCGATCGGACGCGAAAAAATCACGAATTTCGTCGATCAGGTGCGTAGAAATCGCGAATTTTGCCAAATTTCGCCCATCGGGTGCGAAAAAAATCGCAAATTTTGCCGATCAGGTGCGTATAAATCGTGAATTTCGCCGATCGCCTGCGTAAAAATCGTGAATTTCGCCGATCGCCTGCGTAAAAATCGTGAATTTTGCCGATCGTATGCGTATAAATCGTAAATTTCGCCGATCGTCTGCGTAAAAATCGCAAATTTTGCCGATTAGGCGCGTTAAAATCATGAATTTCGCCGATCGGGTGCGTTAAAATCGTGAATTTCGCCGATCGGGTGCGTTAAAATCATGAATTTCGCCGATCGGGTGCGTTAAAATCATGAATTTCGCCGATCGGGTGCGTATAAATCGCGAATTTCGCCGATAGGGTGCGTATAAATCGCGAATTTTGCCGATTAGGTGCGTATAAATAGTAAATTTCGTCGATCGTATGCGTAAAAATCGCGAATTTTGCCGATCGGGTGCATATAAATCGCGAATTTTGCCGATCGGGTGCGTGTAAATTGTAAATTTTGCCGATCGGATACGTAAAAATCGCACATTTTGCCGATCGGATACGTAAAAATCGCAAATTTTGCCGATCGGATACGTAAAAATCGCAAATTTTGCCGATCGGATACGTAAAAATCGCAAATTTTGCCGATCGGATACGTAAAAATCGCAAATTTTGCCGATCGGATACGTAAAAATCGCAAATTTTGCCGATCGGATACGTAAAAATCGCAAATTTTGCCGATCGGATACGTAAAAATCGCAAATTTTGCCGATCGGATACGTAAAAATCGCGAATTTTGCCGATCAGGCGCATAAAAATCGAATTTTGCCGATCAGGCGCGTAAAAATCGCAAATTTTGCCGATCGGGCGCGTAAAAATCGCGAATTTCGCCGATCGGCGCGTAAAAATCGCGAATTTTGCCGATCGGCGCGTAAAAATCGCGAATTTTGCCGATCGGCGCGTAAAAATCGCGAATTTTGCCGATCGGGTGCGTAAAAATCGCAAATTTCGCCAATCGGGTGCGAAAAATTGCAAATTGAAAAAACTATGAATATTATCAATCGCGCATGGGAAAAAAAGATGCAAGTTTTTTCCATCCTTTCCAACTGAATTGGGTTATGCTGACTAAGGAGGTGGTTGAGTATATTGAGCTAACCCTCCTTTTAAAATTAGCATTTTTATGAACTTTTAGGCCGCCCCCCCCCCTCCACCTTGCCCGAAACAAAATTTTGTCCACCCTATGGATGTTGGCTCTCGACAATCCAGTCATTTTTGTGACTGCTCCTCCTCTTGTAAAGGTTGTGCACCCCTTTGATATCCACATTTTATGACTGAATATGTTAAGAAGTACAATTTAGAATAATATATGTTTCTCCTCCTCACCACTTTAATTCATGAAAGCAGAATTTTTTTCCGGCACTGGCAATCTTTGAAGCTAAATTTATTCCTTCAAATAAAGTCAAGGAATATTTTCACTCTTTGAAAATAATCTTAGCTATATCTCTTGTATAAATACAAACGTAAACTGTTGATATATCATTGCCAACAGAACTGAATACGTTGACTGCAAAGAAGGAACCTAGTGGGCTAAATCTTCCCTTCCGAAATTTGTTTTTTTAATCTGATCCCCCCCCCCCTCCCGGTCACACCTCCTCAAAACAAAAATTTTCTGATGGTGGCCCTCGACAACCCAGTCATTTTTGTAAGTGGCCCTTCGCTTAAAAAGGTTGTGCACCCCTATCCTATTTGAAACAAAAAGTTTCATAACAAAATGAAAACATTGATTTACTCCGATTTGAAAGTGTTATTTTTCTCGGTGTAGACTGTTATGTAACGGAATTTGAGTGTCCCTCTAAATGAAGTATGAAGGGTTACATATTTCATTTTAAATGCCGAACATGCCACAGGAAACCTCCATTAAAATTTATCAAATCAATGGCAATCCGACTATATTTACGGGAGTTAGAGCACGGACAGACAGACAAACCGAATTCTTAAACACTTTTCAGCTATGTTGGAAAGTATTAAAAAGAAATGCGTATGATGATTTGAGGGCAGTTAAAAATAAGAAAAATAATTTGCAAATAAATGTTTATTTCTATGAAACGTTATTGATAAATTTGCAATATGAGTATAAATAAACTAACAATATAGAATTACATTTATTATTTACATATGCAGTTATTTAAAAAGTGTGGTTAATCAGGAGATTTTTTATCAGTTTTCTTCTTCATGGGTGACTCAGAAAAAAAGAACGATACGTCCGAATAAGCGATATAACGAAAGGTTACTATTTTTACATTTTGCGTAAAATCGGATGGACGTTGTCGCGTGACTGTGGATATGGTTCACGTCGCAACTCTGAACAGATGCCAAGGGCGCAAATCTCAGAGGGCGCGATTAAAAAAAAAAAAAAAAAAAAAAAAAAAATGTTGGCGTAGAAAATGTTTAATATTTCCGGGATTCATAATCAATGTTTCCCTAAACGCGAATTAGCCTTAACTACAACTTAATGAAATAATCCCCCCCCCCCCCCCATCTAATATCTGTGTGCACATAATATTTATCATGTATAATTTTCTAATGACATGCCGGTTTCGATAATTACTTTTTCTGAAAGGCTTCCTATTGTTTAGCGATTGCAGATAGTTTTAATTTTAAAGAATTCGATTTATCTATCTAAGCTATGCTAACTCAGACATCGAATTAAATAGTTGGTTTCCATCAGCGTTGGCACCCTCCGAAAGTTCTTTTAATAATAATAATTTTCATAAATAACTCTCAAACTTTTCAGTTATTTTGGCAGTAACGTCGAAGGATCACTTCACATTTTTCAAATAAAATAGCAACATTTGCTAATTTTAAGGGAAAAAAATTCAAACGGTTACGAGATACCGTAAGAAGGATGGCACCTGTGTTTAATAATATTAATAATAATAAATGCCTTTAAAAAAAGATTTAAAGAGATCAAAGCAGTCTGTTTTTATGGTTCATAAATAAAACAGACATACAGTAGTATGCCGATCATCCGAACTCCAATTAACCGAATTGTTCAATTATGCGTACACTGCCCCCCCTTTTTTCAACACTTTGCAACATAGTTGAAAAGTGTTTATGAATTCGGTTTGTTTGTCTGTCTGCTGTCTGTCCGTGCTCCAAATAGCATAAATATATTCGGATTGTCATGCAATTGATATATGTTATTGAGGTTTACTATGGGATGTTCGGTATTAAAAATGAAGTGTGTAGCGCTTATAGTTTTTTACAGGGACACTCGAAGAATTCTGTTACATTACGATCTATGGGAAAAAATCATTTGCGGTTATACTATTTCAAACATATAGAAATTGATATATATCACTGAGGTGCACTACAAGAGGCTTACTATAGAATAGGGTGTGCATAGCACTTATAATTTATTTACAGGCGCACTCAAAAGCATTCAGTTTCATTACGGACTATGGAGAAAAATCGTGTGCGGTTTATTTAAATGTTTCACTAGTTCAAACATATTAGTGCTTTTTCAGTTGCTGAACGCGTTTCAAATTTAAATCATTTTACTTTAACCATCATACGTAGTAAAGGGTAAGTCTTGTAATCGTTTTGAAAATCGAAAAATTTTTTTTGACGGATTTACACGTTTCAGACACTGGAGATTCCGAAAAACATATTTTTAGAAAAAAAAAAAATTGCCGTCCGTCTGTGTGTCTGTGTGTCTGTAAACGCTCTATCTCCCGAAAAAATTGAGATATAGAGACTTGCAATTTGGTATGTACTTAGTATGTAATAATGGGAAGAAGCCTATTTCATTTCAATAACCTCGATTAACCGGAACTATTGTTTTCGGACTCTCGAAATATTCGTTCTGATAAAAGGTATATAAAAATTTTCGAAATTGGTTATTTTAAGAAAGGAATATAAAAGACAATAAAAAAACATAAATTTTACATAAAGCATGAAGTCGATCGGATTATTAGTTGCCGAGATATTTGGAATCCTATTTCCCACACTCTTCGATTTTTCATGACTCTGTATTTCATCCAAATTTCACTTCAAAGATATATTTTAATTGGAAATTTGACGCTTAATCAGATGGAATAAACCGCTAGTTAATAGGATTATTATTTTTGGAGTTATAAGGATGTTTCTTTCAAGCAATTCAGTAATCGAGCCTTTAAAGTTTGTGACGTCATCAAGCCTCGATTTTATTTAAATTGCAATGCATTTTATAAGTAGTTTACACATTTTTTATTTTAATATTTTACATTATGCATATCCATGCTGGGTAAGTATTACGGTGGCCCCCAACGACTAGTTTTGTCTATTACTTGGCGTGCAAAATTTCTATAGATCATATACAGGACAGCATAAAAGTTCTCGAGCTCATTTCTGTTTATGGATGATGGAAATTCGAGAAGTGGAATTTAAAACTATAATTTAGGTTATGCGTTTCCAAACTGAACTAAAATTTAGCATTTCTATGTAGTATATATACAAATGTATAGATCATATACATGGCTGCACAAAATAATTCGGATATTTATCCGAATATTGTTGGTAATTTCTGAAATTAGCCTTTAAATATGTTATGCGTTTTCCAAATTATTTACTTATATATCATCTTTCGGCTTATTAAACAGTAAAGATTTGTAAAATTATTTTGGAAAATGATACATAATTGATGCTTGGCGCATGATTTTTCGTTTTTAACGTTTTCCGGATCGGTGGGACGAAAACCCAATCGTGCAAAAAGAAATCAAAGAAAATGAAAACTAATTTTTTGAAAATGATACAAGTTCATCGCATAATGATGAAGCCTTTGAATATTTGGAAACAGCTATGAAATGGTTGGAACGACAGAAGAATGCTGATCTTATTGAATTCATGTATTTAAGAAGAATTAGTGATATGGCAGCATTGAAAAGAATATCTCAAAAAAGCAATTCAAAGTTTTTTTGCTCAAATTTCAAATTTTTCCGTTCAGAAAATGATAAATAATTAAAGGGTTAAAGGAAAGAAAAATAATAAATTCCACATACTCGCACTAACAGCTACCAGTCTTAAGCCTGGCTGAAATGTGAAGGAAAATTGTGTACACACAAGTATTTTTTTCGATCCGTCCACTACTATATTTTTAAAAACATTTAAAACCTGTCTGCTTCAGCGTGTTTATCGAACATTTTTTTTTTTAACTACCAATTTTCATATTTTTATATGCAATAGTTTTCTGGATATTATAGTACTGGATATGAAGTCCAAAAAGACTTCACGGCACAAAATCTTCATTGACTGCGGCGGCGGGGGTTATTTTTTATTTATTTATTTAATACTAGCAAGCTACGCTGGTCAATTTCTTTTAACGAACCTTTAATCAAACAAAATATTGACATTTCATAAATAACTTTTATATTTTAATAAGGCTACTATAATTTGGGACTCGTGCTATAGCCAATATACACGTCAGGACACGTCGCCCTTATCATTATCTTTTTACGCATGAAGGTTTCGCTATGGTACTCCATTGGAAAATTTGGTAATTTTTGAAATTCAATATTTGAAAAACGGCATAATCATTAGATTTGAAATTTATATCAAGAAAAATACAATTTTTTACCTTTCAAACGCAGTTTGTCTAACAATTTTCTGACAAATACTTTTTTAGCTATCATTTTTTTCAGTAACTTCAAATGTTTCATTTTCCGAGATTAATCTGGTGCAACAATTAGCGAAAAACCCAGTCGTCAGCAACGCATACTTTTTTATTAAAGAGGCTGTTGGAGCAGGGATTGTCACCACCAATTTGCCACCATCACTTTAGAAATCGGTTCCGTGGTTCCAGAGATTCCATAGAAATTGTAATTTAGAATGACTTCAGAACGCTTTTCGCTCATTTCACCCATTTAAATTTCGATTTTTTTAAAAAATTTATTCTTAGAGAGCATTTACATCTTATAAGTAACTACAATGCTACATTTCAAATTTCTTGCCCCTTCAGTATAAAAAAGTCGCAATTTTCGAAGATTTTTCGATCCTGCACCCCATTGATGTTAGTGGCACAGACATAAAATATAGCCTATGTTGGAGTAGGGATTGTCCCCATCAATTTGCCACCATTACTTTTGAAATCGGTTCTGTAGTTCCAGAGATTTCATAGAAATTGTAATTTAGACTGTTTTTAGAACGCTTTTCGCTCATTTCACCCTTTTAAATTTCAATTTCTTTTTTATTTTGTTCTTAGAGAGCATTTACATCTTATAAGTAACTACAATGACAAATTTCAAATTTCTAGCTCCTTCAGTATAAAAAATAAAAATAAAACTGCCCAGTTAAACTGAGGGCATTGAGTTCACAGGCTATTCACACTAATTGTATATTATACTCTTCATCCCCCCGTTACCCCCCCCCCCCATAGTTAACTAATGAACCCCTTAAACTAATCAGGTAAATCTCTAATTACAATGAATATTCATACAAAATTTGAAGAAAATCGGATAATTCTGCATGAAAAACCCATATATATAAATTAAGGCGGGATTTGCCCCCTCCGTTTCCCCCCTTTATACTTAACCAATCAATCCCGAAAACTAATCAGGGAAGCGTCTTAACCCAATGAACCTCTAAACAAATTTTGAAGCAAATGGGATAATTCTGCATGAAAAACCCATTTATATAAATTAAGGGTGGTATTAGCCCCCCGTTCCTCCTCTTTATACTTAATCAATCAATCCCGAAAACTAATCAGGGAAACGCCTTAACACAGTGAACCTTTAACCAAAATTTGAAGGAAATGGGAGAATTCTGCATGAAAAACCCATTTATATAAATTAAGGGGGGGGGATTAGCCTCCCCCGTTCCCCCCTTTATACTTAACCAATCAATCCCGAAAAACTAATCAGGGAAGCGCCTTAACACAGTGAACCTATAAACAAAATTTGAAGGAAAACTGATATTTCTATGAAGAGTTATCGCATTACGTACGTACATACATACATACAGAACCGGCTGGCAAGCTCTCAGGGCTTGATAGCCAGTTTGATAGCTAAAAAATCGCAATTTTAGAACGTTTTTTGCTCCTGCACCCCCTGGGGTTAGTGGCACCGACATAAAATATAGCCTATGTTGGAGCAGGGGTTGTCACCATCAATTTGCCACCATCACTTTTGAAATCGGTTCGGTAGTTCCAGAGATTTACCCCCTACAAACAAACAAACAATCTTTACTCCTTTATAATAAGTATAGATAGATACTTTTGATCAAAAAAAAAAAAAAAAACTTTTAACGTAAAAAATGCATTTTGGCCTAGTCAGGAACACTTCTAAAATTGCCTGTCCAATTAATTATACGAACTTTCTTTTATCCGAAATAGAGCTGGTCCCGACAGGTTCGGATAATCGGCGTTCTACTGTAATACTTATTGTCTTGGGTAATTAACACATTTTACTGCTGTTGTTCAATAAAGAGATTTATTCCTAAAATATATTGTAATTTAAGTATTTGCAAATAAATACTTTTTTATTTGCCATTGCATACATTTTTTATTTGCCATTTTTATTATTTTGGAAGGACCCTGATTCGAAGATTTTGTTTTAAAAGCATGAGAGTTCTTTTATGGAATGAAAAACTCGCACAACTCAAATTTAGTCATTTGAGGTAAAAACTAGCCCAGATCTTTCTAACCTATTTATAGCTGGAACGAAATTATTTACCTGAGATTTAGTTTACGGAAGTGGTGAATGTAGATTCACAAGATCTGCTGATAGGATTCTTACTAACAAAACAATAGGTGGTCATTCTTTTGTTTTCGGCGCTTTCTCTTTACTATCTAAAGTCGAAGTTCAGCAAATTATTTTCAAAATAAAATTTTTCGTTCTCTGTTATTTGTCGTGGGAATTTTGTGTTATTTTGCTATTTTGATTCACATTCCTAAGGAAATGGGAATGTTTTTTGACTGCGGTTTTCGTTAGTATTGGATCAGTCGAACTCTCTTAAGCGAGAACGTGGATAAAACGAGCAATTTGTTACTACGCGAAAACAACTGCTCGCTAATTTTAATCCTATGGGACAGTTCTTTTTAAAATATCTCGTTTGAATTTCCATATTTTTAAAGAACTATTTTTAATTTGGCCTTGGATAGCTGAGGTCGATCTCTGCAAAAACACCCTGTTTTACTTTTTCGATTTTAGATGTAGTTTTTTTTTTCTTTAACTTTCGGAACTGGTTCCGAAAGTGTCCTAATAATAATATAAAAGAAAAAACCCGCAAACAAAATTGAAAAAGTGGGTAAGTGTGATCCAAGTTCGCACAAAGGGTTTCGTTTAATATCCCTTTCAAAACACTTTATCCTTTCTTTAAAAAATCCAAATAAATTTCATTTTGTAAAAAAAAAAAAAACTGTCTAATTTTTCTCGGTTTTTTGAATATCTGAACCGGCCCGATAGCGGGTGAAGCCCACTGTTATATTCTGTCATAATATCTGTCATAATAATATCTGTCATGTGTACTAAATGCGATATTTAAAAAAAAAATTAATTTCAAAATTAAACATGTTGTACACCTTCAAAATGTTAAAATATGCGCATATTTCCATAATCGGGTTTTTATCATGATTCAATAAGTTCCTCAAACTCATATATTTACTATTCTCTATTACTCATATTCATACTCGCTTTGTATTATACTGAAACATTTGAAAAATCCGTTAAACTTGCGATATGACGTCAGATTTTCTTTTTAATTTTCTAATGACGTGTAATTAATCTGCTTTGTGTACATGCACACATACTCATACTCCTTGTATTATTGAGAAATCTTTCTGTTTTATTACCACTATGACGTCAATCATTTTTATTTCATATTAATCTTTTTTTTCAATTGGTGAAACTTTTTATTTCATTTTTATTTTTCACGTGGGAATTCTCTGATAGAAAATTAATTATTGTAGATAGAATTTCATCATGGATTTTTAATTTTTGGCATCTGCTATAAGAAAAAATGTTCAAATTTAATAAGACTAGGGGGCTCTGCCCCCTGCTCGCTACGCTCACCAACCCCCGTTCTGATTTCACAGCCTCTTAAAACCTGGTAATGTATCCTGTTTTAAAAAGATGATGATGATGATATCACGAACGGCGACTTTCTTCTGTAATCAGGTAATAATGCTTTTTCATTTAATTAATCTTTTTTATTTTTAATATTCATGTGTAAACACAATTTTTATGACGTAATTTTCTTTATTTCCTGCTTTCAACACGTGATCATTTAATTATTATTTTAAACTTTCATTATTGTTTTTAATAGTCTCGCGCAAATACATTTTACTTACCCATCATACGTAGTATAGGGTAAGTCTTGTAATCGTTTTGAAAATCGAAAAAATTTTTTTGACGGATTTACACGTTTCAGACACTGGAGATTCCGAAAAACATATTTTTAGAAAAAAAATTTTGCCGTCCGTCTGTGTGTCTGTGTGTGTGTGTGTGTGTCTGTAAACGCTCTATCTCCCGAAAAAATTGAGATAGAGACTTGCAATTTGGTATGTACTTAGTATGTAATAATGGGAAGAAGCCTATTTCATTTCATTAACCTCGATTAACCGGAACTATTTTATTCGGACCCTCGAAATATTCGTTCTGATAAAAGGTATATAAAAATTTTCGAAATTGTTTATTTTAAGAAATGAATATAAAAGACAATAAAAAAACAAATTTTACATAAAGCATGAAGTCGATCGGATAATTAGTTGCCGAGATATTTGGAATCCTATTTTCCACACTCTTCGATTTTTCATGACCCTGTATTTCATCCAAATTTCACTCCAAAGAGATATTTTAATTGGAAATTTGACGCTTAATCAGATGCAATAAACCGCTAGTTAATAGGATTATTATTTTTGGAGTTATAAGGAAAAACCTCTTTCAAGCAATTCAGTAATCGAGCCTTTAAAGTTTGTGACGTCATCAAGCCACGATTTTATTTGAATTGCAATGCATTTTATAAGTAGTTTACACATTTTTATTTTAATATTTTACATTATGCATATCCATGATGGGTAAGTATTACGGTGGCCCCCAACGACTAGTTTTATTTGAGATAAAACATAATCCTTTGCGCTTATTTAGAAATTGGCAACAATATAAAAAAATGACTTTTTCAATAAAAGATTTTTTACTCGATTTTTAAGGATTTTTTGAGTTTTTATTGTCCGACCGTGATAATTTTTTTATTTTCTGAAAGCTTGTTATATATCGCGTCTTGTGGTATGATTTTCGAATCCGTAGGATTGCTAGAAAAAAAAGTAATAGCTCCTCAAAGAAGTCCCTAGTAAAAAAGTGATGAGACTAACCCGGAATATCTACGCAGAATTTGATTGGCCCATTTCGTTTTTGGCTCAGTTCCAGATTACTTTTTTTTAATATAGGAGGAAAAGGCTGTTAGAATTTTGATTTTTTATCTCTATTTATTAAAATAATACGAATTTTTCAAATTTTAATATTTTCAGCTCTTCGCAGCTGATATTCTGATTTATACACAAAGTTTCAACTCTGTAAGTTACAGTTTTCGAGAATGGCTTTGTGACAGACAGACAACGGAGCGGGAGCAATAGGGTTTCGTGAGATGAACGAAACCCTAAAAAGTATTAAACGGCATAATTGCAGAGATCAACCTCAGCTATCCGATGTCCCCCCCCCAAAGAAAAAAAAATTGCAAACGAGACATTTTTTAAAAGAACTGTCTCGTAGGATTAACATTAGCGAGCGAGTGTTTCCGCGTTAAGTGAAGTAGCCTCTTTAAGAACGGCTCATCTCAACTATATTAAGATTTCCACGCCTTTCCGAATATGTCTTCCAATTTTAACTGTACTGAATGGTTTGATCGATTTATGTTAAAATAAAACTGCGTAATCACACACACACACACACACACAAGTTCATTTTCTCCCGATGCGTAAATCGGGTTCTGGGGCTTGCGCGACAGCTTTTGCCGGCTCGAAAAGAAAGAGACGAGTTTTTAATTAATATTTCGGCTAATTATAAAATAAAAATAAAAATCTGAGCCTCAGGTGTATCAGGACCTGCCGTGAACTATTCTCACCTAAATTTTCAGACTTTTAGGTGCGCTGGATTTTCCTAGACATCGCAGACAGACACAGACAGAGCGAAACTTTCTTTTATTAGTATAGATAAAAGCAGGATCACTGCTAATCATTTATGTGATTTTTGGCGCAAAGTAGGGTAGAATTAGGAAAGAAATCCTTTTCTTATCGAACACTGCTCTCTCTCTTAGCGATAATATTTCTACTTTACAACTGTGTGCCAAAATATAGTAATTTATCAGTTTTAGCAGACAGAATTTCAACCTTCAAGGAGACTCTCCATCCAAGAAAATGCAAAGGATTTTCCTGAGGTCTTAGAAGAAAGAAGGGAGAATGTAAGGGCATTTCAAATGCCGCCCCTTTTGTAAGATTTACAACTGAGCCATGGAAAGGAAGGAGTACAGAATACAAATTTTATTTCTTTAAATCTGTATTCTAATCCATTTTAACCTGCCTTTTCACGTTTTTTATTTATTGCACTGTTAAAATTAAAAGGATATGTAAAATTAATAACTCGAAAATTTCAATGACTATTACAATGTTAGCTGAGTTTTTTCCGGAAAAAATGAAGTGATCAATTTAGTTACTGTACGTCGTTAATGTCCTTTGGAATTGCTAGTTCTTTAAAGGCTTAGACTTCAGACTGTAACACATGTAATATACATATTTACATGTTAATAAGAGGTTCTTTACAATTTTTTTTTTTTTAATTATTCAGATTTTTGCGTGTGTGCTATATTATCGCAAGGTTTGATAGTAATTAAAGTCTGTGGCATTAGAATTTTTTGACAATAAGAAAATGCAGGACCCTTAAAAGAAATTGCTACACTGCACTAATGTTGTATTTCCCAATCTTTAGATTAGCGGCACATTTTGAATTAAATAAGAATTTTAGCACCATGTAATAAGTTAAAATTACCGTAGCTCATGCATATTTTAGTTTGTTACAGAACGTAGCTGCGAACCCCCCGATTTTTGAGCAAGATCGTAAGGTTCCGATAGCTATGGGAGAAACATCAGATTAGCTAATATAATACCGAAACATGAAAATCTGTCGGTTATTTTAATAATAACAATAAATAATTGAATGCTTGAACGGAGTTTAATATGGCATTTTAGATGTCTTACACGAAAAAAAAAAAAAAAAAAAAAATTGGAATGCATGCACAGATTTTAAGTTAAAAAAGGTACTGCTTACTAAATTACTTTTTAAAAATGTAAACTTCCAACAAAAAAAGTATTTTTTCTTGCGATAAGATATTTCGGGAAATTTCTATAGTGAGAAGCCGATTTTTCTTTTTAAAACGTTTTTAATTATTGTTGGTTAAGCTTCTTGTGTTTTTGAAGTGTATGAATTTTGAGGTATGACGTAACTCGTGATATTTAATCTTTCCGTTTTAAAGCGAATTGTTTAATTTGGATTTCCCCATGATGATCAAACTGTTTTTCTATTCTTTTGTGTGTTTAACTCTATGCACCAAATATTGCTTCTACACGATAGATACGTTCTTGAAGAATGTATTTTTCCCTGTTCTACATTGTAGCCATGGGGGAAAAAATAGATTAAAGATCTTAAAAAAAAAAAAAAAAAAAAAAAAAACATTAGTTTATAAGAAGAATTTTTATAAAATATTAACGGTTTTTGCGTGCTACAGCACATTTATCTTATAAAGATTATGGGCGTGATAAACATGTTATTTTAAGGGGGGAAAAATCATTCAGAAAAAAATATCATTAACTCATAAACACAAATTATAGTGAATTATTCCGTTAGATATAAGATTTTATTCCTTCGTTATTTTTTACTGTTCTATTTATATATATGTATATACCTGGTGGATAACTGTTACACACATTTTAGGATAATTTGTACAAGCCTGTGTACAATATAGCTCCTAGTTATATCTTTCATTCAGATATATCGTTCTTTTTTATAGGGTTTCGTTCATCTCACGAAACCTTATTAGTCCCGCTTCGTTGTCTATCTGTCACAGAGCCGCTTCTCAGAAACTATATAACTTAGTCATGCAATTTTGTGTACTTATAGCTGAACATCTACTATGAAGCTCAAAATCATAAAATTTGAAAAAAATCTTTTAATATAGACAGATAAAAAACAAAAATATCAGCCTTTTCCTATTAAATTTAAACATTTTTCGTTACAGCAGTTGCCAACAATTAAAAATCCACAATAAAATTCTTTCTACAATAATTAATTTTCTATTGAAAGATTTCCACGTAAAAAATGAAAATGAAATAAAAAGTTTTACCAATTGGGAAAAAAAGATTAATATGACTTCATATTGGTAATAAAACGGAAATTTTCAAACATTTCTCAATAATACAAGGAGTATGTGTAAATACAAAAAGCAGCTTAATAGACGTCATTAGAGAATTAAAAAGAAAATTAATATGACGTCTATAACATTTTGAAGGTCTCTATGCAACATGTTTAATTTTAAAATTGATTTTTTTAAGTATCGCATTTAGTCCACATGACAGATATTATTATGACAGTATGATAGCGGGCTTAGCCCGCTATCATACTGTCATAAGCGATATCATACTGTACATCAAGCGATATCATACTGTACTGTCATAAGCAATATCATACTGTCATACATACTGTCGGACCGGTTCAGATTTTCGAAAAAAACGAATAAAAAATAGACCGGTAAAATTTTACTTAAAAAACATGACTTTTAATAAATCCAAATAAATGTCATTTTCAAAGGAAGGATAAAGTGTTTCGAAAGGAATATTAAACGAAACCCTTTGTGCGATCTTCGATCACACTTACCCACTTGTTTCATATCTCCCTTTTAAAGGGGGAAAAAGTAGTTTTCAAAAATACTTGTAAAATATCATCTTGTATGTCTGTTGCAAATTTGTTTCTGTTAATTTTTTCAAAGAAAACTGTGATGTGCACATAAACTAACATTTTATTAAATATATATATATATACCGTATTTATACTTTTTTTAATGCCAAAAAGAGTGTAAAAATATGCGTTTTTCTTTCTTTCTTTTTTTTTTTTTTTTTTTTTAAGAATTTAATTTTCCATGGAGAAAAACTTAGGGTAATTAAAAAAATGTCTCGCTGTAAGATAATTATAACATTAAAATATAATTAATCTCTCTTCTTTAAGAAATAAAGAAAAAAAAAAGTATCCAATTCTGCTATTGCTGCCGTAATTGAATTTATTGTAACATTTTTTTACTTTCTCGTCTTATAATGCAAAAACTATTGTATTATACAAACATGAAAAATAGTAGTTTAATGGAAGAATGTATGATAAACACGTTGAAGCAGACAGTTTTTAAATACGGGGAATTATTTTAAGCGCTATTTTAATGATAAAATGAGAGTTGCGTTACATAAGTTTTATAGGATCAAAAACTGCATAGCAATTTAATCATATTTTGTAGGCATGCTTGACTAGATTGTGGTGTGCAGTATCCAATCATTTTTTAAATTATCTAATTTTTTGAAGTCTTTTAAATTTTAATTGAAAATTTCATTATCTGAATAGATGTAATTCACATATTAAAATAGCCGTTTTTATCTACTGTTGTCAGGTTTTAATAAGCTCAAATATTTCCAAATACTGTATTTTCAATTGAAATATATATACGTATTTAAATATGAAAAAAAAAAAAAAACTTTAAATGCTTTTTGCACGTAATCATTTAATTATTTTAATGTGATGAAAATTATGTCACATTTAAAACCATATATTTCAAACGTCATATTTAAAAATATTTCCTTATAGCGTCTTAAAACTTTT
Organism: Maratus michaelseni; assembly: GCA_963931845.1. Lineage (NCBI taxonomy): Eukaryota > Metazoa > Arthropoda > Arachnida > Araneae > Salticidae > Maratus > Maratus michaelseni. Next base: position 25,484,540 of record OZ007600.1, on the reverse strand, counting down.
TTTTTCTAGAATGTCATAAAAGTCCGGGAGGCAGCAATAGTATTTACTTGACCATTTTATACAAGCTGATTTTCAAATGTGTAATTGATCTTACTTAATCCCGAAAACAGGCGTCAGCTGTCGCGACAGCGGTGGCCCCGACTCTGGGAACAGAAAATCCCCCAGTCAAAGGGAAATGAATGGCAATCCGGTTGTAAAAGATCGCCACAGGTCGTGATGATAGTATCATTCAATCTTCTGTAATCGTTTTTTTTTTTTTTTTTTTTTTTTTTTTTTAAAGCTGGGCAAATCAGTGTGTTTTTAGAGCTGTGTAAGTCTGGACGGGGGTTAGCGAGCATAGCTAGTAGGGGACACAGAGTCTTCTAGTATATTTAAAAAAATAAATTACAGTTGCAGCAGTTATTTAAGTGTGGGGGTTTTAAACAGGGTGAACGCACTCCTTTTTTAGTTTTCAGGAATATCTAGGATAATAAGTAATATACTGAGTTGGCGAGAGAGCGTAAGCAGGATTAAAAATTATTGCTTATTTTTCCCGCAAAGTGTACCGCTCCAAATTTAAAGTATGTGGTAAAACTTTAACTTTACAATACGAACAATATAATATGATCAAATGCCTCGTTTTAGGCTGACTTAATTTTCGACAGGAAGTACTAATACCACACGTCTGTTGGTACAGCATTATTGGTCATAAAATCATCTGCATTCTTAGAGCAGATGGAAATAAAAAATCGCAAGCTACAAACGTCAAGAACAGAATATGTTCGTTTGGATACACAGAACTGAACTGAAAATTGGCTTTAAATCTGATTATGAAATCAAAATTGCTAGGATATATGCGGTTAGAGTAATTTGAAATCCTATTTCATTATGTCAGACTTTCCTATACACACTTCATCTAAAAATTACAAAAATAAGGGGAAAAAATTCCTCTTTTTTCAAAAGTAGAGGATGCAAAAATTATGCGAATCTTTTTTTTTTTTTTTTTGTCAGAAATTCCTTTTTAAAAGTACGGGGTGCGTAAATAACGCGGGGGCGCAAATTATGTGAATAAATAGGGTGCATTTACTCGATATAGTTATCGCCTTTCTTAACTTTTTAATGCCCTCGGTTAAATGGCACAATTGGATATAATGCTAGATTAATTTTAACTTAACACAATTATTTCAAATTGGTAAATAAATCATACGAGTAGTAATTTTCCAACTGGACGAAAAAATGTCCGGGCCAGGATTCGAACCTGGGACATTTTTTCGTCCAGTTGGAAAATTACTACTCGTATGATTTATTTACCAATTTGAAATAATTGTGTTAAAATTAATCTAGTGTAATCACGTATCCAGCGTTTACTGGAGTTCCTTTACATGCGATCTTTTCTGTTGAGCTGATTAAAATATCAGACCAGATTCTCTGATCAATAAGGTTAACTGGATGAATTATGCCCTCCAGATTCGACCGGGATAGCTCAGTTGTAGAGCGTGGCGGCTTCAGCCAAGCGACCCCAGGTTCTCGAATCCTGGCCCGGACATTTTTTCGTCCAGTTGGATATAATGCTCTTTCCTTGTCTGTACTGATGTACGTACAAAGGACTGATATACGGTGCACATCCTTTATAAGAGGAGGGCCACTCACAAAAATGACTGACTTGTTGAGGGCCACCATCCGACCCGTTCGACGTAGTTCGCGATTTTTACGCGCCCAATCGGCGAAATTCGCGATTTTTGCGCGCCCGATCGGCGAAATTTGCAATTTCTGGAAATGTTTGCATTTAGGGTCTCCGCGGGCCACAGGTTGTGCATCCCTATTTTAGAAGGTCCCAGCTTAATGTATAGAAGTGAAATATATATTTTGTTTATCGTGTTAAATCGTAACAAATCGTGTATAAAGGATGACGAAAAGCGCTAAATCAAAACTTGCGTTAAGAAGGGGGACAAAATCGTGCAAAAACATGATTAGGTGTATTTGGATTAGAATTATGTGTATGTATGTGTGTGTTGTCAATAAGAGTGTAGGTCAGTCAAAAAATTTCGCATTATGTTGGCCAGGGAAAAAAAAAAGACCTTCCGCAGGAAATTATCACAGCAGGGGGTAAATGATTTTAAGAAACCATTTAAAACATCTCTATTCCAATAGAATTTCTCTCATTTTAGGAGGGGAAAGTAATTAAACATGAGTAATGAAAAGTATTTTATATATCTGGAAAAATGTGATAAATTTCTATATGCATAAATTAAAACAAGTTTTTACCGTGCTTTTAAAATTTTTGAAAGTATCAAACTACATTACGAAAGTTCCATTTTATTTAAGGGTAATCTTATTTTTTACCGTACTCTGAGATGCCCTAAATTAAATTTTTTTTTTAACTAGTAAATCTGTAGATCAGGGGCCTCAACGTCAACTGTTAAGTCATTGTTTTTTAATATCACCTTGCATAATATTTAACATCTTTACAATCCGAAATTTATTTTTTTTTTAAATTACATATGATTCTTTGAAGCTTCCGGTAATTATAAGCCTCAAATTAAAACACAGTTTTATGCAATGATATTTTGATGAACTTATTGTAATTTTTTTTCAGAAAGAAAAGTACATTTCTTCAGTGGAGGATCTGCCACCCCATGTACCCCATTACCATGTACCCATGTACACCCCATGTACCCATGTAGTCTCATTAACTTTACATTCACAATTTCTTATTAATTGTGCTATATCATGATTGTAGTATATATCTTGGATTTAATTTTACACTGTGATTTTTATCATCAGTTTGGACAGGGATTTTATGTTATTCTAATATCCAAATAGCGATACTTACCTGCCAACCACGAAACATCTGATGGAATGGAGAAGTTAAATAAAATATCATGTAAGAAAGGTTACTTATGGAAATGTAAACTGAATTTACTGTTATTATATCTATTTTACATATCTTATGTTTTTATTTTTGTTTGGGAAAAGCAGTTTTGTTGCTCATTCTATATTATTTAAAAGTAAGATCTTATCTAAATAAATCTTAATTCATTTTGATAGCAAAAGCACACTAAAATCACCCAATAATAGGCATATTTGGAGATTAAACCTATTGGGGAATCGTCTATAATCGTATCCACTACCAATTGACTATTTTAGCAAACAGGGCTTAGCGCTATTAAGTTGTTTTTGTGATACATTTGTTATAGTTTTTACATTCAATTTAAACCATAATGTTACTATCATCGCTCATGTTTGACGCAAATGTAAGTTGTAGACCCGATTACGAAAGATTAACTAACCTTTTATTTTCCTCAGCCAGACTTCCTGTTTAATCTTTCGTAATCGGGATTATTTAAAGGATTTTTTTTTTTTTAAATATATATAGGCTATGATTTACAATTACTAGCAAACTAATGAAAAAAAAAAAAAGAGAAAGAGAGAGAGAAATATGTATCGTGTAAAATATGTAAAGTGATAAAAACAAAATTTTATATTTTTCAAACAGATGTATAAAATTCCATTAAAAGTTATACAACTTATTTTTAAAAAATCTGACAAATGTATTAACAGAATTTCAAAGTAATCGGAATAATTTAAGACTCCCATTGGGAAGTTTTAGCATCCGTAGTCTATCATTTAAATCAGTATTCAAATGCACAATTTTTTTTTTTTTCAATGAGTAGTAAAATTTGAAAATTGGTCTGAATTCCCACAGAAAAGCCTTATAAAAAGACCCATAAAAAAGAAAATATTCTATGTTTTCCGAATGAATAACCAAATTTAACCAAAAATTATACATTTAAATCCGGTTACCTCACCAACATACCTACCAAATATCAGGGTATTCCGATGTTTTTTGCGGCAGTTATCACTGAACAGAATAACAGACAAACAGAAACCAAAAACTTTTCAGGTCTCCAGAGTAAACCTCAATTACACTGCAAAAAAAAGTGCTGATATTACAGTATAATACTGTAATATCCCCCCCCCACCAGTGTAACATTTCGTCAATAAAAATTGTAAACGACCAAGAGCAATCAAACCTAAGCAATTGCACCAAGGTAGCTGTCCGGGTACCCGCCCAGCTACTCGCCCAGGTTGGGTTAAAAAAAAAAAAAGGTTTTTTTACAACCCTAAATTCCACACAAAAACTTTATTTTTCTAAATTGCACACAAAAACTTTATTTTTTCATGCGATATACTTGTAAAATAGAGATGCTTTTATCCCATAAGGTTAATACGGAGAGAGGAAAACGAAGGAATCTCAGGCCTGTCCAACTTTCCAGTAAGTAATGGCGCACCTTAGCTTGTGACACACAATAAAGGGCGCCATTATATTCACGAGATTCGAAAAATGCAAAAATATTATCTCCCTTTAACAATGATCGCGATACCATGCCTACACGTTTGCAGGTTATACACATATGTATACAGTGGTAATAATTGGCGCCCTACGAAGGAGAGGTGTGGCTGATCTAAAAAAATTGAACAAAAAACATATAGTAAATTTAACGTTACATTTTTCTGGGGCTTGGAGTGATCTCAGGGACTTTTGCTGGTAAAGGAGCCAAAAACCTTAACACCTGTAATAATTAATAATAAAAAAACATGCAATTATTGTTTTTTTTAAGTCAGTCACTTTGGAGAACATTTTTCTAGATTTCTTTAAAAGCAAAAATCAAACATTCGAAGGGGCGCCAAGAGAACCTTCAAAGGGCGCCGCGTTGGACAGCCCTGGTCTAACTGATCATAATACAATTTTTATCGTGTTTAAAAATATATACCGGTAATGGTTAAAAATAATTTAATAGCAGATCTTTCCTTTTCTCAACAAACTGCTCTAGCTCTAAATATAAAGTTTCATGAAGCTGTTTAACCAGAATACGTTTTCCTTAATTAAAAATGAAGGGAGAGAATATTCTAGATCACAGTTTAGTTATGTTCTTGTTTAAGCAGTCTATTAAAATTTATTTTCCTTCACTTCCGTTGGTAAAAATGCTATAAATGGTCCTGTTCTGCGTGTTTCGCAGTGTTAAAGATGTGATCTTGCAAATAATTTTGCACCTGACTTTTCTCCTCACCTGCACAGCGTTTCACTGACTTGAATGCTAATTAAGTTTTCGACTATGCAGGGAAAACACAGACTTGTTCGTTTGCTGATTGATAGACTTGTAAAATTAAGTGATTTTTAATTCGTTCTCTCGTGTAAAGTTTAAAATTAAAGTTAGGTATTTGTTAATAGGAAGGGATGTGAAAAGAATACTGTAAAACTCAAATTATTTGGACTAAGTCATCCGGATCGATATCAGGTAGTAAAAAATTAAATTTAAGGAAAACAAAATTGCGAATTATATGTATTCGTTCACAAAAATATAATTTATTTTTCTTCAGTTATTATATGTAAATTTTAATTAGGGATCTGACGAATAGCGATTTGGCCGAATAACGACTATTCGGCAGCCGAATACACCCCCCCCCTCCCCCCTCAAAAAAGAAAATAACTTTTGAGATATATATTTACTTATATATTTATTTAAATGGTAAAAGAAACACAAATTTATTTTTATTAATGTGTAAAATTTTTAATAACTTGATGTATTTCTTTTAATATTTCAAACACCTTGATGTTAATAATAAAACAACTTCATCTAAATTATAATATAGCATAATTTTATCTTCTACAGGAAAGTAGTTCATAAACATTTTATCTAAAATAGGGACTCATTAGTCATTACCACTGTTAAATCTACTTTAAAAATTTCTTTTTAATTTAGAAAAAATATTTTAGCACAAAAAAAATTAAATTTCATTTTATCCATTTTTTCTTAAATACGCTATCAGATTGATTTTCTGTAAGTCGGGTTAATAAGTTATTTCCATTATAATATAAAAAATGTACTACACTTTTACTAAAATTTCACTTTTACTTAAAATTTCTTTTTAATGTAGAAAAAAATATTTTGAAATACAAAATACAAACTGATCACAAAAATATTAAATTTCATTTTATCCATTTTTTCTTAAATGCTCTATCAGATTGATTTTCTGTAAGTCGGGATAATAAGTTATTTCCATTAAAATATAAATAATATACTTCACTTTTACTATCCAGTGATACTTTTAACCTTTTTTACATTCAAAATCAATAATACTTACTCACTCTCATAATTCATAGTGAAATATTTCCTGAAATAACCTTCACTGTCCTGGGAAATAAATATTAAATTTCTGCCACCGGAAGGGGGAAAAAAAACTTAATATCTAGTACGCCTCAACATATCCACGAGGATGTGTGAAATTTAAACTTATGTTTCATCTGGCCGCACAACTTTTGCTATTGAATGTTATATTAATAACATGCGGTTTATAATTTCGATTTAATTATTAGATCAAGATTTTGAATGAATTAACGTTTGTGGGTTTTATTATTTGAAGTATTTTTCTTTTTGTTAAAACTTGGTGAAATTTTATTGTGCCGTTTGAAAAGTGTTCGAATGTAATTTGAATGTAGAATACAGATTCACTGAATACAAAAACTGCGTACGCAAGAATCGGCCAATGTATAGACTATAAAGTTATTGTACAGTAGAACCTGTCTATAACGGAATCCTACCTTTAAACCAAAAAATACCATGTCCCGGCGAAAACAAAACCCAATTATACACTGAAAAAAAAAAAAAAGTTGATTTTACGGTTTAATACTGGCATTCCATCTGCCAATATTATACCTTAAAATTAACAGTAATAAACAATTATAAACTAGCAGACAAATACAAACAGTAATAAACGTTTTACTGTTTATTACTGTTAATTTTACGCTATAATACTGGCAGCTACACTGAAAAAAAAAGTGTATTTTACAGTAATAAACAGTAAAATAAGCAGTAATAAATTGCCGCGCAATTTTTGTTTGCAGTGTATTATACCGTAAAATCAACATTTTCGTAGTGTAATAACGTATCAAGACAAAAATTTGTCTAAAACGGAATTTATCTCGGACTTCGTCTTAGCATATTTTACTATATATAAGGAGGAGGAGGAAAGAAATATCTACTGAATACCCTGTTTTGTATATGAGTAGGTTATTTGCTCAGAGATTATTTCTCCAGCTAAAGCATTTCCACATTTTTCTTGCGTTACTGCTCTTTTCCGATTTCCTGCTCTCGGATTATCGCATTTTTATTGTTCGAATCAAGGGATATCATAAAATTCATTCCGGTTTTGTGTGCGGATGACAGCTCGTCGGCTCCACCAAAACTACATAAGAAAAAGGAAATAACTGAAATGGTACTTCCCTTACGTAGGCCGGACATGGGTCAGATAATGACCCATTAAAAAATGAAAAGAGGGGGGGAAAAATGTTCGTTCGCTTATTTTTACAGAAAGATGTGTTGGCGTGAGTGGGTTCTGTTAACTCTGATTCTCAGATTCAGAAAATCTACTGAAATTTTTAAGTAGTTGTATAAATTTTTATTTTAAGAAACTCTCATTAGATCCCATCTTACCATTTGCAAGTTTGTGAATAAGCCTTGGTTACGAATTTAACCATTTGAGTGCTATGAAGCGCGATATCGCTGCAATGTATCTGCGGATAAAACACATTTTGTTTCAACCCAGAAATTTTATTCAATAATTGAAATCATTTCATTTTTATTCAACAGTTGAAGTATTTACAGCGATCTAGTGAATTACATTTTATAAGATAAAATTTCTGTGTTGAAACACAATTTGTTTGATCCGCAGATACATTGCGGCGCTATCGCGCTTCATAGCACTCAAACAGTTAAACAAATCACATTTCAGATCTGATTAATGGAGGGGATGCCGGTGTAATGCCTGTTAAATTAAGATAATTTTTGCAGGTTTTGAGAAAACATATTGACAACTTATTTTTCACTCCTTGAAGGGCGGTGGTTCATGTTTGGACCACTTAATTGGAATTCTTAAATGTTACATTGGCTCGAGAATTTGGGTTGGTCCTTTCATTAAGTAGGTAAAGAAAAGCTTTTACTTATTTTTAACTAAATTTAATTGTAAATTCTGGTGTCTTTCAATCCTTTCAGCATTTTACAAACAAGTACAACGCCCCTGAAAGAATTAAACGGAAGTCACCATTAGAGATATAGGATTCGTTATATAGACACAATCTGGAGCGACTATACGACTGTAATATAGTATTCATTTTTTCCCGATTGTTTTTCATTGGCAAATTATATAAAGTGGTGCCTATGAAAGAAAGTCTGTAGATCACCATATCATCGAAACAGTTCTGCAAATTGAAATGATTTAAAAATTATAAATAAATCTCTAGCCTCTTCGTAAAAATCTGAGGCGGTGCCATCCCGACTGATCATGTGCTTAAATTAATGTCGGGGGTGCTTTTTCTGTGTTTCTCTTCTGTCAATTTATTTTCTTGAGTTTAGTCTTATCGTAAGTATCAGTATCGGTTTCTCGGAATTATTTTGAATTTTCGGTAAACGTGACTTACTTTCGGTAATACAAAACGTCCTTCGCGTATCGCATTCTCTGGGAGCAGGTGTTTTCCTGCATGGCGTGTGAAAAGCTTTCCTTTTCTTTCTCTTTCTGCAGTCGGGGATGTATTTTACTTGTTTTTTGACACCTAATTCTGATTGCACTTGTTTGCAGTGAGATAGTTATTTATTATGCTCGAATGAGCTTTGTACAAGGACGTAAAATGACACATTTTTCAATTTAAAAATATGTACTCCTTCCCTCTTGCTCTTACGATGTTTTAGTTTACCGTTTGGGTCCTCTCCCTCGTGCGAAAACACACGCTCGATAATGTTAATCCTATGGGGCATTATTTTTCTAATATCTCGTTTGCATTTCAATATTTTTAAACCATATTTTTTTTTTTTTTTTTTTTTTTTGCATTGGATAGCTGAGACCAATCTCTATGACGATTTTTTTTTTTTTTACGAAGATACTTTCATTTTCGTCGGAAGTACTGATTTTTGTACGGGCGTGAAAATTTCGGCCCGTGCAGACGCCTAAGAATGAAATCCAGGTCCAGCTTGGCCCGGCTCGAGTCTTCAGAAAAAAGTTGGGCCCGGCCCGGAAAGAGTGATGAATATGCCCGGCCCGAGCCTTCAGAAAAATGTTAGTCCCGGGTCCGGCCCGGGCCGGGAAGGGATATGTTTAGGACTGGCCCGGGAAGAGTCAAAACCTGACCCAACCTGGCCAGTGCAGACCTCCAATCTGATTTGTTAAAAACATAGAATACATAATTTTACATACTAGTTATTTATCTCTTCGCGATCTAGTGGCAAACTTTCCTTTGGTGTACCTACTGGTAGAAATATGGTGTACTGGGGTGGATTCTCTGTAATCTACCCAAATAACACATTTGGCTTTTATAATTGTCTAAGTATTTTTACCGATACAGATTTAATTGTATATTTCTCCTGCATTGTTTTCCCATCTAATAGTTTAGCTGTGTTATTAATATGCGTAATTGCTTATTTACAATTAATTCTATGTAAATATTTTTGACTTTTTGCGATTTGCTTTTTCAAGAATTTAGTTTAAGTTCAGTGTAATGTGTCTGGAGATTGGTCTTCCTGGGAATACCCAGGATATCCATCTTTCCACACCCTTGGAAAAATGTTATAAATTTTAAAAGTTCTGCTATAATCTTTATTTGCTAGAAATATTGGATCATTCCACGTCAAATCAACCAAAAATTTTCAATATTCAACCTGACCATTTCAGATTTTAATGAAACCTAGAATCATTCTCCCTGATGATACAGATGAGAATATACTTTTATAATTTTTTTATCACAGTAAATTTTCATACAATTAAATTTCGAAAAATCAGCATTTTTTGGCTTGTATAGATGTTTTTCAATTTTGAATTTCTCAAGTTCTATCAGGCGTGAAGAGTTGTTTGACCCCTCGTTTTAAAGAGAATATTTTTAAAATTTTTAAATTAAATTTGCTTTTTTAACCAAGCATAGTCAATTAAACCTTATGAAATTCTCTTTAAAATGAGGGGTCAAACAACTCTCTACGCCTGATAGAACTTCAAAATTGAAAACATTTATACAAGCCAAAAAATGATTTTTCGAAATTTAAATTAATTGTATGAAAATTGACTGAGATTTAAAAAAAAATTATAAAAGTATATTTTCATTTATATCATCAGGGAGAATGATTCTTGTAAATTTCATCAAAATCTAAAATGGTCATGTTGAGTCAATGATTGATTTGAGCCTATTGTCCTACATGTTTAGTAATCGAAAGTTATAATTTGTCCGATCAAATTATCTCAGTTGAAGAATAATCTGCAAGTGAAAAAAAAAAGGGGGTGGGGGTAAACAGTAATTAAATGTTAGATACTTGATTTTGGATTACAAGAGTTAATGGTTCAACAGATCTTGCAGATCCTAGTTGCACCATTACTGTAATCACATTTCAGTCTTAGAATTTTAGGTACAAATTGAATTTTTATTTGATATTAATAATGTTTGATAACTTTTGTTTCAAAATGTATATCAAGTTTGTTTTTTAAGTTCTTTTTAAGTAATACCCTGATATTTTTTTCTCTTTTCCAGACTTATTGCACTGTACAAACGAGCCTAATGTATCCATTCCTCAGTTGGCAAACCTCCTCATCGAGAGAACACAGCACAGCAGCTGGGTTGTTGTGTTTAAAGCTCTTATTACTGTACACCACCTAATGTGCTATGGCAACGAAGTAAGTTCTCTTCTTTCTATTCTTTATTAACAAGCACTGATACTTATAGACTTGAAAGCAGGGATGGCAAGTTTTTATCAAGATGGTAAAAAATGCTGGCAAAAAATCATGACAGAAACTAGTTTCTCCCACAAAAGTGATAAAATTAACTGGCACAAACACAGAAAATGACTTAAGGCAATACTATAAGCAAAATAGAAGGCATTTTATTTTCAATATTTATTCAGCGGCTCTAGGTAAGAATAATAAAATGTACCATCAAAATAAAAGATCAATCAGTTGTGCACTTCCCTTCTCAAAGTAAGAGGGATAAGATAGTGCAGGCAGAACAACATCCATGCAGGCCGAAGTATTGGGTTACAAACTGCTGCCATTTTTTTAATGGATATTATAAACATGATATAAGCTAAACTAGGAATTTGTTGCCAGAAATCCCCATGCAAATAATTTCTAAACATTAATAATTATATATATTGTCCTACACCCTGTGGCAGAATGTACGCCACGCTGCAACGGGCGTCGCAGACTTTTTAGGGCACCTGCATACTGAAAACGTACAGCGATGTCGCGGACGCGCTATAGCGCGTAAATTACGCGAAAAAACGGCAAACTTCGTCGAAGGATTGCGAAAAAAACGGTGAATTTCGTGGAAGAATCGCGGAAAAAACGCGAAATTCATTTAAAGATCGCGAAAAATGGCTAATTTCGTTAACAGATCGCAAAAAAACAAAACAAAAAAAAACGCAAATTTAGTCAAAAGGCCGTCAAAAAAACATGAGTTTCGTTGAAGGATCGTTGAAAAAACGGTCAATTTCGTCGTCGAATCGCGAAAAAACGGAGAATTCTGCCAACAGATCGCGAAAAAACGGCAAATTTCGTCGAAGGATCGCCAAAAAGCGGCAAATTTCGTCGAAGGATCGCTAAAAAACGGTAAATTTCGTCGAAGAATCTTAAAAAATGGTAAATTTCGTCAAATTATCTCGAAAAAACGGCAAATTCCGTCGAAGTATCTGGAAAAAAAAGGCAAATTTCTCGGAGGATCACAGGAAAAACACTAATTCTGTCCAAAGGCCGAAGAAAACACGCGAAATTCATCAAAGGATCTGGGAAAATGGCTAATTTCGTTGACAGATTGCGATAAAAACGCAAATTTCGTCAAAAGGCCGTGGAAAAACTTTATTTTCGTCAAAAAACTGTAAAAAAAATTTGAATTTCGTTAAAGGATCGTGGAAAAAAAGCGAATTTCATCAAAGGGCCACAGAAAAAAACGCAAATTTCGTCAAATGGCTGCAGAAAAAATGCCAATTTCGTCAAAGAATCGTGGGGAAAAAACTGCTAATTTCTTCAAAGGATCATTTGAAAAAGTGCGAATTTTGTCGAAGGGCCACGAAAAAAAACGTGAATTTCGCCAAAGGATCGCGGGAAAAAAAGAAATGCTAATTTCGTCAAAGGTTCACGAAAAAAAACGTGAATTTTGTGAAATAGCCCCGAAAAAGATGCAGCGTTCCTTTAGAAAACAGCAGACACATAAAGTTCTATGTTTAGTAATATAGGCATAGTTTTTAATCTGAAACAATATACTGAACTAATTTTTGAAAAATCGGATTAACCTAAACCCAATTTGCAAGAATCTACACCCAGCCTGAAATAGACTCTAATCAAAAACATAGTTAATCCGACCTACAACAAGAATAATTATTGCTGAGAAGGGATTTTCTCCCCTCCCCCCTCTGCTGTAATCTTTCAGAATATTTGCTGTGAATTTCTAATTTTTTTTTTTTTTTTTTTTTTTTACTCAGAAAGGCCGATAAATGCTGATGCCTTAATTAGCACTACAACTACAACAGCAGCAAGAATAGATTATATTGCGTATTGCAGACTATTTTTGAAAACATTATTAGCGTTGCAGACACTTGAAGATAGTTCTGCCACTGGGGTCCTACATGTAATGACCGTTAAATAACAAAACAGAAACATACAACAATTGGGGTGGGTAGGATAATGTAAAAATCCCTGACGGCTCGGCCTACAGGCACAGGTAGATTTCGAAGACTCAGAACGTGGGGCGCCTGTTTGTCGGGAACTGCGGAAGAAATGACCTTTTTGCGATAATGCTGCAGTTGGAACCGCCTGCTTCGAAACCAAACTTGTTTGCAGGCGGAGCCAGCAAGGATTTTTATTTTTTTTGGCTATAAGAGTTGGTCCTATAAAAAACATGTCAATATAAAAGTTTTAGATAATATTAAGAGGATTTATAATAAATTTAAGCGGATTTGATATCTTGTGAATTGACGACATTATGAATTTTTTTCTTCTAAAACACCCCCCCCCCCCCCCCTTAAGGCAATTTTAAATTATATCAAAAATCTGTCATACATAAATTTTCGGCCCTTCTCCTAGAAGTAATAATAACTTCAAACGGATTCGATACGTATCGTAATTAAGAAATTATGTTTTTTTTTTCTGTTTTCACAAAAAGCCCCCCCCCCCCTCCCTTGGTTCGATTTTGCCCATTAACGAACTTGACCGAGATTTTATGCCCCTTGATTTTATGTATCAGTTTCGAAAAGATGCGGGAGTTGGAACCGCCTACTTCGAAAAATAACTTGTTTGCAGGCGGAGCCGGCAGGGATTTTTCTTTTGTTTTTAATTTTTTTTTGCTATAACGGTTGGTCCTATAAAAAACTTGTCAATATAAAAGTTTTAGATAATACTAAGAGGATTAATAATAAATTTACGCAGATTTGATATCTTGTGAATTGACGAAGTTATGATTTTTTTTCTTCTAAAACCCCCCTTCCACCCCCCCCCCTTGGGGCCGTTTTTAATTATATCAAAAATCTGTCATACATACATTTTCGGCCCTTTTCCTAGAAGTAATAATAACTTTAAACGAATTCGATACGTATAATAATAAAGAAATTATGAGGATTTTTCTGTTTTCACAAAAAGCCCCCCCATTCTCCCCCCCCCCCCTTGGTTCGATTTTGCCTATTAACGACCTTGACCGAGATTTTATGCCCCTTGATTTTATGTATAAGTTTCGAAAAGATGCGGGAGTTGGAACCGCCTACTTCGAAAAATAACTTGTTTGCAGGCGGAGCCGGCAGGGATTTTTTTTGTTTTTAATTTTTTTTGCTATAACGGTTGGTCCTATAAAAAACTTGTCAATATAAAAGTTTTAGATAATACTAAGAGGATTAATAATAAATTTACGCGGATTTGATATCTTGTGAATTGACGAAGCTATGATTTTTTTCTTCTAAAACCCCCCATTTTTCCCCCCTTGGGGCCATTTTTAATTATATCAAAAATCTGTTATACATAAATTTTCGGCCCTTTTCCTAGAAGTAATAATAACTTTAAACGGATTCGATAGGTATAATAATAAAGAAATTATGAGGATTTTTCTGTTTTCACAAAAAGCCCCCCCCCCCCCCCCCCATTTCCCCCCCCCCTTTGTTCGATTTTGCCCAGTAACGAACTTGACCGAGATTTTATGACCCTTGATTTTATGTATCAGTTTGGAAGAGATTTATGCAGAATTTTTCCAGTTATCGTAGTCAGAAAAAAGTGACATAGATAGATAGATAGATAGATATAAACTTTTGAACTGGGGGTGGTTTTGGGTTCTGGGAGTCATGATCGGCGTAGATCTGCAAAAATTTTTCAAAATTTCCAACTTAAGTGAGAATGTAATAGGTAGTATTTCTTACGAAATCTACCTAAAATGAACACATACCAGTTTGAATAATATCCAGAAAAATGTAAAAAAGCTATATTTTCTTGCAAAATCGGTGGAGGCGGGCGTGCATGCTCAGTCCTTGCTTTCTGGAGCTCATAGAAGGGAAGAGCCAAATGTTGCTATTTATTGTGGGAGGGGGTCCATCGGCCAAAACGTTCGAGATATGGAAAAATGTAAGACATTATTAAATTTTGTACTTTTACGTCTTAAACTCTGCAATCAGTTTGAAAAAAAATATCGTTAACACTTTGGAAAATTATTTTTTCAAAAAAGGTCCTTTTCGCAGATGACTTTTTCTCCCTTTTGATGATGCTACCCTAGAGCTCGATTTCAGAAGAACCTATTCACAAAAAATACCTATTTAAAGCTAAGGCTTTCTTCTCTTCGACTGTGCAATATGTTTTGAAAATACGAACTTTAATCCTTTCGAAAAAGTTCCCGACTGCAGGTTGCCCCTCGAAGACTATCTTTTTTGTATGCTAAAAGTAACTAAAAGTTGGTATTTCGACATAATCTTTTTAGAGTATCTCTGAAAACTGGATTTACATCACCTATAAAATTTTCAAAACGTTTGGACGAATAGAAGTATTTAAAAAATATATATCTGAGAAATTTTCAATCAAAACTCTAAAACTCTGGCTGTTTTGATGCAGCTTCATTTCATGTTTTCACAACTAAATATGCATATTTTTTCACGAAATTTTAAAGAATGCTTGGATACACTTATATATTTGTAACCGATTGAAGTTTCAGACGATAAGAACGGTTTTCGTTTTGTTAAAAGACCCGACGTGAAAACACACACACAACAACACCCCCCCCCCCCCCCCCCAAAAAAAAAAAAAAAAAAAAAAAAAAGGCGAGAAGAAAACATTTCTTTTACAACTAGATATATTTTTTTCACGGGCTGCAAAACAGTTTTATTTATAACCGATAAAAATTTCAAAAATTTCAGACAACTGTTTTTCACTATGAAACGACCTTACGTTTAAAAACAAGAAAATATTGTACGAGCTCTTTTACCACTAAATATCAATATTTTTTTGCAAATTTTTCTTTTAAAAATATAAATTTATACAAAATTGTATTAAAAATATAAAATCATACAGATTTGAGATTTATTTAAGGTTATCACGAGCCCATGTAACATTGAGTGTGGTCAGCTAGTTAATAAAATAAATATGTATCTGTATACGTGTCTGTCCATCTGTTGGTGATGGCTAGGGAAATCTACCGTACACAGAGGTATGAAAATTTGTAGGATAGATGAAGACAGTTCAAAGTGCACCTGAGACTGAGATTTTTCATTTGATAATTAGCCGAGATGCTAATTAAAAACCATAATGAATATTGCAAAATGACGAGCTTCTTTTGTTCAGGCAATTGTGCCTGCACTTTTTCAGTGCTCCATGGGAAAGCCCCCCCCCCCCTCCCCACCCCCTGAATTAACACTGTCTGGGGAAACTACATTTTCAACACAATAGATTAGAAGATATCATTTCATGTTTTAAAAGAATGAGAGACTGTAGCTTGTTTTTGTTTTACATTATTTAGGTTTTCTTATGAACTTTTAGTCAGAATTAATTACTATTAGTCAGTGCATAAGTACTAAGACAGCTCCTCTTTACTAGCCCAAATTCAGTGATCTCCCATGATATTTAATGATTCTAGGTTGCCATGGTGATTACGTCCTATTTAAGATGGAGTCATATTATTTCCGTATTACTGAATTTGTATACCAAAATTATTTAATTATGGCAATCGTATAATCTACTGGCAGTTTTTTGAATGATGTTTCCAGAGAAATATGTATTAAATGGAAAGAGTCTAAATATGGATTTGAAGTTCTGAAATTTTCCAAGCTATACTTAATTTTCCCATTGGAATTTTCAGTAAGTGTCAACAAAAGATGATGAAATTTTGCCAACTTAAAATGTACTTATTTTATAACTAAAATTAATCTTATTATAATAACAGATGATGCAATTCATTTTTTTCACTGAAATAATAACGATGACTTTTTTACATTGTATTGTATTGGATATTTGCACATAGTATAATTTTACTGTAACAGAATTGTAATTAATTGTTCGTAAAAGTGTATTGAAACTTAATTTCATAAAAAAAATTATTTATAATATGAAAATCTGCACATAAAATAAATTTTGTATTAATGCATTTTTACATAAGACTGCAACAGCTATTGCACCAAGATCTGAATATTTATAAAACTAGTTATAGTATGAACACACTTCACTTGTCATGTTAGACGTACAATTTCCAACTTGTTTTATTTAGGGATGACGATGATGGGAAGGGGATTAGCCTAATATTTTTTTTCTTTATAATAATTTTTTATTGAGATAATATAACAGTTTGTGCAACTTTATTGTAAAGTAATAAAACTGTTTATTTAATTCACGTGTGTATAAAATAACACGTGTTAAAAGACAAGCATTTTTAAAGAATTAAAATGTGAGAACTTCTCATTTCTCTTTGTGTGGGTTAAAAGTATTTTTTTTTTCAATTTTTAATTGCATATTATTCCTTGTCTGCAATATTTTTACTCAGCTTTCACTAAAGTTTTCTTCTTCTTATTTTTACAGAGGTTTACACAATATTTAGCGTCTAGTAATTGTACATTTCAACTAGGAGGCTTCCTTGACAAAGTGGGAGTACAGTGTAAGTTCACTTTAATATCTTTGTATTTATTTCTTGTACTTGGATACTAACTGCTTTTTATTTTTTATTAATGTGAATGGTTTCTAATAATGATGCAGTTGATGTATTACTGATATTGATTTTCTTTAACTAGCATATGATATGTCAACGTTCATCAGGAGGTACGCAAAGTATCTGAATGAAAAAGCTGTATCATATCGAACAGTAGCATTTGATTTTTGTAAATGCAAAAGGGGGTGAGTATTCTAATTCTCTGTGTCTTTGTCACTCTTCCAAAATATTTCAAGTACATCTAAAATGTTTAAACTGTTTCTCTTCCTAAAGGATGAAGTTCTATAAGACTGTCAAAGTGGCCCTTGCAACATTCATGTTATTTTTAAAGTATATCACAGGACAGTTATTAACTGACAAGACACAATGAAAAATTCTCTGAAAACTGCTAAATAAATAATATATAATGGGTATTAAAAATAAATTGATACTACAGTAAAATTATTTATTGACATTACAAAAATATAATTTATTGGTATTGTATAAATATAATTTTATATAATAAACTTCTAAATAATCTCTCCCTCCCCAGGAATTTAAGTTCAAAATTTATTTGAATGTTTTATAAATCCATATTTCTCTAACATAAACATATCAAGATGGTACCTTCATTAGCCCTCTGTGTGTGTGGGGTAGATGTAAAAAATAATCAAGTTTCATCGCCAAAATATGTCAATTTACTCAAAATCGCCAAATTATGTCAATATAATTGCCATGTATTGTTAATGGTTAATCCAATAGAAAGCAATCGAGCAGTATTGGTCCTTTTCCTATGAAAGCATAAGATTTTTTACAGTGAACTTAAATATTATATAATATGGAATAACTTTAAAAACAATGTTAAAAAAAATTACTAAATTATTAGAAAAAACATTTATGTTCACTGCTGAATGGGGCTTTTTTTATAATTTTATCCACTCCAGTCTTTTAATTCAAAAAAAATTGTACATTTTTACATTTGTTAAATGCAGGGTGCTTTTTCTTAAAAAAAGTGTATGGTTACTCTTAATTTGACTCCAGGAAGTCACCATTTTGGCAGTGTGTCTTTGAGTGTTTTTTTCCCAGTGTAAATGTATAAACAGCTTTGTTGTTGACAAAAGTATACTTAAAACTTAAAAAATCCTGAATATATATACTTTTGAATTTGGTTTAGTGGGAATTTCAAAATTTAAATTTTTTTCTTGTTAGATTTGCATATTTTTTAAGGGTATGCATACTAGAGATGCGACAGACTCAGCTCTGTTTTTTTAAATATCGGTCGTCAGACTCTCATTCTTTCTGAAACTGTAAATTTTATTTTTTCATGTATAGAAAAAATAAACTTATTATTTTTTTCTTAAAAGTCACTCATTCCATTCCATTTCATTTCATTTAATGCTATTTTGATCAGAATGATTGGGAAACAAATAGTGTTTTTCTATTCTAGTATTATAATGTTATTTTAAAAGATAATTTGATATTTGTAGATTTATGTCTGGCATTGATGGCGATGACCAGTCAATATGGTGTCAATTGAAAGAGTCACGAATAATGAATTTTCTTTTAGTTAGATTTTCGTTTGTGAATGTAGAATATTTAAATGGAACGTTTATTTTATTTTTATTTAGAGATTTAAAGCAAAGAGGATATTTTCTTCTGTTTTTAGTCCACCAGCATTAGGTTGAGAAAATTTTAATCTTCTATTGTGTATGAGTCATAATCGCTCTTCACATGAAAATAAACATTAGTGATTCTTATATCTGTTTTTCATCATGAGCTCTGCTCATTCTGAGTCTGTGCTCTTTGCATTTAATAAGTTACTTTCATTAGATATCTTCAAGTATAAATATAATTGCCATGTATTGTTAATGGTTAATCCAATAGAAAGCAATCAAGCAGTATTTGTCCTTTTCCTATAAAAACATAAGATTTTTTACAGATAACAGCATCAAAATTTTAATTTGAGCTGATTTTTAGGGACACAGCAATCACAAAAGATTCTTATGAGGAAGCAATCCATTATAGTTAAAGATGTGCCCCTTTTATAAGAAATTGAAAAACGTTGTTTGATTCTTCAGCATACAAATAGTAATTTCTGCAAATTTCACGATTTTATTCATAAAATAGACTTCGTTAATGTGACCATCAGATTTGCTTGTTGAGGAAGAAAAAAAAAAATATGAGACTCTTTAAGTATGAAGTGTATTTTTATCTGATACCAAACTTCTATTTTGATAAGATTGAATTCAAATTTTCATAAAATTGTGCTAGGGATTAAGTTATTTCTATGCAAGAAGTTATTTAAAAATGAGAACAATTTTTAAATATTATGAAACATTTTTTTCTATTGCATACTTTCAGGCTGTAATGACACAAATTTTTTTGGTCTCTGTTTTAAAATTGTTTTGCCCAGGTAAGAGCCCAAACACATCTATAATGCATACCCCCACCCCCTAAAAAAAGCATTATATAGAATTAATATAGGGATTTCCATCAAAATAAAAGGTTGAGCTTGTTGTTGAAAATTAAATTTTGTGTAGAAGTTTTAAGACTATTATTTTAACTTTAGGAAAATTGTTTTTGCTTTTCTCCTATTGATAAAACATTAATTTTTTTTTTTCTTAATTGATCTTTCCTATTTATCCTTCTTCCCCTTCTTTTCTTTGAAATTCTAAATATCAACATAATTTTTTTACGATAAAAATACGTAAAAGGCCATATTTCAGTATTAATCAATCTTACAACCGTCTTAGAAGTACTGTAGACTCCTGATTATCCAATGCTTGATTATACAACAAACTTAGGTAACAGACATTCCTCGCATATTTCATCTTTGTCAATATGTCTAAATTTGTTGCTGTAATAAAAAATATCAGGAAAGTTACTTTTAAAACTTATAATCAATTATACAGAGTTATAAACATGGTAAAATTTAAGGGATTAAAGTACTGTTAAATTATTTAAATACAATAGTAAATTTTATTAAAAAATATAGAATCTTGTCACAGAATTCATTTAAAATATAATCAATAAATTTAATTCATTTAATTTAAAACTTATAATTAAAAAAAAAAATACTTTAAATTCTTCAGATTTCCAACCAACAAACATCCCTGCATATTCAGATTTTTTTTTTTTTGGGGTCCCCAAAATCTCTTTTCTCTCAATCACTTGTAAAATGTATCACCTTTTTTGTACTTACTGAAAAATAAAGTTGCACAGTTACAAAAAATTTTCCTTTAAATTTACATTTTTATTCATAATATTTCTTTTATGGTAATAGCTATTTATTTTACAGTAGCAGCTATTTGCTTTATTTATTGTAATTTTAACTATCGTATGCATTCCTTAATTGTACAAACAGTACAAACATTAAACTGTAATGTCATCCTGGTTACCTGACAATTTCATTAATCTGACATAACTCTGGTTCTGCGAGTGGCGGATAATCAGGATCCTACTGTATTGTTTTTTAAACAAAAATGTTCCAATAAAGTTACACATTGGTTGTATTTGCATTATGTGTCATGACGTTTCTTGGCCTAACATTTGAAGACACTATTGAAATGTTATAGCATTTCTTGTAAAAATATATCTGAGGAGTTCACTTTTGTATACCCCACCAAAAAAAAAAAAAAAAACGTTGATTACAAGAGTAGTATTTGAGCAATGATTTTTTTTTACTTTCTTGTTTGGAGTGTATATATGCATATATGTGATGCATGTATAAGTTTTGTGATGAAATCATAACTGTAACCTTAGCATAATTGTAATTGTGGGAGCTGCTGTAACAAACTACCCTTTCTTTAATAATAATAATAAAAAAACTATACCATATTTTTGTTAATCTCTTCCTGAAATCTGCTCCATACAGAGAATATAAGATTGGATTCATAAGGTATCAAGTAGAAATTGGTTGATAAAAAACAAACTTTTTATTTTCAACAAAAAGAGATTTAAAAAAATATCGTGCAATTTAAAGTATTAGTTCTAGTAGATAGAAGATATTTTTTAGTTTGTTGTTTTTATATGTAAAACTTAAATATCAGTTTTTTTAATTCAGAAATTGCTCTGCTGAATAAGATACCACTATTACTGATTTTAACAATCAATTAGTTTTCTCTGTATGTATGAAATATTTTATGTACATATGATAATAAATACCTGTATGTGTTTCACATTTATCTTTAAAAGCTTAGTTTTTTACGCTTTTTTAAATTTTTTTAATGGACAAATTTCTTAATTGAAATTCTATTTCTGTAAACATCTTTAATAAAATAAAAGCTATGTTTATGTTATTAGTAAGCATTTTATTCCCTGTGCATGTGGAATAATTTAATTATAAATAATTTGAATTGTATTTAAGATAATATTTGATTTTACTTATAATTTAATAATAAAAATTATTTAAATGTTTCCAACAATGTTTGGATTTTAAGCAAATTTGAGGACAGATTCAGTTTACATAAAATAGCAATTGCATACAAGATTAGAAAAGCTTTAATTCTTTTTAATTTTGTAAATGGGTTTGAATTGGAAGATTTATGGTTTTTAATAATAAGATACACATTTTAATTTTGTTTAATATATAAATTTATTTAGATAGTTTGTTACATACTAGGTATGAAAGTTTTAATATCTTTTTAAAAAATTAAATGTATAAATAAAATGTAGGGCTTTAAAAAAATTGCTAAATGTAAAATCTCATCACTCATGGTAAATATGCTTTCATTTTTATTAATGTAACTGTTATGTTATGTACATAAATTTATCTAGAAGTTGTCAAAACTTTTAATAACTCTTTTAATATTTCATATTTAAACTTTTTACTCTATCTTGTACAGGAAAGAAGATGGCCAATTAAGACAAATGAATACAGAACAAGTAATTATTTTTTTTAAATATTTGTAACAATGATAATTTCTTCCATAGTTTTCTTCTTTATTTATAATGTATTTTAATTCATTACAGCTGTTGAAAACATTACCAGCACTACAAAATCAACTTGATGCTTTATTAGAATTTGATGTAAGTGCTTTATTTTTATATTCAGTGAAATGTATAAAAGTTTGTTTCTCTAATCTTGTAAAATATTTTTCTTGTTTATTTGTGGTAAATTTATTTGAAACTTGTAACAAGATCTTTTCTCTAAAGTAACTTTTCCAACCTCTAATCTGTGGATTTTTTTTCATCTTTATTAGTGTGTAACAATTCTATGCAATTAATTTTCTACATTGCCTAGTGGTACTGGATAGTACAGTTAAGTATTTCCACTGAATAGATATACCATATGTAGCGTCGTATTTGCAATGTCCTAAAGTCTATACATTTTTTAATGTAAACAGTAAAATTTATGCAAAGAAAGTAAATTCAAATATATCTAAGGTTTTATGCCAAGATTCTATTGAGGATAGGTTTGATGAGAGAAATTATACTGGGTGATTACAGATAATCAAACTATAGCAAATGCACTATATCACGAAAAATAACTAGACACTTTTGATTTTACATGTTTTCTCTAATATCTAGAGAAATGCTTGACGAATTTTTCTGGAATTTTGGGGATATAAAGAGAATGTTTGACATCATATTTTGACCATTTTGATAGAGAGCAATTAGGGAACCAACAATAAATTGAAAAAAATATCTGGAATTTGCCTGTTTAAAAAAAAATTGAAATGATCTGTAGTTGCAGCACATGATTATGTGGATACTGTACAGCGTACAGCATTTGTGTTCATTTGTGTTAGAATAACACATATATTAATGGACAGGGCTTGACAAATACGGTCATCAGGTCGCCACTGGCGACCAAATATTTTTATCTGGCGACAAAGTTATTTAATCTAATGGGGTTTTTGTTGTTTCTGTTTTGTACAAAAATTGACCTAAGCTTTCTTGAAATGAGCACAAATGCCACCCCCCACCCTTTCCCAATATTAAAAAATAAACTTTGAAACTATATTCACACAAAAAATATTTTTAACTTCTGTTTTTAATTTGGCAAAAATAAGTTCATCAAATGTAAATTTTAAAATAATCAAATCCGAATTATTTGAGACTTTGACAAAAAAATAGGTAAAAACTTGTTTTCCTGCTTCACTATTTCGTCGATCCGCTCTTCAGCAGATATAGATTTTGTAGCATTCAACTATCTGGACATTTGAAGCATTCGACAATCAGCATTTTCCGAACATGTCGGTTAATTCACTCTTTACAGTATTTATTTATTTTTTTGAAAGATATAGGATTTTGATAAGTTTCATTAGAAAACTTAGTTTATATTATCTTTCTAAACTATGTAACTAATAATTCCAAACAATACCTGTTATTATTTTTCCTCAATTAATCCATAAAAACTTTTGTGCTTTTTGAAAATTAATGACGAGGAAGGAGGGGGTGGTAAATATTTTTTTTCTGGCTACCTGATTTTGTGAAATTTGTAAAGCCCTGTTCATGGAGATAATAAAGGTTTCTTTAAAATGAGAAGGTATGAAGTTTTAAGTTTTCTGGAAGAGTTGGGAAGTATGCCTGATGCATCGTTTTTTGTTCTTGTTTTCTTTTCTTTTGAAGACATGGATGATCAATTGTAGTTTTACTATTAAAATCCAATTGCTTTTTGCTCCATTTAATCAAGTCAGCTTTTCGGTTCAACAATAAATGAATCCACATTCCTGTACATATGAAATAAGTTTTATCAAACCATATTCTGATATGAAGTCCTATCTTTCTGTTGCAAACATCACATTTCCAAATATGCTACACATAAAGGTGCAATCACATTTTATGTCCAATAAAAAAAAAATGCGTTCTTTTGGAAGAATCTTTTGATTGGAAAAAGGTACATCATTTTTCTCATTCGGCTGAAGATATCAAATATTAATTTTAAAAAGCCAATCTAAACATGAAATGGCAACTATGAACAGAATTTTTTTTTTTTTAAATGTCAAAATAAGCCTTTTAAATGTAAAATAAGCCTTTTAAATGTAAAGAGAGACCAATCTCATTTCTTCTGCATTTTTGCATGCATGGATTTTTAATGGATTCACTTTCTGCTATTATTGATGCTTTAACCCTAGAGATAACAAATATCAAGTCATACTACAATATATACACCTTTATCCCTGCATTTAATGTCAAAATTGTTTATGTTCCTTTTAACACATAAGTCCCAAATTCTGTCATATTTACTTCTGAATATTCATTATTATTCCTTAATCTGCTTTTCTAATTTCGTCTAATTAAAATGGGAAATAATGTTTCTGTCTTAAATATCTTTTAACTGTTTTTATAAATATTTTGTAGTTGAAAAACTTTATGCTGCAATCTAGTTATTGTTGATTCAAAAATTTTAAAAGAACATTAAAATTCTAATATCCTACTTGAAGACAAACATTTAATCAATCTGTATTAACTCTAAAGCATTAAAAAACAATGTAATAATTATAAACACTTTTAGAGGGAATTGGTATACATAAAACCAGGGGTGCAGAAAATGTTTTTACTCCCAACATTTCCCTCAATCCATATGAAAATTTCCCCAAAATAAATTCTGTATTACCATAGGTATAGAAAATTTTGCAATATACAAGTCGCCTCTTTAAAAACCTACAGACTGAATTTGTAACATGTCTAGTTATTGGAAAGGTAAGTTAATGCATGTAAGTTTTAATCTAATTCTTATGCCTAATATTTATTAATAACTGCACAATTTTAACCAACAAATACAATTTTTTTAATTACCTTTTCTGATAAATTGTCAATTATTAAGAAACTGCAATCTTCCACTGTCTTTGTGTATGTTGTCAATCACTTTTGATGTTTTGTAGATCTTGAGTCTGCTTCTTGTAGAAAATCTAGTGAAATGATAATTTCCACCATGAAAATGATGTCTGTTTAAGGATGCTTTTAATAATTCTGTAGCTTTATGCATTGAAGGTCCATTCAATGATATAAACACTTCATGAAAGAGATTATCAGATTTTAGAGTTCTGTTATAAATGTGATTTCCAATAATAGAGCCAACAGATTCACAAACACATTCATTGCAAATTTTCAAGCAGTTTTCAAATAGGTAAACTATTTCTTGTACATCAGCGTACACATCAAGATTGGTAAAAGCTTTTTTTCTAATATAGCTGTCTTGATCTAGAAGTGATGGTTTCTTTTCAGAATTCGGGATTTTTTAAATTAAATTAAGCTTTTAGAATGTTTTTCTTCAAAGTTATCCACTGATTAAGAAGACTTTTCTCATTATTAAATTTAAATTCTTTTATATTTTTGCTCACCCATTCAGTGAGAGCTTGTAGTGAGTTTTCCACCAATGGTGCTGTGAGATCTTCTTGATTTGATTCTCTTTCTATAGTTGGGGTAGAGCTCAAAATGAGTTTACTACTGAAGTGTCTCATATGTTTTACAATTTTTAGTTCACATATTCTTTGTTTAAGCTGAGCAAAGGTTTTTTTAATATTTTCCACCAATGGTGGTGTTGGGATCTTGATTTGATTATTTTTCTAAAGATGGGGTACTACTGAAGTATTGTCTCATATGTTTTGCAATTTTTGGTTCACATATTCTTTGTTTAAGCTGAGCAGAAGTTTTTAATATTTTTCTTGGGAGTTTGAAACACTCACTTTTTATGTTTTCTTGTTCAATGGTGTTCCTGGTCGCCAGAAGGCGACTAAATGTAAAAAAAATGGTAACTTTATGCTATGCATCTGATCGCCAAAGAGGCGATTTATATTTTTCATGTAGTAGTACATCTGATTTTTTAGTGCCGTTTTGTATCCAGGGATATCACTTGCTCGCCGAATGGCAGATTTCCGCTTCTTAATTTAAAAAAAAAACCTAATCGGTCATTTCTGCAGAAAACAATCGCAATTTTCATCAAGTGATCACGGAAAAAGAGTATGATTTTTGTCAAACTATCGCGAAATAAAATTGAGATTTTCGGGAAGGGACCGCGATATTAAACCGGGATTTTTGTCAAATGATCGCGGAATAAAACCTCTATTTTCGTCAAACTTTCGCGAAATAAAACCATGATTTTCATCAAACAATCGCGAAATAAAACCATGATTTTCATCAAGCAATCGCGAAATAAAATCACGATTTTTGTCAAATGATCGCGAAATAAAACCGCGATTTTCAACAAGGGACCGTGAAATAAAATCGCAAATTTAGTCAAACGATTGCGAAATAAAACCACGATTTTTGTCAAAAGATCGTGAAACAAAACTGTGAATTTCATTAAACGACCGCGAAATAAGATGACAATTTTTGTAAGACGATCAAGAAATAAAACCATGATTTTCGGCAAGTGCGCACGAAATAAAACTGCAATTTTTGACAAACGATCGAGAAATAAAACCACAATTTTCATCAAACGACTGCAAAATAAAACCACGATCTTCATCAGGCGATCGCGAAATAAAACTGATTTTCGTCAGACGATCGCAAAATCAAACTGATCTTAATAGACATTCGCAAAATCAAACTGCGATTTTCGGCCAGGGACCGCGAAATAAAACTACAATTTTTGGTAAACGGTTGCGAAATAAAACCGCAATTTTCTATCTTGGGAAATTATGTAATTCATTGTTAAAATCAAAATCAGTTGTATATTTTTCCACAAAATTTCCCCCGATCCTAGATCGCCGGATCAGACATATTCTGCACCACCTGCATAAAACTTTCTAACTTTTCTAGAAAAATAAATTAATAGTTGAGGTTTAAGATTGAACTTTAATGATTAGAAATTTATTTTTTTTTAAATGTGCTGTTAATAAATTATTAAAGCATTTTGAAGAGCTTGTAATTGATTTGTATTACATGAGCATATCAGGTGAGTAATGATTCCACACACATGAGTCAGATGCATTCTTCCATTACTAACTTGGCAGATCTATTTTAAACAGGTGCAATTTTTTATAACTGTGATAAGTTTTGCCATCCTTTCAAGAAAATACAGGCCAGTTATTTAAAGAATCATATGCAGGGATGGGACACCTACTCTAATTGGTTCCAAAGCTGTAATTGTGCCTGTTTCAATACTTACTCCAAGAAACATTTATATCTGCTCTAAAATGTTGATACTGGTTCTCCAGATGAGTTTGTACTGTGCCACCACTGCATATTCAATGTAGCTTTATTTAAAGCATTTTTATTCTTTAATTATATGTTTAAATTTAATATTGTATATTTAAAGCATTTTATGCTTCAAACGACAGATTTGCAAATGCTGAGTATTAAGTCTTTTTAATGCATAATATGTACTTCAGCAAATTAATGCATTCTATATTATTTCAGTGTTCTACAAATGATCTGTGTAATGGTGTAGTAAGTGCGTGCTTCATGTTGCTCTTTAGGGATCTCATTAGATTATTTGCCTGTTATAATGATGGTATCATCAATCTTTTAGGTAAGGCCCTTTGAGTTTTTATTGTGCACTAGTTATGTATTTGATTTTAATATCTAGTATAATTATCAATTTACCTTTTCGTCACTGTGGGGACATGTCCTAACAAAATAACAGTCAATGGTGAAAGGAAGGATTAAAGAACACTCATTCTTTTTCTTACTTTATTTTTTAGTACAATAAGGGATAGGACTTGAAATGTGGGCTCAGAGTTAAAATTTTAGGAGCACCAGCATCTCTTTAAAAAAAATTAACCATCTAAGTGTGTAGCAGTAACATTTACATATCTTTTTAACAATTCATAAAATACGATATTTACCTACTTATTTTCACACTTTATTGTATTTCTTCACTATTAAAAGTAGGATGTGTGAAAAATATACACGAGTTATTTTCCAAGGTGGTTCTCAAATGACCTGCTTAACAATGCGAAACTTTCTGATGCATTTTCTGACTTATTTTTAAACATACAGGCATAAATTGGCAGGCCTGACTATTGAAGCAATTTGGAATTTAAATTAGTTTCCATATTTTGATAAATAAATTATTTGTCGAGTTATAAGCAATTCATGTCACGTGACGACATATTTTTCCCCTTTCTCGTGCTGCGACATCACAAATTCGGTTCAAAATGCTGACTTTGACAGCATTTTCTGAAAGATCTTCTACCTTTACTAAAAAATGGAAAACATTTTTAGGTTGCAAAGTTTCTGAATAAGAACACCTTCCAATTTTATTCGTTTCCAAACAAAAAGGAATTAAAAAATATTTCATAAAGTAGCCAGTTTGGATTTGAGAAACAGCCTTAAATGTTTATTAATATTAATTTTTCTTAGAGGTAATCTGCAGAAAAACTATTACTTGTAAGTTCAACCCCTGAGGGCACTTTCTATATTTTGAAACATGAAATGCTCTGTTACTTGCTTTGCTTACTTGTTAGTTTTATTTGCACCATTATCAAATAAATGCTTCATTACACGAAAATTAGATTTAATCTTAGTATTTTTTCCCCAAAAGCAAACTGCTGTAAATTTTAATGTCTACAGTAAAACTGTTTGTTCCATAAATGTATAATTCTTGCAAAAACTATCTAAGCATTTTAGTAAAGTCAATGGAAATCTCCAATACTTGATATGTTTGATATAGTGTCATTGGTTATAAAATCACTTGCACTTTTGTAGTAGGTGAAAGGAAAAAAAAAAAGCAGGAAACAGAATAGTGAAATTTCTCTTTCGATACCCAGAACTAAACACTGCTTTAAAATTTAAATAGTCTCAGAAATTAATATCATTATCTCAT
The DNA here is from genome assembly GCA_963931845.1 of Maratus michaelseni. Classification (NCBI taxonomy): domain Eukaryota; kingdom Metazoa; phylum Arthropoda; class Arachnida; order Araneae; family Salticidae; genus Maratus; species Maratus michaelseni. The sequence goes on along the minus strand of OZ007600.1, from coordinate 25,455,678 downwards.
GTGATTGGAATCTACTTCAGCAATTAAAGTTGTGAAAATTATGGTAATATTTGTTTTTTATTGAAATTTTCTTTTGAGAACAAGTTTAAAAATTTTATTAACAGCGTTTAAATTCAGAAATTACAGAACTGGAAAAAAGAGGGGGGGAAAAAATCCGCTCAAATGCTAAGAGGATTTTTGAATCTTAAAAAGTTATGTGAAATGATTATTTTCTCCCCTAAAGTTGTGCTCCTTTTGCAATGTAACATTTTAATATTTATAGAATTTAATAATTTTTAAAACTTGGTTAATTTTCCGACATTTTTCTGCTAGTGGGGCACAGGTGATAAACCACCAAATATTCTTTATAGTTACAACTGCATACAAGTTGCAACAATAGAGTTAATTATGCACCAAACTACATTTGTTAACATGCCAAATGGCTGTGAAACTACAACAATTAAATATATATATTTTTTTTTACTTTATTGTTGTTATAATTTTAAACTATATTAATCAAAGCACCCTATAACAAAATCGAAAGTGCTCTGAAAATTAATGCGCTTTTGTTAAAATGTTACAATGAATTATTTTAATTATACAGCAATAATTCCAATCATCCACACATGTGTTCTGAATGTAATCTGGGTATGCAAAAATTTAGATAATAGGTGTAATAATAAGAACAAGTTGGAAATTGTACGTCAAACGTTACAAACGAGGTGCGTTCGTACGCACGTTTTAGAATTAAATTCATGATATCCCGTGCGTAGAACGGGTTAAACAGCTAGTTAAGTATATATTTTATGACACTGTTCATACAAATATCTTAACTAGTTATATAAATATTCAGATATATATGTATCAGCTAGTTATATAAATATTCAGATCTTGATGATTTTTAATTCTGCGAAATGAATTATATCGTCTGCATATTAATTTCTGTAATAAAATAAGCTCCTATAACAAAAAAGCACCGATTTAAAAAAAAAAATTAAATTTCTTAATAAATATTTTTATTAATATCTCCTAAAGTTTTGATTCGATTTTAATAAAATTTGAAATGTCTCGACAAAATTCTGCAAAGATAATATATTTTAAATTGCAAACCATTTGGTTGGGTAGTTTTTGCGTTGTTATATGCGGACGGACAGACAGACGGACAGACGGACGGACCAAGCGACGACTATAGGTGCTACGTATTTATATAATTACGAACGCACCTAAAAAGGGCATTTTCTTGAATTAAAAAAAAACACTTAAAATGCTTTTTGTTATTAAAAAAAGTAAGCCTTAGATATTCATAATATAATAAGCCTTCATAGGGTCACTTTTATTATAAACAATGTGTTTAAAAAAAAGAAAGAAAAAAATTATAGATTAAAAAAATATATAGATATATCCTTATGAATAAATACATAGCTTTCATTTTGCAACTTTTTTATTGCGTGAGTACCTGACCCACATGGCATTGCCCAGGACTGCAATGATAACTTTAAATATACCTAAAATCAGTGTTGGATAATTTTATGTTTTTAGACTAAAATCTTTTCAAACAAATCTAATATTTTGAGCCCTACTGTCTTCGGCAGCATACAGTTTCAAATTTGTATGATTTTATATTTTTAAATAAAAAATCTAGTCAAACGAATTTGGGCAACTTACATAAAGTGTGAACTTTTTTTTAACCAAACATCAAATTTGTAAGATTTTATATCTGTTAACCGATTGTGTATTTTAAACTAAAATCTTTCCAAACGAACCTATTGAGGGTGCCCCACTGCCTTCGGCGGCACACACTGGCCATAGCCAAAAACATATAAATGAAATTTAGTTCATTCTATGCATAACTTCATAAACTTTTCGATGATAGAAAGAGGACAGACAGACATTTTGTAAAAACATGTTTTTCAGGATCCTCAGACCTTTAAAACGTGCAAATCCAACAAAAACTGGAAGTCAGAAAAAATTTATATTACAATACTTTATTCTATTATAGATAGAAGAAAGTAAAAATGACCCAATTAGTTGCATCCATTTATATGTGAACACAAAGAAAATATAATTATAAAAATGATTATATTTTCTTATTAGTTGTATCTTCAATCCACATTAACTTCTTAAAGTATAAATATCAACATATTTACCATTCAACTACATTACTAGTATTTGGTACTTTGAATTGGGGGAAACAATTTTTACCTTTTCAATGCCTAATTGATTTCTTTATCTGCTCTAAACTATGATATAAAGTAAATTATAATAGTTAAATATAAATTTTAAATAAAATGATTTTTATGCCTGATAAAAATTTTGTCTGTTTTATCGAATTAAATAAGCATTTATTCTCAAACTTCTTTTATTTATGTATTAAACAAGAATGTCTTTAGAAATATTGCAAATCATATTTCTTTGATTTTAATAGTTTTAAAATTAAGCAAATGTGATTTTTAATCTCATATTTATATTTTAGACCATCAACCATCTGACTGAAATTGGTGAATTTAATCATCTGATTAAAATCGTTGTGAACACAATAGCAAGAAATATTGAAAAAATAAAATCTTGTAATGTGAAATTCAGATTATTTTGCACATTTTTTGTGTCCACGTGACTTCTTTTTGAATGGATTTTTTTTGTGGTTATTATATATACTATCTTTCTTTATTAATAAAAGAAAGTTTTTGTGTGTGTGTGTTTGTGGCTAGAGAAATCTATTCCACATAAAGGTCTTCAAATTTTGTTCTGGATAAATGAAGACAGTTCTGAATGTACCAGAGGCTCGGATTTTGAATTGTTCATTTTATATTATATGGAACAATACATGTATTTAAAAGTTTATCAGTTAGTGAATTTTAATAGTTTAAAGCATATTTAAAATTACTTTTTACATGATATATCTTTTTGTTTTTACCTTCTTCTGATCAAAACAATTCACAATACAGTATTGAGACTAATTGCTTATGCTGTTTCTTGGTAAACACGTAACTTGGTAGTGTTCCAGGACTATGATATTCAAATCACCAGTTTGTCTCTGTTCATGGCAGTTGCTTGTAACAGTGACTAACATTGCTTGGCAACCAATCGTATTCTGCGTAGAGTTTTTATGTTTTTAAAGTGGCAGCATATGGTGTATATATTTGCTTATGCTTCTTGTAAATCATCTTGGAATCAAAATGTTGCCATTCACTTTTGCATAGATTTACTTTTCCTGTTAATTCACTGCTGTAACTTTTGTTATGTTTTTACGATAGCTGCTGGCAGTTATGTGTTATTCATAATTTAATTATATGACAATAAATTTTAGTTTATTTTTTAAGTTGATCAGCAAAATTCAACTGGTGCATTTTGTATAATGTGTATAATTGTCTCTTCATAATCATTAAAGCATTTGGACTATGATTCTACTTTTTCAATTCAGTCTTCCACTTATTAGTACTTATTCATTTTTATTAATGACTTCTGCTGCAATTAACTAAAGATTATGTCTGATGAAGTTAAAATATTTTTTCTACTTTATAAATATTTAATTTATATTTAATTTTCAATTTTTTAGTGTTTAAAATATTTCATCATTGCAATTTCACAGTGAATTGGCATATTTTAGCAAGCACCGTTTGGTGCCTAATTAACTTCATTGTAGTTAACTCCATAAAGAATATTTGCTGATTTACAACTTATGACTGGCTAATGGGGAAAGACCTTAAAATAAAATTTATAATCATGTTTTAAATTTTAAAAATATTAAAATCTATTGTCATTGAAACCCCACCTGTGACTGTCTTTTTTTAAAAAATAATTCTAGCATATCAAAGCAAGTGAAAAATCTATTATAAAATTACATCTTTACATACCGTAAAATCCCGTTAATCCGCCCCCCTAAATACGACGGAAAATCGTAAAATAAGCAGGGGGCGCTTACACGGTATTAAAATTGTAGTATATGATATTTATGGAAAGGGGGGGGGGGGGAGATGCTAATGGCTGACCATCGAATGCATGCATTATTTTAATAAAGTAACAAAAGAAAAAATTTTGAAAAAAAAAATGATAGACAAAATAGATAAACAGTATAACTTCACGATTAATGGCGATTTCAGATTATAGAAAATTCTGGATTTCAGAAGCTTTGAAACTGGAATGCACTTAGATAAATAATAACACTAATATCTATAATTAATATGGTAACAGAAAAATAAAAGAAACTTAATAATTTAAAATAATTAAACACTGAGAAATTGCAGTTGAAAAGGTCCTGAAGTAATTTCGAGAACTAGTAACATTTTATGTGGTGCCGCCATCTGTTGTAAGTTAGGAAGATTAAATAACCGTTTTTTTAAAATCATGATTTCGTATCTATAAATGCTAAATAAATTATACAATTCACAAAAATTGAGAACATGTAGAGCGAATTGGTAGTTTTGCCAGATTATTAAAACAAAAAACATTACTACCACAAAGATAGCACAAATTACGCTACAAATTCGACTGTGTATCGACAATTAGATTGATCTGATCAATCAATCAATATTTTTTGTGATTGGTTTTCATAATAATGTTAAATACGACTATAAATTCTTTAATAAAATAGATTCTGTTTTAAATCAAAATATTTTCCACACAGCATGAAATACACATTTTTTTAACTTATTTCATGAGAAACTTTCACTATCGATATTTTTATTACCTTCATATCGCCATAGAGATAAATTTACAGCAAAACTAATATTTGGTTATATTGCTTTTTCAGATCAACAGTGTGTTTGTACATGTTTGCGATATATCAAAGAATCGCCACGCCTTTCTGATCTTTCAGGAAAAAAAAAAAAACACTTGGGAGATAAAATTTTTGGTGTTGATCTTGACGTGCACGGCAAAATTTCTTTTGGGGGAGGGCACTTTCTCGGGATTTTTTGAATTTTTCAATTTGTTTACAAAGTGGGAGGGGGGCGCTTAATCGGGAAGGGTGGATTAACGGTATTTTACGGTACATTAAAAAAAAAATTATGTTAAATAAAAGAATGCAATAGGATAAATATTAAGCATGCAATAAAGGATAATTCACACAGTTTATTATATTATATTCTTGTTAATTTTTTAAATGTTTTCTAGTATTCTATAGATATAATGTATTTTAAGGTTCATTCTCGAACATATCTATTGTGTAAAAACAGAATTTGGTGTACTTGCTTGTTATACAAATTTAAAAAAACAATTTATATATGATTTGTTATGTTATAAACTTGTAAAATTTACACTTTTTTCTCATTTTGTAATTTCAGAAAAATATTTTGAAATGAATAAAAAACATGCAAGAGATGCATTAGATATTTATAAAAAATTTCTCATCAGGATGGACAGGGTAGCTGAGTTTTTGAAAGTTGCTGAGGTATGCAGTTAATTTTTGTGTTTGTGTGTGTGTACTATTGCTTTTAAATGTATGTAATGAACTAAAAATTTTTAGATTATTTTGAAAAAATCTGTACATTTTTATACAATGTGTTGGACTGACTATTTCATTTATTACTTAAAGCTGAAGTTTGTATTTAAATTTGTAATTTAGAAGTTTTTAAATTTGTGTTAGAGAACGCTTCACCTTTTCATAACATTGTTTTGCAGAGCTAATTTTCTACCCTGTGAAAAATGCTTTATTCACTTTTCTTGAATTTACCTGCCCTGTATAAAATTTAGAGGTATCTGAAAAAAAAATTTCAACATTTTGAATTTAATTTTTTGTTACTGACTAAAATAATGTTAGTTTATTAAAAAGCTCAGACTTGTCAGTTTTTACCCTTAAGTCAACTCTAACATACAAAAATTAAAAAAAACAGATAAAAATACAGAGTTATTTTATTACAGAAACTCATAAATGTTGAAAGGAAATTTTTTTCACCCTTCCCTGAACCTTAATAAACAAATTACTATTTGATGCAAAGAGTTATCCTTTGTATTCTGAAATTTATTCGTTATATCCTATCCTAATAATATTATAAATCCGATTGTGTGCAAATGTTAGGCTGAAGCCACCGTCAAAATGGAGAAATTAATAGCCTTGTATCTTTGCATATAGGTGGATTATAATCCGGAAATGAACACAGACTGGTTTTTGTTTATTTTATTCAAATACTTTTCTTAATAATTCAAAATTTGATTATTTTCATGGAGAATCAATGGACATTTTTAGATAAAATTTAACCATTTTACTTTATCGTTGCTAGGGCTTTAATCGTTGCCAATAAAAATGTGGAAAAATAATTTTTCCTCAACAATTAAGTTTCAATTGAGTGATTTTCACGTGAAAAATGAGAATAATTCAAAATAAGATGAATTTCTGTGATATTTGAAACAACAATATGGAGTATTTGTTGTTGAATGAAGTATGAATGAAGTATGAATATCGGTTACATTAAAAAGATCTTTTTCTGTCAAAAACTGCGTTATAATTAGAAAGAAGAATTAACAATAATTATATTATTAAGAAAAAGATTTCGCTTGAACCATGGAACTATGAAAAGGATTCTTCTTGGCTTGAACAAATGATGTCATAAATAAAACATGTATTTTCAAATATTCGTAATATTACAAAGAGCATGACTATCAGTGTATAATAAAAGTATATACATAATGGACGTCATATTTAAGATGAATAACTGAAATATTTTTTTTGATACTGATTAATAATAAGCTTGAATATCAGTTACAAACAGATGTGAGTTTTCTGCTAAAATTCTCCTCATTATTGCCAGGAAAAGAAAATTAACAAGAATTATATCATTGAAAAGAGATTTCTCTGGGATCAAAGTGACGTCATAATAAAACTGGATTTTTTAAATATGTTTCAAATGGAGCGTGTATCAATTTCATACATTAATAAACACTGAGTACAGTGAAAGAATAGAGAGGTAATGAACCGTAAAATCGGCTTGCAATATGAAGCCGGTTATCACTCAAATCATTAGTCCCAAGAGCTGACTTCATTGGATGGGAGAGAGGCTACACGTGGAACAATGACTGGATTCATTGGACGGGGAGAGGTTTTCAAAGCAAGCCGCCAGTTGTTTGGACCGACTGTAGGTTGCATTTTCAGCATCACGCCAAACATGAACATTTCATCTCTATTTAATCTCTGAACTCTGTGATTAATAATACAAGCATCAGTAAGATTATTAGGAAAAGAAAATTGAACACAAGTCTATTAAGTTAAAATCTGACTGTGTGTATTTCGCAACTACTCCTCTTAATGCAACGAGGATGTCATATAAACTCTGAGAATTTAAAATTTTGAATTAGATTCCGAGATATTAATATTTAGTTTTGTAAATTTTAATGAAATTTCTCTAAAAATGGAACTTAAATTACTCCATTTTTGTGGATAAAAAAGGAGAAATGTTTGTTTACATATAATTTTGGGTTGAAAAAGCTTTGCAATTTAAGTGTTACGTTTGCATGTAATTTTGGGCTGCAAAAAGCTTTGCAATTGAAGCTCCTTGCATTTAGGTGTAGAATTAATTATTTCTCCCTATTCACAAGAATTGAATTTAAAGAAAAAGCATATACTATTTCCAATGAATTATTTTTAAATGATGGCTGTTAAAACGTTTCTCAAAGTTGTTAAAAGTAAAATGGTTTATCAGGTAAAATTGACATTTCTTTTTACCCAATTCGTCGATTTACACGATTTTATTTGGCCGTCATTTTTCCATTGGTTGCAGTTTCCTTTTCGCGGTTATTTGGCACAAAATTTTACCTTTTTTAAACTGATTTATGTCAAGGCCCCTATAACAAAGAAATATCGTATTTTCTTCTATGAAATGTGATAAAGAGTTAGTTAATTATTTACGTTTTTAATTATCAGGAGTGAAATATTTTGCTTGATTAGTACATTTATTTTTCTTTTAATGTTACGTGAACGAAGTCACGGGTAACAGCTAGTATATATATAATACCTTTTGAAATTAAAATAAGACAAACAAGTTCTTCCAACAAAATCTGACGAAATCTTTAATTATTTGTATGTTTTTCAATAATCTCTGATTATTTTCTTTGCATTTAATACCACACTGTATAGCCCATTTTGGCCTCTAAACTATATACTAGAATGAAATGATAAAAAAATATACCCTTTTTTAAATTTTAAAATTCAAAATAGAAAAAGAAGCTGGAAATTTTAAGTTTATAACTTTTAAATCTAATGCTTAAATCTAATTTGCCTATAACTTTGTTTTCCAGCCGAACATTTATTACTTTCAGACTTCAAATTTGGACGATCTTTAAGATAAAAATTGCTGATAAAAGCTCTCATGATTTTTTGATTAAGTGCACCCAAATCTTGACCAAGCCTTGTTTTCATAATAAAGCCCCAGACATCAATCGAGCTAATTAACCAATAAAGTGAATTTACCCTCTCAGATTGACACCTGGAACCTCTACTAGGGGAATAATGTAAATTATCCATGTATATAGCGAGACAGCAATAAATTCCTGATCTTTTCCTCTAATTAATTGCCCATTGAAGCCATTCCACTTGCAGGCTGTTTTCTGATGAAGAAGTGATAATCAACTTGACGAATTTCCTAATCATGGGACATTAACAATGTACAGACTCTCAAAGCAAATGGGCCTGGTTTATAAAAGAGATCATGTAATTGCAAAGGATTAATGTGGCAATGCCAAGGGAAACTGTACTACTTTTTGTGTCCCGACTAGATCCTTAAAATATTGATGCTGAAAAGATAATACAATAGCTTTTTTTTGTTACATATATATGACAGTTTTTCTTAAATATATCAAAACTTGAAAATTTTCAGGTAGGGGAGTTTCTTAAATGATTCAATAAATAAAATTAGTATTTAATCACTTAACAAAAGTTACTAAAAAGTTACTTCTTTCCTAAATTTATATTTGAGTTTGCCAGTATAGTTTTTCATAAAATACTTGATTTGGATACAAATAATAAAGAAGGATCTCCAAGTTTTTGTTACCCATAAATAGGTTCTCATTAAGTTTTGTTCTTGATTTCATTTTTTAATGAAGTGTCAGTTCTCATAAGTGGGTTGTAAAATTTAAGTTTTAAAATAAGGTTTGATTGGAGAAGAATTGATGTACAAATTAAATTTCTAAGAGCAAAATCATATATATTTTTTTAATATGCATGAAAAAAAAATATATATTTGAACCAATATATAAATTGTTTAATATAATATTGGAAAATATGACAGTTGGAAAATATTGGTTATTGAGCAATTAACTATTGCATTAAAGAACAACATTTCAGCTCTTGTTACCATTAATATGAAGCATATCTTTAAACAACTTACTAATTTTCAAAATAACTTTGTAATTACATATGTAGATAAATCTCAAAATAACTATGCCATCATATGCAAATTTTATTATCAACTTCTTATATCCACTGTTTCTTCTGATAATTCTTTTCAAGAACTAATGATACCACACTAATAAACAATTGTAAAATTCATAGTTATTATAAACTACTTGATATATTTCCTTAACTAACCTTAATTATCCATATTTGGTTCTTATACAAAAATTTCATAAAACACCCATTAAATTCAGAACTGTTACTATTGAATGCAGCACATATAATAATAAAACTAACAAAATTCTATTAAAAATAATCAAATTTGCACACATTGTATAAAAAACAGCTTTCAGTTAGTCAGTATTCTCAATGATCTTAAATGCGTAAAAAAATCTCAGCATATGATTTCAAAGATCTTTTTAAAAACATTAACTTATTAGATCTTCATGCTAGAAGAAATGCGTTATTTAAAATATTTCAAAATCAATTAACTCTTCCTATACATGTGGACGCGCAGAGTACCTTCATACATTCACTAATTTCATTATATATATAATGACTACATTTTACAAAATAATACTATTTATTTACAGAAAATCGGCATTCTACAAGGGGGATGCACATAAAGTTTTCTTAGACTTACATTTACGATAAAAATATAATATTATAAAAGTATAATAATAGGATAAAAATATTCTGAAAATTGAAACCGAACAAATTTAAAAGGAAAAATGAACAAATTAAATACCTTGAAAAGCGGGAAGGGTTGGGCTTAGGGCCCTGAGACTATTGAAAGATTCTTGGGGCTTCGAGCTTAGTGTTCGTCTTGGCTGCAGTCAAGGGTGGGTGGGCTGGGAGACTGCCGCAGAATTCGCCAAGCTTGGCATTTGATGTGGTCCTTAATATGTCCCTTATGCCGAGACACTAGCGAAAGCCAGTAAGAAAGGGAGGGGGGGGGGGATTCTGAAAATTGAAGCCGGACAAACTCTTATATCACTATGTGTGTACATTTTGCAATCAATGCTGACCAATCAAACATTTCTCAATTTCCAGTAAATTATCCTACTAATTTAGAATTAACAGAAAACCTATTATCTAATACTATTCATTTTTAGACCTAAAACATATACTGCATGATAACAAAAGAAAACTGGGTTTAAGCTCAGTGCACACATAAAATATTGGTTGTTTCATGTTTACTGTTAGCTGGAATTCACATGATTTATGGTATTAATTTTCTCAGTAATAAAAGAAATGATATAAATGGAATTTGAACACTTTTTTCAAATTTAAAAACCTGCTTAATATGTTACATGATTAGTTGTGGCAGATCTGCAGTACTTATTGTCATTATGACACGCCAGTTGAAACACTGGTTTATTGTTTTACAATTTTATCTAATATTTGTTTGTTTAAAAGAGTCAAATGTCTTGAAATTAATAATTTTATCTGTACAACTTCTGAACCTGTCATCTGTTGAGCAATTGCGGGCTGAGCTAAAAAGAAGAGAACATTTGTCAGAAAGGAATACAGTTGAAAAATTTAGAAGGAGTAAAACATTTCTTAACTCTTCAGCTCTCTCGTAAGATCTACCAGAGCAATTATCATCTTTTCAATTGTTTTGAGTTATTTAGTCTTTAAATAAGATATTTCTTATTTTAATGTTGTAGTATGGAATACTACAACAGCCTTACTTATTTACTGCACAACAATGCAGAGGTGTGAGCTATATGACTCAAGATTAAATTAGAATTTAGCAAGCTAAAATCAAAATAAAATCTCATAAGTTAACTAAGCAATAGTACATTTTACAATGTTAGCCGTCCTGGTGTTGTTAACAGGACAAAAACAAAGGGCTAATATTAATATTGCAGATTCAGGAAATGCTAAATTATCTCTAGCTATAAAGCTTTTTTAGAAGTTAACCCATCATAGTTGGAAATGTGCATTATAGTCTCTTGTGAGAAAAGGTATCAATTTTACTCAATCAATTTTTTAAAATTCAAATTGCAGTAAAATGCTTTTATGAATATCATGAATATCTGAGAGTGAAATAATCTTTAAAATAAAATAAACCCAACTCTAAAACAAAACAGTGCTTATAACTTTTGAAACATTTTTAGAAAAACCTTAAGTAACTCCATAATTGGATAGTACATGATATATTCTTACATTCAATTTTTATTAAAAATATAAACATTCATGAAATATTCTCATCAAAACGTTGCTTAACTACCATTAATATTTAAATTTAAATATTGTATATTAATGATAATAAAATTCAGATGCCCACATAAAATCCCCATTCTAAAATAAATGCCAGCATAAATGATTAACATTAGAAATAGAAAAAGGGCGGAATAAAAAGGCTCACCCATGCTCCCAGTGTCCACATCATGTGGCAGTCCTCCTTCATTTTAGCAATATGGCTCAAGATTCATTTAAATTAATGTCGCTGGGTGGGCATTGTCCTTTCTGCTGTGATCTGATGTGCAAAGAAGTGTTGTACAGTATAAGATAAGAATGCTAACTTTTCAGCTTCATCCTTTTTTTTTTTTTTCCAACCATAAGTTTTATGTCTGCATGATGTTAAACGTGCACTCTCTCTTCTAATACTTTTTTCTCCTAAAAAAACTTCTAATAGAGCAACCTTTTTCTCATTCCACTAGAGGTCTCTGATTGGACCAAAATGACATCACTTCTGTGATATAATGTATCGTCACTTTTATTTGTAATCTCCTGCTCCTTCTCTAGGAGAAAAGCGTCCATCAAAAACATTTCAAACCATTCTGAGAGTCATGTTAAATCAGTGCACCTGCCGTTATAGACAATCTGTTGGTTTCTATTCATATGGTTGTCGGCCGCTCTGAATAGATTGGCACCTGCATGTTGGGTAGGCAAAGATACCCTTTTGAGCAATTGAGCTACTGTCCCAAAACAATTAAAAATAATTCTTCAACAAATTATGCTGCCAAAATACGATTAATATTTTTGAATTTAAAATTAAAAATGCTTTAAAATGTTTTACAAATTAATTTTTATAATTAAGTAAATTAGAAAATACTTAAATTAGTAAAAGGGCAGTGTTTGAATCCCTACAACACGTTTCTTGTAATAGTACCATACACTGCAGTATTGTTGGGCAGTGGAACAATAATTATTTGACAATTTTCATTCATTACTTCTAAAACTGTTATACTAATGATAAATCATAAAAAGATATTAGTATTTAATTTTTATAATTCATGGCGGATGTGTAAACACAAGTTAGACAATGTGGAAATATTGAGAGTCAAAAGAGCTCCAGGAAGTTTGAAAAGTCATAAAAAGCATGTGGTTATAACAGCAAGTATTGATTAGATATAAACAAATTCATTAATTCCCCAAGAAGTCAGTATATGGACCTGAAGTTGCTTCTGGCAATTTTTTTTCCCCTTGAAGCACATCCTGGAGAGTACATTGGGAATTGGAGGGTTAATAAGATGCCTAGAATCAGTAGATCCTCTTATAAGGGGCCACATAAAGATATTAGGAGTATGGCCACATAAATGAAAATATAAATTTATCTTGTGTAATATTTTTTTCTGTTTTAAATACATAATTATTCTATCATTTGTTTCCCAATAAACTGCTGTTACTTACTTGTAGGGATTTAAACACTTTTATTTATTTATTTTTTTTTTTTCAGAAAACATAACAGTAAGATTTTTTATATTAAAAAAAAAAAAATAAAGTTATGTAATTGTTCATGTAGCAATAATTACATAATGGTAGTTTCTAAACTTCAGAGAATTGTCACAATCATCCCCCTTTCCAAAGAAAAAAAGCTAAGATATTGATAAAAGCTAAAGTACTTTTTAGGCATTTTAGTTAAAATACTTGTTTGTCAGAACCCTGGTTACTAGTTATAATCATGTCTAAATTAACTAATCATATTGTTTCCAGACTTTCTTATGATATTATAGATGAATGTATCTTTTTTTTTTTTTTTCTTTTCTAGAATGTTGGCATTGACAAGGGTGAAATTCCAGACCTTACAAAGGTAATTTTGAGATCCCCCACCCTCTTAATAATTTGAAAAAATGCATGCGTTCTTTCATAAATAAATAATGCACTTCAAATGTAACTTTTATTTTGCATGAGAGTTTAGCCTTTTTCTTGTATCGGCACATTTTATACCCCTCTTTTTTTAGCTAGCACGTCGTTGCGGGCAACTCCCTGTATTTAGTTCTAATCATGTGAGTTATTTTTAGTTTCTGTTGCACTTATTTTCTTTTTGCATGCTTTATTTAACTTCTCCCCTTTAATTTAAATATTTCATTAAATTTTTCTGTTTGCATCATTTTCTTTATCTTGAATTACTTTTTTAAAATTTGTTGAAACCTTAGTTAATTTTCTAGTTTATTTTGCAACTTCAATTTTACATGATTTGATTTTTTTTTTTTTCTTTTTAAACCTGATACAATCTCTCAATATAGAGTTACCCTTGGGAACAATACACATGTGATTTTATATGTAAGATTGCTCTATAAGAACAATGTAAAATTGTGTTTAGAACCTAGTGATGGATTATGAGGAAATGTAGTATAAAAGAAGGTTACCCAATATTAGCGAGATCTTCTTATACTGAGATTTGATTATATTTTATTTTAAATAAAACAATTATAAGTTTTTACCAAAAAAAAAAAAAAAAAAAAAAAAAAAAAAAATTCTATAAATTTATATTGTAAATGGAATTTGTATTTTTAATCCTCAAAATATCTATCTTGCAACTTCATGTGGATCTTTTGATCAATTATGCCTAGTGCTGTGTTTAAAAAAAAAAGTGTATAGGGGAAGGAGGGAGGGGGTAGAATGTAATAAATATTTGGTTGGCTAAATACTGAAAATTAGTTAGATATTGTTAGATATTTAGCCGAATACATTAATCTTATCTTCTTTTTCTTTATGCAATATTTTCTGAAATCAAAATTGCGTATTTTCAGACACATTCATGAAGACATTTTCATTTTTAAATGCACAAAATGTTCAGCTATTTAGATTCAGATACGGAGAAATCAAGTAGAAATTTCTATTAAGTTGCTGAAAAAATATTCAGAAATGGTGTGAAAGTTGCAGATTTAAACCAATTTTATAGACACAATTGTCAGGAAAGAGTCTTCACTAGGGTGCAGTAGATTAAAACTCAAGATGCAATACTATAGAAAAAGGAAAAATGCTATTCAATTTTAAAACACTTGGATATTAATGTCTGTTAAATTTCATGCACATATAAAAATGACTTTGTGATTGTATCAGAAAAATTCATATTCAGCAGTATTTATTTTTATTCTTTTTTAAGAACAGCTTTAAATGTTTTTAATACAAAATGCTGCAAAAAATTCAAGATTATTCACACTGTTGGTCTCGGTTTCTGTGTGCGCTTTAAATATGTTTTCAGTAAGTTTTAAAACTTTGTTGTGCTGGTTCAACTCTTAAGTTTTGTTAAATATGTATTTTCTACATTTAAAATTTTGTTCACCAGTAGCAATACAAATACCTCCCCAAAAAATTAACTTGACTAAGGGCTATTTTAGAAAGTGTCTCATGTGAATCATGGGGGAGAGTAAATAGAATTTAAGGAAGGATAAAAATATTACTAAATAGTAGAAGTGAAAAATTGTCTTTATTTTAATGGAAATATTAACTTACCACCCTGACTTACAGAAAGTCAATTTAATATATCTAAGTATAAAATAATGAGATGCAAATTCTATTTTTTTCTTATGACAAGTTAAAAAAAAAAAACTTAATAAGCACATTTAAGTGTTCTTATATTGGATAAAATGTATATGAATTTCATGTATCTATATAAAATAATACAATTTGTAATTTAGAATTGGTAAAAGTCTGTTTCTTTATTAGTAAGTAGATGTTTGAAATATTACAAAATTACATCAAGCTGTCAAAATTTTTAAACATACAAAGAACAATTTTTTTTTTCTTTTGTGTTTGTGTTTCTATTTTTAAATAAATATGCATATGCATTATGTGTATATGTATGTTTATATATTAAATATGTATGTATAATTAACATATATAAAATCAAATGCATTAAAAAAATATATTGATATTCGATATTCGGCCAAATTACTATTTGTTTTATCCCTAGTATATACTACATAGACAGAGGATATATGCTACAGAATATATGCCAGGGGTTGATCTAGGAAAAATTTGGAACCTATTTAGGGCCCCTTCACAAAAATCCATGTAACAAAACAAGTCCCTTCACAAAATTAATTTTAATAAAACAGGCCCCTTCACAAAATTCCTTTTAATAAAATAGGCCCGTTCACAAAATTTCATTCCATAAAAACATACACTTCATTAATTATTTTTATTTTGTTATGTTTTAAAATGTATAATTTGCAAACAAAACAAGTTCACCAGCAACAAAAATTTTAGAAGTACTTAAAGAAGCTATTGTTATTATTAAATGCTTCGTTTGAATTTGAGTAGCTAAATTTCCCCTTTCCTTACAAAACGTTATTTTTCACAAATAAAATAAATTTCACAAAAATATGATAAATTTCACAAAAATAACTTTTTTTTTTTTTTGCAAAATGCCCCCATGACTCCTGTATGCTATGACTTTAATTGAGAAAAAGAGAGTAGACAGAGTTCCTTAACAGAAGCAGAAGGCATACAGTATATACCACTGTATACCCTCCTCTATAACTCTGATTATACCATTATGCTAGATAGATTTCCAATGCTGTATGTATTCAAAATAGTAGTCACCCCCCCCCCCCCCCCCCAAAAAAAAAAAATAAATAAATAAATAAATAAAAATAAATAAATAAATAATAAAAAATAAATAAAAAATAAAAATGCATTTCTATCTCTAAATTGCCATAGAAAAAAAAATGAAAATAACGGTTCAACTACAAAAATTAAGTTTCTTTCAATTTTTGTTATAATAAAACTTAGGAGATTGTCTTCATAGTGAAATTGTACCAAACTCTGAAATTTCCAATAGAACACTGTTTGAAGATTGTATTGCTATTAATTGATAGACATTAATAGCAATACAAATTAGACTAAATCTGCCATTTTCAAAAATAAGCATATATGTTCTTTAAGATTTGATGAAACATATTTTTTTGTGGTTCACTTGTATTAATATATCAAAATGTCTTTTGGGTCATGCCATTTCATTAATGTATAGGGAGCTACACAAAATAATTAGACTACATTACTGACTATGGATGGTAATTTCTTAAACTCCATTTTAAAATGTGTTAAGTGGTTTCTAAACAGTTTACTAACATATCTTCTTTCACCTTATTGAACAGTGCAAGTTTCGGAACAGTTTTTTAAATGTATGGGAAAGTGTTTTATAATCTATGCTTGACTCATGATTTTGTTCTTAGTATCTGAAATTGAATCTTCTTTAACTCATAAACTGCACAAACAGTTTTCAAATATGCAAAATTCAAGGTGGTTTTAAATGAACAATACTCCAAATAACAAATTGCGTGAGAAATAATAATCTTCGTGCAACACAGAACTGCCATACCAAAGAATATGCTACAAACTTATGCATTGATTCAGTGAAGTATTTGCTTATGGTATTCGAATTGAGTAACGTATTTTTAGTAGTTTAGAAACAAGCAAATTGTAAGTCAATGAAAAAGCTGACCTCGTTCTTTTAAAGTAGTTTTGAAATTTATTTTTAATAAACTAGAGCTATGCATTTTAATATCTACAGACTCTTGTATAACGTAGAGAATTAGACTACTTTCATTTTTTGTGTTAACAGGAAAATTAAATTTTATTAACAGGCTAAGATTGAAAGTTCAAGTTACTGGTTTTGAAATTTCTGATCTGTCATTGCATTATTAAAGAGTGCAGATATTAAAATGATCTACTGTTTAGATTTTTTTCATACATTATTTCATTATCATTCCCCTGGAATGTAAAAATAAAAAGTTAATATTTCATTTAACATTGAATCATAAATTAAAAAAATTTCTTGAACAAATTCCCTACCAAGTTTAAATTTTAAGGTGTCTTGGCAAGATAAAAAAAAAGTCATTTGCATTAGGGGGGCAATTTTGCAACTTATTCACTGCTTCGTATACTCAAGCGATTTGTTCAATATGTAGATAGTTTAATATATACAATCGGATGCAATTTGTCTGATATGGACAAAAGGAAAAATATCTAATATTGACAAAAGATGTATTTTATACAATACATAAAATCTGAAACAATTTATTTAATACATTTATAAAAAAGCTAATACCTATTTTCATAGTTTTTTTATATTGGCAGCAACATATAAAAATTTTTAAAGCCTAAATTGTGCTGATAGTATTTTAAAAGGAGTAAGGCTCCCTATCAAAAGGAAGTGCCTTTCCTATGTGCTACTCATTAAATGTTACCTTTTCAAATTAGCTTTTGTTAAATTTTATAATTATTTTTAAATGTTAAATTCTTTTCTACTTTTGTGTTTCATAAAATGTTAATTTTCTTTCATTTTCAAAAATATATAAAATCGTCTATAAATAAATATCTATGTTACAAATATTTTCTGCTAGTTTGATTTCTACAATTTATATTTGGTTAAACTCATTCAAGCTTCAAATTCCAGAAGTGTTTTTAATAAATTCATATTTAATACTTGGAAATTTTTTTATAGAAAATTCCTCACGCCTTGCATTCATAATATTCAAATTGTAATTGCTTAATAGGCGTATAGCCAACATAGTGAAAAAGTACCCAAGCCGAGACACTAACCCGGTCATCAGTATAGCGCACTTACGTTCTACCAACTGAACATCCAGTGATCAGTACCAACTGATCAGTTTTTAAACCAATGAAAATTTTTATACATGTAAATATGTATTTGAAACTGATGATGGATTTTATTCTAAATTACTGTAGTAGTGCATACAAAAACTTAATACTTGGTAATAAGTTAAGTTTCTGCATGTACTAAGAAAATAATTTGAAATAATCTATTATCAGTTTCAAATAGATAAATTAACTGAATTTCTTATTTTCTTATTTTATTTTTTCTTCTGAAGCATGATTGTGTTTGACTAATATCATAAGAGATGGTAGTCTCTTGAGTGACGCAGCGAAAAACCGAAAACCGTAAGCCCAAAACCGAAGATTCCGTCACTCTCCTATATACAGCTAGCAGGACATCAAAGGAAAATCGAAACGCCGACATTTAATATCTCAGTAAATATGAGGCATACCGTTTCGATTTTTTCACATTAGTCTTATATCTATGGCCTAACTCTATCCTGAAATTTATAGATTTCTACATGCAGTAGATTTTGAGATCTGGAAACCAATTTTTAAGCGAAAATGGAAAATGTAATGGTGTAATGGGCACAGAGTTGTTATCTCGAAAATGGATTGAACGATTTTTTTAAAATTAATATATTATATTAATCAGTTTTAGATGAAGCGTTTAAGATATTGCGCTAACGTAGGAAAACTCTAGTTTTCAATATAATCCACTTTTAAAATCGGACTATTTTCTTATGCTTTTTCTGGTAGACTAACATTACAGATCTTCAGCCTTTTCACTGCTTTTTATTACTGCGGAATAAGGAAGCTCTTGCCTATTACGGTTACAGTTAAACGTTAAAGCATATCCATATCGCTGAAAAACTATTTAGATTCTTTTTTTTTTTTTAATACGAAAACAGTTTTTAATGCAATTTTTAATATGTAATATATATGTATTAAATTAAATTATTGTTTGTATATTTTTCTTTTTTGTTATAATAAAGAATTTCTTATTTCAAAATCTTCATTAAGTCGAAAAATATTTAGATTCCTTGATTAAAATATTGAAATATTTTATAATTATATATATACAATTTAATTATTATTTATATATTTAATTTGTCATTTTTTAAAGGAAAAAAAAATATTCAGATTTTTTTTTTATCAGTTAATTTGAAACAGACTCTAATCAACTGTTTGTTTTGAGTCGCGAATGTTGTTTAGGAATAACACTCATATGAGGTATTTTACTATTTATTTATTGTTTGTTTACTTATTTTGATTAGATTGTCCTTTTAGAAATTGTCTTTTGATTTAGTGGCGTAAATGGTGAGATAATTGTCAGTAGTATTACCTGTTTTATCGTTAAAAATAATATAAGGAAATTGCATTATGGCCAGTGAATCTCTTAAAGAAGTCTTTTAAAAATCAGATAACGATAGAAGATTGGTTTTTTACTTGTTAGCTATATTTTCCAACTCTCCAAATCAAACTTTCCCATCATTCACCTCACACAAATTTAATAACTAAAACTTTTTATTTCAGTGTGATTGAAATACGTTTAATTGTGATGAAACTTTGGTATATTATATAGGGAATTTATATAACGTAAGTTTTCACTTTTATGTATATAAAATTAGATACGATGTTTTCATTATGAAATACAATGTTTCTAATTTATGTTATGGCTTACTTTAACATTTTTTTTATTGACTAAGCCTATCATTAATATAGGGGAGACCGGTACACAGTGAACCTATGGACACAGTGGACCACCCCCTAATATTTTATTTATTTAATTTTTTTTTAAGCTTCTCTTCTATCCTAATAGACAACAGCACTGCAATGATTATTTATAGCCTTCAGAAAGTATGTTTAGCTCAGATTGAACTATTTTATCCTGCTTTGTTGTTTTGAGCTTCTAAAAGTAAAATTTTTCATCATCATATTTTTATTTTTTTAGTAATTAAAGGTTGTAGATAAATAAAATAAAACAGCTTTTTTGAAAAGCTAAGATACTTGTTTTTATTTTACTTTAAAGTTATTATGTTTAAAAGAAAGCTATAAACAATATTAATATGATTATTTATTGAACTTCAACATGGGGTACAGTGGACCACCCACTCCTGGGGCACAGTGGTCCACAATCCACTCTGCTCCTCTAATGCAGAATGTTCAAAATATGTAATAATTGTTTTCTATAAAGAAAGATTGTTTTAAAGTAGAATTAACTGTAAAATAAAGTAAACAAATAAAAATAACAATTTTTTTTAACATAGTAAGAAATATTTTGTTTTGTATTTACTGCCTTTGATAAATATAACTGTAGTCTAATTGTTGATGATTCTATTCAAGTAAGATTCATGAGATGCAAATTGAATGGAAATCAGTTTATTTCTCCCGAAACTGTAGATGAATCTGCTGTTGATGTCAATGATTTCATAATGTTGCTCGCAGACCCAAAATTATTTCTCGAAAATTCCAGGCTCAATCTTACTGATAAGTATTTTGGAATTTCATTTGCAAATTTTATTGTGAGCTGATTTTTTTTGGACTTAAGTAATAACTTCAACTAAATTGCAATTGTTCCTGTATTAATCTGTTATTATTTTCAAAATATAATTAATTTTTTGTTTTTGTTTCAAAATTTATATTACTATGTTATTTTGCGAATGAAGAGGCAACAAAAAAGAATTAGATTAATGAAAAATAGATTTATATTATATTTTAGATAATACCTAATAGTGGTCCACTATACCCTGGTGGGTGGACCAGTGTATATATATATATATATATTTAATGTATTGAAAACTATGTTGTGAGAAAATTATGATGGATGTAAGAAGGTTTAAGGAATATTCAAAAATATTTTCATACAGATTGGTCAGTCTGTTAAAGAGAAAAAAAAATTTAACTGAAAAAGTGGTCCACTGTGTACCGGTCTCCCCTACCCGATTACATGAGATTTTGTTATTTGTATTGATATGTTTGTGTTTACGTATTTTATCAAGATTATATTTCAGCTATTTTTAAGTAAGTTTTTTAAGATACTATATAGCAATGTTAAAATGTTGGCTATACTTTATTAGCTTATGTTAAAGATTGGTCAGAAAAAAAAGGTTGGCGAGATTAAAAAATTTTGTCGATCAGCTCGTGCTCGACTAACATAACAACAGGACTGCTGGGATGGAATTTAATTTTTAAAAAGGACACATTTTGAACCGGTTTGTTTACAGTCCCATTTTATTAGTAGAATTTTGTGATAATTTCCCGAATGACTGGCGAATTTTGCATTTTTTGTAAAAAAAAAAAATATTTAGATGTAATTTTAAACAAAATCTCTTTTCATTTCTTTAATTTGCAAATATTTTAAGTTTTCTTATTTAAAATACTGTGATTAAATGTCCAATGTAAGATTTCCCTTAGTTGAAAATTGTTATGACAGAATTTACACAACTGCAAAAATAATTGATTACTACAACAATGCATTTTCAGGGTTTTTTTCCAATAAAATTAGCTATACAACAGAGGAAAGTTAACTTCATACTATATTTACATTGCAGTAATTTGGAGAGTTGCAAAATATAGCTAACAAGTAAAACACAAATCTTCTTTAGTCTGCGGGTTTTAAAATACTTCCTAAATATTCACTCGACACAATGCAATTTCCTTACCTTGTATCATTTTTATCGATAAAACGGGTAATTGACAATCATCTCACCATTTAAGTAACAATCTAAAGTCAATTTCTAAAAGGACAAGAAAATCAAATCAAAATAAGTAAACAAACAATAAATAAATAATAAAATACCTAATATGAGTCTTATTCTTGTAAACAAGAATTTGCATTGCAATCACCGCTCATGAATACATGACACAAGCGATAGGTTAATTTATTGTTAATTGATAGTAGAGGTGCCCAATCTTTCTAGGCGAAGGGCCACTTAAAAAATTGTTAGGTTGTCGAGGACCACCATCAGTAGCACAGAGAGAATTTTGTTTCAAGGAGATGTTGGGTAGGGGGGGGGGGGATAATTAGCATTATCCATACATACAGCACTGTTCGGTTGCAAATTTGGAAGAATGCACCCACTAGATGGATTTGTGATTTTTATGCTGCTACTTGACAAAATTGTGATTTTTATGTGCCCGTTCTAAAAAATTCATGATTTTTATGTATAGGTTCAACTTTTATGTATAGGTTTCAACTTTTTTACTCAGTGACCACTGGCCAGTACATGGATTTTTTTACTCCTGTTTTTCAGCAATGACCAATAACAAATTTACAAATACTTGATAAAAAATTTAAGAAATTTGTCAAACGATTGTGGAATAAACGGCGAAATTTGTCAAATAGTGTTGGGAAAGAAATCGCGACATTCGTCAAGTGGTCTCTGGAAAGAAATCAGGCATTGCAGGAAAAAAATTAATTATGTCTAACTGTCGTGAAAAAATTAGAGAAATTCGTCAAATACCTTCGGGGGAAAAAAATCACAAAATTCATCAAATGATCTCGGGAGAAAAATAGTGAAATTTGTCTAACAATCGCGGAACAGAATTGCAAAATTCGTCGAATAGCAGTGGAAAAAAAGTGCACAATTTGTTCGTTCATGGAAAAAGTCGTGAAATTCATTAATCGATAGTCGATAAATCACGAAATTCATCAATCGATAGCAGAAAAATCACAAAATTCATTGATAGTGGAAAAATCACAAAATTCATCAACTGGTTTCAGGGGAAAATTTTTTCGAATATCGTCGAATGGCTTCGAGAAGAAAAAAAGTCACAATCCGTCAAATAATTT
Organism: Maratus michaelseni; assembly: GCA_963931845.1. Classification (NCBI taxonomy): domain Eukaryota; kingdom Metazoa; phylum Arthropoda; class Arachnida; order Araneae; family Salticidae; genus Maratus; species Maratus michaelseni. Next base: position 25,432,783 of record OZ007600.1, on the reverse strand, counting down.
CGGGGAAAAAATCGTGAAATTCGCCAAATGGTTTCGAAATTTGTCGAGCGACAGCGGGGAAAAAATCTTTTTCCATTCAATCATCGCAATTGGGACTATTAAGTTTGACCAGTGGTGGCAGTAAAGTCAGTCGCCAAATTTTCAGTATTACTCGCCGATTGGCGAATGGCAATTTTGTCCTATATTTTTACACGCCTGATCGATGAAATTCAAGATTTTTACGCACCCGATTGATGACTTTCTTGATTTTTATGGATCCGTTTGATGAAATTAATGATTTTTATATGCCCGATAAACAAAATTCATGATTTTTATGCATGCGTTCAACAAAATTTATGATTTTCCTTCTCCCGATCCACAAAATTCATGTTTTTACTGTGCCTGATTGACAAAATTCGTGATTTTCAACTGATATGCTTTCCGTCGGCCATTTAATGAAATTCACAATTTTTCTTCTCTAGACAATGGCAAAATTTTCATTTTTTTTTTTTTTTACCGTTTGTTGAAATTTACAATTTTTTCACAAACATTCGATGGAATTCTTGATTTTTCCACGCTCAATATACGAAATTTGCAATTTTCCATGCCTATCGACAAAATTCATAATGTTTTCCCACAATCTATGGACAATTTGCAAATTTTTTCCGCGACTGTTCGTTGAAATTCGCGATCTTTCCATGCCATTCGATGAAATTCATTGCTCGATCCATGAAATTTGCGATTTTAAGTGCCTTATTGACAAAATTTGCAGGTTTTTTCAAGTGATTTACAAAATTCAAGATTTTGAGTGATTGACGAAATTTACAACTCCAGAATTACTGATTTTGGCATCTCTGGTTTCTGTTGACCAATTATTGAAATTTGCGTTTCTTTTTCTAGCGACAAAATGGCGAAATTTGTGATTTTTCCATGCCCATTCGACAAAATTTGCATCCAGTCGATGCAATTCATAATTTTATGCACCTGATCGATGAAATTCATATTTTCCTATGATCTATGGACAAAATTTGTGCATTTTTTTCACGAATAATTAAGGAAATTCGAAATTTTTGGATAGGTTGGCATGTATGGTCTCTGCGGGCCACCAGTTACCCATCACGGGCCACAGGTTGTGCATTCCTAATTGTGATGCAGTTTAGCTCATTCGACTCGACCTCAATAGAACTTACTGATTTTAGTTTCACCACCAGGGCAGTTATGTTCATATAGAACAGAGTGCGCCCCTGGCAGTGGAAGGGGAAATTAATGGATTTTGGAACTAACTCGAGTTCTATGGGTCCCATCACAACATGGTTTGATTCATTCGATTTGACATTGACAGGATATATCAATTTTACTTTCAAGTTTGACCACCAGGGGGTGCATTCCTATCTCAGGTTCTATGGCCCCGATCATGACAAGGTATGGCTCACTCAACTCGAAATCGACAGCCTCAACAATTTCAGCTGTTTGTACAGAACAGAGTGCGCCCCCTGGTGGTGGAACATGGAACTAACAGATTTTGCAGCTAACTTGAGTTCTATGGGTCCCATCACAATGCAGTTTGATTCATTTGACTCGACATCGACAGGATATATCGATTTTAGTTCCAAGTTTCACCACTAGGGGACACTATCCTATCTCGTGTTCTATGGTCCCGATTACGATGAGGTATGGCTCATTCGACTCGAAATCGACAGCCTGAAAGATTTCAGCTATGTTTGTATAGAACAGATTGCGCCCCCTGGTGGTGGAAGATGGAACTAACGGATTTTGCAGCTAACTCGAGTTCTATGGGTCCCATCACAATGCAGTTTGATTCATTCAATTTGACATTGACAGGATATATCAATTTTAGTTTCCAGTTTGACCACCAGGTGGTGCATTCCTATCTCAGGTTCTATGGCCCCGATCATGACAAGGTATGGCTCCTCAACTCGAAATCGACAGCCTCAACAATTTCAGCTGTTTGTATAGAACAGAGTGCGCCCCCTGGTGGTGGAACATGGAACTAACAGATTTTGCAGCTAACTTGAGTTCTATGGGTCCCATCACAATGCAGTTTGATTCATTTGACTCGACATCGATAGGATATATCAATTTTAGTTCCAAGTTTCACCAATAGGGGACGCTATCCTATCTCGTGTTCTATGGGCCCGATTACGATGAGGTATGGCTCATTCGACTCGAAATCGACAGCCTGAAAGATTTCAGCTATGTTTGTATAGAACAGAGTGCGCCCCCTGGTGGTGGAAGATGGAACTAACGGGTTTTGCAGCTAACTCGAGTTCTATGGGTCCCATCACAATGCAGTTTGATTCATTCAATGACTCGACATCAACAGGATATATAGATTTTAGTTACAAGTTTCACCACCAGGGGCGCTTTCTTATCTCGGGTCCTATGCGCCCCATCACGACGAGGTATGGCTCATTCGACTCGAAATCGACAGCCTCAAAGATTTCAACTATGTTTGCATGGAACAGAGTCCGCCCCCTGGTGGTGGAAGATGGAACTAATGGATTTTGCTGCTAACTCGAGTTCTATGGGTCCCATCACAATGCAGTTTGATTCATTCGACTCGACATCAACAGGATATATAGATTTTAGTTACAAGTTTCACCACCAGGGGCGCTTTCCTATCTTGTGTTCTATGGGCCTGATCACGACGAGGTATGGCTCATTCGACTTGAAATCGACAGCCTGAAAGATTTCAGCTATGTTTGTATAGAACAGAGTGCGCCCCCTGGTGGTGGAAGATGGAACTAACGGATTTTGCTGCTAACTCGAGTTCTATGGGTCCCATCACAATGCAGTTTGATTCATTCGACTCGACATCAACAGGATATATAGATTTTAGTTACAAGTTTCACCACCAGGGGCGCTTTCTTATCTCGGGTCCTATGCGCCCCATCACGACGAGGTATGGCTCATTCGACTTGAAATCGACAGCCTCAAAGATTTCAACTATGTTTGCATGGAACAGAGTCCGCCCCCTGGTGGTGGAAGATGGAACTAGCGGATTTTGCAGCTATCTCAAGTCCTATGGGTCCCATCACAATGCAGTTTGATTCATTCGACTCGACATCAACAGGATATATTGATTTTAGTTCCAAGTTTCACCACCAGGGGCACTTCCCTATCGGGTTCTATGGGACCGATCACGACGATGTATGGCTCATTTGACTCGGAATCGACAGCCTGAAAATTTTCAGCTATGTTTGTATAGAAAAGATTGTGCCCTTTGGCGGAGGAAGATGGAACAAACGGATTGTGCCATGCATTTTCATCCTTCTAATTGTGTTACTCTCTCGCTGTATAATTTAAAAGTTGAGTCTTGGATTCCTCTCCCTGGGCCACCACCCTCATATTTTATTGGAGTCCAAGGGGTCTTTTTTAGCATTTCTTTAAAATTTTATTCTAATGATTAATTTATACCCTATACTTAATTTCGACTAATTGACATTTTCATAAATAACCTTAAAAAAGTAATGATATCAGTACAAAAACCCTTAACGGGTTAAAAGTGTTGACGCAGCACTTTCTTTTGGCTCTATGAATTTTAAATATGTGTCTTAAAAGCAATGATATCAAATTTAAGTGACGCTATGTTAATAATTTTTTTTTAAATCATAATTTTCTTTTTAGTTTTATTTATGTTCACAGGTGCAATTATTATCTTAATATGAAAAAATATATAAAATTTATTCGCTGATGCTTTTTCATTCACATCTCTCATGAATTCAAAATATGGGTTTTAAAAGAAATGATATCAAAATTTGAGTGACACCTTGACGTTAATTTAATAGGACTCTTTTAAAATTCAATTTAAATTATTTTTGGTTTGTCTTCTAAAGTATATTTACACATACAAACAATACTTTTAATTTTTCAATACACTTTTAAATATATTACTTTCACTGAGCCTATATTATGTATTGAAATGTATTTATTTCAATAAATTGATTTATCTTCTGTGCCACGCTATCCAAAATCATAAGTAAAATTTATGTAAATGATTATTTTGCGTCATAGTATCCAAACAAAGGGAAATGTATGCAAGTGGATAATATGACGCAAAATAATCATTTACATAAATTTTACTTATGATTTTGGATAGCGTGGCACAGAAGATAAATCAATTTATTGAAATAAATACATTTCAATACATAATATAGGCTCAGTGAAAGTAATATATTTAAAAGTGTATTGAAAAATTAAAAGTATTGTTTGTATGTGTAAATATACTTAGAAGACAAACCAAAAATAATTTAAATTGAATTTTAAAAGAGTCCTATTAAATTAACGTCAAGGTGTCACTCAAATTTTGATATCATTTCTTTTAAAACCCATATTTTGAATTCATGAGAGATGTGAATGAAAAAGCATCAGCGAATAAATTTTACATATTTTTTCATATTAAGATAATAATTGCACCTGTGAACATAAATAAAACTAAAAAGAAAATTATGATTTAAAAAAAAATTATTAACATAGCGTCACTTAAATTTGATATCATTGCTTTTAAGACCCATATTTAAAATTCATAGAGCCAAAAGAAAGTGCTGCGTCAACACTTTTAACCCGTTAAGGGTTTTTGTACTGATAATTTACTACTTACATTTTACTGTTCTGTAAAAATCTGAACCTTCTAATTCTAAAAAAATTGTTAAATTTACACACAATATTTAATGTTTAACACTTAAAATAGTTTTAAGGAATATTTTTAATTTCTTTCAAAACCAATGTTAAATGAAGTCAAAATATTTTGCCAATATTTTATTTTTCATTTATCTTTATACATCCAAACCAATTCTATGTGATTTAGCTTCTGGAATACTTTATCTGATCATGAATAAATTATTGATGTAACATATATTTTTTAATTTATGAATCGGAACGTTTGTTTAAACAAATAATCGTAAAGCATCATTTTCTTGCATGTGCAATAATTTTAATTTTTCAAAGGCTCCAAGTAGTCTTCTGGAGGCACTGGAACAGCATCTTGCACAACTAGAGGGAAGGAAGGGATCAACCCCTGCTGCCTCTACGGCTGCAAGGTATGTCAGTATATTTTTGCATTCTAAAGATAATTTTCATAATTTAACTTTACTTATGTGTTATCCATGCCAAGAAGATATACTGTCAACAATGGTACCATAACTTGGGGTTACTTGGACCCAAAAGGGACAATTTTTGTATATGTCTTGCTAAATCATAGCCTAGAACATATTGAGCTAATAACTGAATTTTTACTATTTTTGTGATATTTTTCTACGATTTTTAACCCTTTTCAGAACACAATTTTTCTATATATATCCCATTTGTGTATGATGTTTCTGTGTTGTCTTTTTAATGGTTATATACATCTATACTAATAAAAGAAAGTTTCGCTTTGTGTGTGTGTCTGTGTGTCTGTTGGCGAATGCTAGGAAAATCCAGCCCACCTAGAAGGCTGCAAATTTAGATATAGGTAGTCCAAACCCTCTCCTGGTGCACCATTACGTCAGAATTTTAATATTTTGAAAATTAAAGTAGTTATTAATTAACAACTGATCAAAGATCACAAATAAAAACGTCATTATTCAAAAGCTAGCTGGCGCATGTGCAGAAACCAATACCCGTATCTTCTGGAATAGAAGAAAGAAAGCACAACACATCCCGTTTTTGTTTTAAGTTTTTCTAAATTCGCCATGGGCAAACAGTTAGAAATACAGAAAAACCGTCTACATATTCTGAAAGAAAATACTTATACGTCTCAAACAATCTGGTTGGTTTGAAAAAAATTTACATTTAAGCCTTTAAAAAAAAATAATCAAAGCATTGAATTCATGTTTTTTATTTTCTCCCGTTTTCCAAGCCTTGCATCCACCGAAATATAAAAAAAATACGGAAAAATGAAGGTCACCAAATTAAAGAACTGACTTTGCCCTTTCCAAAGCTCCCTTTGGTTTTAAAAAATACAAATATTAACCCTTCAAAAAAAATTTGTGCGCAGGACTCTCTTTTGCGAATTCCGATTTTCTATGATATATAAAATCTGGCATCATCTTTCTAAAATAACCAAACAAAAATCAAACACACCTAAAGACATCTACGTTCTGTCGGATTTAGGCAGAAACCTTTAGTTTAAAAATAAAATCACGTTAACCCTTTCGAAAACGTTTTTTACCGTAAGTCAATTTCGCTTTAACTATTTCCCCTATCTTTAAAAATCCGAATTGGCGTTTATAAACAAGATACGAAAAACTAAAAATACCTCAACTAATCTACATCCCTTTGTTTTTTAAAATCTGGTATCCGTTTTGAAAATTTTTAATTTTAACGCTCCAAAAAAATCTTTTCCAAAACTCACTCACGTGATTTTCGTTTTTCGGTCCAGGTTTAAAAATCAGCATCGACTCAGGAAATGTGAGTACGGACAAAAAGTAGACTCCAGATCATAGACGCGTTCATTTTCTTCAAAACGCATGATTGGGTTTTAAAAAATATCTACATTAACCCTTTAGAAACCGATCGATTACATAACCAACTTTCGCGATTTTCGCTATTTTGGCAATGTTTACCCGTGGTTAAATTTCAATCCTACTAGGAAATTTGGTTGGGTCGAGTGTTCTGAAAAGGCCTCTTCCAGAACAGACTGTGTCCCCTGGCGGTGGAAGGTGGAACTATGGACCCGATTACGACGGGGTTTGGTTTAAGTTTCGTATAGAACAGATTATTAATATTTTTGGCCCATGCAACGCCAGGCGGGTTAGCTAGTAATATGATAAATTATCGAAATTTGGGTTCAACTAACACCCAGACTTAGATTATTTGGATCAAAGCTTTGTTTTTTCTCCTTATAAAATAAATCGTTTCAATAGGCGAAATGCTCAAACAGGACCTAAGATCTGGGAAATAATATATAGATATTATTTCCCAGATATTCTTATAATTTTAATTATAAGAATATTATTATTTAAACTTAGAAATTAAATTGGAAAATGCATTGGAAATACATAACAGATTGTGTGATGCTGTGTTAGATATTGTAGCTATCTTTTGACTTGCTAACTTGTCCTAATAAGAGAATAATACATGGAAAAGTTATTTAACATAGGAGCTGCAGGGGAGAGAAAAAAAACAACCAACTGACACTGATGAAAAGTTTTTGCACCACTTATAGTTCAAAATATCCATAGGTCTAGTTATTTGAAAAAGTCTGTCTCTCTAAGACATGTATTTCTTCTGACCTTGGAGTTTTTAAACATTCTAAATTTTCAGTCGTAAAAGTCTGTACTTTCTGTTTTTATGAGATCTTTTGTAATTTTAAATGAGATTTTTTTGGCTTCAGATCTGCAAATAAATTCATGTGAATAGTGACTAAATCCTTTAATTAAGAGTGTATTCAAATCCAAACTGCTTATTTTGAGACACATTTGTAAATTCATTTTTGCTCTAAAATGCATCCAATTGGCAGGTTCTCTTATTCAGAAACTTTATAATGTCCGTATTGTCTCGATTTTTTGATAAAAGCAGAATATATTTAAAAAAATGCTGTCAAAGTGGACATTTTGAACTGAATTTCCCAAAGCGATAGCGCTGGAAACAAAAAAAAAAATAATAATAATTGTCTGTAAATCAATTTCTAATTAATTGAAAGAAAAATAAAAACATGGGGCCCTTATAAATGTCTTTATAAATCACGCCACCAAGTTTCCTGTTGTTACTTTTAAAAATAAGTCTGAGAATGTGTCTCAAAATTTTGAGTTGTTGAGCGTGGAAAAATATTTTTTTGAATACCGCCTTAAAAAGAAAAAAAATTGCAATGATTAAAAATTACTTATACAGAAAATTTTTAGTAAATTTTATACAAAATATGGTTAGGGGTTATGTGAACTTAGCCTAGAAATGGGTCCAAGTAACTCTGCATTTAATGTATCAGCACACTATTCATTACTTATAAATTTTTCAGTGTTAAGCAATTTTCTATCTAGTTTATCTATACATCTATACTTTCTATCAATTTTCTTCCCTGTTATTTTCTTAAAAACTGAATATGAAATGTAAATTTCTCTTATCTTGTGTGTAACTGCAGTGTGCAAAGATGTGAAAGTTATCAGGTCACAAAATTTCTTGTTTTTATCACAAAGCAACATATCCTTTCAAAAAGAAGAGTTGGAATATAGTTGAGCACCTAGGAATTAAAGTTAGAATATTGGTAAATCTCATGAATGCTCTAAATACATTTGATGCTCGACTAATTTAAAACTCAAGGTTTGGGTCCAAATAACGTCAAATTATGATAAATATACAGTACAACATACTTACAATAAATGTAATACATATTACATACAACAGTAGTTATTAAGCAGTTTCTGCTAAGTTACTCTAATATTATCAGCACCTTTGTTAGAAGTGTATCTTACTTGCACAAATAATGCACAAGTGTCGCTGTTTTTTTAATATTTGTGTTAAATCTCAATGTGTATTTAATATTAGTCTCTTTTATTAAACCACGAATTTACTTCCACTAGACTTAGTCTATACAGAAATATAATAATCTGCATTGAAAAATTTATCAATATTTAGGAAGAAATAAAGTAAGTAAAACATCATTAAAATTGAGTGTATCTATCTTGTGTAACTTAGTATAACATAACATTATTTCAATCAATGATAGTTAGGTATTTTTCTTAAGATTTAAACTTTTTGATTATCATTTAATTTTTAATTTTTAAATTTAAACAACAAACATCAAAGTTGTCTCTGCATCTATAGTCAAAAGTGGCACTCAAAACATTTCTGTGAGAAGAAAGATATTGAGTAAAAATGTAAGTACAGTACAATACAATAAGTAATGTACAGTAAAAATGTAAATTTCGGCAGATCAGAGGGAATTAAATTTTCAAATAATGCATTTTAGCCTCAATTATAATCATTTATTTGAAGTATATGATGAACTAAGCTTTGCATATCTTTCTAAATGATTAGTAATTTAAATCAATGGTGGAAATAATTTCGAATTGCATTACTTCAATATATATATATATATATTCCTTTGGTAAATGGTTACACATTTGTTAATTGTATATTCTTATTTTGTCATCTTATATATTAATAAATTGTACTAGAATTTATTGCATGTTTCAGTGTATGCAAAGAAACTTATCTGTTCAATATATCATATTATTTTGCTGTTAAATTAACTGAAGTGCATGGTTTAACTTAAAACTTTTGTTTTGCTAGTTTTTCTCATCGTATTTCATAGTTTTAGGCTGTGCATGCATTGCACTTATTATTTAATCTTTTAAGTTTGAAAAAAAAAAATTGTTTGTTCTGTAATTTATGCTTATTTGTAAATAAGATATTTTTTTATATATTCTTCAGTATTAAGGGATATATATTTTTTTTTCTTCCCTTTTCTCACTGCTCTCTAAACATGTTGAATCAATTAAAAAATAAATAAAATACAGATTAAAATTTTAATCTTTACTTAAATATTAAAGTTGTAGATTGTTTGCAGTATTATTCAAAAGATAATGTGAATAAAAGACAGTGCGGCACTGTTTATCATTTACATCTTACATTATAAAAAAAGAAAAGCATCATTTTTAGTCGAGTGATGCAGTTTATCTTAAAAAGATTGAAACATATTTTATTTTTTTAACTGTTGGAGGTAAGTAGACAATGTAAATTACAAAAGTGTTAAAAAAAAAAGGTAGGAAATAACATTATTTTAAGGAAGAATAATAACATTATTTGTCATTATTTTCAAAAAGTTACTTCATTTTTATAAACCCCCACCCTCTTCCCTCCAAATCAAATTGGTCAATTAGAGAACTTTCCTTTTTACAGAAAGAATATTATAACAAAAGGGTATACCTGTATCTTTAAAATTAACTGAATTATGATAAAGGTAAAAAGCTGACTTGTATCACTTTTCCACGTTTACAATGTTATCTGTGAAAATAGAGATCATATACAAATTAATGACTGCATTCTTCAGATCAAATCACAAATATAATTTTGTTAATCCTACACTGGATGTCATATCCAAACTGTTAAAAGATTATGCAGCATTGCAAAATGGCAGAATAAAATACAATGTGGCACTGTTTGTCATCATTTACATCTTATCTCATAGAGTTCATGCAGCAACATCTTTATTCAAAATATGAAATGTGAACTGCAATTTTAAGACATTTACTATTTCATGCCTGCAATTTAACATGAGTTTTATTTTATTATTTTCTTGTATAATATTTATTTGATCTTTTATTTTAAGTACACATTTGTATTGATATAATAAAATAGTTTGTGAAAGTCTAATTTTCAAATTATAATTTTCACACAAACAATGTTAATATTTTTTTCAAATGTTTCCTTCGGCACCAATTGTTATTCTTTGCGACAGTGGTGTTGGTATAATGGGAAAGTACATAAATTACTCTATGGAGTTTATATCTACTTGTGGATACACTGGGAGTGAAGGAGTTAATATTGAACCACACATGTGGAAACTATACTTTTGTTAAGCAAGTTTACCCTTGGCATTAGACTTACAAGGTAATTTACTAATATGTAATCCAGCATATGTTAAACTGTTAGAGGTGTTGTAGATATCTCATAAAAAAATGTTTGATATACATTCATTATGTTACTCCTTATTTGAATGTCAGTAAAAGAAGATAATCTAAGTACCATTTTAGTAATATAATCGTGCATTCGTAAAAATTATGCATTAGCTTTGCTTCCTGATTGTATGGCAAAAATAGGAATTTAGATTTAATGGGACACGCCCGTCTAATAGTCCCATGTTTATTAACTAGATAACCTGTAGTACAGAGTCTCACCAGTGGCCAAGAGGTTCTGCTCTCAAAATTGGTAGACAGGAGGTGCTGTGATTGAATTAAATTACACCCGTCAGTCTAATTGTTCAGAGTTTTCAAGGTTTTGTTTTCAAGGTTTTCATCGAACCTTGGATTAGTTATCCTTGTGTAAATACAGGTTAGGTTTTCTTAGAAAGACCCCCATCGAGGACACTTCTCCCATAGGCTCTGTGGGGGGGGGGGGTAATTATCCCTTGCGATTTTATTAAGGAGTGATTAATAATAAATAATTAAGGGGTGATTATCCCTTGTGCAGATAATCGACCATCATTATTACACACCTGTAGTACTAACTGGACTAACTGGACAAAAACTTAATCCATAAAGGGAAAAAAAAAACATTTTTTAATCTGTTCAGACCTTGTTACAGAGAAAAGTATTTTTATACTGCCAAAGAGGAAGGGAAAAGATATGTCCTTCCGAGATCAATTCCTGAGTTTGTTGCTGCAAAGAGTAGCTTGGAGACCTAAGGCTATACTATATTATTCTCTTGATCAAGTACATAAAACTTCTTTCTTACAACACTACTGATTTGTCATTAAAGAAATGTAAAAATGTTATAGTAAATCAACAACATAAAGATTGTCAGCAATTGTTTCAAAGCCATCTCAAAAATTCTCTGTTGCAAATGTAAGGTAAAATCAAAAATAGTTTCCTTTTTATCTACAGGGTGGCCATTTGAAGTTATGAAGAATGCACTAAAGCAAAAATACATTTTGTATACATGGAGAATAGATTTATAAAGAAAAAGTAGTTTGCGTTTTTGGCACTAGGGACAAAATTGGCACTGCAGGTTGATTTTGGGCAGTAAAATAAAGATTTACTAACATTTTAATAAACATTTTAACACAAATGTTTTTTTGCAATTAATCAAATAAGAATTAGTCAATCGCATAAAATGTTCTTTACAGATTTTATGCCTGTTTTACCGCCCAATTAGCCTGCAATACTACCGATGCTCTTAGTGCCAAAAATGTGAAGTATTTATTTCTTTGTAAATACATTCCCCATGGTCTTTAGTAAGTACACAAAATGTTTTTGTAAATACATTCTTTATAATTGAAGTCTAATTACTTATATTTTAACTAAGGCCACCCTGTATATACTGAATTATTGCTGATACAAATTTTTGTAGAATTGGAACTGTTTCTCATTAAACTATCACTGCATCTAATTTTTAAGAGGAGTAGAACATCAATTCTCAATATGAGAACCAACAACATAGGTAAAGAGTTTTTTCTCTTTTAACAAAGTCATAAGTCTCATGTATGAAATATTATACATTCACTGTTGAGCTATTTTCTATAAGTGATCTGATTTGTTGCAACTGTACCTTATTTTTTTAATACTTCATTTTTTTCCCCTCTGTAGTATAGTGATTTATGCTTATTTTTAGTTTTTATGAGTTTATTAATTTTATGATTTCCGTTCAATTTTTGTTTTGTTCATTTATTTTATGCATGCATTTCGTTTAGCATGTTATGCATGGATCTTTTATTTTCTGTTCATGTCTTGCTTGTATTTTTTACCTGCATGTTATCTTCCTGCACACCTTCAATTAAACAATTAGAACAACAAATTTTCAAAATGCTGTGTCTGCTTTGTGTCATACGAGCAATGCATTTGGTAGTGCTGGGGAAAGCAACTCACCTGTGCAACAAGAAGTTAATGGTGTGAAGGTGGATGAAAGTGTAAGGAAAGCTGTCGAGGAAGAAGCAGAAGTGATGAATCAACTCAAGGTATGTTTGTCTTTTCTTTTTGGTATCTATTTAATTAATGTGCAATTGGACTGGTAAAGTCCTAACTTTTTTTTTTTTTTTCAGAAACAGTAAAGAATATAAACAAATTTTTAATAGTTAGTGATGTTTATGAATTTTAACTTTTTTTTTTTTTCTGTTGCCCATTACCTTGGTTGTTAACATATACTGCCTGCCACACTACATGTTTGAGGTTTACTTCTGGACCTGGGCAAGGATTACTTATAACGTTCCATTTCTTTGTGATCAATAAAATGAGTACCAAACATGCTTGAAATTAAACAGTGGGGGTTTCTTCTCAGGTTGACCATTTTATTGGGACTATGCTACGCTATAGGGCTAATGATGACCAGTCACTTGCGATTTTAGACGTTTTGTTAAACATCTGGAAAGATACATGAGGAATTATCTTGAAACTTCAGCAGTGTAAACAACATAATAAACGTCATATATTTCCGCAAAGATTTTTTCCCGAAACCCCATAAGTGGCCGTCAACGAATTGAAGAAAAACTAATGTCTTTTGGATAACCCTATAAAAACTAATATCGCAAAAGCGTTGAAACGGTAGCATATGCTTAGGAGGCTTCTTTTAATAAACTATGTTCATTTTTATAAGAATAGAACATATACTCATGGAGAAATTAAGGTTTTTATAAAATAAATCCCAAATTTCACCAAGTGTTTTGCTTATAATTTTCAGAGTTCTTAATAGAAAAGAATGTTCTTTTCAGGAACGATGACACACAACATTATATACAATACCCTGCAATCAGAATTAAAAAATAATAAATATTGGATGAAAAATGAGCAGGTTCACTAAATATTGTTTCACTGCGCATGTGCGAATTCAGTCAAAATATACTGTGCATAATGTATTAGCTAAATGTATAGACCAACTTTTGTTAAAGTCTCAAAAATATAGCTTGAAAATTCTGATAGTAATCTTCGATAGAATAAGCTTGAAATTCGCTGTTCCCAAAAGGAAGCAAAAAGATGAGGGGTTGTATCCAAATATACTAGCTTATGAAAGTTGACATAATTAGAATGAAGTGTCTCTCATTGTATATTTGGATACTGCCCCTCATCTTTTTGCTTCCTTTTGGGACCAGCGAATTTCAAGCTTATTCTATCAACTATCACTATCAGAATTTCAAGCTATGTTTTTGAAACTTTCACAAAAGTTACTCTATACATTTAGCTAATATATTATGCACAGTATATTTTGATTGCATTCGCGCATGCACAGTGAAACAATATTTAATGAAACTGCTCATTTTTCATCCAATATTTATTATTTTTTAATTCGGATTGCAGGGTATTGTATATAATATTGTTTGTCATCGTTCCTGAAAAGAACATTCTTTTATATTAAGAACTCTGAAAATTATAAGCAAAACACTTGGTGAAATTTGGGATTGTTTTTATAAAAACCTTAATTTCTCCACGAGTGTACGTGCTATCCTCATAAAGATGAACATAGTTTATTAAAAGAAGCCTCCTAAGCATGTTCTACCATTTAAATGCTTTTGTGATATTCGTTTTTACAGGGTTATCCAAAATATATTCATTTTTCTTCAACTTATTGACGGCTCCCTATGGGGTTTCCGGAAAAACTCTTCACCGAAATATATGACGTTGACTAGGCTGTTTACACGCCTCAAGTTTCAGGATAATTCCTTATGTATTTTTCTAGATATTTTAACAAAACGTCTAAAATCGCAAGTGACCGGTCATCATTGGCCATATAGTGTATATATATAACTATAACACCTTTTGGGGGGGGGGGGGCATTGTCAAGAATGTGAGTTAGGCACGGCAGGCCATGCTCTTTCTAGGATTGTCGCACCATGGATTATATGTACAGCATGTCCGAGAAACATCTTTATTCTAAAGATTAATAACAAAAATGAATACAGGTCAAATGAAATGCAGATTGCAGCAAAAAATGAAGAAATCTGACAGTTTTTTTACAGTAATTTTCAATATAGCTCTAAGTGATCTCCGTTACTAGCATGCAGAATGCTGAATATGTAATCAATTCCCCACCAAATGTTTTTAATATTCCCCGTATAATGGTGAGGTTGTGAATTTTATCCTTTCCTTTAAAATGAAAATATCAGAAATAGGTGTTTGATAAACAATGTCTTTAACATAATTCTACAAAAAGAATTCCAGTTGCGTTATGTTAGGCAATCTCAGATGCCAAGGTATTGGTCCTCAATAACCAATTCGTCATTCGGGAGACACTCTATCAAGTAACTCACATCTGTTAATAGTCTTCTCTACAAAGAAGAATGGACCAATTGCAATTGATATGAAAAAAACTTCAGCTTTCTTCATTCTTTTTCCACAAACTGCATTTTATTTGACCTGTTTGTATTTTTATTATTAATCTTTAGAATATTGACGATCTTTCTCGGACACGCTGTATATATTTTTCTAATTGGTAATTTAATAAATTTTAACTAAAGGTCAATTTTAGTTTATATTTTACAATGCATTCAAATTAAAAAATATATGTATTTATTTTTCTCCTTCCCCAAACTTAATAACAGCAGCATTTTGATTCCAAAATCATATTTTATAATCCAAGACCTGTGACTTGGTTGAAACTTCACTGGCTCCCAGAAATATATAGCATTGTTGTAGATATGAATCCTTATTCTATTTCTAATGTTCAGGGGTGCCTTTAGTAGCCACAGAGCCTTGCATAAGATTTCCTTCAGTATCATTTCAAATTATATTTTTAAAAATAGCTATGAAGTTTTAACCAAGTATTTTGTATATTTTCTGCTGTATGGTTTTTAGCATCCCGAGCAGTCACCTGACCTTGCCCCTCTCGAAAAGTGTGCCCTGCTAATTTTGATATTGCATGAGGTATCAAAATTTCTTATGACAAATCATCTTTTGACAGTCCTAAAAAAAAGAAACTTTAGTAATCCAGAACTCCCAAGTATGCTAGAGTCAGTCTTGTTGGGCCATCCACTATTTCAATACTGTAGGCATATTTCCTTTTCGGTTTAGATTGTTTATAATGAATATATTGCATTACAACTAAAATTTCTTGCAGCAAAAATTAATTTTCTGTCATTCGTGATATCATTATCAGATAAAATTTTATTTTTCAGTATTTATTCACCATTCTGTTCTGTTTTAATACTAATGTGCTATCGGCACTTCTCCCATCGTGAATTTTGCCATCACCGCAGTTTCTTCATTCGGCCGTGATTGTATAGTGGTTAGTACATTGCGTTGTGTCCGCAATAACCCAGGTTCGAATCCTGGTCACTGCACCAATTGCCACGGAAATTTAATATTGTTGTTGTATTGAAAATAAATTGTTCTGAAGTATGAATTCTTTAATTGCCGTTATAAAATGAACTTTTAAGGTGAAGTTCAGAATAGGGAGTTGTATAAGAAATGTTAAGTAGATGGATCGTATAGTATAGAATAAGAAGTTGTGTTCCACAAAAACCCTGTACCATTGTATGTTCTTCTTTTCGGTCAATCGAGACCGTAAAATGTAATAGAAAGTGTTCTTACTTGTGATGTATACAAAACTCATTAGGCTTGAAGAATGACAACCTTTAAATGGTTATAAATATTCTGTTTATTCGTTAAATCAAGGAAGAGAGATTGAATAATTTACCTTTTGATCTTCACGATCACAAATAATTTAAATACTGCTGAGCTATTATCAGAATCCACAGAAATACCTTTTATATAAGTTGATCAGCAACATCTTTATAAAATTTAAATAATTTAGGATTTTGACAAACTTATCATATGATGACATCACCCAATTTTAAATACAAAAGAAATTCTTTAAAAAAGGGCATTATTTAAACCATAAAAAGAAGATCGTTGATGCTAAAATTCTGAAGCAGGCACTGGGGCCCGGACTTCAAAAACATAATATACTAAACTCTAAGCCATCACATTGAATTCTGATCTAAAATACCATTGCAGCCCGTATAAATATGAAACAAATGGGGGTTACAAAAGTAAAGGAATACAACACTTTAAAATGATTTGATTATTAATGCCAAAATTGAATCAATAAACGTTTAGAAAAATAATTTAAATATCATACGTTTGGCAAAAGATAGACACACCCCCAACAATAGGAGAAAACGAAACCATATCTCGGCCAAAGAGCCGGCGGCAAATGCAAGATCGGCACATGTGCAAAACAGATAACTAAGCGTTTTGGCCGGGAGAGGCAAAACAAGCGGCGTTGTCAAGTGTGAGTCAACACGATCGAATGAAGAAACTGCGGTGATGGTGAAATTCGCGATGGGAGAAGTCCGATAGCGCATTGGTACTAAAACAACAGAACAGCAAATAAATACTGAAAAATAAAATTTTATGTGATAATCATATCTCATTATTGTCTCCTAAACCACACTTGATTTAGAGGTAGCAGTAATAGATGACTAACAGTGGATGTAGTAGTTGTTGGTGTGATATGTAACATTGGGTGCAATAGGTGTTTGGTTAATAATGTCGATTTTGCTAAGAGATGGTGTTACTAATACATTTGTTGCTGTAGACAAATGAAGTCTATAGCATTTGGGGAGGTAAACATACACCATCAAAACACAGTTTGTTATATATTGTCAATGTGTAAAAAAGTTTTTTTTCATAGCTTTGAATATGTTTAATTTTGTATCGGAAAAAGACGTTTTGTGGGGACCTTTTTCCATTTAAAGAAAACGGCTGCTGAAGGTTATCGATTGTTGGTTGAAGTTTATGGTAAAAATGCTCTAACCCAAAAAACTTGTGAACGATTGTTTAAACACTTAAAAAGGGGGGGGGGGGGAGGATGTTGATAGAAAGGCAAGGAGCGTTCAGGACAGCTAAAAAAGTTTGAAGATGCAGATATGCAAGCTTTATTGGATGAAAGAACCTGGTCAAACAATTGCTGGCGAATACTACCAATAACAACTGATAAAATTGAACCATGTGTTGTAGGGAAAACAACTAGAATATCCCCAAAGACACAATAAAGTCATTTTTCAACTTGACAATGCTCAGTCCCATGTTGCTAAATATGTAAAAAAAACTATTTAGAAAATGTTAAATGGGACATCTTACCCCCATCTGCTGTATTCGCAAGCCTTAGCCACTTCAGACTACTACTTATTTCGATCGATGCAGCATGGACTTTCAGAACAGCACTTCAATTCTTTCGAAGAAGTCAAAAATTGGGTTGATTCATTGATTACTTCAAAAGATGAGTTGTTTTATTGACATGGAATCAATCTCTTGCCAGAAAGATGGGAAAAAGTCATAGCTAATGATACAGTACTTTGATTATTTAGGTAATTTATTTTATTATGGAAATAAACGCTCAAATTTTGCAAAAAAATTGACATTATTAACCAAAACACTTATTTGCAAGTTATTTGAAAATCACTGTGGGGATATGCTTCATTCTCTCAGAAGTCACTATTAAAAAAAGTTTGATTTTAGTCAGATTTTTTCAAAATCGTGTTATAGACTTTAGTACCTTACTGAGATTGTTATAGATTTTCAGAAATCATTATGATTTTTTGCAAGACATATCAATTTCTGAATCATACTAACATTCATTTATTTGATGTTCTCAAATAGGCAATGTTTCTAATTTTTAAATAAACATTAACATATTATTAACATTAATTATTTGGTCATTGGGTGAACAATTTGAGGAGTAGAGTCTCACAACTTTACCATTGGACTGCACACGATAAGGGATTTTATTGCTCAGCTCAATAAAACTTAAACAAGTTTTTAAGCGTGTTTAGTCTAAAGTTCCACTTGTAACTGAACATCATCTTTTAAACAGTTGGCATTCTGCTTTAAATTCTCCTTCATCACCTGATATTGCTTTGAAATAGTTGGCATCTTGTGTTATGCACAGTGTATTATTACAATATATTATTTCCCTTTATATATTTTCACCGGTCCTGCTAAAGTATTAACTATCTTTTCACAAGCCTTTGCAATAACTAACATGACATGCATTACATTTGAAACACATTTTAAAAATGCAATATGCAGCAAAACTCTGAATGGTCCTTCCTATCAATTACACAATAATATTTTGCAATTCCCATAACTTCATGAATTACAAAAACTATTTTTATAATCATTCAGCAAAAATACTTCTGCAGAAGCTGAACAGCCTATTCATCAACATTCTTATTGTGCCATTAGTTAAAAAAGGATGTTAATATTAACTTTTAGGGGGGAAAAAACCCTCAAAGATTAGACAAAACAGACATGCATGTATTTTCTGTTGTGAATCATTGATCTGCAGTTTAAATACCACAGTCTGAAATCGTGAGAAATGTATTTTGTATATTTTTAAAATAAAAAAATAGTCTGAAAAAGCATTGCAAAATACCTTTTTTTTTTTTCAGTTTAAAATACAAAATACAAATGCATGTACTTTTGATACTGCCCAACTCTGAAGCCTTCATATTCTTTAAGTTTTTGAACTTATCAATCTTTTCTGAAATATTATATTATACTTATGATGCATAAAAATCCAGTCACAATGAAAAATATTTAGAAAGGAACTGAATTATTTTGTAAATAAAGGATAGTGATAAACATTAGATTAAAATGACAAGATATTATCTAATCAGGGATGTTATTGTTAACAGTAATCTCTTCAATTGTTTGTTTGAGAATAATAGTTATGTTCTTTTAATTTTTACAGCATTAATTTTTTTTTTTTTGGTCCTGAATTAATATAAAGAATGTCTTTATTTAAACAATTTTCTTATTCCAGAGTATGTTGACTTTTTTATTCTTATTCATAACTAATATTTTAAAACTTTCGAAGCATCTTATGTTGCCACATTTAGTTTGAATCCTACCTTTACAATGATTTTTTGTGAATGCTGCTTTTTCATGATATGTTGCTCTCTTGCCCTAGTTTGACAAAGATTCGCCTCTTCTCTGGGAACAGCCTGCTTGGGAGGATTCGGTCAGTATGCTATCTCAAAGCTGTGCTCTTTTTTATAGTGCATGCCTTTATAAGGAAAAGCAAGACTTTTTGTTTTGGTTATTTTTTACTGCTCTCTAATATTTTGCTTAAAGAAAAAAGTTTCACTTCTAATTTTTTTTTAGCAAATAAATTAAGAAAAATTCTATCTCAATAACCCCCTTCCTCTTTAATATCTAAAGATTAGGAAATTTATGTAATATGAAATTCAGAAAGGATTTGTTTGTTAAAATTAGCTTATTAGTTTTTGAAGTAGTTATTAGCTATTTCGTGAAATATTTACGGCAATACTTAGATTGACAAATACTGTTTTTTTTTTTAATATAAATATATTATAAAATAAAAGTAAATAATATATTATAAAAATAAATATATTATAAAATAAAAGTAAATATATTATAAAAATAAATATATTATAAAATTAAAAGTAAATATGTGTTTTTATCTATATATGAGAAATTATTTTAAATGTTAAGATTCCATACATACATGATTGAGAATATATATATGCTCATGAGGTAATCTGTTTTTACTAAAACCTTCACTGTATTTAGTTGAGCACAAATTCGGAAAAACAAATTTTGAATTAACGTTTTAAAATTGAAATTTTTTTTGTTTTTAATTTCATACTTTAAACATCTTAAAATAAATCTCTAACAAATATTGATAAATTATGAAGCTGGATTCTTCGTTAATATTCATTATCTTCTACTTTGATATAGAATTCATTTGTATTATATTTTAAATGTCAGTGTTCTCCAAAATAATTATAAATGTTAATCTACTGCTTGGATATACCACTTGTTTCATTATCTTCAACCTAGGCCATATCCATCCCTACGTTGCAAATGGATTAATTCTTACCTTTTATACTAAATGAAACTTATATTTAGTTGTAACTAATAGTTTATAATTTTCTAGATATTTATTTTGAGACAATTGAACTTTATTATTGGTGTTTTTTAAGAAAATATTTGAACTTATATCAAATTACTTCGAACTATTATAATGTTGGATAGTAACTTTAGTAAAATGTACATTTTCTTTTATTGAAAATTTTCAAAACTTTCATTTAGATTAATTTTTGGTTATTACAAGATTTTATTTGCTAAATATTTTTTTTTCTAGTTATTTCATTTATGTTGCTTATAGCATGAAATGAGTTTTGAAAAAATTAAATTTGATGTAGCAATAATACATATGCAATAAAGGCTTAGATCTTGCTTTTCCTTTTCTAATAATTTATTTGCATGTTATACTAAAATGATATTTATGAGGTCTATGGTATCTACTTCATGGATGTTTTATTTCAAATGTGGTGCTTGATTTGGGTTTAATATATACTAATCTAACCATACAACTATGCATGTATTTAATTGGGTTTCTCTCTTGATTACAAATCAGCCTAATACTCTACTTAAATCTTGTTTTCTTTTAACTGTGACAGCATGAAACATTTTTCTAACTGCCTCAAACTTTATCGGATTCTCCCCTACATTTTCAGAGAAGCTATTTAGGCCAAAGAAATGCAGCTTGAAAAAGTTTGTACATAATCTTATTTTTTTTCTTACTTGCAGAAAGATATTTTTTCCCTCGTCCAGTATTTTCAACTATAGCTGTCATCACTGCACATAGTCATTATGTGGCTGAAGTTACATTTATTCTAAAGCTAGATTTTCATTTGCCATACTTTAATATCAAGGGGCACTAATAGCTATGCAACACTTGTTTGCTGTTTTCAGCAGTGCCAAATTTTGATATCGAAGTCTATTTTCCAGATCAAACTATGAATCTTGGATATTCTTCAATTGCAATGTTATTTTAAATAATGGATTAGAGTACTAAAGTTAGTAATTTCTCTCTTGTGCCAAAGTTAGGTTGATGAATAAAAAATCAAATGTAAATACAACTTAATTTTAGATACTTTTTATTTATATGCCAGTAAACTTTAATTTTTTAACATAGTGAGTGTATATATGAATGTGATTATATTCAATCAAGTAAATAATTTACATATTTGCTTTATGTAAATAATCAGTTAAGTATATGATGTACATGTTTGTTTTATGTGTAATTATTTACACCAGTCAAGTAAATAATTTGTTTTATATAAATCTTATTATTTTTTTAATTTGTGTACTTTTTCTTCTACCATTTGCTTTAAACCTTTTTCTCTGAAAACATGCAATACTTTTAATATGTTCCTTACTGGCTAAATAAACTTTCCATTTTATTTTATACACATTTTGACTCTATAAAGAAAACATGCGATTGTTATAGATCTTTCATTCAAAATATAAAATTATACTAATATTTCCATAGTAAGAGTTTTTATCACACTGTATAGGTAGTGTACAGAAAATAAAAATGTGATTAAACTAGAGCATATTTTTCAAGGAAGCGTGAAAACATATGAACAACTGATATAACAAGCAGTTATTCTTGTATTATAACATTTATACACAAGCATACTACTGCATAAATTTTATTTACTATACAGTACATAATTATTGCATTGGGATATAAAATCACCATTGGCATGTATTTACCAATACATTTGTTTACTTAATTCTCTAATACACTCTTAAATGCTAATTGTATTGAATTCGATTGAGAATTAATTATATTGAGTTGTCTAATTTTATAATTTAGTGCACTACAGAAAAACAACTTTAAATGGAAACAATAAATAAATCTAAGTAAAGCAATTCCAAACACTAGGAATCCAAGCATTAAAACATGAAGAGGTAATAATGAGTAAATAGGCAAGTGTTGCCACTAAGAAAATTAATTACTTTGGTGGGTTAGTACTTTGTTTTAGCAGTAAGTTTCTGCACTGAGAAAAATCAGACTTCATGTGATAAATTTCTATAAATTGCAGCTGAGATTTGCAAATTGTTGAGAAGAACAAATTTTGCACAAAAGAAACAAGTTACTGCTACATGATTTGTAGAATGGCATTTTTTTTTTTTGAAGTAACATTAAAAGTAGCATCAGTTCTCACTACAAACTATTTTTTTTTGTATTGCACTACTCGCTACACTACATTAGTAGTTTGTAGTGTGCTACATTTTTAACGTAGTTTTGCTACTTGTAGCGTGCTACTTCCGATCCCTGAGCATGACTATATGTCAATATACTCATTCTTACCTATGCACATACCCTTTTCATTTATTTTATATTTAATCAATTTTAATTAATAGCTGTAGATGTTAAAACACTTGCCTTGTCAAATACATTTTGGTGGATAAGAGCATTATTTTTTTTTTTAAATGCCATTGTATTTAAATATCTTATTTTAATTAGTCACTGAATTTATTGCTCTTAAATATTGAGCTAAGATGATACACATAACTTTTGAGTAAATGTGATAGTGGAGTTCTATTCTGCTACTCTTTCTCTACTACTCTTATATTTAACTTAGTTATAATAATAATTACCATCTTCACATTCAGTGTTTAATTCAGATATTTTTACACAGGAGGTATTTAGACCATTCCGGGAGAGACATGGAGTTAATGAGAGGGGGGAAATGCAATTATAGACCACATTTTAAATAGAAAACCTCAAAACTGTCAAGTGAAGTGTCCTACCTAGGCCACCTCCTGAATTGTTCACTCAACATTTGTCTATGTTATAAGCTGTAAACAATTAAGTACATGATCAGGTCAAAAAATATATATTCCTAAACAGATTTTTAAAGTATGTTGAACATTTAATATCACTATTATTTGTATACAATAATATAGTAAGAACTCTGCCCTTAACATATTCAATTTTCAGGTAATTTTTTTAATCCTTTATATTTTACTCTTGACAAATATGAAATTAACTTTGTTGTCTATTTAATCTTTCAGATTTCCTATGAAATTGTAATCCTTAATTTTAATTCGATTAATTGTTTGTTGCTTATATATTTTGTACTAAATTTTAAAATATGGTGAGCTCTTGATTTTGAATTAAATTGTAAATGTAGGTCTAACTGTGCACTTAAAAGTATGAAGAACAGCAACCCTGCCTTTTGTCTAAATTTACAGTGATAATCTTTTAAAGGGTATAGACAGGGCAGCATAATTTGTAGTACATTCTGTTAGTCTGAAAAGTTAAGAAACCAGTTAATAGGTTTAAGTACATTAGAATTGTCATTTAGATAACAATTATTAGTTGAGTTTGTATTTTCTCTTTTACATTCAAAAAAGCTCAAATAGAAAAATATATTTTTAATTTTGATACTTGAATTGCATTTATTTTGTTGAGTGCATTGTTCAGAGAATAATTTTACCAAGAGACAACTTCTGAAGGTTTTGTAGATCTTGCACATGTATATAATTTTTAATTAGAAGAACATATTATAGAGCATAAATGTTTTTCTAATAATGAGTGTATCAGACAGACTATATTTGCTCAACATTTATCCTAAGACATTTTGGTTTGCAGAATTTGCTTGACCTTGTTGAAAGAGACCACATTGTTGTTTAACCCTCCTATTACCATTGGGGTCTCTATTGACCCCATTTATTTTTGTTTCGAAACTTTCATGTTTCGAATCAGAAAAAAATAACTTAAACATAAATCAAACACACATCTGAAGATATATAATAGAATTAATTTCTGGTTCAAATCATCCAAAACCAAGAACTTTCATCAAAAATTAAAACTTGGTACTATGTGGGTTAAGTAACTTTTCTGTACTCAAGACATAAAAATTGACTATTCTCTTAGTGCTTGTCAAATTTAACCAATAGGAAGGAAAGATCTCACCACTCCAAAGATATGTGTACTTATTGGATATCATTATCCATTCAATACGCTATAGATATTTTTACGAAGAGCTTGGAAAACCTGTTTGCTCAGCTTCTGCAACTTCCAAAGTTGAGTGCATACTTTGTATAATGTTTATATTTTTTTCTCTTGTCTGATACAGCCATCTCAAATTAAAATGCAACTAAAATTTCTTTTAGCTCCATTGGTTCATCCATTTGTTGTTTAACATTTTCATTCTTAATCTGTCTAGGAGAGGCGTTTAAAAGAAAAGACTACCAATGATCTGTTATCACCTCCTGCTGGTTCAGCGAAAACTAATCCTTTCCTGTCATCTCCATCAGAACCAGTTCCTGCTGGTTCAACACCTTCTGCCGCCAACCAAAGAATCTTAGACCTGTTCAATACATCAGCTCCTTCTGAAAAGAATGCTAATGAAGGAACTACTCCTGCAAGTGAAGATTTATTGTGTCTCAATAACAACATGAGTGGTAATCCATTTGCCGATAGTTTATTTAGTAGCCAAACGCCAACTTCGCAACCACAACAGGATCAGACTTTTGCTTCATTTACTAATGGTAAGTATAAGACACTGTACAGTCACATATTTCTAGTTTTAGATTTCTTATTGTTCTGTTTTCTTGGATAAATTAGGTTAATTTTTTGTTTTGTTCATTATAAATGCTTGGGTCTTTGAAGTGTTAAGCAGCAAGCTTTTAGTATATAGTACATAAAATGTTTTGATTGTGATAATTGCTGGAATTTTTCTTAAGTTACACAATTTGTATTCTAACTAAACATTCTTTGTGTCATCTCATGTCAATTTGCAAAATTGACATAAAATACTAGCTTTCATATAACCACAACTTTTCTCCTCTTTAATAATAATATCACAGATCACATTTCTTTTTCTTTCTTTTCTTTTTTTTTTTTTTTTTTGTCTCAAGTCTCCAAACTACTTTAGAATATTTAAAATGGAAGGATTCAACTTTGTGCCATTATATTTAAATAAATGATCAATGTAAAAAATTGCACAAATACAATACATATAAAGTGGCAAACAGTTGTGAACGTGAGACACAAGCATCCTTATATGGCCTAAACTTTTAAATCTGTTTTTAATATCTTTAATTTTGGTACTGATGATGGAGCTTTAGAGGCTCTGAAACAGCTGTTTGCCACTTTATTATATGTATTTTATTTGTGTTATTTTTTACGTTTATCATTTATTTTAATAGTTTAGAATAATTGAAAATTCTGCCTTTTTCTCCTTACTTTGAAAATAAATTTGTTGATGTGTTAAATTTGTTTTAAATTGTTATGAATTAATATTCTTACTTATATGCAATTTAATTTTTAACCTACATATGCTACTTGAATTCAGTCTAAACCCAAGTATTCCCAAGGCCAAATGTCTTAATAAGACTGTTTTTTTGCCCAGGCAACGTCACTCCCCGAGGTATGTGATATTTACTCTTAGACAGGACTTGACAATATGGTCACAAGGTCGCCAGTGGCAACCAAGTTATTTAATCTGCCCACTTTTTTTTAAAATCAAAATTAACCTAAGAAATGAGCACACAGTTTTTCTTCTCCCCCTCCCCTGTACCCGTATGCGACAAAGTGATCTTCCTCTCATACTTTTAATGGAAGAACCAAGATTCTTTATTTATTTCCACTTTAGCCAGCTAGCATGTCATCTGTTTAGAATGATAGGGGAGGATAGAGGACTAGAGGTTTCAATAAAACAGTTAGAAATAGTGTAACTTTTCCTACTATACATCAAATTTTTATAAGCAAACATTTTCTTATTTTATTTTCTTCTGTGAATCAGAATTTGTTATTGAGTAGGATTATCAAATAAGGAACAGTCTATGGTTATCTTATTCAATTCTAAAATAAAGTTAATACTTTGCTAATAAAAACAGATGTCTTCTCTGGCCAAACTTACACAGATTAAAGCTTTTCTGTCACAACCATCTTATAAGCAGAGATGATATATAATCGTATGTGAAACTATTTAATAAGTCAAAAATGGAGACCTGAAGAATTATACTTTCATAGAAAATGTTTAAGTGCATGCATTGTTAATTAAAATTGATGGCAAAGATGAATCAAAGAAAAAATCCATTCCCCTTTATTAAAGTTTCTAATAAAAATAAATAGAACATCTTTTTAAAACTACAGGATTTTTTTTTTTAATGCAAATTGATCGGAGATTTTTTTTTAGTAAAACTTGGTATTATGGTAACATTTCAGTTTAGTCTCTTTGTGTTAACTATTTCACTTTATAAGACTACTTATCTTTATAATATTGCATTACTATACATAGGATGAATCAACAGTTCACTTAAAATAAAAGTTCATATTTACCAATTAAAAACTTTAGGCTATTTAATACATTCTTCCAGGAAAATAAACATTTCTCCATTACGTGAGAAAGATGGGATAAGATACTTTCATTATAACTTTAGCCCATTTATAGCTAAAGAGCTAAAACACATGCTATGATCAGCCCCTTTCTAGAATACTCTATGAAAGCAAAGTTATGATGATAGCGACACGATCGATGCTAAATGAATTGTGATATGCACTAACGTCATCTGGCATGTAAAACATGCATTATGTCATTTCACAGTTGCTATGTGCCAGTGGTGTTTGAAAATACAGTACTATCTTAAACTGTAGGAGAAATACAAAAGTTTAAAAGTATGATAATGAATAACAGTAGAACTGCTGACTAGATTGAAAGCAGTTTACCCGGATAAAAGGCAAGTTCCTTATTAAAAATATTTAAATAAAATTGAAATAAAATAATTGATATGAGTCGATGAAAAAGACATTTGTATGACCAAGAATGCTGAGACCATGAGGAATATGGGAAAATGAGCCTATTTTCCTAACAAGGATTTCCACAAATCCTGACTACATCTGAGATGTAATTCTCGGTTTCCTGGTTCACCATATTTTGTATCTTTTAGCATGTCAAGAAGGTTATACTTTATGGCAATATTTTCACTCTTTCATCTACTCCTTAATTTTTGCTTTAAAAAATAAATTTAGCACAAATAGTTGTTTTAGTATTCTAAATTTATTATCTAACTAGCTGATCCACCCGGTGTTGCCCAGTCCTGTCAAAAAAAAAAAAAAAAATTAGTACGAAACGTGAAAACACTAAAAATCAATGCACCAAACGGTTCCCTTTTTTTTCTTCCCTTTTTAGGTAGATTTCGTAAGAAATACTACCTATTACATTCTCACCTAAGTTGGAATTTTTGAAAAATTTTTGCAGATCTACGCCGATCATGACTCCCAGAACCCAAAACTACCCCTAGTTCAAAACTTTATATATCTATCTATCTATCTATCTATGTCACTTTTTTATGAACACGATAACTGCAATAATTCTGCACAGATCTCTTCCAAACTGATACATAAAATCAAGGGGCATAAAATCTCGGTCAAGTTCGTTAATGGGCAAAATCGAACCAAGGGGGGGAGGGTGGGGGGCTTTTTGTGAAAACAGAAAAAACCCATAATTTCTTAATTATGATACGTATCGAATCCGTTTAAAGTTATTATTACTTCTAGGAGAAGGGCCGAAAATGTATGTATGGCAGATTTTTGATATAATTAAAAATGGCCCCAAGGGGAAGGGGGTGTTTTAGAAGAAAAAAATTTATAACGTCGTCAAATCACAAGATATCAAATCCGCTTAAATTTATTATAAATCCTCTTAATATTATCTAAAACTTTTATATTGACAAGTTTTTATAGGACCAACCCTTATAGCAAAAAAAAAAATTAAAAACAAAAAAATCCCGGCCGGCTCCGCCTGCAAACAAGTAATTTTTCGAAGTAGGCGGTTCCAACTCCCGCATCTTTTCGAAAGGGCATAAAATCTCGGTCAAGTTCATTAATGGGCAAAATCGAACCAAGGGGGGGGGGGAGGGGATGGGCGGGCTTTTTGTGAAAACAGAAAAAACCCCATAATTTCTTAGTTATGATACGTATCGAATCCGTTTGAAGTTATTATTACTTCTAGGAGAGGGGCCGAAAATTTATGTATGACAGATTTGTGATATATAATTACAAATGGCCCCAAGGGGGGGGGGTGTGGTTAGAAGAAAAAAATTCATAACTTCATCAATTCCCAAGATTTCAAATCCACTTAAATTTATTATAAATCCTCTTAATATTATCTAAAACTTTTATATTGATAAGTTTCGAAGTAGGCGGTTCCAACTGTCGCATCATGGCAAAAAGGTCATTTCTTCCTTAATTCCCAACAAACAGGCGCCCCCCCGGTCTGCGTCTTCGAAATCTACCTGTGCCTGTACGCCGAGCCATCAAGGATTTTTTTTTCTCCCTTTTGTCTATTGAAAAGTAAACAGACGGACCCCAAAGTAGAAGTAAATTCAAAATACAACCCTCTCAAATGTCTCATTTGATTAATGGCAGGTCAGTTTTTGGCCAAAATTAAGATAAATTACAGTTCAATCCAAATCTTATCCATAAAATGTGTATTTTCAGAATCAGAAAAATAAATTTTATATATATATATTGCGAGTTTCGAATCTATAGCTCCAATAATTTTCGTAATATTCAAAGATGAGTGAAAATGAGAATATTTTGTTGTGTGTGATTATCAAAACTTTAATTTTTTTGTGGTTTTGATTGTACACCTACTGTAAAATTTTTCAGTTCCACTTTCAATCACCAGGAGATGTATTCTGTTCTAAACAAATCTCTTTTCGAATGAGACTCCAGCATGGGTCACACTGTAAAATTTTTCAGTTCCACTTTCAATCACCAGGAGATGTATTCTGTTCTAAACAAACCTCTTTTCGAATGAGACTCCAGCATGGGTCCCTCTGTCTATAACACTGTATAGCAGGTGTGCTGCGCATACACTGAAAGTCTCCTAGTTTCACTTTCCACTGCCAGGGGGTGCCAAATCTATATCCTAATTGATTATCTATATCTTAATTAGTTCATGTTAAATTCAATGAACCAATCCCTGTTGAAATCAGGGCTCATAGAACCTGAGAAAATAAATCCCCATCCCCTGGAGATAAATTTTCAGAAATGGGTAACCAAGTGCTGAAAATAATGTACCGGAGTTACACAAAAAATAATACCCGTACCTGGGGGATTTAGGAAGAATGTTAGAAAAGATTTTGTTTGAATCGAACTAATATTAAATGCAAAATCTTTTAGTTTTACTTTGCACCACTAGGGAGCACACTCTGTTATAAACAAACCTCTTTCTGAATGAAACTGCAGCACGTGTCCACGCTGCCTATGGCACAGTATAGCAGGCATTCTGTAAATCTTTTAATTAAACTTTCCACCACCAGGGTTGCCAAATCTATATCTTAATTAGTTCATGTTAAGTTGAATAAACTAATTCCCATAGAACCCAAGAAAATAAATCCCTCCCTAGAGATTAATATTCAGAAATAGTGGCAACCAAGGGCTGAAAAGATACTGAATTTTCTTTAATACCTGGGGGACATAGGAAAAATGTTAGAAAAGATTTTGTTTGAATGGGGGCAGGAGAATTTTCGATCAGAGCATTCCCATGATATTTAAACTATGAACAAAAACACCTCAACCCCCTCAAAATTAAACCAAGGACCTTTATTAACATTAATATAAATGAAAATAAATCCCCATCCCCTGGAGATAAATTTTCAGAAATGGGTAACCAAGTGCTGAAAATAATGTACCGGAGTTACACAAAAAATAATACCCGTACCTGGGGGATTTAGGAAGAATGTTAGAAAAGATTTTGTTTGAATCGAACTAATATTAAATGCAAAATCTTTTAGTTTTACTTTGCACCACTAGGGAGCACACTCTGTTATAAACAAACCTCTTTCTGAATGAAACTGCAGCACGTGTCCACGCTGCCTATGGCACAGTATAGCAGGCATTCTGTAAATCTTTTAATTAAACTTTCCACCACCAGGGTTGCCAAATCTATATCTTAATTAGTTCATGTTAAGTTGAATAAACTAATTCCCATAGAACCCAAGAAAATAAATCCCTCCCTAGAGATTAATATTCAGAAATAGTGGCAACCAAGGGCTGAAAAGATACTGAATTTTCTTTAATACCTGGGGGACATAGGAAAAATGTTAGAAAAGATTTTGTTTGAATGGGGGCAGGAGAATTTTCGATCAGAGCATTCCCATGATATTTAAACTATGAACAAAAACACCTCAACCCCCTCAAAATTAAACCAAGGACCTTTATTAACATTAACAGTTATCGTTAACTTTTAAAACAAACACAAAATGGCATGTTTTTTTTTTTCTTTTCTTTAAAATTTGTTTTATTCTATCCATTGTCAATAATTTCTAAATTATCATATCTGAAAGTAATTGGATAGACTGGCCCCATCACAGAAGTAAATGACAAAGTCAAACCCCTTGGCAGATGTTTTATTTCTTTAGAGATAAAAACATTGCATTTTTGGGGGATTTTTAATGAATTTTTAATTAATATCTCTGGTAATTATTGGCTAATTTTTACGAAATTTGAAACAATGGATACAAGACAAAATTTACTATATTGAGATAAAAAGTTTAAGCAGCATTCTTTTTATTGTAGAAAAATCTGCTTGTAATGTAAAAAAAAATGCTGACAATCACAAAAAATTAAATTAAAAAAAAAAAAAAAGAAAGAAAAGAAAAAAACTAGTCAAATTTCAAAATTGGTCAAATTTTCTCAAATTATATTTACTTATTGTTACTTACTTGTTACATACACTGTAAAGTTATTTCCAAGGGGGGAAAAATAATCCAAAGATTTTGCTGTCTTTCTTAAGATTTGCCATCCATTCAATATTAATAACAGAAAATGTACGTGCACTGCATTGCAGTTATGTGTTTTGAAATTTGTTCATTAGCTTTCTGCAGCATCTCAGCTGCTACTTTATGATGACAAAATGTGAGGGAAGACTTTTCATTTTCATCACCACTTCATGTATCATTTACTGTTTTTATTTTGTCTCGCTTCTACAATAATTTTAGCGTAAGAAGTGTTGCAAGGGGTGCATTATTGATATAAACCCATTGTTTTTGTTCATTTTCACATAATTAAATTGGGACAGTTTTGGGAGCCACAACAAAAGAACAGTATTTTAAAAAAGAGCAATTTTAGTGAGGGGTAATGTAACAGAATGTTCCTATATTCCTGTTCCACTAATTAAAAAGAGAAAAAATACATTATTGATACAATATTAATTACAAAATATTACAGTAGAATATTTTTTCATTCTTAAAAGTAGTTACTCTTCTTCTACTTCTTAGATTGTTGTATTTACAATCTTATTTTAGAACAATGTTTTATTACTACAATTAATAAAGTTGTCTAATCTCTCCATTTTATTACTTGTGTTACTGTGGCATTGTGATTCAAAGTGGCAGAATGGACATTTGTAAAATTTGAATGTTATATTTTATTTCTTATTCACATTTTCAATGAAATATTCAATTGTTAGATAATAAGTGAAAAAACAGGTTGAGTCATGTATTTTATTTATTTATTTTTCTGAAATTTTATGAGATTCTTGTGATTTTTATTTAGGTTTTGGTTCATCTTCAAATGCATTTTCTGGTGATGCATTTGCTTCAGATGCTGCATTTGCTGCTGCTTTTGGAGATAGTACACCGACAGGTATTAAAACTAAGTACTTGTTTAAGTAATATGACTCTTCTATAGAAATTATGCTTTCACTTATCACTTTCACTTATCATGCACTCACTTCAAATTATGCTCTTCATGCTTTTTAATCACCGAATTGCTGTAAAAAAATCCACTTCTGCAAATATGCAAAAAGTACCGTTCGACTGTGAATTGTATCTTATAATTACTTACAAATTAAATATCAAAGGAGGAATGTATCTGTATTGAAATAGAAGCAATAATAATAATAGTAATACCCAATTTTGATTTTAGGATAAATTTTTGCTTTAGATGTCAAAATAGGTCATTTTCTGAATAAATGTAGGAATTATACGTAAAACTTTATGTTCCCAATCTTAAATAAATTTATAATACTGTCATTCATATTTGTTGTCTTTCATGCTGATTTTTTTTCTGCAGTCAATACTAAATATCTCAAAATAATTATTTTATTTGCATGCAATTTTATATTTTTATTGATAAAATATAAAATTTTTCTTAAGATAAACATTTTAATTAGAATTTTTTTTTAAACTGAAGTAGCTTCTTGTTACACATATAAAAAAATTTGATCTCATTCTTACAAGTGGTTCCTAAGTTTTGTTTGAAAATCCGTTAATGGTAAATTACAAGACCATATAGCTATCGGGGGCCAAAAAAAAAAAAAAAAAAAAAATCATCCTAAAACTATTAATAAACATAACAGCATTTGTAGACATTTTGTACAATATTTAAATGATTTAACATTTTTCTTGACACTAATGATTTTTCCTATTGAAAAATATTAATAAAATTTTTATTTAATCTGAACCTTAGAGTAACAATTTCACTTTTTAGACTGCTTTCAAATAAACTCAGTTTTTAATATCAAATACAAAAAAGGTCTTGGGTATCTAGATTTTATTTCTGGTGTACAAATTTTGTTAGTATTTAAAAATTTTAGTTTGTACATACTTCAGTATGGGGATGCCTCCCCCCTCCCAACTTAAACATAAAAAAAATATATATATGTATATAGATTGAAATAAGACACAATTCTTAATTGAAAATAATTTTGCTTTCCTCTGATAATTTGGTAATTAAATAGCATGATATGATGTCTGTTCTCTCTCTTTATAATATTGTACATGCTTTATAATACTGTACATTCTAAATTATTAAAATAGTGTATAAAAACAAATGTATTACTTAAGCCAGACTGCCATTATTCAGAGGGTATTTTTAGTGATTCTCAATTAGCAGTTAAATTCCTTTATTTGTTATTTCTGAAATAGCTGCAGTCTTATATATTTAACCGTAAAGAGACTTTACAGAAACATCATACACAAATGGGAGGAATCAAAATGAAATATGAACACGTACCTGTTTGAATAATATCCAGAAAAGAAAGGAAGAAAATAATATAATATATTAAGAATAAAATATATTATTATATATATATATATATCAATCGGAAAAAGTCAGGGTTCCTACGTGACTGGAAAATATGGGAAACAGGGAAAATGACAAGTGCTGAAAAAGTCATGGAAAAGTCAGGGAAAATCGCATTTTTTTCCTAAAACCTGGAAAAGTCAAGGATTTAAAAATATATATATATTATGTGCTATCATGTGTCCGGATTCTTCAGAGTTTCAAATTCAGTCTGCAAAAAATTCAGATTTTTTCTAGCAAGTAGTATTTTTGCTATACTCATATTTTTTAACATAATGATGTTTTAGCCATATAAATTTCTTGCTAAATAGATGATACTTCTGCGAAAAAAATATTGAGCCATGTTAAGGTGGCTAGGATGAGATATCATGAATATTTAAATAAGAAAAAGAAAGAAAATTATAAAGCAAGCAAAAAAGAAAAGCTGTAGCTAAAATTAAATTCTAAAAGACAAAAAATTGAAAGTTACATAACAAACTGTTACGTGGTAGTGGAAATGTCAAAAATATTTGAATGGTTGATATGTGGAATCTAATATCTGTAAAATGTTACTTTGAATCCATCCAAATTGTATATTTTTAATTTTTTATATTTTAAATATCAAATAATAGATTTTTAGTTTCAATTTTATAGATTACTTTCATTTTCAAAGGTATATTTAATCATTAAGATCTAGAATTGCTATTCGTATTTCTAAAAATGTTGTGAATTTTGAGCATGGAATTGCAGGAAAAAATGGTCTAATAAAACCTGGAAAAGTCGGGAAATTTTGTTATTCAAATAGAGTATGAACCTTGAAAAGTGAATTAATAAAATATTTGTGGAATTGTAGAAGAATCAACAGCCCCAAATTACTACAGGTTCTACAAAAAATGTATGATTTCATTCTTGTATCAGATACTCATATGTATTCTTCTTAAAATCTGTTTAAAAGAAATTGATAAACTGACTAATATACCACAAGTTTTTAACAAATAAAATATAAGGGTAAAATAATGGTTTGCATGAAAAGTCTAACTGCTGAATTAAAAAAAAATCAATATTTTTTTTGCTTAAAAATGTTAGGGAGATAAAAAAATCAATCTTCTTATTCTTTGGATTTATTTTCATCTACTTTAATCAGTCCAGTAGAATATCTCCCCAAAGTAAGATCAGATGTTAATTTTTGCTCCAAAAGACTCATTAGGATTTGTTTTCAGTTTTTTTTTCTTCTTCAATGCATAACAAGTTACAATAATTCATTTATAAGACATTCAAACGAAAACATCTTCATTTAAAAACAACAACAAAAGTGTGCATTAGAATGATCTAAGTTTTACTGATATTTCTGGTACAAAGATCAGGGCCAAAGTGTGCTTAACGCTGCTGATTAGTGAACTTCCCGATTCCCCTCACTAATGTTAAACCTATGGGCATAGGATGCATTCGTATATTTAAAATATCTCCTTGGGAAATTAATATTTTTTAACTTCTGATTTCTTTCGTAAAGGATGTCTCTTTTTTTTCTTAGTTATCAAAATATTTCTAAAGTATGTGCTTTATTTATAATTTTATGTGTTAAAATCTTAGGGAAACTGAATAAGATTTTAACACTTCACATAAAATTAAATATATATTTTAGAAAAAAAATTGATAACTAAGGAAAAAAAAAAAGACATCCTTTAAGAAGTTAAAAATATTAATTTCCTGAGGAGATATTTTAAATATACGAATGCATCCTATGCCCATAGGTTTAACATCGGGAAGTTCACTGACGAGCAGCCTTAATGTTTAATTTTCTGATCTAGAGGCATTAGGGTCTTAATCGCAGCCAAAAGATGGAATGCTTCTCTTGGCAACAAAAAAATGCCATTTAAAAAAACACATTAAATTCAATAAATTTTTACAACTCTGCCAGGATGATACAATTTTTTTAATTGAGCTGATACTGAGATTGGGACCCAAATATAACACATTTTTCTTTTTCAGAAAATAAAAAAAAATAGTCTAAAATCACCACATAAAATAAAGACAAGGAACTGCAGGAATGAACAAAGATTTTTACTATTTTAAGAAAGTGAGACTGGCTTAATTTTAAAGTAGGGCTTATTTTTGATGCATGCCATATGTTATGAGCATCCTGTAAAAAATATTTTCTGATCCGGCCTTATTTTCGGAAAAACTTAGTAGAATCTGGAATAAAACTATATTAAACTGCTTAATTAATTTTACAATTATGCTTACTTTCAAAGATGCACTTTCAGAAAATGTATCATTATGGTGACCCGTTATTTTTCATTGACTTTAGTTATTCTGTACTAATCAATTAATGATCTGTTATTGTTTATGTTGAATTAAAAATGAAGTGAATGAATGAATGAATAAAGTATTATGTTTATATTATACTTTAATATTTATATTATACTTTTTTATAAATATTCTTTATAAAAATTTTGTTTTTGTAGTATATGGAATAATTTATTTGATCTTCCTTTCTTGTGTGTTTTTCTTGAAGCTCTCTATAACAGTAAATTTGGCATACTGCCTTCCTAGTAGTTTCTTTATATGGAAAATAAAATAATTGACATTTATAAATAAAATATGGGTGATTCTCCTGCTTGCTCTTAATTTATTTTATATACTCTAGTCTTTCATGGGTTGTGTGTTCTTTGACGTAATTGCTTTTATTTCTATTGGAGATATTAATAACTTGCTTCTGACGTAAATTTGACCCTTTCATTTTTAATGTACCATAAATTATAGAACATTTGTAATAAGACGTTGATTTTCAATTTCGTAGGATGTGTTTTTATAGCATTCTAATTTAAGGGGTTCGCCAGTTTTAAATCTTCAAAAAAAAAAAAAAAAATTTCTTACACATATATATATATATATATATATATAAACATTCAAGTTATAACTGGGTCGATTTGACATTGATACGTGTACTTTAACACAGATTCCAATTCATTTTTAACATATTCCAACATAGTTGAAAAGTGTTTATGAATTCGGTTTGTCTGTCTATGCTCTAACTCATGTAAATATACTCAGATTGCTATGTAATTGATGTATGTTATTGAGGTTTACTATGGCATGTTTGGTCTTTAAAATGATGTATGTAGCATTTATAATTCATTTGCAGGGACACTGAAAAGAATTCTGCTACATTATGGTCTATAGGGAGAAATCGTTTGGCATGTATTTTATTGATGTTACACTTCTTCAAATATATTGAAATGGCTATATAATATCTCTGACATATACACAAGATGCTTACTATAGAAATGTGATGTGCATAGTATTCATTGTTCATTTGCAGGGATTTCAGTTACAGTACTGTCTGTGAGCAATAATTGCTAAAAATGTTTTCAGTTGTGGTAAACATTTTCAAAATTTAACTAATTTTTTGCACATTACTTGGTGTGTATGATTTCTATACATCATCATATACAGCTCTGTGCAAAAGATCTAGAGTAATTTCCATTTATTGACTGAAATTGTTTAAGGAAAATTTTAACTCTTGTTATGCTCTTATGTAACTGAACTAAATTTTAGAATGCTATGTAATATATATGCAAATTTATAGATCATATACAGGGCTGCACTAAAAAATTCTGATGTATTTCAGACTATTAATGGTAATTGCTGAAATTGGGTTTTCAAATGTTTGTTTTCCAAATTGTTTATTTAGCCATCATCTTTCACTGTGACTATTCTGAATGTGTTGGAAAGTGCTTCATAATCTATGCTTGACTTATGATTTTTCATTTTTGTTTAAACTTTGCATGAGCTTTTCTGAAAATCTTACTTTTGTTACTTGTGTACACCTAAAAAAAAAAAAGTCTACAGACAGACAATTAGGGTTCATACTCCTCCTGGAATTCCATTTTTTTTCTTCAAGGGCCCTAACTCCTGGAATTTACCTGTTCCATAACTCCTGGGGGGGAAAAAAAAATCTCCTGGAAAATATTAAAACTACAATATTTTAATAATTTTTTTACTCTCTATAATTTTGAGAATATTAAACATTAAAAATTTATTGATTTTGAAGGAAAATCGCAAAAAATCTAATTATTTCGTCATAGAGCAGTGTTAACTGCAACTGGCACAGTTCGCCCAACCAGCGTAGAAAGTGTATTACACAGTAAACATGTGCAACCAACAGCTAAGAAGAACGATTAAGCTCATGGGGAAACACTAACTTCTAATTCTTAACAGTGAATTTGACATTAAAATATTGAGGGAATTTAAACAAAAGTTTTAAATTAATTTTTGCTTCTGATACATATCAACTGGAGCTTAGTGATCCATAATGAGAAATCAACATTCTCTTAAGTCTGTAATTTCCAAAGCTTTTTACTAATTTAAAATTGGTAAGATTTTTGAAGATTCACATTTCAGGAGGAGCAACCCTATCGCTGTATAGACCATCTTGAAAAAAGATAACAATGTTGTATTAAAAGCTCAAAGCAAATCTCCTGGAAAAAATTTTTGAGACTCCTTGAAAACTCCTGGAATTAACTTTGTTAAAAAGGGTATAAACCCTGCAATTTTTTTTTTTTTTTTACAGATATGTAAAAACCGATCATATCTGTGATTTCCACCTATTTTTGTAAATTAAGTCACGAAATTTTTATTTGTTGTAATTAGAACAGGTTTTTAAAGGTGCAATGTTAAGCTCATGCAAAGTTAAAAAATCAGTTTGTGTTAATGTACACAATATCAGTTTCAGATTGATCCAGTTCTAATTTGAATATTTTCCTGCACTTTTTTTTGTTAAATTTTAAATTGAATAATTAAAAAAAAAAAAAAAAAAACTTTTAGAAAATTTAAAACTAGGGCACCCTTGAATGAAATATTTAATACCAGACTCAATCAGATAGAGAATCAGTGTCACACACATGTACATATATGAGATGTTTGTAGTGAACCTATAATATCCAATTCACTTTAAATTATTAGTTAAATGTGTAAGAATTGTTTTTGAATGATAATTAATGGATTGTTCATAAACTTAATTGGTTAAACAACTTTGTTCTGAAATACTCTATAAAATGTACTATGAAAGTTTAATTACACAAAGCAGCAGATTGATCTTTGCACACATTTCATTATTTCACAAAACACTTGACTGCTATGGGACTATACAACTTAATAACAGCGTTACCCAACCTCAACTGACAGCAACAAAAACTTGGAGATGTATAACAAGTAGTTAGTGTTGATCTTGAGTGGACTGTAATACACCTTTTGAAAGTATTGTAATAGTTTTTTTATTAACACTTGAGACATCACAATGCACATAAATTTCTTGATTACTTACACTTCTAATTAACTGAAGTTATACTATAACTGATTGCCACCACATGAATTGGGTGGAGTAAAATTATAAGTAAAAAATTGTTTTATAGACAAGCTTTTATTATGTAGTAAAAAAAGTGACTTTTCTTTTGTCGGTTTTTTAAAAATAAAATAGATATAATTTTTTTAAATTCAGTTTTCTGTCAAGAAAGAAAAATGATTGATCTCCTGAGGATCAAACAAACATCCATTTCCACCTGCACTGAACTGAAAAATGGCACATTTACCAACCATACCATGGTTTACATGAAGAACATCAGTTTATTTCTGATGCAATCAATGACATTTATGTGATCACATACGAGATGATATTTACATACTAGTACTCGCGAATATACACTTAATACGTTTAAAATGTATTGTAGCCAATAACGATTTTGGATAGGTATAATATGGAAAAAAGGCTTAACTACGTATACAGTAGAAGATCTTTATAACGCAAACCTAAAAACACGAGGTTGTGTGTTATATAGATCACATTTCACACATCATTAAATTTAGCTTGTAAAACATAGCCAAATATGTATGAAACATACCACAATACATTAGAGTATCTTTATATTGCATTCTTTATTACCAGGAGTTGTGCAGATTAAAATTTTTTGCATAATATAGATCATTTCACACATTGTTAAATTTACTTTATAAACATTGTCCACACATACCTGTATCAAATATTATAAAAAAATTTCAGTAATTAGCTCTGAATTATAGTCCAGTAGAAATAGCATTTTACCTTACAAAAATTCGGGTAGTTCTGATTTTTGGGTATGTGGTGAAGGTTGACCCTCTAATAAAAAAAACAAGTTTTCGACCTTCTAGACCTTGTGCATTTTTCACAATATTGAAAAAAACCAATATTTTTCGACACTTTTTTCGATTTTTCTTAAATAACTAAATTTTAGTGCATTTTACAGAAAAAAGCTCTGTTATTTTGTAGAGCATAAAATTCTCTACAACATGCAGTATTCAGATTTGTAAATTGTCCAAATAGGGGGTAAGATACGGAGCCGGGAAAATAGGGTAAAATTTGCAAAAAATGCAAATATCCACTAATGACGTTAGTTTTTGCTTAATAACGTACTTTTAGTGCGTTTTAGAGACAAAAGCACTTTCATCATTTTGTAGAACATAAAATTCTCTACAACAGGCAGTATTCATGTTTGTAAATTGTCCAAATAGGGGGTAAGATACGGAGCCGGGAAAAGGGTTAAATTTGGAAAAATATAAAAATCCGCAAATGACGTAAGTTTTTGCTTAATAACCCACTTTTAGTGTGCATTTTAGAAACAAAATTGTCATAATCAACTTTTTAGAGCATTAGATAGTCGATAGTTTTATTCATTATAGGTTGACCCTCTAATAAAAAAACGAAGTTTTCGAACTTCTAGACCTTGTGCGTTTTTCACAATATTGAAAAAAAAAACAATATTTTTCGGCACTTTTTTTGTATTTTCTTAAATAAATCAATTTTAGTGCATTTTACAGAAAAAGCACTTTCATCATTTTGTAGAGCATAAAATTCTCTACAACATGCAGTATTCAGATTTGTAAATTGTCTAAATAGGGGGTAAGATACAAAACCGGGTAAAATAGGGTAAAATTTGCAAAAATCCACTAAAGACGTTAGCTTTTGCTTAATAACCTACTTTTAGCAAGTTTTAGAGACAAAAGCACTCTCATCGTTTTGTAGAGTATAAAATTCTCTACAACATGCAGTATTCATGTTTGTAAATTGTCCAAATCGGGGGTAAGATACGGAACCGGGAAAATAGGGTTAAATTTGGAAAAAAATGTAAAAATCCACAAATGATGTTAGTTTTTGCTTAATAACCTACTTTTAGTGCGTTTTACAGACAAAAGCCGAAAAATATTGGTTTTTTCAATATTGGGAAAAACGCACAAGGTCTAGAAGGTCGAAAACTTGGTTTTTTATTAGACGGTCAACCTATAATAAATGAAACTATCGACTATCTCATGCTCTAAAAAGTTGATTATGACAATTTTGTTTCTAAAATGCACTAAAAGTGGGTTATTAAGCAAAAACTAACGTCTTTA
This sequence comes from Maratus michaelseni, assembly GCA_963931845.1. Classification (NCBI taxonomy): domain Eukaryota; kingdom Metazoa; phylum Arthropoda; class Arachnida; order Araneae; family Salticidae; genus Maratus; species Maratus michaelseni. The sequence goes on along the minus strand of OZ007600.1, from coordinate 25,391,887 downwards.
GTGGATTTTTGCAAATTTTACCCTATTTTCCCGGCTCCGTATCTTACCCCCTATTTGGACAATTTACAAATCTGAATACTGCATGTTGTAGAAAATTTTATGCTCTGCAAAATGGTGAAAGTGCTTTTTCTGTAAAATGCACTAAAATTGAGTTATTTAAGAAAAATTAAAAAAAGTGCCGAAAAATATTGGTTTTTTCAATATTGTGAAAAACGCACAAGGTCTAGAAGATCGAAAACTTGGTTTTTTTATTAGAGGGTCAATCTATAATAAATGAAACTATCGACTGCTCTAAAAAGTTGATTATGACAATTTTGTTTCTAAAATGCACTAAAGGTGGGTTATTAAGCAAAAACTAACGTCATTTATGGATTTTTACATTTTTTCCAAATTTAGCCCTATTTTCCCGGCTCCGTATCTTACCCCCTATTTAAACAATTTACAAACCTGAATACTGCATGTTGTAGAGAATTTTATGCTCTACAAAATGGTAATAGAGCTTTTTTCTGTAAAGTGCACTAAAATTGAGTTATTTAAGAAAAATCAAAAAAAGTGCCAAAAAATTGGTTTTTTCAATATTGTGAAAAACGCACAAGGTCTAGAAGGTCGAAAACTTTGTTTACAGCATACCCAAAAAATCAGAACTACCTGAATTTTTGTAAGGCAAGGCCCTTTTTTGCGCTATTTCTGCTGGACTATTAGGAGATAAAGTTGAACTAATGTTGAAAATTTTGTTCTTTAGAGAATAAAAAGTATTTATAATGTGGGAATTAAGGTGTTTCTTAAATGAAAATTCATTGTTTACATCTGAGAAGTTGTGCGTTATATGGAGAATTGCATTATATAAAATTGCATTATAAAGATCTTCTACTGTATATTTAAATGTATATTTGTGATCACTATTACATTCTCTTCAGAGGGGACAAATGATTTTGTTATCTAACGGGGTTTGGAAGCAAATTTCAGATATTGTATTGTCACTGGAAATATGTCACACTAACAGAAATTACTTCAATTATAGCACAGGAAGCGGGTTAAAATTGGATTGAAAGATTAAAGCCGAAAGGACAGACAAAGTTAAATAAAAGCTTGTAATAAAAATAACGTGTGGTTTGCTTATCTGATCTAACATCTTAATGTTTTTTTTCACAGGTTGCTTGCCAGTTTGAGCCAAACGTACTTCCTGTATGGGGCAGTTAGATTATCCTTATACAGGCTGCATCCCTAAGCAGAGAATAGTTTAAACACTTTAAGATAAATGCAGTTAAATCTTTGAACATGTATAAATAATGATGTGATTCCTTATATTCTTTCATTCAGTTTTTTTCTTTTAAAAACACCTTTATTTTTCTCTCTCTGTGCAAAAAGAATTTTTGATTATATCTTTAACACTAAGCAATTTACTATGTTAAATTTGTTTCCAAGAAAATTTTAAATACTTTGAACAAATGTTGGCCATTGGCCATTTCCTGTGAACAACAGTACAAAGAGATAAATGGTATATTTACTGCTTTATACAAAAGATTTCTATGTCTGTTTTATTTCAAAATTGGTGAAGTTATATGTAGATTATGTTCTATACTATTTCTCTTTCATAAAGTGATGAGTGTTTTTTTAAACCACTTTTACTTGGATTGTGCGTGTAGTTAAATCTTTTCTTTCTTGCTCACTTCTTTTGAGCAGCTATTCCAAAAATAAAATTCACATAAAAGAATTTTTAAAAAATGTATGTCAATGTTAATGCTTATAATAAGTTTGCTCTTTCTTGCTAATGCAATTTAAGTTAGTTTTCCTTTTATCTAAAGTTTTTATCTAACAGGTTATACCCTCTGTTTCATGCTTTTGTTTGATTGTAAAAATTCCCTTTAACATGAATTGTGCATTTTAATTAACATTAATTCTAAAATACTAATTTGCATTGTCTTTGTGCTTAATTGTGTTTTAACTATCTGTGCTTGCCATTTCTAAGCTAATCAAGGTGCTTCTGTGGAATCGACACCCGTTACTACTTCAGGTGTGTATACAACTTGAGAATGTGTGACTGTAGTGTTAAATATTTAAAATTTCTGTGGTATTTTCCAGGTAACAAGGCACCATTATCCATTTCGTGCCATAAAAGTTTAGTAATGCAATTTTTTTCCTTATAATGAATTGATACAGAATGTTGCTTAAATATATATATTTTTTTCTTTCAAGATTTGCAAGTTGTTGTTGTTTTTCGATAAAAACATTTTAATTTTTAAAAATATATAATTTGGCAATTGTCAAATGAGGATTCTACCATGGCAAAAGTATATTTCATGCTGTCGGATTTCTGATGTTAAAATCTTAATTGATGTAACACTCTGGGATTGATTTTGTGTTAATAAATTAGTTGTACTTCCCTTATATGATATAGATGACATTCTTATTTCTGCTTAACTTCTGCATATACCTTTCCTAACATTTACACTTGGGAGTAAGGTTGCCAGATTGTACATTTTCCGTGAAAGTTGTATGCTTTTTAGGTCTATCAAACATTGTATCTTTAAATTTGTCACATACAATGGTTTATTCCATTATTTTATTATATCTAACTCTTAATATTTTTTTTCTCTTCATTTTCAGTTTCCTCAAAAATTTCACCTTTTTTGCAAAAAAAAAAAAAAAAATGTGCATCAAATATAAAAATGACTTGTATCCAATCAGAATGACAAAAATCTTCGAAGAGTTGTCATTAAGAGACAGAATTTTTATTTTATTATACAATTTTTTCTGTAGCTTAAATGTGCCAGCAATGGACACCAAGTCATTAATGGTCATTTTAACAGGGTTTATACAGACTCCTTATACTACTTAGAAACTGCTTAGAAAGTAAGTTTCCCTCTTTAAATATACAAAATACTCTTTAAAAACTCCTTAAATTATGGTGAAGAAAAATTTTGTGGCTTCAATGGTTTAATTGAGTATACAAGATTAGAAAATGGAGGCTTATATCTTACATGATGAATAATACAGTCTTCATAAAATGTATAGCATAAAAGAAATCCACCTTTAAAGGAAGTAAGATAAATATCTTCTCATGTTTGCAAAGGTAACATTCAAGTGATTGCTATTCTAAACTAGTCTGATGTGTCAATCCCAAAACTTTCTTCTATCTCACACAGGTTTCGCATACACTAAAAACAAATCAGCATCAATTTATATCAAGGTGTAACAGAATCAAAAGTTTGATGAAATTCTGTGCATCAGTTCTTGAGATATAGTTATCATGAAAGTCGTGAAAAGTCATAGCAATGCCACCTGTTGGGATATCTACATTAAAACGTAATCAGCGTCTATTTATGTCAAGGTCTGACTGAATCTAAATTTTGATGAAAAGCGGTGCATTAGTTCATGAGATAAAGCTATTGCAGAAATTGCGAAAAATGCAGCAATGATTGGGCAAGTTGCACCAAAAACTAATCAGCACCAATTTACATCAGCGACTAACTGAATCTAAATTTTTATTAAATTCTGTGCATTAGTCCTTGAGATAGAGCTCCCACGAATTTTTTGTCACATACAGAGAGACTTGCAGAACTACAGACTCACAGACAGACATTTTCTAAAACCAGTCAAATAGTGTTCAAAGCCTTCCAAAGCGTATAAATCCATCAAAAACCGGAAGTCAAAACATTTCCTGAATCCAGTAGTTACTTTCTTCTTGTAAAGACAGAAGAAAGTAAAAATAAGGAATATCATTTTTTTTTATGTATGTTGCATGTTTTTTTTGCCCCTTCAAAATTTACTTTAAAATTCCAGGTGCCCATGATATAACATGAGTATTGACTGGCAATTTTGTATTCATTTTTTATGAAACTATTAAGCAATAAATTGTGAGAATTGTGCCATTGTAGACTAACATTAGATTTTAATAGAATAAAATCTGTTTGAAATGTTTTTCTGTTAATTTTTTTCTCTTCAAATAAGATATTAAAAGTTTTGCATACTACATGAGGGTGCAGCATACTTGAGTTCTTTAAAACTTTTGGACTCCTTAGAATTCTTCGACTCTTTAGATTTTTAGGTGCATTTGTAATTATATAAATATGTAGCACCTATAGTTGTCTGTTCATCTGTCTGTGTCGAACCAGACACATTCTTGTTCTCTTATATTTTTTCTTGACCTGTCTGGAAGATTTATATACACCCCTAGAGATTTAAAAACTGCTGAAGGATGATTTTTAAGTGTGAACTAAAAATTTTTGTGCTATTTTTAGGTGCGTTCATAATTATATAAATATGTAGCACCTATAGTTGTCTATTCATCTGTCTGTCTGCAAATAACAGCACAAAAACTACCCAACCGAATGGTTTGAAATTATATATATATATATATATATATATATATGATTGCAGAATTTTGTCGCGTCATTTCAAATTTTATGAAAATCGAATCAAAACTTAAAAGATATTAAAAGTTTTTTTTCATTCTATTAAATCCTATCATATGTAATTAATTCATGATATCCCATGATAGGTAATGATTCTGGGTTGCAATGGTGATTGTCATATTTAAGATGGAGTCATATTATTTCCATATTGCTGAATTTAAAAACTGAATCCGCATACTAAAATTCTTTAATTATAGCAATCTTATAATCTACCAGCAGTTTTTTGGATAAATATTTCTGGAGAAATAGATATTCATATATTTCATAAAATAAAATTAATATCTATAATATGAAAATCTGCACATAAAATAAATTTTGTATTCGTGTATTTTTGCATGAGAGTGCAACAGCTATTACACCAAGATCTAAATATTTTTAAAAACTAGTTATAGTACAAACTGTATTCATTTGTCATGTTTGACATACAATTTCTAACTTGTTTTCTTCTGAAGTCTGTATGAATCCTGTTTTTAAAAAGCTTGGCACTTTAATGAGGGTATGAACTAAGATCACTGACTTTTATTTTATTCACTCATCATCTGAACTTGAAGAATCTACATTATAAGATTTTTAATTTAGTATATTTGTAAATGTATCTTAAATTTTAATATTTTGGTTGATTTATCTCCCTTTATTCCTAAGTTCAAACATGCATTTTGTAAGGTATCCATTACTAAAATTGTCATGATCATCACTGAATTTTAAGATGTTTTATTTTTGTTCTTTACAATTCAATTAGTTTTTTATTCATAATGGGATATATGACTACAAAATTAGTGCAACAATGTTGATAGAATGACAAATACAGATGGAAAATGATTCATTGATTAATAACCTCTTTTTAAACACAATTACTTACTGAAAAATTATTGACACATTCAACATAGTTTAGTAGGGTATGAAAAGGGATGGTGGTGCAATAAAACACAAACTAACTAGTATCAATGAATTTTTTTTTCTGAGATATATCTGGCAACCCTACTTGGGACACTAATTTGCTTTTGCATCATAATTTGCACTTGCCATATAGTGGTGCCTCATTTACTGAAAAATACCCTTTTTTGATGATTTTTAAATCCAAGGACTGTTGCATATTGAAATTGTTTTTTTTATTGGATTTTATATATATTTTTTTAATTTTAGCTATATTTTTATATTCACATTGAATTTTGTTAACAATATTATGTCAAAAGTATACTTTTGACCTAATACAATGTTTAAAATTTTATTCACAAGGAATCTCTTTTGGTGTAGCTCATACCTAGCATTGAGACCTGGTGCATTTTAAAGCCCTATATTATGAAGTTTGAAAATCTATAAAATGTTTGTTAAAATCTTATTTTTGATTTTACAGCAGCATAACTTTCTGAAAATGCAATTTTCGAGACCACTTATTCTATTAACATAGAAGTTTTTATTTTAAATCAGTTAAAAATGCAATTTAGTCAATAAGTGTAAAATATTGAAAAAAATAAATTCTTCAAGAACCTGTGAATTTGATATAACCCTCTGAGCGTTTTGAAAAAGGGTAAAATTGTAATGTTGTTTTTTCTGCATTTTGTTTTAAATGCTAAAAAAATGATTCTTTCAGCATTATAAATAAAACTTAATTACAAATATGAATGTAACCCTTGATACTATTAATCATTCTTCAATGTTTTGAAAATTCATTAAATCTATAGAATTATATTATCTTAAACATTGCATATATTGCAGTGAAACCTGGAGCTTAGTGAACGGAATATTACGTTCCACACGCTTAGAGGGTTAAAAAAAATTACAACATTATATTTACATTTTTGGTGGGGGGGAAAGTTGGCTTTATTCATTCCCGCAAAATTTTTCCCGGCAACCCTGGCCGAATGCCATAGTTGTCTGCTGTGTGTGAATAGTGGTTTGGATTCGTAGTGCCATATTTGGCAACTTAACCCACTTTTGGCATGAAATTAACAGTTTAAAATCCAATAATAAAAGATTTAAAGTATATAAATATGATTTTAACAGAGAAATTTTATTGGTTCTCTAACTTTTATATATAGGGCTACAAAATGCACCAGGTCTCAATGCTTTATGCAAGCTGCACCAAAAGTGGTTACCTTGTCAGTATAATGTTTAATTTCTTATTCAGAATCTTATTTTTAAAATGTGCAATTTAGCAATCCAATAAATTTAACAATTTTTTACATTCTTTTTGTTATTAATTTTTCAAAAGATTCTTAAAGCACCATGATATAAATGTATCTTTTATACTAAATTTAATTCCACATTTCTTAATTTTTTTAAATAGTTTAAACATTTCTAATTTGATTTTTATGGTTTGTATGCTTTCACTTTATTTTGTCATAAATTGTGTGGCAAAATAGAAAGAAGTTGTTCATGTTATTAAGCAAAGACATTTATATATTCTTATTTGCTGTAAAGGAAATAATTTTACCATGGCCTCATGAAGCCATATGCTTATGGAAAGTTTTTTAAATATTAAATACATTGGATCCCCCTCCTTTTTTTTTTTTTTTTCTTTCAGAATTAGAAAACAGAATCTTCCATCATAAAAGCTGACATCCTTTTTTTTTTTTTTTTTGCATGTTATTTTTTTTTTATTACTGTAATATTTTAAGTCTTACATAAGATAATTAATTCTTTGTAGAATTTAGATTGTGATAAATGCAACCAGGGCTGTGGAGTCAGTTGGAAAAATGACCAACTCAACTCTGATTCTGGGACCGTGGCCGTTTACTGAATGCAACAAAAAAATTCTTCCATTTTGTCAATTGAAAACACTGTCCTTGGGGATAAAAGGTTACCATAGAAACGAACAGAGCAGGAATTCCTCCACCCTTTTCACTTGATATTTTCAAAGATCAAAAGTTTTGCATCCTCTAAATCTCTTGATAATTTAGTTAAAATTCAGAATATTAACAAATATTGACATTATCAATACAGAAATATTACATGTTCAGTATTGGACAGTTACATTATGTTATAAATCCAGGCTTAATTTTTTCAATAGACTCAGGCAGGCCGAGATCAGGCTTGCATTTTATTCTACATACTCAGGCCAGGCTGGAACTGGACTTAATTAACAATTAATTTGTTTTGTAAAAATAGTAATAGTGATAATGAACTTCTATTAATGGAATCTTTGGAAATATATTTTAATAAATTATAGAGAAACATTTCTCAAAAATCTACTTTTAATTATACATCAACAAAAGTTATGTTTTAACCATCTCTTTTCTTTTTATCAAATTGAACACTTAAACCTTATCAGAATCTATCCATGTCAAGGTTTAACAAAATCTGGAGTTTAATTAAATTCTGTGCTTTAGTTCTTCAGATAGTGTGACCACAAAATTTATTTCACACACACAGAGACATTTTCCAAAAACAGCCAAATTGTGTTTAGGACATCCATTTGTTGATGGATTCATATGTTTTGGTAAGTCGAGAAAATTTTCATGATCCCAATATTTCTTTTTGTAGACAGAATAATGTAAAAACACTAATTCACTTTATAAATTAAAAATAAAATGTAATTGGTTTAATTTCACTTCAACCTGTCCAACAAAAGGAGGGAGTTGCATGTTTTTAGTGACTCAGGCTCCTTTTTATCAAAAAATCTGTCAGACTCCAACTCTCCAACTCCAGAGCCCTGCTTGCAACTGGATCCAGAATTCTGAATGTTGTTTTGTTTTTCTGAAAAAGTGTCATATAAATATATAAATTATTATACAGACATACATACATTCAATACAATAATCCAACATGGAGTGAAAAATTAGCCAGAGCCAGGAATCTAACCTGGTTACACAGCGTTCCAGGCTGTTGCTGTAACCACTGAGCCACTCCGGCCGATTCCTGAGTCTGCAATTTCTCACTAATGAACCATGTTGGCGAAAAAATCATCAGCCATCTAACAAATAACCTTGGATGACCGGACAACGGTGAATAGATATTTACTATTCCACTGAAAAAAATCTATTCACAGTTGTCCGGTCATCCAAGGCTATCTGTTAGATGGCTGGTGACTTTCTCTCCAACATGGTTTATTAGTGAGAAATTGCAGACTCAAGACTAGGCTGGAGTGGCTCAGTAGTTACAGCAACAGCCTGGAACGCTGTGTACCCAGGTTCGATTCCTGGCTCTGGCTAATTTTTCACTCCATGTTGGATTATTGTATTGAATGTATGCATGTATGTCTGTATAATAATTGTATATCTTTAAAACGTTGAATGCAGGCGTTCGTTATGTGTGATTTAATATAAGTGTTCATATATTTGAGAAATATGTTGTATATTTATGCATTATATACAATATTTGCTGTTTAATTTGTAATAGATTACATAAGTACTTAATGAATCTCATTACCTTTGTCTGTAACTAATTTTCCTTCTCAAATTTTTAACAACTTTTGCATGTGTTTTCAAAGAAATGAAGGAGATAATGTTTGTGTTACAATTGTAAAAAAATATTCTATACAAACTTAAAATAAGCCCATACTCAGTTTTTAATTTTTGTCTTTAAAAGATAAAGCTTTAGCTTAAGATTTGTTCTTAGTGATTCAGAAGCTTAAGTTCCTATTGAAAATAAAGTAAGAAAAAAAATTTGCTTTTATTAGTCACATCAGTAATATAATGTTAGGTCTTTGGCCAAATGATAAGATTCGTGCTGGATTTTATTCAAAACTTTCTTAGCTTTCTAGAATTGTTCAGCTATTTTGAAAATGTCATGAAATTGGATTCTGAACATTTGCTTTTGTTAAATATCCCTGAAGAAGTGATCATATTTGATCACAACATTTGATCTAAAATTATTTTTCTTCTTAAGTCTCTCTGAGAATTGTTAAAAAAAAAATAATATTCAGAAATTGCACCCCCCTCCCCCATAACCACCTTTAAAAAAACAATTGTCATTTGGGTTGTCTGCTGTTAGAATTAATCCTTAAATGGTTTAAGTAAGTTATCTAGAAAAAAATTCTTAATGGTTTTATAAATTTAAAACTTTAAAATTGTAATTTGTGCTGCTGTTAGTTAAAATGAATTTCAAATTAAACTTCGATCATCCTCCTGCATTTCTTTTTCTGCATCTTTTACCTATAACTAATTTTCTCTTCAGCTCCAGATACAACCTCTACCACAAAACTTAGTCTTCCGGTCACAGAACCTTTTGGAGGCCGTTCTACTTCACCATCTCCTACAGCTGAACTTATGAGGGGTGCCGGTTCCACACCAATATTGTCTAATGTGCCAGAGGGAGGCTTTGGAGATGCAGTTGAGACTGCCGAAGAAGTTACTGCCCCTGTCACATCGGCAAGTGAACAACCAGTTGCAGATATTTGGGGTAGTAGCACTCCTACAGCCTCTACTTCTCCCACCATTACTGCTCCTTCTACAACCACTACCACTGCTGCATGTGATGACTTTTTTGGTGCACCATTTGAGCCTACACCTGCCACGACAACTGTCCCAACAGCTGTGGTAACTCCTTTATCTATGCCACCACAACCAGCTGAAACTACTGATAATACAGAGAAAGATCTTTTTGGATTTGATACGAATGAGCTGAATGAGATTGGTGACCAACCAATGTCAGCTCAGCCATGTGCTGCTCCCCCACCTTCACCTTTTGGTGGCCTAGATATTGGCTTAGGTTCAGTTAGTACTCCTTCACAGGACTTGAGGGCACAAGCCATAGCTAATGCTGTGGGAGCAGCTTTACCAGGAGTTACGCCTCAACAGCCTGCATCTATACCTCCTGTTCCTGCATCAACAGGATTTGACGATCTAAATTTTGCCCTGCAACAACCATTGCAGCCAACAACTCCTGTATTAGCTGCATCACCAACTGTTGGTGTACTACCTGGACCAAGGCCTGGCTTTGTGGGTCAGCCTTTTCCTCCTATGGCTGCAGCAGCAGGTTTTCCCATGAGTACATCTATCCCATCTCCTGCCTCTGCATCTCTCAATCAGTTAGACAATATTGTGGGTGTTGCTGGCATCCCAACAGCCCGAGCCTCTTCTACTTCAGGATATGGAACTCCTTCTTCTGGAATGAGCTCTCCTGCTAAATCAGTTTCAAGTTTAGGAGGTCCAATGCCAGGTGACTTGCCTCTTACCTCACCTGGTCTTTTTTTTTTGTCAAACACCTCACCCCCTCAGCTTGATGTTCAGTTGATTTAGTTTTGTCTGGATTGCTTTTCTGCATCATGCCCATACCCTAAAGTTTGTTCAGTTTAATTCCTGCATGTGCTTTTTGTATTTTGTTTTCTGCTCTATTCCTTCTACCACTACTATTTTTTATTGCATGTGTGTGATCCATATTTTATTGTTTTTGAATCTAATGAGAAATATTTATGTCCAAAAGTGAAATTGCCTGACTGATGTAAGCCTCTTTAGTAGATACTTTTTTAATGCATATTTTGGTTTTACTGATGCACTCAGTTTTGATTTATTTTCTTAGTATTTTCTATAGTTACAAAAATGAATTAAAAATTTTAATTTTTTTTTTCTTCGATTGATGTTTAAAAGTGGATTTCTGTTCAGGTGGGTTTGATGCTTTTGGTGACACTCTTCAACCTCAAGGTCCTAAACCAGCAGCTTCTGAAAAACAGACAGGATCCAGTATACTTAAAGGAGATTTGGATTCTACTTTAGCTAGCTTAGCATCTAATCTTGATATCAATGGACCCAAACAAGCAGTTAAAAAGTAATTATTTTCCTTTTTTTTTCTGTATTTGTTTTACCATGATCTTTTAGTGGTGTTTTGATTATAAGCTAAACTGTTTATCATTTAGTGAAATACATACTAATAAAATACATTAAATGTGAAACATTTTCTTAAATTTTTAGAATTTTAAATTTAGTGCTTGCTTGGAAATGCATGCATTTAAAATTATTTGAAAGAAATATCTTATTTTCACATTGTTATAGTTACAGAATTAAAAATCTAAATTTAAAACGGTGAAATGATCAGAACATGTTCTAAAAGCATTTAAAACTATTATTTATATGAAATTGTTAGGGATAGAAACTTGAAATTTGACATGGCTGTTACTTTAGAAAACAGAAATGTACCCATAGATCAGTTTTTAAAAATTTCGAAGTTTAAGAATGTGCAGGAGCAAAAATCATTCTAAAATTGAGATTTCTGTTATATAATTGATATAGAAGCTTGGATAAATGAAGCTTTGAATTTAGCATGGTGGTTACTTTTAAGATGTAAATGCTTGCCAAGAACTATTAATTTCTCAAAAATTCAAATGAAATGAGCAGAAAACCTTCAAAATACATTCTAAATTATTATTTATTTAGAATTCAATTTTTTTTTTTTTTTTTTTTCCAAAATGGGTTCTGTGCAACAATTTGCAAATGTCAGCGACAAATCTCATTTGCAATATCATAGATTTTTCCATTTACTCTTGCTGATAAAACAAATGAAAAGAACAAATTTTATGGCGGTTAACCTTTATCCACTGACGCATTATTATATCTAATGCTTTAATACCAGGTATCTTTTGGAATTAAAATTATGAAAGAGAAAAATGAAATTGAACTGCCTGGTCGGCATATAACGAGTATTTTCAAGTTATCGAACAAGTCTTTGGCAATTACACTGTAATTTGTAAATTTTCCCCATTTTTAATAAAAAAGTCAGTTTCAAATCACACACTTTCAACATGAACCTGCACATAGAGGTGAGTTAACATTTTCATTATTAATGATAATTACTGGATCCCATCTCACACCGAATATCTAAAGCCTATAAACATTAAAAGAAATATTTTAAAATTAGTTTTTTGATATGTCACTTTTTTGATGAATTAGGGTCTCTCAAACTGTAGTTCAGCTCTTTTTAAGTAGAACTCAAACATTATTTGGCAGAATATGCTGACATTTTGTAAAGAAGTTTAGAAGTTTCTAGTAATCAACTTCTAAAATATTTATAGGTTATAATTTACAGTTTTTTAGCTCACAGGCTATCAAAGCCTGAGAGCTTATGTGCCCGGCGGTTCTGTATGTATGTATGTACGTAACGCGATAACTCTTAATAGAAACAGCCGTTTTGCTTCAAATTTTGTTAAGTTCATTGTGATAAGGCGCTTCCCTGATTAGTTTTGGGGATTCATTGGTTAAATATAAAGGGGGGAACGGGGGGCTAACTCCCCCTTAAATTAGATAAATGGGTTTTTCATGCAGAATTATCCCATTTTCTTCAAATTTTGTATATAGGTTTATTGTGATAAACGTCTGCCCTGATTAATTTTGGAGGTTCATTGGTTAAATATAAAGGGGCCCCCCCTAATTTAGATAAATGAGTTTTTTATGCAGAATTATCCCATTTTCTTCAAATTTTGTATATAGGTTTATTGTAATAAACGGCTGCCCTGAATAATTTTGGAGGTTCATAGGTTAAATATAAAGGGGGGGGGACAGGGGGCTACCCCCCCCCCCTTAATTTAGATAAATAAGTTTTTCATGCAGAATTATCCGATTTTCTTCAAATTTTGTATATAGGTTCATTGTGATAAGACACTTCCCTGATTAGTTTTGGTGGTTCATTAGTTAAGTATAAAGAGGGAATGGGGGGCTTATCCCCCTTAATTTAGATAAATGGGTTTTTCATGTAGAATTATCCGATTTTCTTCAAATTTTGTATATATGCTCATTGTGATAAGGCCCTACTCTGATTAGTTTTGGGGGTTTTGTTGGTTAAGTATTAGGGGGGGGGGGATGATCCCCATTAATATATTGTCAATTTCTTTATTTTTGAGGGGCTTACTTCAAATTCTTTGAAATAAGAGTATAATATACAATTAGTGTGAATAGCCTGTGAGCTCAATGCCCTCAGTTTAACTGGGCAGTTTTCTTTTTATTCAAATATTAATTTAAGATTTTTTATCATACAGATGTGAAAATTAGATGCAATAGATTCTAAAACTTTCAGGTCATATTACTTGAAATTTGGTTTTCGGCATAAATTTCAAAGTAAATAAAATATATATTATTTTCCAATTACAATGTTGTCATTGAAAGTTGCGATTGATCAAACACTTCAAAAGAAATTCTTGATTATTATTTTTTTTATATTAGTATATAAAAAAAAGTATAAGAGTATAAATATTTTCGAGTTCGGGTCGGTTTTGAGTTGACTTTAAGCAGAATTTTCAAGTTTGGGTCAGATACACAACCCGACCCGTGCAGAATTCTAATTCCATGTCCTCAATTTCGAGTGTAGATTGAATCTTTCAACAAAATCTAAAAGTAGCGAAATAGTGACTGCTTTTGAAAAGTAGTTTGTAGTCGCTACTTTTTAAAACAGGTAGTTGTAGTTAGCTGCATTTTTGCTTCCCCTTTCTCAAGGAAATTCAAAGTTCAAAATTTAAACCACAGTTTTATGAAAAAATAATATTTTATAGACACATGTAAAAATGCATTAAAAAATTATGGGAAGGTAAATTTTTTTGTGCTATATGCCATTTAAGTAAAACTCTAAACCTAAGGGATTGAATAAAACATGTTTGATGTAATATCCGTTCTTCTCAATATTTCAAAGTTTTTATTACATTTCATTGTTGTTAGTGAAGAACACCGAGACAGTTTAGTTTACATGAATGGGAAAAATTCTTCTTTTTCTATAAACTATAAATGGAAGTTTGCATTAGTTTATATCTTCAGAGAGTGGCAAAATGTATTTTGGGGCTCCCTAAAAATGTGGGCCCGGGACACATGTCCTGTCTGCCCCTGTGATGACCAGGCCCTGATTCAATGCGAATCCATTTGTTACTGGCTTACAAACTAAAAAAAAACTTTGTTTTATGGAAGTTTTATGAAATCATTTTTTTTTTCTCTAAGGAATATATCATATTATATTCGCTATCTTTAGTGTCCTTCAAAGACAAAATATAACTCCTTAGTTCATAAATGTATTCTAAGGCTTCTTTTTTTGTAACAATCGGTTTGTGCGGTTCCTTTTTTTAGGATTGCTGTTGAATTGTACAACTGGCCTGTCCTTAGCTTCCAAAACATCAGCTGCAATTTAAGTTATTGTTGTGTTCAAAGAATTTGTTGCTATGACAGACAATCTTTGTATGGAATCTTTGTATATCATATTATATTCGCTATCTTTAGTGTCCTTCAAAGACAAAATATAACTCCTTAGTTCATAAATGTATTCTAAGGCTTCTTTTTTTGTAACAATCGGTTTGTGCGGTTCCTTTTTTTAGGATTGCTGTTGAATTGTACAACTGGCCTGTCCTTAGCTTCCAAAACATCAGCTGCAATTTAAGTTATTGTTGTGTTCAAAGAATTTGTTGCTATGACAGACAATCTTTGTATGGAAAAATGTTGTCATATGAAATGTTGTTAAACTTAGTCATGCATAACAAATACTACAAGTGTTTTTGGAGATAACCTTGACAAAGAAATAGAATAGAGTTTGCTTATCAAACTCTTAAAAGTAAGCAGAGTGGTAAAAAAAATTGCAATGCAATAAGCAGAGTGCAATATGTGAAAAGTCGTATGAGAATGGGCGGGACTTCTGAAACATGACGTAATATGTGGTGAAGTTCTATTCATGTGACTTACTAACAAAGTTTGGCTGTATTTTTTAATGTTATCTTTGTTAACTTACGTGCCAACATTTTCTCTTGGCGTGAAGGGGTATTTTGTCCAGTGGGATGTAGGAAAGTATTGGAAAATGTTTCCTAATCTATGCCTAATTTTTTGTTCTTTTTCAGACCAGGTGGTCATCAGTGGGGATCTCCTAAACCTCCTGCAAAAGGTACCGGTCCTGTAGCTTGGACAGCCCCTGCATCAGTCATACCCGTAGCAACTGTTGCACCTGTAGCACCAGGTACAGCTCCAGCTAATCCTGCCTGGACAGCCTCTCCTCAACATGGATATCAACAAATGGTTTGTTTGCAGTTGTTAGTCTCTTATGCCCTCTTATATTCTTGTATTAGCTTACTAACCACGTAACACTTGCTATGTTTTTTTCACCACCTATATTAAAATTTCATTTGCTATGTAATTTAGCTATATTAAAATGTGCAAGGAATATAAGGAAAAAAAAATCTGCATAATTTACAAATTTAATGCACATGTCTTAAGTTTATCATTTTTTATACCATTAGAATCTTGTATAGAAACTTGATTATGTGGAATATTTTCCTTTGTTAAGTTATTTTTGTGCTTATATTTGAAAATTGAAATGATGCAATAAGCTTGAGAAATAGTAAATTTTATTCACATTGCTTACAAGACATGCCACTGCCAGGCCTGTTCCAGGCTGGATATTGTCCTGGTAGCTCAGTTGACAGAATGTTGGTGCGTTGAACCAATGACCCAGGTTCGTACCCTGGCCAGGATATGTTTTCACTCTGTTGGTTTGTTCACCTTTTAAGCAATGTGAATAAAATTTATTTTTGTGCTTATTTCTCTCTTATCAGTTGATTAGCATAAAAGTCAATCTTTACATTTTCGACCATTCTGTATGTCTAATTTCTCTGATAGCTTAGCTGATTAAAATTTTATTATAGATGTGTAAACGTTATCCAGATGACAATGAATTTGATAACCTGGTATTTTATGTTGCAGTTATTTATTGTGCCTTTAAAATACCTGGATGCCTCCCCCCCCCCTCCCAACCCCTAAAAAAACAGTTCAAGTTAAGACATTGATTTCATAATTTTTGTTAATAATTTTCATATTTTTATAGATAAAACAACCTTTATTATAATTTAGTTTGCAATTTAGATAGATTTTATTTTATGATTTATATATATTTTTTTTATTGTTATTCAGGTAATCTGTGAAACCAAAATTTTGAACATATTTCCCCCCCCCCCTTTTTTTTGGCTAATTAATGCCACATTATGTTTTACTGATATTTTTTTTGCATCTCTTTCCTCAGTTTATGCATTAGCTTTCTTGGAAATTTTGTTCCATTCCAGTTTTATAAATGGGAGTTGTTTGTATTGTTGGTAATACTTTCTTTTATTTTGGCATTTCACTCCTTTAAATTATTTGGTAAAGTTCATGTCTGTATGACTTAGTTTTATTTTTAAACATTCAATTCAGAAAATCAGTTATTTATAACAGTGATCTTGTTGGAATTCCATGAAGTGTTATGTTATTTGAAATATAGTAAGTCTTTATTTTCAATAGTTAATGCTGAATGGTATGTTATGTAGGATGTCCAGGGCTTAAACTAGATTTTTTTTTTTTCTTTTCACCCCCAGGCAAACATAATTTCATTCCCCCTCCTCTGCAAAATAAATTTACAAAGAAAATTTTATTGAGCTTCTAATAGCAGACTTATTTTAAAACTTTAAATATGTAATCATGATGTATAATATTGAACTAAAAATCAACTTTGTCAAATATTTATTCATTAAAACCTGTGAAAACAGAATCGAAAGGAACCGGGGGAAAAATTCTGCTTTATACAGGTTTCCGTCTTCGCAGGTATAATTGTTGGTATTCTTTCTGTCCATGTAATTTTTTTAATTAAGACCGGATTCCATTATAAACAGATTTCACAGATTTTACTGTTGTGAGTGCATGTCAAATTATTACAATTAAAATGTTTAAAGTCACAGTGATATGAGCCTTATTGTCTTAAGTCTTAGCTTCTATTTTCCCTATAATTATGTGTGTTGAAAATATTCTGACTTGAATTGTAAAATGTCTGTTCATGTGCTTTTTTAAAAACTTTTTATTAGGTTTTTCAAATAATTTCTTCCCTGTAATCCAACAAATGCCTTTATTTCTCTAGGGTCAGCCTGCTCCTTCTGGTCAGTGGGGTGGTGTAATGGGTGGAGCATATCCACAGCAACCTCCTGCTCCTGGCGTCTTTCAGCCACAGCCATATATGGTACTTACGTGATTTATTTCCTTCTATAATATTGTATGTTGATTTTTAGGTGCATTCGTAATTATATAAATGTAGCACCTATAGTGCATCCTACCATCCATCCGCATATAACAGTGCAAAAACTATCCAACTGAATGGTTTGAAATTTAATATATATATATATATATATTCATTGCAGATTTTGTCTCGTCATTTGAAATTTTACGAAAATCAAATCAAAAGTTAAAAAGATATTAAGTTTTCTTCATTCTATTAAATCCTATCTTACATAATCTACATAAAAGTGCAAGTCATGTGACTGAGGGAAACAAATTCGGGCTAACCACTTCTTTTCTCATATGCCAGGCAGCCATTTTTATTCAGAATTATTTTTTCAAATAAAATTTCATAAAAGTTACATTTTTAGAAAGATGTTCAAAAAAATTGTTTGCTTGAGAGATGAGTTACATTAAAAAATGCATAAATTCTGAGAACTTCAGTGGAAATTAGGTTAACAGCTGAATATCTCAATCCATTAAAGTAAATAAACACGAGATTCGTTCATTATGAGTCATAGAAATATTAAACCATGGAGTTAATCATTTGCAAAGCAAGATCACCCATGATTAATTTTGCAGCACTGTCTGGTGTCAAAAAAAAAAACAAAAAAAAAAACGCATGTGTAAATGTGGCATACGTAATGGGGGGGGGGGGGGAGGAAGACATGCTCATTTTGCTCATAACAGACGATATAATTCATTTCACTGAAATAATAATGATGATTTTTTTACATTGTAAAACTAATTATAGTACGAATGCACCTCATTTGTCATGTTTAATGTACGGTTTGAACTTGTTTTTAATGTTGATAATGTGTCCTTAATTTTGTTACAATTGATTAAAACACTCAAATAATACTTTACCTTTATTTTTTATATTTCTTTATCTCTGTCTTTGCAGTGTTGTTTTATATGTATAGAGGTTTGTTTTTTTACTAATAGTTACAAAAAAACTTTATTCAGAATTAAAGTGCTTGGATACATCCTCTGGTGGAGAATAATTTTAAACTAATCACTGTCAGAAAAGCTTATACAAATATGTTGGAACTACACTGAAAACATGACAAATTTAAAATTCTTAATTAGTTAACCAATGAGTTGTTTTCATTCTTATTGTTGTGTTCCCATAATGTATTTATAGTGTTGACTCTAGAAAAAAAGGGCCGCCGGGCGGAAATTTTTCAAAAAGGAAACACTATTCTAAATAAAGGACACATTTTTTCAAAAAGGGAATACTATTCTAAAAAAAGGGCACATTTTTTAAAAAGGGAACAAACACTTCTAAAAAGAGGGCACGTTTTTTCAAAAAGGACACACTTGTACCTTGTTCCCAAAAAATATTTTGAACTGGTTTGTTTAGAGTCACCTAATAGAATTTGCGATATTTTCCCGCGATCAATTGAATTTCACGATCCCCTCCCCCCTCTATCAATTGACGAATTTCATGATTTTTTTTTTTTCGGCAATTTATCGATGAATTTCGCATTCTTTTGCAACTGACTGAAGAATTTCGCTATTTTTTCTCATGATTGAATGCTGAATTTAACGTTTTTTTCCCTCTACCAATTGACGAATTTCACAATACAGTCGAACCCCGTTAAAATGCGAACAAAGGACCGACCAAAATTTGCGTATTAAATGATTTGCGTATTAATCGAAGTTCGCAAATTTTCGTCCAGTGGTCCATCTAATAAGAACCTATACATATAAAACACATCTTTATGACAATTTTTAGCATTTTAAGTCATAAAATGACATAAATTTATTTTTATCATTATTTTTTATATTTATTTTATCGTTATTTTTATCATTAAATAACTGATTATCTAAATTGGTTTATAATGGCTATTCTAAGCTTTAAAAATATCAAAGAGCTAATAATTATTGTCCTACATAATTATTGGTTCTACATTAAAAAAAATTCAGCTTCAAATGTAAAGCTTGGAAAAGTTTTTTTTTTTTTTTTTTTGGGGGGGGGGGGGGGGGGGGGTTAAAAAGTCATTGCCTAAGACAAAAGCTCTTTATCAGCAAAAAGACACAGTCAATAAAATCTAGGTAAAGTGAACTTATACTTGTATATGCGTCATGAAATATATCACAATATATATCCATTGATATCACCGAACCCTACAATCTCGTACCTAAAATTGTTTTTAATTTGTAAATTCCTTATTTTAATTTTAATATATTTTTCATATAAATTATAAAACGTCGCAATCAAATTTAATTAATTTCATTTTTGTGGAATGTAAAAGATGCGACATTTAGTTTGAAATTGATTTTGTCATAAGAAGTATAAAGCAATGTTATTTTCATAGTTCACCAATACTCACAATCCCCATGGCAGAATGTACGCGATGCTGCGACGGGCGTCGCAGACTTTTTAGGGCACGTGCTTACTAAAAACATACAGCGATGCCGCGGACGCGCTATGGGGCGTAAATTATGCGAAAAAACGGCAAACTTCGTCGAAGGATCGTGAAAAAAAAACGGCGAATTCACAGTGAAATGACAAAGAATCGCGGAAAACTGTGAAATTCATTTAAAGATCGCGAAAAAAGACTAATTTCGTTGACAGATTGGAAAAAAAACGTGAATTTCGTCAAAAGGCCGCCAAAAAAGCATGAGTTTCGTTGAAGGATCGCGGAAAAATGCGAATTTTTGCCGAAGGGCTACGGAGAAAACGCCAACTTCGTCAAAGGATCGTGGAAAAAACTTAATTTCGTCAAAGGATCACGAAAAACGGTCAATTACGTCGTCGGATCGCAAAAAAAACAGAGAATTCTGCCGACAGATCGCGAAAAAACGGCAAATTTTGTCAAAGGATCGCCAAAAGACGGTAAATTTCATCGAACGTTATCTAAAAAACGGAAAATTTCGTCGAAGGATTCGAAAAAACAGCAAATTTCGTCGAAGGATCATGGAAAAAAAACGCGAATTTTGTCCAAAGGCAAAAGAAAAAACGCGAAATTCATCAAAAGATCTGGGAAAATGGCTAATTTCATTGACAGATTGCGATAAAAACGCAAATTTTGTCAAAGGACTGCAGAAAAACTTGATTTTCGTCAAAAGACTGTAAAAAAAAAACATGAGTTTCGTTAAAGGATCGTGGAAAAAATGTAAATTTCATCAAAGGGCCACAGAGAAAATGCAAATTTCGTCAAATGGCAGCAGAAAAGTGCCAATTTCATCAAATAATCCTGGAAAAAACTGCTGATTTCGTCAAAGGATCACAGAAAAAGTGCGAATTTCGTCGAAGGGCCACGGAAAAAAAAAAAAAAAAAAAAAAAAAAAAAACGTGAATTTCACCAAAGGATTGTGGGGGAAAAAAGAAACGTTAATTTCGTCAAAGGTTCATGAAAAAAACGTGAAATTTGTGAAATAATCCCGGAAAAGATGCAGCATTCCTTTAGAAAACAGCAGACACACAATGTTCTATGCTTATTAATAATAGACATAGTTTTTAATCTGAAACAATATACTGAACTAACTTTTGAAAAATCGGGTTAACCTGAACCTAATTTGCAAGCATCTACACTCAGCCTGAAATTGACTCAAATAAAAAACAGAGTTAATCCGACCTGCAACAAGAATAATTATTGCCGAGAGGGGATTTTTTCCCCTCCTCTGCTATAACCTTTCAGAATATTTGCTGTGAATTTCAGAATTTTTTTTTACTCAGAAAGGCTGATAAATGCTAATGCCTTAATTAATTAGAACTACAACTACAACAGCAGCAAGAATAGATTTATATGATATATTGCGTATTGTAGACTATTTTTGAAAACATTATTAGCGTTGCAGACACTTGAAAATTGTTCTCTCACTGGGCTGACAATTACCAAAAATATAGACTTGTGTTCTATTACTAATATTCTCAATGACATTTCATATCAAAAGAAAATATTTTAAAAGAGAAAAAAAAAATGCAGCAAATGTCTCAGCGATCAATATTTTTAATGACCAAGAAAGCTACATGAAAGCATCTAAAATATACAGCACATTAAAATACAGTAATCATATTGGTGATAAAAATATAAATTAGAGAAACTGCTATGAATCAATTTTTAATAAATTTTTCATAGTTTACAACTGCTTGGAACTAACATTAAAATATTTTTTTAAATTATACTCTGATCTTAAAATTATGTTTTTCCGAAATGCTTTTCTATAGGGCCGCGATGCCCACGTCAACACATCTTGCTGGGATGGCTTCCTTATGAAGCTACTTCACTCACGTATTCAATATTTAAAAATTTATTCTTTCTTTTGTTTGAATTGGCTCGCTGAGATGGATATCTTGGTCGTTTTTTACTTTTTCAATTTCGTTTACAGGTCTTTTTACTACCGGCTTCGAAAGTGAAAGTATCCTCATAAAAATAAAACCCAGCAAACAAAATCGAAAAAAATAAAAAACTACCTTTGTAGAGCTGTCCAATGCAAAATAATCATTTAAGAATATGGAAATGCAAGTGAGATATTAAAAAATATATATAGGATTAACGAGTAGGTGTGTTTGAGTGAGTGAAGAAGTCCCTAAAAAAGCCGTGATGATTCAAAACGCTACTAATTTTTTTCCTGATAGGAACGATTCAAATTCTATTTTTTACATATAGAAAGGACTCAATGAATGTATCTATAAGTTTGCGTTGTTCAAGTACAGAAAAAATATATATACTGAGTTGCAAGCAAGCAAAAAAGAAAAGAAAAATAATCATAAGTCAAACCTCCCCCCCACCCCCTTTAACGATAGAAAAAAAAAAAAAAAAAACATCTCCTATGCAAATTGACCGATTTCTTTCAAATTTTTAGCAAGTTGGCATAATAGTTGATTAGGCTGTCTAACAAATTTTTATTAAAATATAATAAGTTATTTGAAAGTTACAGCACCTATCAAAAATGCCCTCTATAGAGAAAAAGTAGAAAAGGTAACAGTGGTTTGTTTTTGTTTATTCAACTCCTTGAAATCTAAGTCGAACGTTTACACAATCAGATCATCAACTTTGGATGGATATGCTTTGCTATGCAGAAAGAAACCAATAAATCTTTTTAACGGATTGGTGATAGATGTGTTTTTTTTTTTTTTCTTTTCTTTTTTTGTGTGTGCGTGTGTGTGTGTGTATTCGTAACTGATTTCATGTATAGTATAATAACCGGAACAGTAAAGGAATTTTAACTCAGTCTCACATGGGCAGTGTTCATATTTCTTTTAAAAAGGGTCAGGGCAGATTTATTGAAAAGGGCATTTTTGTTGCATAAAGGAGGCGTTTTTTGTTGAATGAAAGAGCACTTTCGTTACACTTACTATTTTATTTCTCAGTACAGCATACATCGGTGTTGGAAACAGTGGAAGGGACGTTTGCATTTGCAGCCTGTATGCTTGGCACTTAAGACAGTTTTTAAATTATACAAGTTTGTAAATTTCCAACTGGACGAAAAATGTCCGGGCCAGGATTCGAACCTGGGATCGCTTGGCTGAAGCCGCCACGCTCTACCACTGAGCTATCCCTGTCGAATCTGGAGGGCATAATTTATCCAGTTAACCTTATTGATCAAAGCATCTGGTCTGATATTTTAATCAGCTCAACAGAAAAGATCGCAGGTAATGGAACTCCAGTAAACGCTGGATACGTGAATACACTGGATTATTTTTAACACAATTTTTCAAATTGGTACAGTTCGAAACCTGGTTCGAATCCTGGCCCGGACATTTTTCGTCCAGTTGGAAATTTACAAACTTGTATGATTACTGTACCAATTTGAAAAATTGTGTTAAAAATAATCCAGTTTTTAAATTGTTTCATCTTTTTCTTCATCTAATTTTTTCATGCGATTTCCAGTGTTTTCCCACGTTTTGCATCGATTTTCCGACATTAGTAAAAGGAATCCAGTTTCAAACTTTTAGTTCAGTATAGCAAATTTTTTCTTCTTTTCAATAAAATTTAATCTGAATTTGCACAGCGATTTTTTTAATGTTATTTTTACGATTTTTTCGCGTTTTACAGAGATTTTTTGGAAATCGTAACAGAAACCCAGTTTTAATCTATTAGCACAGTATGATAAATTTCTAGAGTTTTGTAAATTTTAGCGTTTTTTCTCGTTTTCAATCTTTTATTCCTGTATATTAAATTTTGTCTTCTGTTCTACTCAACAAATTTTATTAGAAACTCCTTCAGCTATTTTTTAATTTTGGGGGTTTTTATTTACGCGATTTTTAGGGGGGGTTTCGCGATTCGCTGCGATTTTAATCTCACCCAATACAGCAAATTTTGTCCTCTTTTCATTAAAGTTTATTATTCGTATTCATATAGCGATTTACAATGCGATTTTTTTTCGCTTTTCGTGCATTTTTTTTATATTTGTAAAAAAAAAAAAAAAAAAAAAGAAACCTGGTTTCAATTTTTTAGTATAACATTTTATTCCTCTGTGATTTTTTTTTGCGTGTTTATGAATTTCTTGTGCTTTTTTTCTGCAATTAGGAGTTTTTTTGCATTCTGCAGAGATATTTTAAAATAAAGGTGTAAGATATTTAACAAAAGAAGGAACACGCTGTTCGATTCCTAATCATGCCTGCAAAATGTATTCCTTTAATAATTAGAAAAAAAAAAAAGTCTGTGAATGTGTCAAAGTTTCGCGTTGTTCGAAAAAATAAATTATTCAGCAACTAACAGAAATAATGATTAAAAGAAAAAGAACAGATGGTAAAACCCTTCCTTTCCTTACTATTAAAAAAAATAATTGGTATCTTCGATGTTAATTGGCCAATTTCGTTCAAATTTTCAGCCAGCCGAAATAATAATAAATTAGGCTGTGTACCAAATATTTACTAGAGTATGATAAGTTATAAGAAAATTATAGCCCCATAAAAAAACCCACTATTAGACCCACTGGGAAAAAAGTTGACTACGACGTCGGTTTGTTTATTTAACTCAGAGAACCGGACACTGAGATAATTAAATAAGCTTTCCATTTGATAATGTTAAAAAAAAAAGAAGCGAGCTAATTTTACATACTTCAAACAACGATCGCTTGCACTTAAAACGACAAGGGCAAGGCTTTGCACCGTTCTTTAAAAAACGTTTAACGGGATTTGGAAAAATTATTTTTTCAAAAGGTGGGGAGGGGAAATATGGGAAAATAAGAAATACAAAAATATTATTTGGATATAATCTAATTTTTTCTATTTTAAGTCATTCATCATTGTGTGTTTCGACTATTGCAGTGGAAAAGGAGCAACCCCGAGCCCCTTTTCCACTGCAGTTCACTGTAACGCGATTTTCACACATAATTGTGAACTATTCACTGTCACTTTTACTCATCATGACAAAGCAGAGTCAGGCCTAAAGGAACAGCATCGACTTTCAACTGTAGTGTTTCACAAGATCATTTGACTAAAAATCATTTTTCCTAGAGTGAACTGTACCGCTCACTAGAGTGTTCACGCAAAACCTGAAGAGTTGAAGTAAATTTACCGGAAAAAAATCCGAATCCGATTCAATTCCCGATTAGTTCACATCCCATGCTCGAAATTCTCGTTAACACGTCGGTAAGAGTGGGACCGAGCAGAAAAATATGTACTTGCTTTCGTGCAAATGCTGATAGAAGAAAAGAAAATGGCGGATTTTGATTATAAAAACAAAGCAATTGGGCGCTGTGAAACTCTCTTAAAGGCCGCCGGGCGCATCGGAGGGGTCAAAAAGGGACGCCGGGCGCATCGGAAGGGTTAAAAAGGGACGGCGGGTGCTTAAAAGAAATAAAAAGGGACGCCGGGCGCTGCGCCCTGCTAAAACGGCTTAGAGTCAACACTAATTTATTCAAGATTTCATGTTCTGCTAACAAGTTTTCATAAACTTCTGATGGGGGAAAAAGGGGGGGGGGAGGATTGTAACACCACTACAACTAAAATAGATTCACATCGTAAAAATTGGGGAGGGTACTGATAGGTATCATGTTTATGTGTAGAAAAAAATGCTCATATTTGAATGTTTTCCCACAAAGTAAGAACACTGAATATGAATATTTGTTTAATTACTTTGATCTTTAGATTAAAAAAATATGTGACATTTGAACTGCATTCTAATAATATTTTTAACATGTAGAAATATATTCAAATTTTTAAATTAATTTTACTTCAAATAAAACATGCGTTTTACATAAATGCAGTTTTCAAAATGCTAGAAATTACACTGTAATTAATGTTATGTACATATTTGGTTTTAACCACCTGTTTAGCTCAATTAATTTTACTGGATCTTTATTTGTATATTAGAATGTCGATCTGATATTGCATAATGTAGTTTATTATAAAATGCTCATAAAGAAGGAATTAAAAAAAAAAAAAAAAAATCCAACCTTATGTATTAAAGAAGGTTATAAAGTACCCTTGTTGTGAAAATTTACCTTGGATATGTGTGTTCAAGTATAACAATGATAAACCTTTATAGTGAACTAAAGTGTTTCACTTGCAGAATAAAATTTTATGTGTCCTAAAAATCAGCAAATACAGTTAATCATTGTGAAATCATCATTCTTTCTATAATAGTTGTGGCTTTTGTTGTTGGCATTTTATGTATAAAAGTGTTGTTTTGCAAGATATGCATAAATGTAAATGGAATGATCTGATATTTTTCCATATTGAAATATGTTGAATTTCCAGGCTGGCAGTGTAAGACCTGGTGTGGCTCCAGCTATGGGTGGGTTGCCCGCAACTATGGGTGGCATTCCTCCTGCAGTTCCCATGCAACAACCTGCATACCCTGGTGGGTTTGTTCCTCAGGTGCCTCTCATGTCCTCAGCAACTTCTGGGTTACCCCAACAAGCAGCATCAGTTAATGATCCTTTTGGTGCCCTGTGAAGAAGGTAAACTTGATTGAAATCATAAGCTATTTTTAAAATGTTATTTATTATAATTCATTGAAATATAATAAAAATCTTTAGTCTAGTTGATGATTGTTTTATGTTAAATATTATGCAATTTGTTTTACAAAAACGTACATGTGTGAATCGAGCAAATAATGATCAGATTTCATTTTTTGTTAATGAGTAGTCAAATATGGAAAGTAATATACTATCAAGTAACTTTATCAGGGCTGCCAACCTCCGAAAATTCTTTAATTAATAAAAACCTATATTTTCAGTTACTGCTCACAAAATTTTTAGTAATTTTGTCAGTAATATATAATAATCCAGATTTGAAATTCAAAATAATGACTGAAAATTTGAAGTAGTAATATTTTCAATACTTCTCCTTTGTTTACTCCATTCAAAAGGGGTAAAGATGAAATTGCCAGATTTGGCCTATTTTACTTTTTATATAAATTTTCAAATCGTTCTTTTCCCGCAATTTTCTAAAAAGTTCATAGTTTCATTAGTTTTTAATGAAGTTTTATGTTCTCTTCCAGCGCGGGATTTGTGCCTAAAATTTTGAAATCCCAGCCCAAAAGCAATATTGTGGGCAGGAACCCCCCCCCCCCCCCCAATCTATCTTGACAGACTAATTTTGTAATAATTTCTTGCTACGGCTGATGAATTTCATGATATTTTCCAACAACCGATAGACATTTTATAATATTTTTAAGTGACTGATAGACAAATTTTATATTTTCCAGTGACCGATTGACAAATTTTGCGATATTTTTGTATGGCCAATCGAAAAATTTATTTTATTTGTTCCTGGAACTTACCAACAAAATTTGATTTTTTTTTTTTTTTTCCCCTTTTCATGACCGATTGATGACCTTCTTGATTTTTTCCACAACTGATTAGTGAGTTTCACGCTTTCTTCTTACGACAGATTGGCGCAATTCACAATTTTTTTTTTCTTGTCCGGCTGAAAATTTTTGCAAATCTTTCCTTCTACTGATTGATGAATTTTGTGATATTTTCCCGCGACCAATTGACAAACTTTGTATCTCTTTTTTTTTTTTCTCGTGACAGATCAACAAAATTAATGATCTTTTTTTTTCTCCTTGACTGATAGACAAATTTCATGATTTTTTATTGTGACCAATTGACGAATTTCACAATTTTGTTTTTCCTTGACACAGTGATGAAATTTACAATTTTTCCCCTGCAACTGATGGATGTATTTCGTGATTTTTTTCTCCTGCGAACGAAAAAAGAAAAGAATTAAAAGAGTGTAAAAAGGGCAGTGAGGGCCACTGGGCACTGCACTTGGCCGAAGTAATCTTAGTCAGCACTAAACAAAAATGAGATTAGAAGAACTGCAAAAGCAAAGATCTTGCTGTACACATGAACAAACAAAATTTCGGAACTACAAGGAAACATTATTAGAAACAACAAACTAGTTTATCCTTATGACTAATTGATCTTTTATTAGGACTTGACAATTTAAAGTCAACTTACATTTTTCGTGTAATAAAAGAAATGAATCGATGGGTTCTCTTTCAAACTTTAGACATGGAATAAAATTCCGATACATACAGATGGTATTCGCACATTTTTTAGACTACTTTCATGGTACTTACAGAACTATTTTACATAATATTTGTGCTTTTAATGTTATATTTGGTAACCATTATTGTGAACTACCTTTCTACACTATAATTTCCATTTGACAATGCCTTTCGTAGTTTTGGAAGGGGTATTTTTTGACCTATTCCTCTTGAACAGCTTTCTAAAGTCCATGAAGGGTTGTAGGTTGACATTTGGACAATGAGCTTTTTAAAATTCCAAAAGTGTAAAAATCCATAAAATATGTAAGTGAAGTTGATCTTAACATTTTTCTCCACTCTTTAATTTGTCACTATGCAAAGCCAGCAAATAAATATTTTGTCAAAATTTTCTTTAGATACATTGAACCATATTTTAAGAATTTTTTTTTCTCCTCTTTGATGATAATAAATAGATCTCTTTATATTACAATAATTTAAATAGAACCAAGCTTCATCTATTATAAAAACATTTTCTCTGGGTAAATGCTTCTTATAAAGAATTCTGCATCATGTTTTACATTTGGCGATATGTCGGGGAGAAAAATTATGAACATTGTTTTTTGGCCTTTTTAAAATTACAATCAGTGTTAATGATTTTGTTAACTGCTGATACTGAGCATTTTAAAGATTTAGCAGCAGTCCTTTGGCTTAGAAGATTTTCTTTACCATAAAATATCTTACCTTTTCAATATTTTGAAGAATTCTTTTCAGTTCTTGGGTACATATTTGAAACAATTTTTCCACTTGAAGCCAGACTTGAATTTTTTCCCTGTCTTATTGACAATATTACCTACTGTGGCTTTAGATGTAGAAAAAACATGCCTTTCAAGGTGTTTTTTTTTATAACCGAATATGAATGATTCTCTTTGGAAAGTGCAGAAATATAGCCTTCCATCCAATTCTTCAAAAGTGCCTTAACTCATCTAAAAAATGTGTGAATAGCCTCTGTAGAACCTAGTTCAATAAAAAAAAATAACAGGGATTCAGATTTTGTCTATTGTCCATTAAAGATATAATAAAACAATTTAGTTCGGAAATGGATATTTCATCACCAAATATGCATTGTTCATGTAAGTAGTTAAAAATGAAAGCATATCAGATTTTGCTAAGTTTTCTGAAATTTTTTAAAGAGAGCATAACCATACGTTTCTGATAATTTCCAAAGTTGTAAAAGTTGCCTTTTTGCTGCCTGTCACAATTTTACCTTGTGAAAGAGGCTTCAGCAACCAAAATCAAATCAAATCAACTTAACTCTAAATTCAGTAATTCAATTAACAACCCATTTGATGAAAGCTGAAAAATATTTTGTATATATAAAGCTTGACTTTCTTCCTTTTTTTAAGTAAAAATAAACATTTTGTATAATTATTCTGAGTTGTTGATTTAAAATATTTTTCAATGGTATTTTGTCATGTCTGTATTAATGCAATTCTTAAAAAGTCATGTAAAATAATAGTGGGGTTTTAAAGATTTATTTTTCTCCATCCTAAACAGTTCAACTCCCCTCCATTTATAAATGTTGGGAGGGAGATTTCCATTCTAGGAAAAACTGAATTTCAAGCCCTGTCTTCTGAAGCACTATAGTGCCTCCTCCCTTCTCACCTGTGAAAATATAAATATCATAGTTACTTTCATTCCTTATTCAGGGCTGCATTTGTTGCTTCGTATGAAAATTTTTGTATATTTTTCTACAAATAGCCTATGTTTTGACAGCTATAACTGACATTGTTTATAAGTGCCTGATGCTGTGGCTTTGCTGTAGATGTTGCACCAAAAATTTTCTTGAATCCATATGCTTAATTTTTTTTGTTATTATTATTCTGATCAAAGATAAAATCTGCAATCTCTAAATTAAAAAAAAAAAAAAAAAAAAAAAACCCCTGTGATGTATATTTAACCATTTTTTTCCGTACTGGGAGTGTAAGTTGGGTTTACAATAGTAACATTTGACTGTATCTGATGTCTGTTATTTGTAAATTTATTAAAAATCTGCTTTCTTTCAGGTAACAGTGGTCTGATACTGAATGTGGACTGGCTAAAGAGCTTCGGCTTTCAATTGAATCGTTGCCTTTATTTCTTTAGCGTTACCAAAATGTGATGAATAATCTTGTAAAAATGATTTGTTGCATTGTATTGTAGCTATTCTAAATGTCCCTGTTATTTAATATTAGATTTTTTTTCCCCCATAAAATGAAGAAAAGAAAAAAAATGTGAATAAATATATATATATATATATACTGTTTTTTGTTCCTAATGTATAGCTGCTGGCAGTGTTGTATTTTTCTGACTGACTGCTGTAATACAATCTGTGACTGTTTGATGTTTATAAAAATCATTCATTGCATATATAAAATTTTCTGTTCACATTCCTCTTGAATTATTTTCATAAATTAATGTGGGACTTAAGAAGTATTTTTCTGGTTAAATGCTAGTTGCAGTTTACAAATCTAATATGTATATCCTAAAGTATTTTTGAGTTCAGACAGAAATTGTTAGCAAATGTGCAACTTTGTATTCATCTGAATGTATTAGAAAACTTAGGTAAGATGAAGTGTTATATCACTAACTGAATCAGTTCTGTATCGTAACTTACACGGCAACTTGCATTTAGTTGGACTGTTCTTCATCGGCATAAAACAAACAAAAAGAAAAAAAAATATGAGAGACTCTGACATAGAGATTATAGTGAATGTATATTAGTGTAATTATGATTAAACTGTTCTGACAAACAGTCGGTTGTCTACAGGGATTATGCAAAAGTATAGGTGCGTGTAACAAAATGTTATATCATTCTAAAAATTCATCAACTTACTTGTTTTATAAGTTTTAGCGTTAAAGTTTGGAAAAAATGTTAGTTTATTTATATATAAAAAAAAGAAAATATGAATTATGTTAACTACTTGACAGTCTAAATGAAAATATTTTTATGTATTTTTGATGTTATGTTTGGATTGCATTCCAAATTCATTTGCCAAACTGTGTGTTTTAATCATATTTAAAATCATCACCATATTGTTTTCTTGTTTTTTTTTAGAAATAATCTTCCCAAAGATTTTGTGTATAATTGTTAATAATAGTAGTGAAAGTTCAAAAGCACATGGTGGGTACATAATAAAGTTTAAAAAAATTCTGAATGTGTTGTTTTATTTTGTTGTGTCAGATTGTTTATACATGATGTGATCAAACTGATCCTGTGAATGATTTTACAGCAGGAAACAATTGTAAAGATATACCTCTGTTCACTTTCAAAACTGTTATTTGGTATAATACACATCTAGTAACACTGTTGGAAACTTAAAAAAAAAAAAAAAAAAAATCTGCCTTCTCTGTTGCTGCAGTTTTTTTGCGACAGTATCATTGACTCATATGTTTTCTTAATATTTACTGTCAATTTACTAGTCGTCAGTCTCTCATGCCAGTGCACATCTAAGATATATATATTTTTTTTTTTTTTTTTACACTTTTCACAGAAATATTACTATTCTTTTAATACCTTTTCAAGTTGATCACTTTTGTACACAATTTTCAGTTTTATTGAAGTTTCTATTGGCACTTTAACCAATTTAGAACAGAATTTCATATTAACTTTCCACTGTGATTGCACTATTTTCGAAATAAAGAGATGATTCACCATACTTTCTGGTCACACACTACAGTTTAATTCATTTGAAATTTTATTAAATTTTCATGGTCTGTGAAATAGGACATTTGATACCACAGCCAATGTCCATCAAACATAACTTACCAAGAAATTCCATTGCCTAGCCAAAAGATTTGTTCATCAGAATTTTTACTTAGAGGGTAGTATATCTAATTATAATATAGATTGCACTTTGCTTAATACTTTATCACATTTTTTTTATTTGGTGTTATCATTATGCATGGTGGACCAAAAAGTTGAAAGGCACTTTAATTTTTTACCTGTTGGCAATAAGTAATGTAGGCAGTGTCTGATTAATTCTATGCGGGACCCGGGACACACAGGTTATGTAGAGGCCCCCTTTTTCAAGAAAATTTCATTATAAACAAAACAAACAGCTTTATCTACAGCAGGGGTGATTCTGAGTAAAAAAAAAAAATTCTGAAATTCACAGCAAATTTTCTGAAAAGTTAACACAGAGGGAAGGGGGGGGGGAAGATCCACTCCCACCACTTTTTTTTTTTTTTTGCGTCCCTTTGACGAAATTTGAGTTTTTTCGCGATCTTTTGACAAAATTTGCTGTTTTTTCGCAATGTTTGTGACGAAATTTGCCATTTTTTCGCAATATTTTTTACAAAATTTGTAGTTTTTCCGCGATTTTTAGACGAAATTTGCTGTTTTTTCACGATTTTTAGACGAAATTTGCCGTTTTCGCAATGTTTTTGACAAAATTAGCCGTTTTTCACAATGTTTTTGACGAAATTTGCTGTTTTTCGCGATTTTTAGATTAAATTTGCCATTTTTCCCAATGTTTTTGACGTAATTTGCCGTTTTTTCACGATTTTTTGACGAAATTTGCCGTTTTTCGCAATGTTTTTTTCGAATTTTGTAGTTTTTCGCGTCTTTTGACGAAATTTGCTGTTTTTCGCAATATTTTTGACGAAATTTACAGTTTTTTCGCGATTTTTTGACGAAATTTGCCGTTTTTCGCAATGTTTTTTAAGAAATTTGCCGTTTTTCGCGTCTTTTGACAAAATTTGCTGTTTTTCGCAATATTTTTGACGAAATTTACAGTTTTTTCGCAATTTTTTGAAGAAATTTGCCGTTTTTCGCATTGTTTTTGACGAAATTTGTCGTTTTTTCGCGATCTTTTGACGAAATTTGCAGTTTTTCACGATGTTTTTGACGAAATTTGCCGTTTTTCGCAATGTTTTTCACGAAATTTGCCATTTTTCAAAATGTTTTTGACAAAATTTGCCGCCTTTTTTGCGATCTTTAGACTAAAGTCGCGTTTTTCTCGCGATCCTTTGACAAAATTGGTGACTTTTCTTCGAACAAATGACGAGATTAATTTTTTTTTGGCGATCATTTGCCGAAATACTGACACATTTTATGTCCGAATTTTCGGATTTATGACCGATATTTTTTTTAATTTTCAGAAATCATTGCCTTAATTTTTCGGAAAATTTGGACCAGAATCACCCCTGATCTACAGTTTGAAATTTAAACCATAGTTTTAAAAAATATATATACTATAGACACACAAAAAAATGTATTAAAAAATTGTACGAATGTAAAATCTTTTGTACTATATTCTATTTAAAGTTAGTAAAACTCTAAATATAAAAGATTGAATGAAACATGTTTGATGTAATTTCTGTTCTTAGAATTTCAAAGTTTACATTGCATTTCATTGCTGTTAGTGAAGAACAGTCACATCGTTTAGTTTACATGAACAAGAAATTCTTTTTCTCTATAAATGGAAATTTGCATTAACTTGTATCTTCAGACAATGGACAAAATTTTGGGGCCCATCAAAATATGGCCCCGGGGCACATGCCCCGTGTACCCCTGCGATGATCAGGTCCTGTAACATAGGCAGTGTAAATTGCAAAAATGTTCAAAATAAGGTAGAAATTAAGATTGTTGATAAAATAATCCTACCATTAATTTTCAAAAAGTTTAATTTTTAAATTTTTATACTGTCCCCGGTTTCTATAGGTAATTTAAAATTTTCTCAGTGCTCTGACAAGTAAAAATTCCTTTCTTCTACAAAAAAAACTCAATGAGTTATGGATACATTGAATTTAATGAAATTTGGAGCTTTCTGGCACTAAAAACTGATTTTTTTAATCCCTGGAAGTTCCAAAATTTAATAAATTTTAAAGCCTCTTAACTCAGTGAGTTTTGGTCATAGAAGAATTGAATCAGGGTCAAAAATATGAGTCTCCCTCCAATCTGAAGACTTGTTTTCATTCATAATTTTAACAAATTGTAAGGATTTCATTGAAGTATCTTCACTACTGTTAACAGTATCCTGTTTTACTTGTTAGATCATGGGGAAAGTTCCTGTAAATATGACTTATAGGATATAGATTCTCTCTCTCTCTTCTCCCCCCCCCCTCTCTCTCTCTCTCTCTCTCTCTCTCTCTCTCTCTCTCTATATATATATATATATATATATATATATATATATATATATATATATATATATTAGGGCGTATAAAAAAAATCCAAATTTTTTAGATCTTTTAGCGGTAGTGCGGAAAAGTTGTGAACTCCCTTTATTAAAAAGTGTGCGGAATCTTAAAACTGTGGGTTGATATCTTCTGTCGTCTCAGTGGGCCAAAAGTTCCAAAAATTGGACTAAAAATGATTAAAATACAAAAATTAATAAATAATCACAGATTTCGCTCATCGGTTTGGGGTAGTGATTACAAGTTACTGTTTTGTAACAACAACAACCATAGAAAATTGTACAATTATAGGTTAATATCCTCTGTCGACTCAATGGCATTGAATTTTTTTTATTTTGATGCAGTTTGGTAGTTTTCTGCATTACTGTTTAGTGCTTGCACAATGCACAATCGAGACAGACTGGGTTTGTCGATCTGCCAAAATAGTGGAACACCCTTATTTTCTCCCCGAGAAACAACAACAGCCATAAAAAATGTTAGGTTAATATCATATAAAATAATTAAATTAATTAAAAATCAATTAATTTTTAATAAATTAAAATTATATAATAATTTTAATATTTTAATATCTTCTGCCGCTTCGACACCAAATTTGGGAAAATGAAGGCAAAATTTTAAATAAATACAAGTCACACTTACCTCATTTTAATGCAAACACAAAATTTATTTTACCTTTCGAACATACAAATGACAAAATCATTACTGGCTTGTAATCATTTTTGGTCTCAAATTTTGACATGTGTTTTCTGAATTCTAGTGTCGCTCTAATAAATCTATCCCTGTTCTGCATCCCAACTCTTTTTCCGGAGGCTGCAGTGACTAGTTTCACAATCCGCTCAACTGCTTGTGTGTGTGAAGCAAATTTAATAAAGTCCCAGCAATACATTGGCATACTGCCCTGTATCATCTTCAGAATTTCTTGAGACCTGATCTCGGTGAGAACAGGAGGCGATATCACATAACAAGCTCGCCAGTCAATGAGATTTACATAGTCTGTAGCTCCAAAGTTAACAACAGGAATAACAAATTTGCGAACACAATTTCCGTCTGGGCTAATTTCTCTTGCCTTGATAATCCGCCGATCTGCAAGGGTACTAATACGGCACCTATCATCAGATAACATGGCCAAAAGCATGTTTACTTGAGCCGCAAAGTAAGCGTTGCGAGAAATAACTGGGTCGATTATGTCACAATACTTTTTTGGCAATTACCGAGATGAGCTGATGAAATGCCACAGGTGTCTAGCATCATCCTTTATGGAATGACGAATCTTAATTCGGAGCATGATTGCGTAGACTCTTAGAATGAATACAACCAATGTTAGCAACTTATTTGATGGGTCTGATGTTTATATATATCCTCAGTATTCGATTGGAAGTTGTTGGCCAGCGGAACAAATTCAACGTTCCCGGTTCCCGGATAGCTAGATCTGAACAACAAATGCCAGAACTAATGGCGGTACAAATGTCTAATAAGTATTTCTGATCTGAACAGAAGATGATAGGATCAATGTCTGGCAACTTGCGGCCCCACCAGTGGCTGAGAGGTTGTGCTCTCGAAGCTGGTAGACGGGAGGTGCTGGGTTCGATCCCAATCGCGCCCGTCGGCCTAATCGTTCGGAGTTTTCGTGGTTTTCTTCGAGCCGTGGATTTATCCATGCGTAAATACGGATTAGGTTCCCTTAGAAAGACCTCCACGGAGGGCACTCCCCCCGGGCCTATATCCCTTGTGTAGATAATTGGCCGTCAATAATCAACCCAACCCATCAACCCTGGCAACTTGCATTCAATGCTATTAAAAGCAACCATTGAAAGGTTTCGTCCAATGCCTCCGGTGTAATATGTGGAGCCAGATGACTTGCCGTCTATGGACTCAAACAGGTGTTGTAATGGCAACTCATTGAAATAAAGTAAGCAGATAGTCTATTGTACTAGTCTCTGAAGTTTCAATTCAAGCCTGCGAATTACGCCATTAGACTTTCCTGTGTTCACTACAGTGCCGTCACACCCGAGAACAATAAGGTTGCTAAAATCATCCAATAAAGCACTTGTTACGTATTCGTAAATGCTATTAGATATATCAAGACTAGATCTGCTTTCAAGTGTAACATGTCCCATATACGTAGAACCAGGCTCCGATACAATACAGCAATGCGCTTCTACAATTGGTCTTTAGAACTGCTTGTCCTCGAGTGTTTCTGATGTTAAGGTTTTGTCATGTCGTCCATCAAAATAAAGGCCAGATAGAGTGGAACGATTTTCATTCGATTTTGAGACCGTGTAAATTCTCAATTTTTCCCTCCATATTTTATTTTTTCCTGTGACGAGGTTGGTATCTGATTCCGATATTAAACCCAAATCCTGCGTAACACGTAATGCAATAGCCGCCGTGGCTCTGTTGGAGACACCATAGCTTTTACTGACAAGAACTGTGTTGTCCAGTTTTAAACGCATTTGAACACTCCTTGTGAGTTCCCACATTGTCTTCACTATTTTGGCAGACCGCCAAACCCAGTCTGTCTCGATTGTGTATTGTGCAAGCAGTAAACAATTATGGAGAAAACTACCAAAATGCGTCAAAATTTCCAAAATTCGATACCGATGAGGCGACAGAAGATATTAATCTATAATTCTACAATTTTCTATGGTTGTTGTTGTTACAAAATAGTAACTTGTAAGCACTACCTCAAACCGATGAGCGAAATCTGTGATTATTTATTAATTTTTGATTTTTAATCATTTTTAGTCCAATTTTTGAAACTTTAGGCCCACTGAGGCGACAGAAGATATCAACCCACAGTTTTAAGATTTCGCACGTTTTTTAATAAAGGGAGTTCACAACTTTTCCGCACTACCGCAAAAAGATCTAAGAAATTTGGATTTTTTCGATACGCCCTAATATATATATATATCACATTATGTATTAACTGCATTCGGCAGACCCAGAATCTCGCATCTTAATTAAACTAAGAATAAACAAGAAACAACAAAGAAATTCCAACAAATATAACCTGAACAACCAAAA
Source organism: Maratus michaelseni (assembly GCA_963931845.1). Taxonomy (NCBI): domain Eukaryota; kingdom Metazoa; phylum Arthropoda; class Arachnida; order Araneae; family Salticidae; genus Maratus; species Maratus michaelseni. The sequence goes on along the minus strand of OZ007600.1, from coordinate 25,354,966 downwards.
AGCTGTGGCCTCGTCAGCAGTGAGCATATTTTTAGTTTTATTTTTAATCTTTTTTGAGCTTTTATGTATATATATCAATCATATATTCTAATACAAGCAAATCTTGTGTGTGTGGTCATATATGCAAATTTTATCTTAAAAACGGCTCTAACGATTTTGACGAAATTTTGTATCCTACCATTTTGGGACATCAGAAAACCATTGGGCTAGGTCACATGTTTAAGAAAATTTGATTAGTGGGTCAGTTTGGGTCACCATGGGCCAGGGTCAAGCTAATTGTATCTAAAAAACGGTTCAAACTATTTTGACTAAATTTTGTATCCTATCATTTTCTGGCACGGGAAGACTATTGGACTGGGTCACATGTTCAAGAACTTTCGATTAGTGGGTCATTTTTGGGTCAATGTGGGTCAAATTAATTTTATCTAAAAAACGATTCTAACAATTTTGATTAAATTTTGTATTACGAGTTTTAGGCACAATAAAATCATTGGGCTAGGTCACATGCTCAAGAAAATCAGATTAGTGTGTCATTTTTGGGTCACTGTAGTTCAAGCTAATTTTATCTAAAAAACGGCTCAGACTATTTCGACTAAATTTTCTATCCTATGGTTTTCGGGCACGAGAGTACTGTTGGACTAGGTCACATGCTCTAGAAAATTCGATTAGTGGGTCAATTTGGTCACGAGTCATTATGGATCAAGCTATTTTTATCTTAAAAACGGCTCTGACGATTTGCACTAAATTTTGTATCCTATGGTTTTGGGGCACGAGAAAATTATTGGGCTAGGTCACATGCTCGAGAAAACCTGATAGTGGGTGATCATGGGTCAGGGTCAAGCTAATTGTACCTACAAAATGGCTCAGACTATTTTGACTAAATTTATATCCTACGGGTTTCAGGCACGAGAAAACAATTGGGCTTGATCACATGTTCGAGAAAATTTGATTAGTGGGTCATGATATTTGAACTTAAAGCTAATTTTGACAGAGTATAGCTTGGTCTTTCCTGCTCATATACTACTGTGGGCAAAAAATAGTAAGACTTTTTAATTTAAATTTCGCACTAAAACCCATTCGTCGAAATAATTTTTTTCTAGGTTGGTATGACTGTCAGTGACATCTGTGCCAAATGTCACATCTAAATAATCATTAGTGTTTAGTATACACTCATCTTTCTGAAGTACAAAAAGTGCATGCGGCGATTTTTACAATGAGTGAAATTATTCAACAAAGAAGTTCCATTAAATTTTGTGTGCGGAATCAAATTTCTGGTGCCGAAACATTCAGAATGTTGCAAAAGGCCTTCGGTGATAATTGTTTGTCGCGAGCAAGTGTTTTTGATTTGTACAAATTATTCAAACAGGGTCGAGAATGCGTTGACGACGAACCACATCCAGGACGGCCATCAACATCAACTGATGATCAACACGTCAATAAAATCAAGGAATTGGTGCCTGAGAATCGACGATTATCAGAGACCTTACTGGCATCGTTGGAATATCGGAAGGATCAGTGGAAACCATTTTGAAAGATGCACCGTCGCATACTGCATTAATTCTTCGTGAGTTTTTCGCCAAATTTTCAACCAATATCATGCCACAACCACCGTATTCGCCTGATTTAGCTCCGTGTGACTTCTGGCTATTCAGCAAACTCAAACGGCCGTTCCGGGGAAACAGTTTTGAGTCAATTGAAGACATTAAACGTGAATCGCTACACACATTGAAGGCTATTCCGGAAATTGACTTTAACAACTGTTTCGAGGATTAGAAGAAACATTGGCACAAGTGTATTGGGGCCAGGGGGGGATTACTTTGAGGGGGACGAAATAGATTTGGAAGAATAAATTAAGAATTTTAAAATTATGAACAAAGTCTTACTATTTTTTGCCCACAGTAGTATATAATAAAGTGTGACTTTCTGAAAATTAGTGACAGGAATTCCTACTTTATTTTGAACACTTTTGCATTTTACATTGCATACATATCTTCAACAGGTAAAAAATTTAATCATCTTTCAATCTCTTTGAGACTCCCTGTATGTAACAGATAAATAGACTTTGCTTGCATCTTTCATTTTGTTATATTTTTACCTGTACAAAAGTTTTTTTTTTTTAAATTTCAATTGAAATTTTTTACCAAATACACAACTAACATGAATTGCAAATATTCTGCATTTGAAATCTTAAGTGATCCAATGGTCTGAAATCGCTGAAAAAATAATCGGATGCTTTGAAAATCAGCTTAAAACAAGGTCAGAAATTGCTGTCAGTTCAATGTGACTGTTTTAAAATTTTCTGAGTCTTTTACCCCTTTTTTTAATAGCTTCACACAAATGGACAAAAAATGATTTGGAATATTCGTATCTATTGATCAAAGTGATTGCATTACATTGAAATTAAATTTTATGAGTGCTTTATGTACTATCCTTGTTTCTGAAAAAAAACATTGAACACATCTTAAATCAAGGGGTCAAATTAAATTAGAGCTCCCTTCAAATGTGAGGGGTATTTATTTTATTATTCTAATTTAATAGAATAGGGGAAACTGAGGATGTCCGACTTCCACTGCCTTTATTTTATTTTTAAAAAATCTTTTGTTGATAGCTGCAAGAATGGAAGCATATTATAATCCTTTTCTACTAAATGTCGTTTTTCAGTCATATTTCAGTAGTAATAACAATGATAAAGCATAAAATTTTGCAATTTCCCCTCCCCCCCCCCCTCAAAAAATGTATCCCTTTTGTCTTTAAAGTGTACTTCATTTAATGATCTAAAAAATAAAATAGTTAATTAGAACTTGGTACAGCTAACTGTCATGTGTTTTATACTTTTTTTTTTTGTTCCAAAATGGCAGCTGCAGGATGTTTGACCATCTGCAGTTGTGGGATATTTGATTAGGGCCAAATCTCTCATATTTCATCTAGTGCAATTGTACGTCTTTCAATAATTGGATTTAAATTTATCAAAAATGAATTCACTTATTTCAGTAATTAGCATACAGTAAGACTTTGACACGTTTTAAGGTTTTACTCACACTAGCCAGTCTCTTTTATAAATAACCCAAAACTGACTATTGCTAAACATTGATATAGTCTTGTCCTACATAACGACATATTACGCTAATCTAAATATTTAATATCAACTGAGAAATTATGGTTTAAACATGTCGCAAAGTAATCCCATCAGGTGGGGTTATTTTGTGACATGTGTGTTTTTGCCTTGAAAGAAAAAAAAAAATACTGTCACAAAGTTAGCCAATAAAATGTTTATTAGAACTTTTATTTATATAGTGCTTACAAATTTTTGGCAGATTAATCTTTGTCTTTGATCACAAACAGCCCTCGATTACCCACTGGCATTGGTGGATCAATGATGAATAAAACCTTGTACCTTTCATGCAAATTTCACCCAGTTTCCGATGATTGCTTTTTCAGAATAGTAAACATAAGTGATATAAACCAGTCCTCAAAAACTTGGTGGACGAACTAGCCTGATTTTGTTAGATTGTATCTTTCTCCTCCCAGACTCCCTCAAAGTGGACCACAATTTTTCAGATTCGTAGTTGACCTAAATTGATGCCAGTTCCTCTGCAGCACTCCCGCATACCATAATTGAATTTCAAGCTTTCGAAAAGTTTTGAATCTGTTCAGGGTATTTTGCTCCTCTTAGAGTGATGAGGCTATGCGACGGGTCCTTGACGCATATCCATTCTGTTGCCCAAAATAACCGCCATATTCCAACCTAGCTCAGCATTAGGAAACCGCCTGAGCAGGTGTTTGCCGTCCATGTTACTGTCACTCGCCGTAAGCTAAGACTCCTCTAATAGGAGCTCTACGGTAAGCTAACCGGTTTTAGCTTGGTTTTTGGTCAGCTGGGTTATTAAATGGTGGTATGATTCATCCTGTATTATAGGAGCCTTAGGGAGAACTAAGGCTGCGCACAGGGGTGTCCAGAGAGGGGTTTGGTGACGCAAAGTGCATCATACAATTTATTATTTTTTTTAGGGGGGGGGGGGGTAATTTAGAGAAAAATTACATTTTGGGGGATTTTTAAATTCTTAATATTTCCTTTCCCCCCCCACTATTAAAAAAATTCTTGATTTTTTTTTTTTTATATCAAGTTTAATTTTTTTTTCAACATTCAATTTCCAGAAATGTTCTTGGTTTTTTCATTCTTTAAATTCTACATAAGGGCAATAAGAACCCATTCTGCATCTTGCTATCTTTGAAGGTGTGGTAATAAAAAAAAAATACTTGGAATACAAGAGGGAAAATGTTTAACACATGCTGAAAGGCAAAGAGGACCACAAGATGTGATAAAAGGAATAGCTTTGGGGCCGTCCATAAATGATGTCATGCTTGGAGGGGGGAGGGGGGTTCATGAAATTGTGACAGTTTGTGACAAGGGGGTGGGAGAGGGTAAGAAGAAGTGTAACATCACACATTTTGGTTAAAATAAAATCATTAAAATCAGTAGATTAAATTTTGAAGTTATTTTGAAATTACCAGAATTTGAGTGTATTTTTTAATCGGACTAAAACAACTTTCACGTGATTTATTTTCACTTATATTCCTTTCTTTTAAAAAAAATATAAATATTTTATTACTAATTGTATTACTTTATTGTATATTAATTATGTTTTTGTCGTAAACCTTAATCTTATTTTATACAAAATAAATACACGAATAATTTTTATTGTTATGCTCACAAATGTCATTAAAACTTATAGTTAAAGTTGAAAAATAAAATTTGAAACATGATCTATAACGTAGTGCTTTGTTTCTGAACTCTAAGTATATGTCTATGTAATATAGCGTGACATGTGACAATGGGGGGGGGGGGGGAGAGGGGGTATGGTGAAGTGTGACACTTTGTGACTAAGGGGGGGAGGGGGATAAAAAATATTGAAAAAAAGTGTGACATCATTTATGGACAGCCCTTTTCCAGAAGCATCTTAAGTAATTTGTTAGCTTGTTTGACAGGGTCGTATCGTACGGTCCGAGTTCAAAAATACATTCTTGATGGGTGGGATAAGAAAGAACAACAAAATAAGCATTTCAGAGAAAGAGACAACGCTAAAATAAATTACTTGACCATTTTCAGAAAACTAGAATTTAAGTACAATATATTTTAGTGGTGTCTGAAGAGTAGTATTGTACATCATTAAAACAGTATAAGGTAAGCAACCTGTACAGAGAAAAAGCCTTCCAGCCACTAATTATTTTAGGGAGAAGGGAGGAATTTAAAGAAAAATTAGATTTTTTGGGAAAGGGAGGAGGATTAATTACAAGGTAATAAGACTGAAAAATTATAGTGTGAAAGAAAAACATATACAGAATACAGGGGCTTACAATAGATTTAGGACTATGTTTTAATGATAAAGTGTCTTTTGTTTAAAAAAGTCTTCTTAGAATCTCTAAAACAATTCTTTCCATATTTAAAAATTTATAAAGCATAATTGATATTTAGGCAAAATATTATAACTTAGTTTTGCATTCATGCAACCAAATATGTGAAAAAAATGCTTTACATTTTGTCAGATAATTCTAAAGACATCTAGTCTTCTCTCTCAAAGAAAGGGAAAATAGTTTAATCAAGAGTTTAATAATTTTTTGAATGTATGACAACTTCAGTGGCTTAAAAATTGAATTTTTTAAACTTGTAGCTCCCGTTTCTGAAAATACTTTTTCCAACATAATAATATATTTCAGATTGGTGTATTCCTTTACGCAAAATAATGAAAAAATATGGTTTTCATATGTTAAACCGCATTAGTCTGCGGAAAGAAAAAAAATGAAGTTTATTATTATTTTAATTTACTTCTACTTGTTTTCAAACGTTTATCAAATTTGTTTTATAGAATTGTTCTCCTTACCATTTTTTCCAGAATATGTTTTCTATATTTGTTAACAAACAGTGTGTTTTTTACAAACGTCGACCAATAGATAATTTCTTAATCGTTAGTCTTAGGCACATAGTTCCAATTGCAAAAGTATTTAGAATTAGCTAAATAATTATGTTGGACACAATTTGGATTTTAAAAAATGCAATTCTGATGAATAAGTTATAAAAATTAACTTTTTATACAGCCTACGGGTCCTATAAGTTATTTGGTAAAACAATCCTGAAGCTCTGATATATCAAATGAAAAAAAAAATCATTTTTGTACGACCAAAACTCACCGTGTTATGAGAGTTTAAAATTTGGAAATTTTTCGCTTTTAACATGGTGCCCGAAGTGATGTGCGGTTAGATCGAAATCATACATTGTTTCAGGCACTGTGTTAAGTGCCAAATTTTTCCAAATTTAAAACTCGGGAACTTTTGGTCGTACTAAACTGATTTTTTCCCCCGCATGTCAGAGCATGAGGACTGTTTCACTAAATATAACTTATAGGAGTCAGGGATTTATAAAAAGGTAAGTTTTGTAACGTTTTCAAAAATGCATTTTTTAATCCAAACGGAAATCCCCAAAAAAATTTCTTTAAGTTTATATTGTATTTATTTGTTATTAAATTATCTAAAAATGAACCATTAAGTGTAATATATCGAGCTATCATACTGATCTCGAGAAACAACTCGCCTTGCAAGAGTGATCCTCATGTCCTGCGGAAAGCAAGGCACAAGTACTGATGTTAGGACTAATTTAAATTTTCATATCCTCCGGCTAACGAGCAAATGGGCAAAATTACAATGTTGTTTTCTCTGTATTTTATCATTTAAGATAAGAATGGATTTTTCTAACATAAAAAAAATTGATTACATATATGAATGTAATCATTAAGAGTATTAATCCTTAATATTGCATTATATCTTTAGAATTATATTAATTGAAATAATGCTTGTATTGCAGTGAAAACTGGAGCTTAGTGAACGTATTAACACAGGCTTTTCAATCAGGACTTATAAATGTGGAAATAATCAGATTGTTAATAAAATATATATCTTGAACAACAGAAAAGATCGCAGGTAATGGAACTCCAGTAAACGCTGGTATTCACGTATCCAGCGTTTATTGGAGTTCCATTACCTGCGATCTTTTCTGTTGAGCTGATTAAAATATCAGACCACATGCTTTGATCAATAAGGTTAACTGGATGAATTATGCCCTCCAGATTCGACCGGGATAGCTCAGTGGTAGAGCGTGGCGGCTTCAGCCAAGCGATCCCAGGTTCGAATCCTGGCCCGGACATTTTTCGTCCAGTTGGAAATTTACAACTTGTATGATTTGGAAATGGTCCGATGAAAATCGGCGTAGATATTCCGGGTTATTCTCATCGCTTTTTTATTATGGACTTTTTTGAGGAGCGATTACTTTTTTTCTAGCTATCCTATGGATTCGAATATTATACCACCAGACACGAAATATAACAAACTTTTTTCAAATACATATAATGTATTGAATATAAATATGCAGATTGGAGAGGTGGGGAGGGGGGCACGCTACAGTTATTAGTACCGCAGAATATTAGGTCTCCGGTATTTTTTTTTGGTAGAAATTAAGCCCTGATTTGATACCCATATCAGGATATCATTCATGTTGCATATTATGCCTGATTAGAGATACAAAGGGTGGAATAAACCGGGTTTTTTGGAAAGAAAATATTAAAAATTCCCGGGAGTTTTCAGAAAGTTTTAGGCATGGATTTTTTTTAATTTGTAAACAAAATATTCTTTTATATATGTAAAGAAAACCAATAACACAAACATGGAAAAATGGCCCAATTTACATCAAAACTAATGAAATACATGTTTAAGCTGCAGAAATATTAAGTAAGAGAAATTAAAATAACATAAGTAAGTTGATATTTTAATCGTGTATAAGTAAAATGTGCGAGAGGTAGATGACAGATTCATCTTACCTGGCATGAATATAAACATCACCCCTGTTCTCCGATTCAGACAAACAAAAAATAAAAGTAAAAGAAATCAGTTAATTGCACTGCAACTCACAAGAAAATTAATATAGAGTATGCCTGGATAGTAAATATGCCAGCTAACAGAAATTAAACTGTTTCAATTATTAAAGAAACATTAAAATACTTACTAATGCACAGCTACCATTGTTAAAGCAAATGATATGTTATAATATATTATAAAAAACTTAGAGCGCAAAATCCTAAGTTTTGTGAATTCATAATGAAAAACCTATTATAAAATTTTCAGAACAGTGCCTGAAATTTCGAAAAATAAAAAATTGAAATTGAAAAATGACTAATTTTGTTTACTTTCAAAACTTCTTCAATATTTCCAATATTCCACGAAATTCCGGATTTATTCCCAAAAATTCCCGGGTTTATTCCCGTCTCTAAAAAACTGTGGGTATTTTGCAACTCTATGCCTGATAGACCTTCTAAAGCTTGGGACATTCGACGCTGAAAATGTTCAGGTGCTGAAGAAATCCCAAAAGGCAAACGTAAGACACGGAATCTACCGAAGGACGTGATGAAAGTTGTAAGATAAGATGACTCTTCATCTAGAGGTACCTGCCAGAAACTAGAATTGGCATCTAATTTTGAAAATATTTTGGCTCCTGCCAACAGAGATAAATTATATTCTGTAGTTGGTAATGGGTGCCATTCTCTTCGAGTACTTCTATTAAGTATCGTTAAATCTACACAGATTCTTACATTTCCATCTTTTTTCGTACCACCACTGCTGGTGAACACCAATCTGTGGGTGTTTCTACTGTTTTAATTACATTTAACTCTTGCATTCTATTAATCTCCGCCCTTGTTTTCTCTAACAATAGTATTGGTATTCTACGTGGAGAGGTGAGAGCATAAGGCTTAGCATCACCAATGAGTTCTATCTCATAATTTCTTTTCAGCAATCGAAGTCTTTGAAATAACAGAGGAAATTCCCGAATAGGATCAAAGATGTTAATACTTTGCACACAATATGGTTGTATATTAGGACTCAGTTCGAAAACTTTAATAGCTGGTTTTCCCAACAAACATGTTTGAAGGCCTTTTATGACAAAAATCTCTTCTAAACATTTTTTTCCATTATATTCTATGTTTTCGAGTAATTTCAGAGGTGTTTTATCGGAACCAAAAATTATTTTATCCGTACTCTTAAGATGAGCATTTTTTAGAACTGTTTGCACGATATTACTAGGAATGACTGAGTGATCAGCACCGCTATCGATTTTAAATCGAATAGATTTCCCCAATATTTTGTTAGGAACTACCCAATCATCACTATGTTGATTCTCTCCCATTAGACCTATGAACCCGGATTCAGCATGAATTTCATTTACTCTGTTCATAGGACACAAACAAACTTTTTCCCAGTGTCCCTTTTTCTTACACTTACGGCAGAAAGAGTCCTTGGCAGGACAAAATTTTCTATCATGAGATGTTTTCCATCACCATTGACAATTTTTCACACTAGAATGCATTTTAGGTTCATGAAGTCGGTATTCGTTTTTTATTTAAATTATGAGGTGTCTGTCGAAAAAACGGCCAATTTCGTCGAAGAAACGGCAAATTTCGTCGTCGATCGTGAAAAAAACGAATAATTCTGCCGACAGATTGCGAAAAACGGCAAATTTAGTTGGAGGATAGCCAAAAAACGGTAAATTTCGTCGAAGGATCTCAAAAAAACGCAAAATTTCGTCGAAGGAACTCGAAAAAACGGAAAATTTCGTCGAAGGATCTCGAAAAAACGGCAAATCTCGTCGAATGATCTCGAAAAAACGGCAAATTTCGTCGAAGTATCTCGAAAAAACGGCAAATTTCGTCGAAGGATCACGGAAAAAACGCGAGTTTTGTCCAAAGGCCAAAGAAAAATCGTTAAATTCATCAAAGGATCTGGGAAAATGGATAATTTTGTCGACAGATTGCGATAAAAATGCAAATCGTCAAAGGGCCGCGGAAAAACCTGATTTTCGTCAAAAGACTGAAAAAAACCCATGAGTTTCATTGAAGGATCGTGGAAAAAATGCGAATTTTATCAAAGGGCCGCAGAGAAAACGTAAATTTCGTCAAATAGCCACAGAAAAAATGCTAATTTCGTTAAAGGATCACGGAAAAAGTGCGAATTTCGTCGAAGGGCCACGAAAAAAAATACATGAATTTCGCCAAAGGATCGCGGGGGAAAAAAGAAACGCTAATTTTGTCAAAGGTTCTTGAAAAAAAAACGTGAATTTTGTGAAATAGTCCCGGAGAAGATGCAGCAAATCCTTTAGAAAACAGCCGACACACAAAGTTCTATGCTTATTAATACATGCATAGTTTTTAATCTGAAACAATATACTGAACTAACTTTTGAAAAATCGGGTTAACCCGAACCCAATTTGCAAGAATCTACACTCAGCCTGAAATCGACTCGAATCAAAAGCAGAATTAATCAGACCTGCAACAAAAAAAAAAATTACTGCTGAGTGGGGATTTTCTCCCCTCCCCCCTCTTCTGTAACCTTTCAGAATATTTGCTGTAAATTTCAGAATTTTTTTTACTCAGAAAGGCAGATAAATGCTGATGCCTTAATTAATTACCACTACAACTACAACAGCTGCAAGAATAGATTTATATGATATATTACGTATTGCAGACTATTTTTGAAAACATTATTAGCGTTGCAGACACTTGAAGATAGTTCTGCCACTGGGGTTATTTCATTAATTAAAATTACAATTGTGTCCTTAAATTCTTATATTTTATATTTATTTATTTTGATATTCCAATGGCAATGTTTTCCGGTTTATTTGGCGTTACAGTTTGGGACAGTTTTTTGTTATGAAAAGTGGTCGACGGGATAATAGAGAAGTACCGGATAATATAAAATACAACCTATGGTATTTTTGATTTACTGACTGCTGAATCTTTCCAGAAAAATCTTTTCAGCCATTTATCATAGTATTTTCAACCCTGTGTTATATTTTTACCTTTTAAATTGGCAATATTCTTGATTTAGTATTTCATTAAAAAGTGGTATATATAGCAGCAAGATAGCAAGCAAGGTTCCGAAAACGGTCTCTTTTCATTTTCTTTCGACTTTTCTGCAAAGGTATATTATCTTTAGCGTATATCACGGTCACAGTAATGTTTTGAATATTAGGCTTTTGGAATAACCGTCAGGAAACCTACCTTCTAAAATCATCCTTTACACTTTCATTTTCCGCGCATGCGCTACTTATTTTATCACTTTGTTAGCTGCAACTGCAAATTGTGCTTATTCATTCACCCATTGAAGGTGATATTGGCGTGCGAGTAGGTCACGTAGCATCGCTTTGCCTGTGCTGGACTGGCTTTTCATTTACATGTGCAATCAAAATCATAGTCAATCCGAAGTATGTTAAACTATTTTGTATTGATTTAATTTGATATAGATTTATCTTATTGCAAGAACTACATACATACGCATATTTCTGTTATAGTTCTTGAAATTTCCATTTATAATATGTTTTTTATTCTTAACGAATTAGTGCGAGTTCTTTAACCATACTTTCATTGCAAAATACAATAGATACAGAGTGGCATTTGTTTATGTTTATATTTTAAATTATATTATTATCGTTTATGTCATTATCTATTGATGTTCCCCAATTTTAAAATATCCATCTTATAGTTCATGTGATTAAAAATTACCTTCAAAAGTTTGAAATATTGCGTAATAATAATAATAGATTGTGTACTTGTATTTAAACTGCAATTTAGTCAAAGTTAATTATTTTTAGGCATATGTTTTATTTTCTTATAATTTAGTCATTTATATTGCATAAAATCATATCATTCAATTACGTACGTTTAAGATATAAAATTTTTATTGTTATTTTTATTACTTTCTTTAATACATTTTATTTTCATGAATTTTAAAATATGAATTTTGATGAAGTCAAACTATGTAAATTTTTGACGTTTCAATATACATGCTAATAATTATGAGCGATTTTTAAAATGTAGATTTACATTTTAAAGGAAAAAAGGTCTAAATAATGTTAACTGATTATTATTATTTATTTTTAATTACGGAGCATCAATAGATTTAATTCAGAGATAAATCATTCTGAAAAATTATTGTCCTTCTGTGTTAAGTAGAATGAAAACATGCTTAAAGTAAAGATTAAAAATAAACAAATAGGTAATATGCATATGATATAAAAATATTATAAATGGAAATTGCATGTTATTTTTCTCAGTAATTATATAAATACCAAAATTTGGTTTTATATAGTTCTTAAATGGAGATAAATCTTTATCAAACTAAATTATGCAGTTATGTTTAACTTTCTTCAGTTTGTCAATCAACTAATAAATAAGAATAATTGATACTGGGTTGACCATTATCAGTTTTCAAATATGAAAACACAAAGGTAAAGACAACATAAAAACCAAGACATAAGCAATTCCCAACTCAGAAATTTAAAATATTGTGAAACTTTCAAGATAGTAGGGCTTAAGCAAAAATATAGTATACAAATTTTCTTGTTGCCTGAATTCACTGTAAAAGGAAAATATCCCCGCTTTATTTTAGACTTTATTTTAAAACTGATTAATTGTAAAAAATACAAAGATAAAAGTTATCTATTTTAATTAGTTTTGTCAAATTCAAACAAAAGTTAGGAAACTTCTGTAAAATAATTCTTACCGTTCATTCTAACAAAATGTATATTAGATTTAATTTTTTTTTTTTTATGTTATCAACAATTAATATTTGTAGCATACTTTAAAGGATAAAATGCAATATATTAATTAAAATATAAAAAATAAATATATTCAAATTTTAGCAATTACTTTAAAGGGAAAAAAGCAATATATTAATTAAAATATGTAACTTGCTAAATGTAATATGACTTCTTAAATATAATGTGTGCAAATAAAAATCAATATTTTCCATTTTTTTTCTTTCAATATATAAATATTATGCTAAAATTTAGTTTCCTACAGAAACAAAAGAAAAATTCTAAGTCAAGTTATTTTGATGAAAATCTCATACCTCTGTCAATTAAGATTTAAAACTAACAGATTAATCAAAACCTTTTTCATTTCCTTTATAAATGCTTATAATAAAAGCATTATTATCTACATTTGATTGTAATTCCTGTTACAATGGTCAATATGAAATCCTGTAACTAGCCTTACATTTCTACATTTTGGTATGCTTGTCCTAAAACACTTACAAAGTACCTCAGATTGTGTCAACTAGCAACCTTTTATAATCCTTTTTACAATGTTTGCAAACCTTTCAGACAAAGCCTTTAAAAAGCATCTAGTCATTTACATGTAGAGGTTAGAAAAATGTTTTAAAAATCAAAAATTGTTATCTGGGATATATACAGGTGGTTATCAAAATAATGGAAACACCCTAGATTTTGAAGGAATTCTTTATTAATATGGCGTAGGATCGCCTTTGGCATGTAATACAGCTTGGATTCGCCTGGGAATCGAATCATACAAATTCTGAATAGTGTTTAGAGGAATATTGTACCATTCTTCATGGAGGTATTGTGAAAGTTCCGTGAGAGATGCCGGTGGAGGATATCGATTCCGGATTGAAAGCTCTAAAATAGACCACAACGGTTCGATTATGTTGAGGTCTGGGGACTGTGCGGGCCAAGGTAGATGTTCCATCTCATCCTCATGTTCATCAAACCATGATTGGACAACTCTGGCTGCATGAATAGGGGCATTATCATCCTGGAAAATTCCATCTCCTGCAGGAAACAAAATTTGCATCATAGGATGGACCTGGTCAGCTAAAACTTCTCTATACTTCTCCCCAGTGATCCTTCCTTTCAGGGTTACGATTGGACCAGCAGAAAACCATGACACGGCTGCCCATACCATGACCGATCCACCTCCATGCTTGACAGTTAGACGGAGGCAATCAGGATCATACGCTTGTGCAGGTGTTCTCCAGACATGTACCCGGCCTGTTGTGGGGAAAAGTGTGAAAGATGATTCGTCTGACCATATAACAGTCTTCCACTTATCAATCGACCAGGTTTTGTGGTTGTGGCACCACTCTACACGACATTTGGCATTAGCATCTGTGACAAGTGGCTTGGGAATTGCTGTTCTGCCGTAAATGTTCTCTTTATGAAGGTATCTCCGAACTGTAATTGTTGACACTGGAGAATCCAGATGCTGATTGAGCTCTGCGGTCACTTTGGCTGCAGTTGTTTTCTTTTTAGACATTACAATCCGCTTCAATACCCGTCGGTCTCTTTCACTCAGCTTCTCCTTCCGTCCACTATTTTGCTTTGCTGAGCTTGTCTTTCCGCGCTGTGTGTATGCTGTCATGACTTTAGACACCGTACCTCTAGAAACGCCTATAAGCTGGGATGTTTCGGTCACCGTTGCTCCAGCTAGTCGGGCTCCTACAATTTGGCCTCTTTGAAAATCTGTGAGGTCTGACATTTTACGCTTCTGACAAAAAAAATCAAAACGTAGACAACTCTTCTAGAGCTCTCTCATACTACCTAATACATGTACTTTTTATATTAAAAAAAATCTGGTAGCTAAGATTATATTTTAATGCTTACGAAGGGAATTCTTAAATGTCCCTTTCATTCACAAGTGTTTCCATTATTTTGATAACCACCTGTATATATACAGTAAAACCCCGGTTTTACGTTTTTCATAGGACCGACGGAAAATAACGTACTAAGCGGTAAATCGTAAAATCTGGGTTTAAGGAAAACTAACACATTGAAAAGAAAATAAATGAAACAGACACTCACCTTGTTACGCTAAAAATAATCGGTTATTTTACCTTGTTTTTTGTTTTTAGACACAATGTCATTTACAGCATTTTAAATGCTTTCAAGTTTTCGTAAATTCAGTTCTTGGTTTACATTAGCAGATAAAAAGTTTTTTACAATTTTCAATTTTTCAAGAACGTCTTTCGACGAAGCCACACTATCTGTTGGTTCGTAGTCTTCACCATCTCCACTGACATAACACGGAATGAAATCAGTTATGGTCTGAATTGCTGAAGTGGCAACATTTTATCACATTCAAGATATTCATGACCATCGATTTCTGGATCATCAATTTCAATATTTACAGTAAAATCTTCCTCTTTTGTCTCGTCTGGATGTGATTCACTGGATCCTTCATCGGTTGACTTCCTAAATCCTGTTTTTACAAAAGCATTGGAAAAATACTTTTTCTAATATTATCCCACGCGCAGAACAGATCAAATGAATGCTTTTTAACACATTAATACACTGCTCAAAACAATTAAAGGATATTGCAGTTTTAGGTGGATTTTGTATCTGGGAAACTTTTTAGCTGATTGATACATGGTCGACAGACATAGTAGGTTATATGAGAATAAATTACACATGTTTGGCAGAAAAAAATGCATTTTATTGCGCATTTGTGTACAAAAGGAAAAAAACACAATTTGTGCATATGAGAAAAAAATAATAAGAAAAGGTGTTTTCTTCAAAGAAAATCATTTTCAGTAGGGGGTATGGTTTCCACGGGCGGCCAGCAACGTTGAACACCTTTGAGGCATGGACTCAATGAGGCTATTAATGACGAGTTGGGGTATTCTGCCCCACTCTTCCAGAAGAGCTCTTTCCAGTTCTTGGAGAGTTTGTGGGGGTTGTTGGCGGCCAGAAACTCGTCTTCCTAGAGCGTCCCAAACGTGCTCGATTGGATTCATGTCTGGAGAACACGCTGGCCATTCCATTCGAACGATTCCTTCCTCGAAAAGGAAATCCTCCACCAGGTTTGCACGATGTGGCCTGCAGTTATCGTCCATTAAAATGAAGTTATCTCCGATTGCTGCAGCGTAAGGGACTACAATAGGTCTGAGGATCTCATCCCTATATCGGCGACCAGTCAGAGCTCCATCTCGAATGATGTAGAGGTCAGTGCGCCCGTCAATGGAGATGCCACCATACACCAACACTCCTCCACCGCCAAATCTGACACTTTCGTGCACGAACGCAGGATTATTCCTACTGCCACGGTCCCTCCAGATGAAAATACGCCTATTATCCGGATGCACAGAAAAACGGGACTCGTCAGAAAACAGAATATTGCTCCATTCATTTCTCCTCCAGTTGACATGCTCGGTTGCTCACTCCCTGCGATCGCGACGATGCCTTGACGTTAATCTAACACATACCATCGGTCGGCGAGCATACAGACCTACAGCATGGAGCCGGTTTCGGACAGTCTGAGTTGAAATCGTGGTGCCTGTAGCCAAGCGAAGGTGTTGTTGGAGAAGAGTAGCGTTCATGTTTCGGTGTCTCCGAGCTGTTAACGCTAAATACCGATCTTCATTGGGCGTTGTTGCCCGTCTACGACCTTGCCCTGGTCTTCGGCCTGCACATCCACTCTCCAAAAAACGGTTCCAGATCCTGGAAATGACACTTCGTGACACTCCAATGGCTTGCGCTACTTCGGCTTGAGTTTGGCCCCCTTCTAACCTACCAACAATCCTCCAAGCTTCTGAATCTGTCAAATGACTTCGCTGAGACATCGTACTCATCGAAACAAAGCAATCACTGAATGCCGATCATCCTTGTCTTCATTCTCTTTTATCCAGTTGAAAGTCAAATTTCATTCGCTGCCGCTGAAGCGACGTTTTTGACGTCGAACTCAAAATTTGCATACTCCACAGTTTGAAAACCAGAAAAATTTGCATTTGTGATTCTCTTCTTCTATTTTCGGCAAAAAAAATTTCGTTTATATCTTTATTTTATATAAAACTTCAAATATCCTTTAATTGTTTTGAGCAGTGTATTTTGCTTCCAGATCACCAGATTCTGGTTGTCAATTCTTCGCGCACAATACATCGCAGCATCAATTCGTCGCAGCGACAACTCATCGCAACGTCAATTCGTCGTGGTGTCAATTCGTCGCAACGTCGATTTGCTGCAGCGGAAATATATTTGAAGGCTATGATGATAAAAGTAAAGATAATTTAGTAAAATTATTTAAAGATGTAAATTGTTAGTTATAAGTCTCTATATCTATAAAACAAATTATCATTAAATAATTTTACTACATTATCTTTACTTTTATCATCATAGCCTTCAAAAACATTTTCGTTGCTACGAATCGACACCACGACGAATTGACGCTGCGATGAGTTGTCGCCGCGACGAGTTGGGGCTGCGATGAATTGTGCAAAATGAATTCTTCCGCGACGAATTGACGCGACACCACAGTCTAGTGCAAGAAGTGCCTTTTTTATTAGTGCCTTTCTGTAATGCACTTTGAATGCTCGGATTATTCCTAAACTACACGGCTGAAGTTTACTTGTACAATTTGGAGGGAAAATTACACGTGCACATTCTTTAATTTGAGATCAACATGAGCGGTACATTGGTCAAGAAATAAAATAATTTTTCGATTTTGCATGCGCATCTTTTTATCCAATTTCCGAAGAAAATATTCAAAAAGTGATTGGGTCATCCATGATTTTGTGTTGGCGTCGTAATCAGTTGGTAAACTTTTTACATTTTCGAAACAGAGAGGTTGCCGGGCTTTCCCGATTACAAATGGCGTCAGCTTTTCGCTTCCGTCTGAGTTTGTACACAGCAAAAGTTTTCCACCATGGCAATGTTCCCCTTTAATCGTATCTGGAGGCACGGCAGTGCCTCCGCCAAGTCGAGAGAGGACAGCCGTAAGCATACTTTTCTGGAAGCAACTCAGGGCACTTTTGACCCCCCCATATCTCCGCGCTGGAGTATCCCAAAAATTTTAAACTTCAATTATAGAGAGTATTTGGCCCACAGGACCAAAATTTAAAATTACAACTTTCTGTCTTTTCTAGTTCAGGCGATATATGAACTCAAACATTCGATTTTTTGTCACTTCTTACTCACTCGTTCACGCGTCATCAAAAAGATTGGGTAGATCCCGTAGCCCCAGAAACTTGACATTTGGAAAAAAGGTAGTGTTTAGGATACAAAGAAAGGAAAAATTATAAAATCCAGAAAATTCGAAAAAAAAACATTCGAAAATTCAACAAATTCCATCAAAATTGAAAATTGAAAATAATACGATCTTGTAGTCTTGGAAACTTAAGATTTGGTGTGAAGGTAGTGTTTAACATCCAGAAAAAGAAAACATCAAAAACACCAAAAAAATCGAAAGCAAAATTGAAAAAATCGAAGAAATTGAAAAAAACCGAAAATTTGAAGACAATCCGATTTTGTTGCGCTAGAAAATTCAAATTAGGAATAAAGGTAGTATTTAGGATACAGAAAAAGGAAAATTAAAAAAATCCAGAAAATTCGAAAAAAAAAATAAAAAAATTCGAAAAAAATTGAAAAAATGAAAATAATTTGATACGATAACGCTCGTATTTATAAATTAATTTGGATGAAACTAATTGTGTGTATTAAGCTCACCAATGCCTCGACCGAGTTCGTTGGCCAGCTTGGTCCGCCATCTTGTTTCAAGATGGCGGCCACGGAAAATTTTAAAACTAAAATAAATATACAAAAAAGTTAAAAAATCAAGTTTATTTTTTAATTAGGTGTTAGGACTTGATACAAGGATTCCAGAGCATTTTTTGTTTTACCTCTATCTTAAAAATTGGCTGAGATAGAGCAGTTTGAAATTCTAGGGTGGCTGACATTTTGAAACAAAACAGCACATTACAAAAAAACAACGATAAATTTATGGTCAATAATGGTCAAGCAGGTGCAATCCCGAATGAATACTCCGTGTTGTTATAACTGTAACTTTGACTTCGAAATTTTGATACGTTGAATTTTCTATTTGTTGATATTTTTGAACTATGATTTACGCTAAGTGAAATGTTGTTGTTGAAAAGGGATTTTCCATGTAAATCCGAAACGTCCAATTTTAATATGTTTTTAATGTTTTATGAAAGTGTATTGTAATGTCTGTAATTTTAATGATTTTAATATAAATTTATAAGTTTTAGTGAACGCGATTTCTCGCAAATTATTTTCTTTCATTGTTGTAATCATTTTCCCAATCATACGCATAAAACTATATATTCATATCCATTAGCGCCAAATTCTCGCCAAACTTGGCGACAATTGGCGAAATCTCGCCAAATTTGGCGACAAAAATAAGTCTTCATAAATGAAGCCAACTTGGCTATAGCTCAATAATTTGGCGAATTTCTTATTCAAATTCAGTGTAAACGAATCTTTTGTAAACGGTTTCTTTGCATTTTAACTTGCTGTTTTCGAGTAACATTAGCTAAAATTTTAAAACGAAGATATAGGAAAGCTACCTTTTCCTGCCGGTACAGGCCGGGGGACTTTTTTATGAGTTGTCGGATGCAATCTATGTTTTGCATTAAATAAAGTAAAACATTGAAAAACAAATCCCACAGGATGGGGATAGTTTGTTTTAGATAGATTTTAAGATAATTGTTCTATTAGCCAGTACACCTTCCGTTATTGTTTTGTGTTATTTTCCCCGGATTATGCTTTTCTTTTCTTTTGTTTACGAATTTTGTAATAGAAAAGTTCCGCTATAGACTGGCTACGTTATAGACCTTTTTTTTATAGACAGGTTCATTTTCTTTCACAGGCTTTACTCTATTTAATTTATATATGAAATATGGATTGTTAAATGTTGTCATCGACACAAAAATTTTCACATCTCTCCCTCCCTCCCGGCATTACTGGTTGGTTATGGCTTGATAGTTCTTTCTAAATAAAATCATGGTGATTCTAAGATTCTCTTGATTTATCTCTAAATTGAACATAAACGATCCTAAGAAAACGGATCAATGAATTACTATATTGGCATGAGGAAATTTAGTTGCAGAAAAATGGAGCATATAGCTAACATTAAGTCTAATAGGAAAACCACAGCCTTGGAAAGATCTGGAGGCACGGCAGTGCCTCCGCCAAGTCGAGAGAGGACAGCCGTAAGCATACTTTTCTGTAAGCAACTCAGGTCACTTTTGACCCCCCCATATCTCCGCGCTGGAGTATCCCAAAAATTTGAAACTTTGTTTTTCTAGAGTATTTGGCACACAGAACCAAAATTTAAAATTACAACTTTCTGTCTTTTCTAGTTCAGACGATATATGAACTCAAACATTCGATTTTTTGTCACTCACTCACTCACTCGTTCACGCGTCATCAAAAAGATTAGGTTGATCCCGTAGCCCTAGAAACTTGACATTTGGAAAAAAGGTAGTTTTTAGGATACAAAGAAAGGAAAAATTATAAAATCCGGAAAATTCGAAAAAAAAAAAAACATTCGAAAATTCAACAAATTCCATCAAAATTTAAAATTTAAAATAATACGATCTTGTAGTCTTAGAAACTTAAGATTTGGTGTGAAGGTAGTGTTTAGTATCCAGAAAAAGAAAACATCAAAAACACCAAAAAAATCGAAAGCAAAATTGAAAAAAATCGAAAAATCGAAAAATTTCAAATAATCCGATTTTGTTGCGCTAGAAACTTGGAATTCGGAATAAAGGTAGTATTTAGGATGCAAAATAAGGAAAAATTAAAAAATCCAGAAAATTCGAAAAAAAATTCAAAAATTCGAAAAATTCGTAAAAAATTGAAAAAAGTAAAATAATTTGATTTTTTAGCCTTAGAAACTTAAAATTCGCAGTAAACATACTGTTTAGGATTCAGAATAAGTTAAAATAAAAAACGCAATAAAATTCGAAAATAAAATCCAAAAGTCGGAAAAATCAAAAAACAAGGAAAATTTGAAAATAATTCGATTTCATAGCGCTAGAAACTTGAAATTTGGAATAAAGGTAATATTTAAGATACTAAATAAGGAAAAATTAAAAAATATGCATAATTCAAAAAATACCCATAAATTAGTGCAGACGATATATGAACTCAAAGTTTCGATTTTTTGTCACTCACTCACTCTTGCGTCATCAAAAAGATTGGGTAGATCCCGCAGCCACAGAAACTTAAAGTTTGGAATAAAGCTAGTGTTTCGGATACAAAGAAAGGAAAAATTATAAAATCCGGAAAATTAAAAAAAAAAAAAAACATTCGAAAATTCGAAAAAATCGAACAAAATTGAAAATTGAAAATAACACGATCTTGTAGTCTTAAAAACTTAAAATTAGGTGTGAAGTAGTGTTTAGAATTCAGAAAAAGAAAACATCAAAACACAAAAAAAAAATTAAAAATAAAATCGAAAAATCGAAAAAAATGGAAAAATTTCAAATAATCAAATTTTGTTGCGCTAGAAACTTGGAATTCGGAATAAAGGTAGTATTTAGGATGCAAAATAAGAAAAAATTAAAAAATCCAGAAAATTCGAAAAAAAAAATCAAAAAATCGAAAAATTGGGAAAAAATTGAAAAAAATTAAAATAATTTGTTCTTTTGGCCTTAGAAATTAAAAATTCGCAGTAAAGATAATGTTTAGGATTCGGAATAAGTTAAAATAAAAACGCAATAAAATTCGAAAATAAAATCAAGAAATCGAAAGAAATCGAATAATAAGGAAATTTTGAAAATAATTCGATTTCATAGCGCTAGAAACTTGAAATTTGGAATAAAGGTAATATTTAAGATACTAAATAAGGAAACATTAAAAAATATGGATAGTTAAAAAAAATCGAAATTTTCAAAAAAAAAAAAAAAAAAAAAAAAAAAAAAAAAAAAAAAAGAGAGAAAATGAAAATAATATGATCTCGTAGTCTTAGAAACTGAAAATTTTGTGTAAAGGTAGTGTTTAGGATTCAGAAAAAGAAAAAATTAAAAACACAACAAAAATTGAAAAAAAAAAATCGAAAAAAAAAAACGAAAATTTGAAAATAATTCTATTTTGTAAAGCTAGAAACTTAAAATTTGGAATAAAGGTAGTATTTAGGATACAAAAAAAGAAATAAATAAAAAATCTGTAAAATTCGAAAAAAAAAATTCGAAAATCCGAAAAATTGAAAAAAATTCGATTTTGTAGCTTTAGAACTTAAAATTCGGCGTAAACTTATTGTTTAGGATACAGAAAAAGGAAAAATTAAAACACAATAAATTCGAAAATAGAATAAAAAAAAACTCAAAAAAGATCGGAAATTTCAAAATAATTCGATTTTGTAGCGCTAGAAACTTGAAATTTGTAATAAAGGATATAAAATAAGAAAAATTAAAAAATCCAGAAAATTATAAAAAAAATTCGAAAATATCAAAAATTGAAAATAATTTTATCTTGTAGTCTTAGAAACTTAAAACTTGGTGTAAAAGTAGTATTTACTATTCAATAAAAGGAACAATTAAAATATTCGTTAAATTCGAAAATAAAATCGAAATATCTTTAAGAAATCGAAAATTCGAAAACAATTTGATTTTGTACTGCTAGAAACATTAGTTTTAAGATAATTGTCCTATTAGCTAGTACAACGCCCCTAATTGTTTTATGTTATTTCCCCCGGATTATGGTTTTCTTTTCATTCGTTTACGAATTTCGTTATAGAGAAGTTCCGCTATAGACTGGCTACGATATAGGCGATTTCTTTATAGACAGGTTTGTTTTCTTTCACAGGTTGTACTCTATGTACTTCACATATGAAATATGGATTGTTAAATGTTGTCATCCCCACAAAAATTTTCACAACTCCCCCTACCCTCCCGACATTACTGGCTGGTTATGGCTTGATAGTCCTTTCTAAATAAAATCATGGTAACTCTAAGATTCACTTGATGTATCTCTAAATTGAACCTAAATGATCCTAAGAAGACGGATCAAATAATTACTATATTGGCACGACTTAGAATTAAAATCGAAAAATCAATAAATTTATAAAAAGTCGAAAATTTGAAAATAATTCGATTTTGTAGTCCTAGAAGCTTGACATTTGGCAGAAAGGCAGGGTTTAGTACACAAAGTAAGGAAAAATTAAAAAATCTGTAAATAATAAAAAAAGACTAAAAAAACGAAAAAAAAAACATCGAATAAAGGAATATAATTTGATTTATTGGAAATTTCCGGAAATTTTAATTTTGGCTTTCTTTTCACACTAAAAAGTTCTTTATGTTAAATATCAAGTATCTAGGGCTGCGAGTAATATCTCAGATGGATAGCACCTATCCTGGAAGCAATTGAGAGTACTTTTGACACCCCCCCTCCCATAACTTAGTGCTTGCCTAGGAACCTGAAATCTCTTTTTATCTACAGTACTTTGCAAACGAAACTAAAGCTTCAAATTTTTGATACCTGTAAATAATAGGGACAGAGTGTGGGCTTAGCGAAAATCAGTGGATGATCTCAAGAAAAGGAGAAAATCAAGAAAAGGAGGATTACTTACAAAAAGAAGTGAAATCTCATCAAAAAGTCACCTGTAAAAAATGCAGCCAAGTCTCGTAACTCATTTACCGTAAAAAGTACTGAGATCGTATAAAGCCAAGTTTAACTATCTTATTAACTCTGAAATTTTCAATCGCAAATCACTCCTAGTCTTTACATCTTTAGTTAATTATTATTTTGTGACTTGGCAATTACGCATCACAGGGAAGTTATTACACCTTACTATGTTATGGAATAGGATGGGATAATTTAATTAAGGCAAATTATATACGCACAGGGAAGTTATTACACTTTAATATGTTATAGTATTATTTGATTAAGACTAACTATATACATCACATTCTCGTGCTACGTAATTGCCAAGTCACAAAATAATAATTAACTAAAGATGTAGAGACTAGGAGTGATTTGCGAATGAAAATTTCAGAGTTAATAAGATAGTTAAACTTGGCTTTATACGATCTCAGTACTTTTTACGGTAAATGAGTTACGAGACTTGGCTGCATTTTTTACAGGTGACTTTTTGATGAGATATGTCTTGTCTGGAAACAAATTTAAGAATGCCCAGTTTCATCAGCGTTAAAAATGATTTCTTTTGAATAACCATCCACAAGAGAAGGCAATGTTTTCTCAATCCACTCTTGAACGGTAGCATGCTCTACGCTATTCTACTCTCCACAGATAGATTTGAAACATTATTTCTTTTTTTAAATCGGTCTGTCCAACCATTTGATGCTGTGAAATCTTTCAGTTGAAGTCTAGCTGAAATTTATAGTGCTTTTTCCTTTAAAATGGATCCATTTATCGGAATGTTAGCTGCCCGCACGGCATTGAACCATTCAAGTAAAAAATTTTCAAGTTTTTCATATGGAGATATTTTGAGAGTTTTTCTTTTCTTAGCAAACTTTTCCATTTTTTCGGAATGTAATTCCAATGTCACTTCTAGTTTTAAAATTGTTTGTAATGTGGAATCAGAAATATTCAATGAGTTTGCCATATCTACTTCAGTGCCGTGAAAATGTTTAACCTTTTCGATTTCGGCAACAGAAAAACGCTTTCTTTTAGAGTTAGACATTATCACATTAACTGCAACAGAATAAGACTGGCGCCCACGCGACAAAAACTGATCAGAAATTTGTCTCACCTTCTGTCAGGGGAAAAAAAGAAAAATGTTAAATTCTATTTTTCCCTAAAAGAGATGACGTGATGAAACATCATCTCTTAATCTTTTAGCCGTGAAATGTAGTCGCTGTCCGCTGTTTGTCAGGCGAAAAAAGAAAAATGTGTAAAACTATTTTTCCCTAAAAGAGAGGATGTGACGTCATCTCTTAATCTTTTAGCTATGAAACACATTTGCTGTCCGCTGTCTGCCATTGGCTAACACTAACTGTGTTGTAATTGTGAATTCATTTCCTGTTACATCATCCAAAACCCCCTTTTTCTTCTCAAAGTTTTGAAACATAAAAAGCACCTACGCAGTGTAGAGGTAGTGATGTACTTCGATTTGCAGAAAAGAAACAGTGAGACTTTGACGCATGCGCGCAACATTGTTTATTACGTAACTTTTTCAGAACATTTTTATTAGAACTTTAGTTTTTGAACTGTAACGTTTCAGTTTAGTATTGTTTATGATTATGATTGTAAGAGAGCGTGTCGCTCCGTATTAGAAATGTATATAATGATGTGTGTTCGTCGTTTTATTTGTCATTAAATAGTGATATGTTTATTTATCTCAGAATTTTATTTGAGTCAAGATTATTCTCCCGTGAATATTGCATATATTGGAATATATCGAATCATCTGAAAGACGTTCTTTATTGAAGCAATGGAGCCCCGATGCCCGTTTTTTGGAACTTAGAAGGTAAGAAAATTTGTTTCTTACTGATTTTATTTTAAATAGTTTTAGAAATCAATTATATCAAAATTGATTAATTATATGTCGTCAACCTCAGCTGAATTTTATTATAGGCAGTTGGAGTTGCCACATAACTGGCATCCCTGCCGGGATTCGGTGGCTCCGTAGATGATTAGAGATTAGAAAGTTAATTAGAAGTTAGTTAACTAGAATTGAACATTAAGAATGGATAAATTAAAGAAATCAAGGACGCCGGTGCGTTCCAACTTCACAAAGTTGATAAAAGAAATAGAAGATACTTTGCAGGCTAAATGTGATGATATCGATAGTCTGTCATCTCTTTTAGATAGGTTAGAATCAAAACATGAAGAGCTCTCATTAATAGATAATCAAATTTTAGATAATTTATCTGAAGATAAAAATTGTCAACAAGACGCCTTCGATTCGGAATATGAGCAAATAGACAAGTATAATATAAATTACTGGGAAAATAAAAATAAACTATCTAGATACATCAAAAAATTAAAAAAAGAGAGCAATCAGGATACCTCTTTGTCATTAGACAGTATGGCCACAAGAAGAAAGTTTAAATTGCCTAAATTAGAGCTTAAGCCCTTTAATGGTGATATCAAAAATTGGCTATCTTTTTGGGGGCAATTTGAAAAAATCCATGAAGATCCGGATACTGTTAACGAGGACAAAATACAGTATCTTATTCAGTCTACCCAAAAGGGATCTAGGGCAAGGGAAATTGTTGAATCTTTCCCCCCTACAGCCGATAGCTATCCAGAGGCAATACAATCGTTGAAGGCACGGTTCGGTAGAACAGATATTTTAATCGAAGTATACATACGCGAAGTACTAGGATTAGTTATTAATAATTCTTTAGGACAAGGCCAGAGACTGTCCCTTGTTAAGTTGTATGATAAAATAGAAACATACCTTCGGTCATTAAAAATGTTAGGAGTATCGAGCGAAAACTATTCTTCGATTTTATATCCATTGGTCGAATCAGCATTGCCTTCAGATATTCTTAAATTATGGGAAAGACATCTTGGCACTTTATCTGTTAATGATAAAGATAAAGATCAGGGAATTAATAAATTAGATACTTTAATGAAATTTTTACAAATTGAAGTTGAAATGGAGCAAAAGGTCAAATTGGCTAAGAGTGGGTTTTCTTTCGATAAAGATGTCTCAGTAAATAGAGAACTTAGATTCGATCGTAAGGATAAAAATTTTCCCCTTCCTACGGCGGCCGAACTGTATAATGCAGATGATAAAAAATTGGAAGAACAGTGTGTTTTTTGCAAAAATAAACACCGTAGTCAAAATTGTAGAGCGGTATGGAAAATGACACTCGCGAAGAGAAAAGATGCTTTATTAAAAAAAGGAGCTTGCTTTCGATGCTTCAATGACAACCGCTTGGCTAAAGCTTGTAAAATTAAAACTAATTGTACTCATTGTGGGAAAAGTCACCACCAGTTCATGTGCATAGAAAAGGATAAAATTAATTTAGGCGATAATTCTCAAGAGGATTCTACTCCTAATAAAGATTGTATGCTTGCGAATACAACTTCTAGAAAAAGGGTTTTGCTCCAAACATTGGTTGTACGCATATACAATGGGGATATCGTACGAAATGTTAGAATTTTATATGACACGGGATCGCAACGGTCGTATATATCAAAATTTGCTGCTAACATGTTAGGATATAATAGTATAAGTAAAGAAAGAATAGTGCATAGTTTATTTGGGGGTCGACAATGTGAAGAACTACACGATAGATATTTAATTAATTTGGGAAATATGGATAATAGTTATCGATGTAAACTTGAGGTATTAGACCAACAAAAGATTTGCTCTGAAATTTCACCTATACCGGAAGGATCCTTTATTAATGAAATAAAACGGTACGGAATTTTATTGACTGATAGAGTCACTAAAACTAATGATTTATTATACGAATTTTCTCCTGATGAAATTCATGTGTTAATTGGTGCAGATGTCGCCGGAAAATTATTTACCGGAAATTTAAAACAATTACAGGGCGGATTAGTTTGCATGGGAACTCGTTTAGGTTGGACAATTCTCGGGAAAACTGAAGGTTATGAAAATAAAAATATGAACAATTTAGTTTTCTCGCTGCATGTCAAAGAGGCAAAAATCTCCGAGTTATGGCACCTTGACACTTTAGGAATTCGAGATCCTGGGGAGAAAAAGGGTAGAGAAGAGATAGAGTTAGCCACTAAAGAACATTTTCTTAGTAATATAAGAGTAGATGACGAGGGTAGATATGAAGTTAGTCTTCCATGGATACAGGGCCATCCTAGACTACCCAGTTACGAAAATATCGCTCGACGTAGATTAAAAACATGTGTCGATTCATTAAAAAAGATAGGAAAATTAGGTGATTATAATCAAATATTTAATGAATGGTTAGACGAGAAAATAATTGAAAAGGTTGATCAGAGGAAAACGTTAGGTAGTGAGCATTTCCTTCCTCATAGAGCAGTGTTTAAAGAAAACTCCACTACAAAAGTGCGGCCGGTTTTTGATGGTTCAGCTCGGGAAAAGGACTCACCATCGATAAATGATTGTATTGAAAAGGGGCCTAACCTCGTAGAACTGATTCCTTCTGTTTTAAACAGATTTAGATTGTGGAAAATAGGGGTAATTGCTGACATAAAAAAGGCTTTTTTACAGATTGGTATTAAAGAAAAAGATCGATCATTCTTGAAATTTCTATGGTATGAAGAAGGGGACCCTCAAAAGTTGATAACGCTTCAACATAGAAGAGTAGTATTTGGCATTTCATATAGCCCCTACCTTCTAGGTGCCACGTTAGAATATCATTTGAAAAATGCACCTGAACAATTTAAAAACACTGCGTTAAAATTGTTAGAGTCATTTTATGTAGACAACTGTGTTACGAGTGTTGATAATAAGGAACAGCTAAACAGATTTATCGAAGAGTCAAAAACTCTTCTTAGCAATGCTAAATTCGAGCTTCGCGGGTGGGAGCATAGTTTTCGAGAAGTTTTTACAGGGGAAAATGTCCCTGTTTTAGGGCTAATGTGGGATTTTAGAAGGGATACACTAGCAGTTGATTTAAAAGAAATTTCAGAGGATGATCGCCTAGTAACTAAAAGAAACATTTTATCGTCTGTACACAGAATTTTTGATCCTATCGGATACACATGTCCTGTAACATTAGAACCTAAAATATTATTACAGGAGTGTTGGAAAGCTAAAGTGACATGGGACACGGAATTACCTGTTTCTATCAAGAAAAAATTTGAAAAATGGAAAAAACAATTAGGAAAATTAGGGACTATTGAAATACCTAGGTGTTTTTCTCGAGATGCAGATAAGTTGCATTCCTTGCACGTTTTTTGCGACGCTAGTAAAGTAGCGTATGCTACGTGTATATTTATACGGACCGAAAATGAGAACGGCGGTTTCTGTCAGTTGGTTCAAGCAAGAAGCCGAGTTGCTCCTATGAAAACAATTTCTATTCCGCGGTTAGAATTACTGGCTTGTAATATTGGGGCTAGATTAGCAAGTAGTGTTAAAACTGATTTGAAATTAGATAACATTGCCATTTTTTATTGGACTGATTCGGCCAATGCGCTTTACTGGATAAAAAGAAATGAAAATTGGGCACCTTTTGTTTACAACCGAGTGACCGAAATTCGCTCATTAAGTGATCCTTCAAATTGGCACTTTATTCCTGGCCAATTGAATCCTGCTGACCTGCCTTCAAGGGGTTGTACCGCTGAGGTTTTAGCCCGAGATAAATGGTGGGAGGGACCGCAGTGGTTGAGAAAACCAATGGACGAGTGGCCTAAATCGGAAATGTTTCCCGATTTTGAAACAATCGATGCAGAAAGAAGAAAAACAATTATTAGTGCTACGAATGTAAATGTTCACAGTGAACAATTTTACACTAGAATTTCATCCTACGATAAATTAGTAAAAGTAATCGCGTGGATATACAGATTTTACAAAAATTGTAAGAAAGCTAAAGAAGAGAGAGAATTTAAAATTTTAACTGTAGAAGAGCAGAATGAAGCTGAAAATGTATTGTTGAAATTAGTTCAAAAATCGTTTACTGGTCCTGAAGATAAACGTCTAAAAGCATTTCAGACCACAACAGATTCGGCTGGAGTTCTGCGGCTGAAATCACGTATACATTTGAGAGACGATATTCTGAATTTCAGATTTCCTATTATTCTTCCACATGACCATCCTGTAGTTGAAAAATTAATTAGATCTAGACATTTGAAACTATTTCATGCTGGTGTACAAATTATGATGTCTAATTTAAGGGAAGATTTTTGGATCTTAAAATTCCGAAAAACTGTCAGGAAAATTATTAGAACCTGTATAAGATGTAGACGACACGATTTTAAACTAGTAGAAATTTCCACTCCTCCCTTACCTGAAGATAGAGTAAGAGAAGATGCCATTTTCCAAATTGTTGGTCTGGATTATGCCGGTCCGCTTATTCTTAAAGAAAATAGGAAAATCTGGCTAGTAATATACACTTATGCTGTTTTTCGAGCAGTTCATTTTGAACTAGCTACCTCATTATCAACGGAAGTGTTTTTAATGACGTTGAGAAGATTCATAGCCCGTAGAGGCAGACCTTCTATTATCTATACAGATAATGGTAAAAATTTTGTAGGAGCGGAAAATTTGTTGAAAGAAATAAACTGGAATTCAGTACAAAATGATAGTATATCAAGGAAAATTATTTGGAAATTTATACCTCCTTCAGCTCCGTGGTGGGGAGGGTGGTGGGAGCGATTGATTGGCCTAACCAAGAGAATACTCAGAAAGGTTTTAGGAAAAAGTTCTCTGAATTACGAACAAATACAAACCATTATATGTGACCTAGAAAGTGTTATCAACAGTCGCCCGCTTACTTATGTGTCAGAAGATTTAAATGATCTCGTACCTCTCACTCCGTCCATGTTCTTGCTAGAAGTGAAAGGTAGTGGTACACCCGATATTGATATTCTAGATGCCAAATCATTGAACAAAAAGCTTGTTTATCAACTGAAAATAAGACAAGACCTTCGTAAACGATTTAGATCTGAATATTTAGGCCAATTGCGACAACCTAGTAGATGGAAGAAAATACAGAAACCTTTAGAAATAGGTGATGTTGTGATTGTTTCCAGTGACAATAATAAAAGAATTGATTGGCCTCTGGCCAAAGTGATTGAAATTTTTCCATCTAAGGATGGACACATCCGCTTAGTGAAAATAAGAATGAAAACTGGGGAATATTTAAGACCTACAAGCAGGTTAATACCCTTAGAAGTATCACAAGATAATGACAGTATGAGAAACCATTTCAAGGACATTAAAAAGAAACAAGATTTTAATGAACATAAAGGTGCTAGTAATCCTCCTAGTGGTTCGGTCAGCGACAGTACATCGGACGTTTCGATTCGTCGCTCCAGATACGGGCGTATCATAAAACATCGAACGAATTGGATTTGAGTTTCAGATCCCGAAACTCAAAGGTGGGAGGATGTTGTAATTGTGAATTCATTTCCTGTTGCATCATCCAAAACCCCCTTTTTCTTCTCAAAGTTTTGAAACATAAAAAGCACCTACGCAGTGTAGAGGTAGTGATGTACTTCGATTTGCAGAAAAGAAACAGTGAGACTTTGACGCATGCGCGCAACATTGTTTATTACGTAACTTTTTCAGAACATTTTTATTAGAACTTTAGTTTTTGAACTGTAACGTTTCAGTTTAGTATTGTTTATGATTATGATTGTAAGAGAGCGTGTCGCTCCGTATTAGAAATGTATATAATGATGTGTGTTCGTCGTTTTATTTGTCATTAAATAGTGATGTGTTTATTTATCTCAGAATTTTATTTGAGTCAAGATTATTCTCCCGTGAATATTGCATATATTGGAATATATCGAATCATCTGAAAGACGTTCTTTATTGAAGCAATGGAGCCCCGATGCCCGTTTTTTGGAACTTAGAAGGTAAGAAAATTTGTTTCTTACTGATTTTATTTTAAATAGTTTTAGAAATCAATTATATCAAAATTGATTAATTATATGTCGTCAACCTCAGCTGAATTTTATTATAGGCAGTTGGAGTTGCCACAAACTGGTTTTAACTTTGTTTTTGGTCGAAGGTTTTTTAAATGGCGGTGTTGATTCTCCTGTATTGAGCTCTAGAGTAAAACTTGGCCTAACAAGCAAAATTCGAGAAAAAAGTATTTTCCGCCTCTCGGTAGAAAAACGTACGATGCGGGAAATCTTTGAAAGGGATGACGCAGAATCCGGGATTTTTTAATTTTATCAGTATAGGTTATTTGTTCGGACCAGTGAAAAATGACGTACGAAGCGGGTACCGTAAAATCGAGGTTCCACTGTGTATATATATAAATATATAAATAAATAAATATATATATATATATATATATATATATATACAAAGTAGCCATAATTAAAATGACGGTACTCGGAGTGTTCTGTAGTGCGATCTAATTGCGAGAATGGCGCCAAATTTTGTAGGAAGATTAAACAAGACGGGGGACGAAGGATTCCGCGAAAAAAAATTTAGTTCCAAAGAGAGTTTCAAAAAATGAAGAATCAATACTGAAATAAAATGACCGTTTATTTAACAAATTTAGCAATTTAACCCATTTTCGGCCAAAGGTGCGTAATCGCACCATTTCAATAAATATATTTTTATTAACACTGTGATGTATGTTTTTCACTAATTTTATTTTTCTGCTATTTTTAAGGGCTCTGGAGACATCTATAAAATATTAGTAATTCAATTGAAGTAATCCCTTTCTGTTGAGAAATTTTCAAAATACGCTGGTTTTTTACTTGAAACGGTTATAGACAAATTCGACTTTTTGAAAATGTATAATTATTCCAATTGAGATTAATCATATGTTTTTATAATGGAGTAAAGTTGCAAGTTCTGTAAATAAAATAAAAATAAAGAAAACTTAAAATTTTTTATTTAAATTTAATGGTAAATTAATAATGGTAACGTCAAATTAAATAAAATATTATTTTTCCTGCACGAAACTTTACATAAAATTTAAATAACAGTTTATAAAAAGCTAAAAATTTACATAAACACTGCTAAAGTTTCTTTATCTGCAATTTCAATTACAGAGCCCCCAAGAAAGCAACAGCAGAAAAAGTTCTTTATTCAAATTTCACGTTACATCTTTTGGCCCAGTGCCAGCTTGTTCGGCTTTAAAAGGTAATGTGCTACTGTTAGAAGCAATTTCATTGAAAGTTATCTTTCATAATGTCTCCTTCTTTAGTCGAGCGAGCTCTACTAGTCAAATTCTTTTACCTCAACCAGTGCAATGCGCCAGCCGCTCTTCGTGCTTTTAGAAACCACAAAAAAATGCGTAAAGGTAACGGTCCTTTGTCAGTTAATGGTTTAAAAGCAATGGTTGAGAAGTTTGAGCAAACAGGTTCTCTAAATGTTCAGTCAGGCAGAGGACGAAAACCCGTATCTTAGGATACAGTCGAAGAAGTGGCAACGGCGATTGTCGAGACAATATTGCTACCACTTCCAGCGCTCGTGGGATAGCTCGGAATATGCCTTATTGTACAGTATGGAAAATCCTACGAAAGATTATCCACTTCTATCTGTACAAGATCAGCCGTGTACAAGAGTTACGTCACACCGACCATGATAAGCGATTGACTTTTGTTCTCACTTTTCTGGCCAGAATGGAGTTGGATAATGCTTGGCACTGGAAAATCTTATGGGGAGACGAGGCCCACTTTTACCTGAATGGAACTGTAAATACCCAGAACTGCCGAATTTAGGATAACAAGTCACCAAGAGCATTCAAGGAAATTCCTTTGCATTCACCAAAGATAAATGTTTGGTGTGGTTTCACAGCAGATATGATCATAGGTCCATTCTTCTATTAGAACATTACTCCGACAGGACATGTAACTTGTTCTGTTACCGGAGACAAATATCGCCAAATGCTAAACAACTTTGTTATTCCGGCGATTCAGCAAAGACAGTGCCTGGAGAAAATCATTTTCATGCAAGATGGAGCCCCTCCATATGTTGCTTTGTGGGTACAGCAGCTGCTACGACAGAAATTCACAACAGAAAGAGTCATTAGCCGCTGTTTTCCAACTGCATGGCCACCTCGGTCCCCTGATCTTACACCATGCGACTTTTGGCTACGGGGTTACCTAAAGTCCAAGGTCTATCATGGAGGTGTCCAGGACCTCGCTACGTTAAAGGATAAAATATCGCGAATTGTACGGGAGATTCCTGCAGACATGTTATTCTCTGCTGTTGTAAATGCTGTGCACAGAATGCAATATGTGGTCCACAAAATCGGCGGCCACATCGAACCTGAGTTGGATGTGCTAAATAAACGGTAATTTTATTTCAGTATTGATTCTTCTTTTTTGAAACTCTCTTTTTCGAATATACAGCGCCACATATTCCCCTGGCGGTGACTTTTGGAACAAATTTTTTTTCCGCGGAATCCTTCGTCCTCCGTCTTGTTTAATCTTCCTACAAAATTTGGCGCCATTCTCGCAATTAGATCACACTCTGAGTACCGTCAGTTTAATTATGGCCATCTTATATATATATATATATATATATAAGAGGTGACACCCTGTATATATATATACAGGGTGTCTCAAAAGGTTGTTTACAAACTTAGCATGCTGGTCTGTCATATGATGCACAAGATTTACATAGGAACTTGTGTTCGAAAATGCAAACTGCGACCGCTAGTGGGCGATGAGCCCAGGCTTACGGGAGAGTGGGAAACGCATTCATCTCAGGCGAGTATGTTGCAGGAGAAGGATGAATAAGTTTAGTAACGCAGAAATGGCCGATATGCATTACGTATATGGCGCCGCAGATGGAAATGCACTAGCCGCAGTACGGATGTACCTTGAGCGCTTCCCAAGCAGACGTCAGCCAAGTAATGTTTTGTTTGAAAAATTGCATCGCAGATTGCGTGAAGCAGGAGCTTTCCAAGAACGTAGCCACACCAGTCGAGAACGCACTACACGCACGACTGTCTTAGAGGAAACCATGCTACGGGAATTTGACAGTAACCGGCAAACAAGTCTCCGAGCAAGCGAACTTGTCATGTGTGTACATCGTTCCAGCATTATGCGCATACTGCATGAGGACACGCAACACCCCTACCACTTACAAAGAGTACAGGCATTGTGCGTTGACGATTATCCCAAAAGCGTTGCATTCGCACGCTGGTATTTGCAACAACGGGTCGCACATCAGGATTTTCCATTGTGGATTTTGTTTGCGGATGAATTCTGTTTTACGCAGGGTGGTGTCCTGGACCTGCAGAACATGCACATATGGGCACATGAAAGCGCAAGGTGTACTCGTGCCCATGCACGTCAACAACGTTTCCCCGTAAACGTTTGGGCTTGTATTATCGGTGACTTGTTAATTGGCCCTTACCTACTACCTCAACGCCTCGACGAGAATACCTATTGCATTTTCTTAGAAAGAGTCTTGCCGGATCTGATGGGTGACGTTCCAGCCTCTACACGCCGAAACATCAGGTTTCAGCATGACGGAGCGCCTGCTCATTTTAGCTACACTGTGTGAGAATACCTCGATAGGACATATCCTAAACGCTGGATTGGCAGAGGCGGACAAGTCCAATGGCCACCGCGATCCCTCGACCTGACTCCCCTGGATTTCTATCTGTGGGGAGACAGGAAGTCCATGGTGTACGACTCGGGGTTCGAAAGGAATGATGGCAATATATAAAAACAATCAGCAAGCTTTATTTACTCTAAACAGTTCAATAAGAACACAAATATCTTCTCAAAACACAAATATTCAGTAATCTTCAAATCTAATAAAAGCACAGCAAAGTATTCAAAACGAAATCGCTCATAGACAACACAGTCTCAATGAAAAAGCCTCTCGTGTGAATTCAATCGCAGCTGATAGTCAACTGAACTGCGTGGAGGTGTCAGCTGGCCCTTATATAGGTTTTAGAGATCATTCTAGAATTTTTGAGAGCTTTCGGATGTCCAGAACTTACCAGAAAGTACTTCAACTTTCGAGAGAGGACCTCAAAGCACAGGTACAAGGGGGGGTTGCACAAAATGTCGCCAAATCCGTCGCCAAATTGGCGACAAAAATAAGTCGCCAAAACCATCGCCACCTTGGCGATAAACCCATTCCTTGGCGATTTTCTCATAGACCTTCATTGTAAAGACGATGCTGTAAGGTTGCTTTTCCTGCAAGGCACCCGAGGCCTTTTGCATTGAGTTGCATAATTTTCGACATGATATACATTAAATAATGCTGCAATAAAAAAATATAGAATATTTACAAATGTACAAAATTTATAACATTGCCCTCCTCTCAAGGACTGCACGTCCCGGGCAGTACAACCCTCGATCGGGAACAAACCTGTTATCAACACAAATACTATACCCTTCAAAACACTTAAAGCATATATGAAAAATAACAATTAAACACATTCATAATGCTTAATTATACAAAATAAAAATAAAATTGAACATAGACATAATTATACACAAACATAATAATAAACAAAATAAATAAACACATTAACTTATATACGGGACCATGGTCACACTAATTTACACTATGCACAATTACCTCACTATGCCATATGAACTAGGTACTATGGCCATAGTATGGAGCCAGCCTGTCGTAATGAACGACTCTAGGCTTCGAATTTGGTGACTTTCGGATCCGAATTACGACATCGTTCAGTCTGTTTAGGACTGTATAAGGACCTTGCACTTTGCGATTGCAATTTGGGAGAAAGTCCTTTGCGTCGAGTCGGATTATAAAACCAAACCTTATCACCTTCTTTAAATTGATGTCCCGTGTCTTTCGTGTCGGACCTGGTCTTCATCTTCTCCGTCTGTATATTGATCCGCTCTCGAGCCAAGTTGTGAACGTCTTCAAATCGTGCCTGGAGATTCTGCACGTATCCCTCTGGCGATGAAGGCGCATCTGGAGGGCGACCAAAAAGCAGATCACAAGGTAGACGAAGATCACGGCCGAAAAGCATCTGAGACGGGGAATAGCCGGTTGTTTCATGGACGGCGCTGCGATAGGCGAGAAGAAACAAAGGAAGTTTTTGGTCCCAGTCTTGTTGGTTTCTTGAGACTAGCAGTGAGATGTTGTTGAGGATGGTACGATTAAACCTCTCAACCATGCCATCTGACTGTGGATGTAAAGGCGTCGTCCTAGTTTTGTCCATTCCGAGAAATTGACAGAGACCCTCAATCACAGCAGATGTGAAATTTCTCCCGTGGTGGGAATGCATTTGAAGGGGGACTCCATACCTTGATATCCACTGGTGTACCAAGGCATCCGCAACCGTAGAAGCTTCTTGATCAGGGATGCATAAACTTCAAGCCATTTCGTGAAATAGTCCATGACAACAAGGAGGTGTTTGTTGCCATCAGCACTTCTTGACAGAGGACCTAGGATGTCAAGGGCGATGCGTTCGAAAGGTGCTCCTACATTGTAGAGGTGTAGTCTTCCTCGGCTACGTTTCTTTGGTCCTTTCCGAGCTGCACATGCATCGCAAGATTTGCACCATTGTTCGACGTCAGCTCTCGCTTTTTCCCAGAAGAAGCGCTCTCGGACTGTGTAATGTTTTCATGACTCCAAAATGGCCACCAGTGGTACTGCTATGTAATTCCTTGAGGACCTCGGGGATTCCGGATCGAGGAAGTACCAACTGCCACCGAGATGTCTTCCCATCTTCGATTTGAATTTTCGAAACAAGATACCATTCCTGACGTGGAGGGAGTTCCAAAGAGCCCAATATTGCTTCGTAAGTAGAGATTTGTTTCCAACTGGGCTTCGTGCTAGAAGATTCTAATAACTCCAGAATTTGTTTGATGTCAGACTCTGCCATTTGATTTTCTCGAATCTTCTCATCACTCCAGGGATCTGGTGGCGTTGATTGTGAAGTCTTCGTCTGGCGTATGACATATTCGGGATTATACTTGCTCTCCGCTCTGGAACAATAGCGACAACTTTCGGGACACGGTCTTCTTGATAGGGCATCAGCGTTTCCTTGCGATGAGCCTTTGCGATGCCTGATGTCAAAGTCGTATTCCTGGAGTCGTTGTATCCATCTGGGTTCTTAAAATTCATCAGCCATGTTAGGGATGCGTGATCAGTACGAAGGAGAAATTTCCTGCCATAGAGATAGTGATGGAAGTGTTTTATGGCTTTCAATATTGCTAATAACTCCTTACGAGTGACACAATAATTCCGCTCTAGTTTCGATAAACATTTGCTCCAGTATGCTATGACTCGTTCTTGGCCATCTATTTCTTGGGAAAGTACAGCGCCGACACTTTCATGACTGGCATCCATGTCCACAATGAATTGTTTGTCGGAGTGCGGGCAGGTAAGGACTGGAAAGGTTGTGAGAGCTTCTTTCAGCCGCTGGAAGGAATCCTCGCATTCTTGTGTCCATAGAAACTTCTGCTTGCTTTCATTGAACCTATGCAATGGTCTTGCGATGTTGGAGA
This sequence comes from Maratus michaelseni, assembly GCA_963931845.1. Classification (NCBI taxonomy): domain Eukaryota; kingdom Metazoa; phylum Arthropoda; class Arachnida; order Araneae; family Salticidae; genus Maratus; species Maratus michaelseni. Next base: position 25,317,342 of record OZ007600.1, on the reverse strand, counting down.
ACCCCTGTACAAACTTTCTGTAATAAGTGCATAGTCACAGAAAGCTTCGCAACTGATGGACATTTTCCGGACGCTTCCAGTTCTTTACTGCGCAAACTTTTTCAGGATCTGTTCGAACACCTTCAGCTGAAATGATGTGTCCTAGATAATTTACTTCCCGTTGGAAGAACTTGCATTTCAAAGGGTTCAGCTTTAAATTCGCCGCTCTTAGCTTCGTTAACACTTTTCGTGTATTTTCCAGATGTTCTTCAAACGTGCGGCCACCAATGATGACGTCATCTAGGTAGATGAGACAAGCTTCAAAAGTCAGGCCTTTTAACACTGTCTCCATGAGGCGCTCGAACGCTGCTGGAGCATTGCAGAGCCCGAACGGCATAACTTTAAATTGCCAAAGTCCTTGTCCAGTAGTAAATGTGATCTTCTCTTTGTCATCAGGATGGATCTCTACTTACCAAAATAACTCTTCAAATCCAGTGTGGAAAACCATTTATATCCTGAAAGAGTATCTAGCGTGTCGTCTATTCTTGGTAGAGGATAGCTGTCCTTCTTCGTGATATCGTTAAGTTTACAATAATCTACACAAAATCTTGTGGAGCCATCTTTCTTTCGGACCAACACGATGGGAGAGGCCCACGGACTTGATGACGGTTCGATGATGTCACTATCCTGCATCTCTTGTAAGAGCTTAACAACCTCTTCCTGTTTAGCGAGCGGCAAGCGTCTGGGATGCTGTTTAATCGGTGGATGGTCAGCAGTATCAATTCTATGCCGTGTCAGTGAAGTGCGCCCTATATCACTCTCGTTTTGTGAAAACACATCCTTAAATTCCTGGAACAGTCTTTATGCGGCATATCTCTGTTCAGGAGATAAATTTTAATTTCGTCCAATTACAGGTGTTAAACTTGTAGGCGGCTCCGACAACGTCAAGCTCGGGTCTTTGCAAACACAGGTGACTGGAGCACAGGTTGCAATCACTTCACCCTTCTGGATAATTCTAGACTTTTCACTTACGTTCGTAATCCTCACGGGCATCACATCTCTCGACAGATCTACCAGCGCTGCTGCTATTAGCACTCCTTTTGGGCTCTTCTCAGGATATCCAGTCCAGCTACAATGGAAAATTCTTTCGTTTTCAGTTAATCCAGGTATCATCATTTCGGTCCGAGGAGGGATGATAACATCTGCCTTGGCTGTGATCCGTTGAATAGACTCGGACTCATTTCCAAGTTTGAACATAGTGACATCTTGAGCAGAGCGTAACTCGTTATTCCTAAATTCCAGTGTAAATCCATCTTCTTTTAAAAAGTCCAGTCCGAGTATGAAAGGGTCTGAAATATCAGCCACATAGACTGTATGGCGGTAAGCGGCGTTCCCAAACTTTATTTTCAGTGTCATTCTTCCATGTATGTCGATTTTATCTCCGGTCACGGTTTGAAGAATGGGGTACAGAAGAGTTTTTCTTTCAGCCGCTGAGCTAGATCTTTCCGAATGAGGGTCACATTAGCTCCTGTATCGATGATCATATTACAGGGCAAATCATTCACACTTCCAACTATAAAAACTCCGCTCTCGCCGCAACTTCTTGCACAAATTTCACATACTTGAAAATGAGGCTTCTCAAGATCTGGCAACCTTCACCCCGGGAGATGACCATTAATCAGTTTTCCTGCTCCTCCGTTCGCGGGTGAGCTATTACCTTCGGTGCTGGGTAGTCTTTGGCAGTTGATTTGGATATGGCCTTCTCCACCGCATTTCCAGCACTTGATCTTTCTGTAAGATTTGTTGGCCATTAAGGAGTTCATTTGTCTCATTATGTTCTTTATCTGCTGCTGTAACCGCTCCACAGCTCTATCCGACGTCTCAGGCATGTTGGCTGCTCGCACAAAGTGTCGATCTTTCCTCGTAGCTTGCTGGGCTGCCTCGAATTTCAGGGCATAAACTAAAGCCCCTTTTAAATCATTGAGATCTGCAATCCGGAGTGCTTTCTGGATCTCAGGGTCACGCACACCATCAATAAAATGTTGCAATGCTAAACTTTCTCTAATTTCAGTCTGACAGCCAGGATAAGCGAGATGGGAAAGTCTTTGGACATCCGTAGCAAGTTCTTGCAAGGATTCAGTGGATTTCTGCTGTCGAGATTTGAGCTGGAGTCTGCTATATACTTTCATGCATTTCTCGCCAAAGCGCAATTCTAAGGCACTGACGAGCGTTTCAAAATCCAGCGGTTCATTTGCAGACGAAGTCTGTAGAACGTCGCAGCACCAGGTCGTAGAGAAGCAGCTAACTGGCAAACCTTTGTCTGGGAATCCCATCCATTGGCGTCCACTACGATCCCAAATTGCGTCTTGAAAACTTGCCATGAGGATTTTCCGTCATAGGTCGAGAGTTTATTACAGGCCCGAGGAAGCATAGCTTGATACTTGACAACTTCGGCATAGTTTCCGGCAGTTATCTTTTGTTTCTTGACTTTTTCCAAATCTTTTTTTACATTCTCTATGCTTTCTTCAATGGTCTTGGCGATCTTTTGAACTTTTTCTTCTACTTCTTGAAATCTTCCTTCAAATTTGTTTTCCACGCAGTCAATTCTTTCATTCAAAGATGTTATTTTATCCTCTATTAATTCTTTCAACTCACCAAGGTTGGTTGACATATCCTTCTTCATTTCAGCCTGATTCGCAGTCATTTTCTCATCCATCGCTGACATATCCTTCTTCATTTCATCTTTTAAGTCGCCAAGGTTGGTTGACATATCCTTTTTTATTTCTTCCGACATTTCCTTCATTTCAGCCTGGTTCGCAGTCATTTTCTCATTCATCGTTCCTAATGTCTCCAATAATTTCCTCAGTTGATCCTCCATTGCTCTGGTAATCGGCATTCAATCCCACTTCTGACACCAAATGTTTTGCGCACGGAGTTCGAAAGGAATGATGCCAATATATAAAAACAATCAGCAAGCTTTATTTACTCTAAACAGTTCAATACGAACACAAATATCTTCTCAAAACACAAATATTTAATAATCTTCAAATCTAATAAAAGCACAGCAAAGTATTCAATACGAAATCGCTCATAGACAACACAGTCTAAAAGAAAAATTTGAAGAAAAACACATTTCGTGTGAATTCAATCGCAGCTGATAGTAAACTGAACTGCGTGGAGGTCCCAGCTGGCCCTTATATAGGTTTTAGAGATCATTCTAGAATTTTTGAGAGCTTTCGGATGTCCAGAACTTACCAGAAAGTACTTCAACTTTCAAGAGAGGACCTCAAGCGAGGAAGGACCTCAAAGCACAAGTATAAGGGGGGGGGTTTGCACAAAATGTCGCCAACTTGGCGACATATCGAAAAAATAAGTATGGCGAAAAAATAAGTCGCCAAAACCATCGCCAACTTGGCGATTTTCCCATAGTCCTTCATTATAAAGACGATGCTGTAAGGTTGCTTTTCCTGCAAAGCACCCGAGACCTTTTGCATTGAGTTATATAATTTTCGACAGGAAATACATTAAATAATGCTGCAATTTCACAATAAAAAAAAGATATAGAATATTTACAAATGTGCAAAATTCATAACAATATATATATATATACATACATAGAGTGTGTGCATGCAAGTGCTTGAATGTCTTCATAACGTGTCTTTCCTAGAACATGTTTCGATGCAAATCCCACAGATTAGCAAGATTCTTTTAAATAATAAATCTCTTTACTTATGAGAAACTACATAATATTTAAAATGACTTTTATTACAAGGAGCTCAAAAGAAAGATTATTCCTTTGTATAAGAGAGAATATCAATTTCACCAAGTGGCATATTTTTTGTTACATATCTCAAAAGTATGAAATATTTCTTTAGTATGAAGTCGAAAATAGATTTTAAAAGAATCAAGAGTAACCATTTCCACAAGTGTCTCAAACAAACGGTTTTCTGCTGTGTGAGCAGGGTAATCAATTTTGAGTATCTCCTTTCTAGAAAAGCCTTTATTACATTTTTCACAAGAATAAAGGATTTTCTTTCATATGAGATAAAAAATGTCTCTTCAAATGATGATTTAGAGAAAACCCTTTCAAGCATAAATCACAAGTATAAGGTTTTTCATTCGTATGAGATCGAAGGTGAACCTTCATACTGCAACGTTTAGAAAATCCTTTTCCACATATTTCACAAGTAAAAGGTTTTTCTTTCGTATGGCATCGAAAATGTCTCTTCAAATGATGATTTAGAGAAAACCCTTTCAAGCATATATCACAAGTATAAGGTTTTTCATTCGTATGAGATCGAAGGTGAACCTTCAAATTGCAACTTTTAGAAAATCCTTTTCCACATATTTCACAAGTAAGAGGTTTTTCTTTCGTATGGCATCGAAAATGTGTCTTCAAATCAGCCTTTCGAGCAAATACTTTGAAACATACTTCACAAGAAAAAGGGTATTCTTTCGTATGACATGGAAGATGGTTCTTGTAAGTTGAATTATGAGCAAAAACTATTCTGCATATTTCACATGAATAAGGTTTTTTTTCCGTATGATTTTGAAGATGGCACTCTAAAGTTGATTTTTGACTAAATGTTTTTCCACACATTTCACAAGAGTAAGGTTTTTCTTTTGCATGATATTCAAGGTGGAGCATCAAAGTTGAATTATGAGTAAATGTTTTTTCACACATTTCGCAAGAGTAAGGTTTTTCTATCGTATGAGATGGAAGGTGGATCTTCAAAGATGAATTTTGTGTAAATGCTTTTTTGCATATTTCACAAGAATAAGGTTTTTCTTCCGTATGAGTTCGAAGATGTTTCTTCAGATTTGAAGTATGAATAAATGTTTTTCTGCATGTTTCACAAGAATAAGGTTTTTCTTTAGTATGAGTCCGAAGGTGGATCTTCAAAGATAAATTTTGTGAAAATGCTTTTCTGCATATTTCACAAAAATAAGGTTTTTCTTTCGTATGAATTCGAAGATGTCTCTTCAAAGTTGAAGTATGAGAAAATGTTTTTCTGCATATTTCACAAGAATAAGGTTTTTCTTTCGTATGAGTCCGAAGATGGACCTTGAAATTAGAATGATGAATAAACCTTTTGCCACATATTTCACAATTTAAAGATATTTTCTTCTTATGACTCCGGAGGTGGACTTTTAAATAAGAATTATAAGTAAATGCTTTTCCACATACGTCACATCTAAATCGTTTTTCTTTTTTGTGAATGTACAAGTGTTTCATTAATTTCTTTTTATTGGAAAATGGTTTGTTGCACAGCTCACAGATATGAGACTTCTTACTGGTGCAAGTACTTTTATTGGCCTTCAAAGCTGCACTAGAAAATATATCTCCGCTTGCTTTGTTTTCTGTATAAGAAAGCTGATACTCATTCAAGTTTCTTTGAACAGAAAATTCTCTGCTACGTTCTTCTTTAGAATCTTTTATGTCTGAAGGAGCAGAATCCATTGATAACCAACCTACAACAATGAAAAATAGCAATGTTTTATGAATATTTAATTTATTTTTCTGTACAGTTTTTAAGAATCTTTAAGATTACATATTAAAAACAATTTCAGAAAATATTTTGTAACTATTCTTTCATTTTTTTTTCAGTTTCAATCAGAGGTCAGTCTGACTCGATATAAAAGATAAAAGTTCAGGCTGTGCCTTCGCTGATCATTAATGAAATATTTATTATGACTTAGAACTGCTGTTTCAAACCTGTTTTTCTCTTGTTTAATCTTAGCATAGACTCCTTTATGAGCAGCCCTGGACTCATATACCTGCTGCCAACTACTTTTTCATATAAACAATTTGGATTAAAAAAATTTAGTATTTTTTTTCAGACAAAGACGATGGAATGTCCCAGGATGGTACTGATTTTGATTTTACTCAAAGTTGAACCGAGAATACATTGACTGAAATTGAGTAAAGCTTATCAGATGATCATGTCATTTAACTTAGCAATCCCGCAATACATATTGATTTCTTTAAATTAAGCAGCGTCCCTTCAAAGTGGAGACATCTTCTGGCTCGCTTAATCTTAGAATAGAGCGGCTTTTTGGTTTTTATCTTCTTTTTTTTTTTTTTTTTTTTTTAAAGTCCGATAAAGAATACAAACATATTTTGAATCGGAATTTTATTTAAAAAATGAAATCAAGTCAATACTACTTAGAAACAAGAGACATTATTAAATAAATTTTCTGATTCAAAATATATTTATTAGACTTCAGAAAATTTGAAGGTTGGAAACTGGCTAGTTAATAAAATTAATGAATCGAAACATATTAATTATTTTTGAGATTTTATTTTCTTTACCGGCTTATTAGCTTTTAATTTATTTTATTTTACAGTTTATTTACATCTTTAAATATAATTAGCCATTTTGAATCAGTACAAAAAATTGTACGAGCGCATAGTTCTGTAACTGCCTTAAATATTCCAGTACAATGACGAAATACAAAATTATAATACTAAATAAGTAGATAAAAACCAGCCCTTTTCAAAATAATATTCTACAATGTAATAGTCCATTAACAATTTATTAAAAACAGCTCAGGTTGAAAAGTTCAATAACAAAAATCCCCATTATTTTGTACAAACCCAGAATCTTTCAATATCCCTTGGCTCTTTGCGTTGATCTCCTGAAATACTCTTCACGTTTGTCATGATATGTATTTTCCCTCTTCATCTAATGTCCAAAGGATCAACTTGACAAAGAATGTATGTGGCTAAAGAAAAGTGTCAAATTTTACTTTAGGATTTTGCTCCTTTGAACATGTTAGAAAACTTTCGAACACCAGTCTAGTGTTCTTTGATTACTGATTGATGTAAACTTCATAAAGCTGAAAAATGACATTATCAGCACGTTTTACAGCAGAAGACAATCTTGTTCAGATTTTTGCAGGTATTTTGAAAGTGGCGATGTACTATCAAATAAAAATTCAAAAATAACCAGTCCAAGAATAAAGTTACATTTTTTTAATTCCAGCGAACAGATTTAAAATAAATGATAATATTTCTCGATATAAAATTATAAAATAAACAAAGCTAAGGGCCACCAAACTCTGATCAATGTGTCGTTATTGCATTCGTGTAAACTCGTCTTATCTCGTAAGTACTGGGAACAGTTGGTCCCATCGAAGTCTCTGTTAAAGAAGTTTTACGTTTAATCTAGTTACAATAAAATCTGTGAAATGAAATTGCTAGAGATTGTTAAGTCTTAACAGGTATAAATATATAGTGTTATTTTCTCTGAAGCTTGCAAAATTTCCGTTTAAGATAGGTCCTCTTCACAGATTTTATTGTAATACATCTATGCTCTTCAGAGGAGCACTATAGAGTGGCTACGTTTTAAGAATGTTAGAGGATACCTGTGAAAACGGAACGTGTCTATAACAAAAATCTGTTTTAAACGGAAAAATTTTATAGCCTCAGCAAAAGACACACCTTGAAGTTATACCTGCTAAGACAAACACCTGTCTAAAGCTGATTTTTTTTATTAGTTGTTTGCTATTTTGTCTTATAGGTTTTTATTGTTTTTGTATCAATTATTCAGTAAATTAGTTCTTCGTTCGAGGGAGGGAGGGTCTGGACCCCACTGGTTACGGCAATATATAAATATGACTGTTATTGTAGCGGTATTTTAGTTTGACTACGAAATATTATCATAACACTCAATATTAGCAATATTTATGACATTATTAACATTCCTTGGAGAGGTCCTTTTTTTGGCCACCAATATATTTTTTATTATTCTTTTGATAAGTTACTACAACAATTGCAAGAAAATGTTAGCCGGGCGCATATGATAAATAGCCAAATATTGTTTCCATCGCCATCTTTCCTATTGCATTCATTTCATTTAAAATAAAAACCTTTCGCTCATTTAATTTAAAATACATACATGTAAAATACACATATTACATACATTTAAAACATACGACTTTCACAAATTCCATTAAAAATACAAAAGAATAAAAATTAAAAATAATGCTATAAACTAAAACGGTTTATTTCATCATCAAAGTATTGTTTATAATTTGCACACACAAAAATAAAATCTGCTATTGCGGAGAAAAAAATGCCACTGGCGAGATTTGCGTCCGGCTAACATAAAAGCACGGGAAATCTTATCATGTAGCGGGTTTACGACATTTGTAAGAGAAACCATCAAAAACATACATGTGAAAGAAGGCCAAGTTCGTTAACGGTTCCGCTAATAAAAGAAGTGAGATCTAACTGGAAACCAAGTTCTTTCGAAGCTCCTTAAATCATAGCTCCTGTCATGCATAACGTTCTTCAATTGCTTAAAATGATTTGTCATATTATTTGCTACTCAATAGAGCGACTTGGCAAGTTTTCTCTTATTCAAATTTCTCTACATGATTGATCAGAACTTACAGTTAATCACTTCTTTAACTTATCAATACCTTAACTTCGACATACTTATTCGAATACTTGATTGACTACATCTTTGCCAATGATAAGCTAGACTAAATTGTACTCAGACTCAAAGATTAAAGTTGGTGGGTGAAAACTTGCCAAGTCGCTCTATTGAGTAGCAAATAATATAACAAATCATTTTAAGCAATTGAAGAACGTTATGCATGCTAGGAGCTATGATTTAAGGAGCTTCGAAAGAACTTGGTTTCCAGTTAGATCTCACTTCTTTTATTAGCGAAACTGTTAACGAACTTGGCCTTCTTCACATGTATGTTTTTGATGGGATTTCATTACTTTTTGTACAGTTACAATATACTTAAACACTATACTGAATGGTTTTTAATGTGTTTACAAGTGACTATTTTATTTACCAGGCAACATTCAATTTAATTTAAATTTCCTACAACAAAATATTTGGCTGTCAATTTGCGGCAGAAATTTGTATTTTAATACTGCTGTATTTAATATTTGTTTTGAAATGAAGTGTATTGATTCGAAATTTTTATTATTTCTGAAATAACAATAATGATATTGGCATAATTTTATGTTTTACCATCACAGACTTATTAACATATAGATCAACAGTCCGATTCATATTTACAAATAAATTGACGAAGCTATCCAAATAATATCAAACAAATAGTATAAAATTTACAGATAATCGAAAATTAAATCGGCATTATCTTCATAAATGAAATGAAATTTTCTTCAAAGTAGTGTTGCCACAAAAATAAAATTCTGGAGTATGTCATGCTCAACAATGATTATAAGAAAATAAATAGCACAAAAGAGATAAAGTGTGATATCTCCGCACTTGTTTATTTTATATTTTATGATTAAAAAGCAAAATTGAAATTGCAATGTTTAGGAGAGAAAGACAACATGGATTGTCCCATGTTTTTTTCGATGCAATTAAAATACGACTAGATGGAACCCGCCAAAACTTGACGGAAAAAAATTACTATAACAATATCAGTGACATAAGCTACTTTATTACATAAGATGGGGTGCGTATGAAACAGTCTTTCAAATATTTTATTTTAAAAGTTTTTTTCCCCCGGTGAAATACAGTACTATTTTCGATACAAACTCCGAACAAACAATCCGTAAACAACTGTGTAATGCAAATCAGTTTGAAATTACCGTCATATTCCCCACGGCAAGAAAGAAAATTTCATGGACCTATGAAGTATCATACAAATAGTATATCCCTACTTTTATATCATATTCAGTAAATAAAAGAACTTAATAAATAAAGCACACATCCCACACCCCTGTGATAATGCAACCAAATGAGCTCCTATGCGCATGTGCGTGCATTGCATCTGCCCAAAGGCACCGTTGAAATTCGACGTTAGAAAAAGTTTTAAAATGTTTAAATTAAAGGCTTTAAAATGTCCTTTTTAATCATTGTTCGTTTCAAATTCATATCTTCTTAAACGCATCCATTGTTTTAAGCTAATAAATTTTTATGTAAAGAGTAAGAATGTTTTTTATAATAATAAATCAATTTGCAGATGAGGGAGATTTTTAATGTTTTCAAGTGTAATTTATTTGTATGGTTTCTTCGGTTCCTTTACATAATCAGGATGATTATTCCTTTTCCATCACAGTCTGGGATCTTTTGCCTCTTAAACAGTTAAATACCCAATGGATCTTTAAAAAAATAATAAAATACAGTTCCTAGATCATTCTGATGCTACATATACATCAACGAATTCAACATATCAATTTTATGTTAATCATAAACTGAAAGTATTTTTTTTTTTGACAGATTTTAGTTTTGCGCCAAAATGCTTCTATCTTATGGATAATCTGATCTTATGATTTATAGGGCTTTTTTATTATTTTTTTCATTTTTTATGATGGTTAGGGAAATCTATTTTCAACTGTGGCAACTTTCCAGGGGCTATTTTATATTATTAAAGAAAACTGATGGTCATTGTTGAGATAGAATTTAAAAAATATTTCATGCTTGAACATTATTTAAAAAGTCGTTAAATTAAGCGGCAGTTTTCAAATAAATTTAATTAATTTCAATAAAGCTAATTTTTTTTCTAATTGGTGATGTAAGAATTGAAATTGTAAAATGTAGTAAAAAATTGAAATTTGTAGTATTTAGAAGTGATGTAAGCGCGATGAAAGCTAAAGCGATAGCGCCGTTTGTTGTTACAACCGTTATAAATTTTTAAAAATGCCACTGTGTTTTGGCTGGCGTCCGAAAGTAGACTACCATTTTTTGACATCAAAAGAGAAATTCACAGTGAAAAAAGTAGGACTTTGCCTCTAATAAGGAACTGTTAAATGAACAAACCTACCAAAATAATTCCTATAAAATATTAGCCTTACATTGTTTATTCTAGCTAAAAAAACAATCATTATTTCAAGTTTTTTTTTTAAACTATAACACTATTTTTAATAATTTTAATTTTCCTGAAATCCTTTACTTTTGTGATTTTTTTTTATTAAAAAAAGAAATCTTCTAACCTACAATTAAAAAAAAGTAATTGGTAGCATGTAATCAAGATATGAATTCAAGATGAAGCACCCAATATAAGCTCCAGTTCTAATCTTTAAAATTAAAAATTGAAAAATCAGTTAAACTTACGTCATGTTGACACAATCATATAATTTTTTCTTTTTAGTTTTATCAATGTTAAAATGCATTTCAAGCTAAGCATAATGTTATTTTCACCGGCGCAAACTTTTCTTTCACACGTATTTTGCATACGTTAATTTTATGCTTAAACACCATGTATAAAAATAAAAATATATTTTGTATTTAATTATAATGAAAAAATGGCATCAACAAAGTTATAATGCATAATGATAAAATAAACCCAATGGACAATATTCCCGTGACGTCACAATAAATATGAATTTTTATTCGCTTATAAAACACGCGGATAAATATTTTTACCGAAATTTAACTTGCAAATTAAAAAATTCGGCATAAAAACCGCGTGCTTTTAATATTTATTATTTCTCTTTTATTCTCCCAACCACAGAGTTTAGAGAATAAACTCTGTGCCTCGCAACAGTAGGCGTTATCGGATTATGACATCATTAGCAGATGTAAAAGTTTAATTGAAAATTGCGGCTAATTAATTAAATTTTCGAACAAACGAATGCACGATAACAAATCTGTGTCCAAATATCTTTCATTTAAAAAAAGAATGATGTAATTTGATGCAGTAGTTTTTCAAAACAAAACGCCTAGCGTTTTAAATATATAGATTGTTATTTTTTTTTCTCGCGCGTGCCTTTTTGTAAGTTTGATGGAATAAATGAGCTGATATTTTGCCACAGCTACACTGCCTAGACCCATGGTAGCTACACATCCATGATCAATATTTATTTGAATCATAGGAATGACTCTCTTTTGTTTACATTTTTAATTCTGGGATTAGATGAATTTCAACTGCGGATGTTTCGAAATATATGCGTATTTCGATATATGTATTTTCTCAAGATGTTTTTGTTTTTTCACAATGTGTCGAAAAAGGTAAATTTTATGCACCATTACTCAAAAAATTAATTATCTGAAATTAGCCCAAAATGTCTGATAATCAAATATTTTGCTGCAAGGTCCGCCCGGATTCAACATTTGGCGCTTTTTTTTTGGCAAATTAGAATTTCGCCTAATAGACGTAACGTTAAAGTAAAAATGGACACTCCCAAGTGGGTAATTAATCGATTTTCAAAATTTTTGGATTTTTTTTTCGATTTCTTATAGTGTAAACGAACTTCTATACCAAATTTTAAGTCTGTAAGTGCAGTAGATATATGAAATCTTTTTGATGAGTGCGTGAGTCACTGACAGGGATGTAGCTAGAAGTAAACAATAGGGGGTGCTCAAGAAAATGTAGGGGGGGGGGCTCATACTAGTATTTCTCTCTCTCTGACACATGCACGCACAAACACAGATATATATGATCAAAGTATTATATAGAAAAATAAATTAGTGTATATTCATATTGTAGGCACTATATTTCTTATTAAATTATTTATAACTATATTTGATGCTAAGAAAAGTAAAGGCTGCAGACATAATGGAGGATATAGGGTGGATATGCAGTATACTTTCTGGATTATTTTAAGGAATACCGTAATACCCTCTTCTCAAAAACACTATAGCATATACTTTTTAGGGTATACCCTCTGCCTAAAGCGTATGCCCTCTGGTTTTTTTACTACTACATCACTGGCTGCATAATGAACATTTTCAGTGCATAATTATACTAGTGAAATAATAAGTGATGATGTCAAAAAGTAAATAAAAAGCTGACAGTTCACCTGTTCCAAAAGAGTTGCAACCTTTAATTTTATTCTGAATATTCCTTGCCCTTAAGGATTCTAAAGTTATGTTTTTATATGATAAAAAACATTAGAACAATCAAGGGTGTATTTTGTATTTTAAAATTATTTTTGTGTCTAGTCAAAAGCTAAAACCACTTGTTACTTTCTTCTATCTTTACAAGAAGAAAGTATTGGATTCATGAAAATTTTCGACTTCCGGTTTTTGACGGATTTATACGTTTTAGAAGCTCCTGAACACGATTTGACTATTTTTAGAAAATGTCTGTCTGTGACTCTGTCTGTATGTGACAAAAATTTTGTGGGCGCTCTATCTCAAGAACTAATGCTCGGAATTTAATAAAACTTTAGATTCAGTTAGTCCCTGATATAAATGGGTGCTGATTAGTTTTTGGTAAAAATCTCCCGGCAGGTGGCGCTGCTATGCAGCATTTTTTGCGATTTTCGCAATAGCTCTATCTCAAGAACTAATGCTCGGAATTAAATAAAACTTTAGATTCAGTTAGTCCCTGATATAAATTGGTGCTGATTAGTTTTTGGTAAAAATCGCCCAGCAGGTGCCGCTGCTATGCAGCATTTTGCAGGATTTACACGATTTTAACGATAGTCCTATCTCAAGAAATATTGCATGGAATTTAATAAAACTTGAGTTTCAGTTAGACCTTAATATAAATTGGTGCTGATTCTTTTTAGTGTATGCGAAACCTGTGTGAGATAGAAGAAAGTTTTGGGATTGACACATCCGACTAGTATTTAAATTGGTTATAACTCATTAGAATAACTTTGTTTTATGCTAATAATGGAAAACGCTACAAAATGAAAACTTTGAGTATATAACTAATGCAAATGTGAATGTTTGCATCAGCAAAAGGTTGCTAATTCTGAGTATGTGCAGATAGGATGCGCACATATTGAAGCACTTATTTGCAGTTTTTAAACAAATGCTGCAATTTAGTATTTATGCAAAACTGTAAAAAGCCCCCAAAACTAAGTTCAATTTTTGAAGAGAGTTTCATTTGGATTTTTGGAACAGAATTTCTTTTGGTGGCCTTGACAACTTTCCCAGGGGGGGGGGGCTCAAAATTTTTCAGGGGGTGCTGAGCCCCAACCCCTTGGTACCCCCCTAGCTACGGCCCTGGTCTAAAATTATCAATTATCAGACATTTTCAAATATCATTATCTCGGAAACTAATTATGCGTTATTTATAAAATTTTGGATTTTGGATAATTAAGGGAGCCTTACTACACATTTAAAATTACAAGTGCGTAGGTCAAATAGATTTTCAGTACTAGAGTGTCGAAATTTGGCGAAAACAGCTCGAAATAGTTCGTGTAAATATACCCACGGCCGGTGTATCAACTTTTTTGCTTTGGGAACTTGGCTGACACACTGCCGTGTGTCTAGATATAAAACAAAAAAATTAGTAAGGAGATTGTGACTGTCATAAAAGATACAATTCCGACGCGTATATTAGTGATTTACAGCCACGTATGGCGTCAAATATCAGTCAGGAAATGATTGATTGAACCCATTTACGAATATTTCCCCGTTAATCGACGATGGTTTGTCAAATAGCAAAGCTGTCATCCGCGATCTGTCATAAAGGGGTTCACCTGGTTACAGATTTTACCCCCATTGCTGTATAACTAAGCAAGGTAGAACAATATATAATATACTAAAAACTATCTATGAAAAATTATCAAACTATCAATGCAAGCCCCATCAAAAATCGTTTATTAGAACTTTTTGAAAAGGCTCATATTTAATAAAAGGCGTCACCTGATTTTCGAATTTCTCCCTATAATTCTAGAACTAAGCAACGTAGAATGATATATTGTATAATAAAACATTCCCTTGAAAATTATCTAACTTACAGTGTAAGTTCCATTGAAATCCATTCGGCAGAATCATTTAAAAAGGCTAATCTTATATTATCAGGTTCATCTGATTATAGAACTTTCCATAATAATTCTATAACTAATCTAATCTATATAGAATGATATGTTATATAATAAAAACCTTCCCTGAAACTTTATGTATCAAAAAGTGTAAGTTCTATGAAAATGCTCGAGTACAGCTCGAGTTATAAGCAGCCGTAACGAAATTTCATACATAACACATGGGCTGATAAGTTCCCGGTCTAATACAGAAAACACAACTTTTTAACAAAGCTTTATAACTTTAATAAATAACATAACTTTAATAATAAATAATAATTTAATAATAATAATAATAATTTAAAAATAATAATTTTATAATAATAATTTAATAATAATAATTTTAAAAATAATTTAATAATAATAATTTTATAATAATAATTATTTAATAACATAATTTTATAACGAAAAAGCTCCAAACAGTGCTCAGAACTCGTTGTTGTTTTTGGTCAAAAGTCAACACGCGCGGCAGCCACTTTGACAACAGCTTTTTCATAGACAAATGTTCATTCAAAATAAAAACTGCACGTTCCTTGGATATCTTCAGAGTCTGAGCTATCTACTGCAACTTCACTTTACGGTTCCCCAAGACGATTTTGTGGACTTTTTTATGTTTTCCGGAGTAACCACCTCTTTTGCGTGGTGTATCACTGGTGTCCGTACGACCACGTTTAAATTCAGCAAACCAGTCAATAATGGTTGATTTACCTGGTGCAGTGTCCGGATAACGCTTATCTAGCCAAGCTTTTGTTTGAACGGTATTTTTTCTCCATCAAATAACAATTCTTGAAATTCTTGTTATCCATTTTTTTGTTTATCAACAAAGTCGTTCAACTAAAACCACTCTAACGTTTTATCCACACGGCGAATCGTCATGGCATGTTTTCTACTACCTTTTAAAGGTTAGTATTTACTAAAAAACATCGGTTCGGCGATTGCAACGCCATCTGTGTGCCAGACCGGGAACTTATCAGCCCATGTGTTATAGTATAAGTAAATAGACGTAGATTGATATTAATGTAATTTACATTTGAATAAAAAAAAATGGCACTCCGGGAGTGCCAACAGAAGTGAAAACTTGAACAATTACGTGTGTATTTTTTTAATCGTCAGGAAACATTTTATAGTGCAGGAAATACTTTTAAATGAAGTGTTTTTTTAAATCATTATTATAAACTACTACTACAAAAATTATATTACAATTTTCATTTAATGCACTATTGTACATGAAAAATAATGCATATTATTTTACATATAAAAATTGCAATGTATTGCTTGAAACGTAAATTTACAAATACATGAAATATGAAATTTAATTAATTGGTATTCTTTGAAATGAATACCAATGGAACTTATGAATTTTCATCCACAATTTAAACAACTCTCAATACATTCATCATTTCTTCCATGAGATGTAGTTTCATATCTTTTGTAATAACATTTATCTGCAAAATAGTGTTCCCGCTTCCTATCACTCCAAAAATGATGACTTCTTTGCTGCCTGTCTTGTTTACGGTATTCGTGAACATTATGCTTTTTTCTATCTTCATACTGCGCGTATTGTTTGCGGTATCTATAATTTCTATCAACAAACTTTTCTTTTCTATAAAATGATTTCACTTCATTTCCATATCAGTAACCACGTTTCTTAAAACTTTCGTGAAATATTTCATTATTTTCATTTTTTCTTTTTATATTACTTCCGTCTGTTTCTTTTCTCGTGCTCGTTAAATTATAATATTTTCCGTGTTTTGTTATTTCATTTTCACCTTTTGATTTGGTCTCGCGAGTTGAGTCACTTTTATCTGTTTCCACCGCGCGTGCTAAATTAATCTTGAAATTATTTTAATCATAATACCAATCATTTCGTTTTCTGCACGTGAACTATTTCCTTTTGATACTTTCGCTTCATTGTATGAATTGGCAACATAATTTAATTTTTCAGCGGAATTATTTACAACTTTAAGGCAACCTACTTGAAAAGTATTGCGCTCGCCAACAATTTTAATTCCCTCTTCATCTATCGCCAAGTTTAGTTTGCTGATCACGTCTTGCCCTATTACAATATTTTATGCGAGAGATTTTGAAACATAAAATTTCGTTGATATAAGAAACCCATCAACACGTATTTCATACACAAAATATCCAATTAGATTTACAGTTTCTCCGCCAATGTCAGTTAATAAGATATCAACAGAAGACAAATTTGGCGACCCAATATTGACATAACATTCGTAACTGAATAAAAGAAATATAGCTGTCTGTATCAAACAATAGATTTGCTTCTTTGCCTTTGATATTAATTATTTTACCCATTCCATTAGGTTTAGACTTATTTCTGATTCGAATTGTAGCAATGTTAGCTTTTTCCTGTACATCGGCATTAGGATTGTGATTTTGGCGATTATAATTTCGATAGTTTTCGGTAGAGTCTTGACTGAACTCATTAGTTTGACCGTTATTGCTATTATTACACTGAGACGCTATGTGGCCTTGAGAGTTACATCTATCTAAAACACCTAATTTGATATTTATTTCTTTTGTTTTGGTATTGAGTATGAAAGAAAGATTGTGACTTTCATTTTTACTTACTTCGGGTTTTCTATCTTCAAAGTGGGGTGAAATTCTATTCATGGTTTTAATATTACGTCTCGCCGCATCATAATCGTCTAGTTTACTTACTAATATGTCTACATTTTTAATTTTTGGAAGATCATCAATAAAATGTGCTTTCATTTCTATAGGTAACCTTTTCTTAATTTGATCTACTACTATTAATTCTTTTAAGGATTCAAATTCAGATACTTTAAGACCACTAATCCATTCTTCCAAATAATTTCTTAATTCAAATGCTAAATCGCGCCAAGTGGCTGAAGATTCTTTTTATGTGACATTAATTTCTGCCTAAATTCTTCTGGCGTTATTTTGAAGCGTTTAAGAAGTAAATCTTTTATGTAATCGTAATTGTTCGCCAATGTTTCTGGTTCTCTAGCTATAATATTGGCGATTTCTAACGGAATTAAACTTAACAAATGTGTGACCCAATTTTCTTTTATTATATTCATTCGAGAAATTTGTCTTTCAAATAATGCTAAATAGAGACTAATATCACTTTTGCTGTCAAAGTGAGATATTAATTTAAGCAAATCTGGTTGCTTACCTGAACCAGCTATTGCAGAATAGTCGCCAAATGTACAGAGGTGTCGGTAACAGTGTCGCGAGTTCAATGGTTTTTTCCATCTCAAAAAATACCCCAGCTATTGCAGAATCGTCGCCAAATATACAGAGGTGTCGGTAACAGTAACGGTAACAGTGTCGCGAATTCAATGGTTTTTTCCCATCTCAAAAAATGCCTAACGCACCTAAAGAAGTTTTCACTTCAAAAATACTCAAAAATGCAGTCGTACATTTGAAAAAATACTTTTTGGCTTAAAATCAATTGATAACCTTTTCGTCCAACATAATTCTATAACTAATCTATGTAGAACAGCCTGTTATATACTAAAACCTTCCTTGAAAAATTATCTATCGAACAGTGCAAGTTTCATCAAAATCCATTCAGCAGAACTCGAGTTATTCAGCAGTCGGAACGAAATTTTCGCTTGTATTATATATATATATAGCAGATAATTTAATTTATTTTTCTTTGTCCTGTGATTTTTTTTTTCCGAAGAGGATGACGTTATCCTCTAATGCAGTTAAAACACAATTGTTATTTTTTCTCGCTCATGCCTTTTGCTATATTCGATCAATTTTTACTGAAACTTTGATGAAACAAATGAGATTATTTTGGATTGACTAATGTTGTTTGCAGATATTGTTACCCTTAAATTTTCTTTAGAAGTTTAAACTTGCATCTACAAAATATTAGATATTGCTAAAAAATATGACTCCAGTACGAAACTCTGTTCACTAGTTTAATTATCAAATTTTTAAAAATTTATTTCAATATCAGTAGTACTAACCGAGAGAAACTATTTCCACATGTGTCACAAATAAGTGGTTATTCTATTGCAGGTAATGTCTTCACAGCTTGTTCTCTGTAAAATGTCCTTTATTACTAATTTCACTAGAATAATGTTTTTCTTTCGTATGAGATCGAAGGTGAAGCCTTAATGTTGAATTACGAGTAAATGCTTTTCCACATAATTCACAGGTAAAAGGTTTTTCTTTCGTATGAGATAGTAAATGTCTCTTCAAATGACGATTTTCAAAATATCCTTTAAAACATATTTCACAAGAATAGGGTTTTTCTCTGGTATGAGATAGGAAATGTCTCTTCAAATGACTATTTTCAACAAATCCTTTAAAACATATTTCACAAATATAAGGTTTTTCTTTCGTATTAGATCGAAGGTGGATCGTCAAAGTTGAATTTTGAGTAAATGTTTTACCGCACATTTCACAAGAGTAAGGTTTTTCTTTCGTATGAGATCGAAGATGGACCTTCAAAGATACACTATGTGTAAATTCTTTACTACATATTTCACAAGAGTAAGGTTTTTCTTTCGTATGAGTTCAAAGGTGAAGTTTCAAAGCTGAATTATAAGTGAATGCTTTTTCACATATTTCACAATTAAAGGGCAGTATGCCATATGAGATCCAAGGTGGACCTTCAAATTTGAATTATGACTAAATGCTTTCCCACATATTTCACAAGTAAAAAATTTTTCTTTCGTATGAGATAAAAAATGACTCTTCAAATGAGAATTTCGAGCAAAACCTTTAAAACATATTTCACAAGTATAAGGTTTTTCTTTTGTATGAGATCGAATATGAACCATCAAAGATGAATTATAAATAAATGCTTTTCCACATGTTTCACAAGTCAAACGTTTTTCTTTCGTGTGAGATAGAATGTGGTTCCTCAAATTAGAACTACTAGTAAATCCTTTACCACACGTGTCACAAATATATAGTTTTTCTTTTATATGAGTGCGCAAATGTATCATTAATTTGCTTTTAAATAAAAATGTTTTGTTGCATAGCTCACAGACGAGAGACTTATTACTTCTAAAAGTACTTTTATCTTTCATCGGAATTGAAGTAGAAAATATTTCTTCGCTTGTTTTACACGAGGAACGCTCCTTTTCTGTATGAGAATGCTGATTCTCATTCAAGGTACTCGGAATAGAAAATTCCACACTACATTCTTCGTTTGAGCAAGATTTTATGTCTGAAGGAGCAGAATCCATTGAATGCCACCTGCAACAATGAGAAATAAAACTGTTTAAGAATCTTTACATTTTTTCCCTCTACAATATTAAAGGGTATTTTTAAAAATGGTTAATTGTAAATGTTTAATGTTAACCCTTTCAGGGGCAAAGTAGTACTTATGTTTCTAAAATGTTGAAATCATTGAGTCACAGCGGGATTTAACAACAAATTTATTTTCAAGTAAGTAAAAAATTTTCTTCACATATATTATAAAAGTAAAATTTGATTCCAAAATTCCGGTGTTATTGTGGCATTTAGGAATTAAATTTAAATGGGATATATTATATCCCATCGCCCTTCAAGGAGTTAAAGGACACTTTTATCATAATTTAAAAAAAATTTCAAAAACAATTTCATAGTTATTCTTGTTTTTAAATTTCAATCAGAGGTCAATCTGACCTGAAATAAAAGCTCAAATTTCGGACATTGTCTGACCCGAACTGTAATTTTTCTCACTTCATGGCCTGATCAAGCCTGTACAAAACAAAAGAAATGAGGCCAAAATAAATTTCTATGAAAAAGGTCGTCAATTCTTAACCGACGTTCTACAATTAATTAAACTCTGCTAAGATAATATTGCATACACATTTAAGAAAAAAAAGTAAAAAAAAAATTCAAATTATTATAGTATTCGTAACTTATGGAACACAAAATAACAATATAGAGACATGTTACAGTTCTCCAGGAGAAAAAGCTAAATCGGCGCACTATGATATAAAAACGTACGCAATATGCAATACGCATATTTAATAAGCCGAGTTGTCTTGGATATTTTCTTAAATATATGAACAGTGTATATAAATTTACTACAATAGTTATAATTTCTTTTGAGTTTAATTAAACACAGATACATATAGGCGAAAGTAGGGTAAAACCAGGTAGCCAACGGTTTTTCTTTGTTGACAAAAGTCTAGAAGGGAGGAAAAATAGGAATATCAAGCAAAAGTGTTTGAGAACATCTGGACTACAGTAGAGAGCCGCTAATCCGCAAACCTGTAATCCGCAAAGGCCTCTAATCCGCAATCAATTTATGAATGTAAACAAAGAAATTTAATTCTTGAAAAATGCTTCAATGGTGACAAAATTTTGAATTTTGAAATTATTTTTCACCAATTTTAACATTTTTCTTATCTTTATATATAGCTATTATATATCATATAACATTCTTCTTTATAGTTTAAAATGAAAGCACATTTAATTAGTATATTATTTTATATATTCATTTCTTCATACAATACTTGTAAAATACAATTTGAGCTTTTGTGATTTTTTTTTTATTTTAATGATAAAAAATCCTTACTTAGACAATATATTTTATAATTTATTTATTTTTTCATTAAATCGTAATTATAAAATTGAAAAACACATTAAAAGATACATATATATATTGCTTTTGAACTCTTACTTAAAGATAAAATTCAACACTATAAACCAAATGTCTTAAAACAGACAACAATTGATGTCATGTTTAAGAAATTTAAAAAATAATAATTTATTTTTTACATAGTTATTACTTTATCTATATATTAAAATGTGTAATTTATTTATTTTTTAGTATTAGCAATTTAAATTTGTTCAAAATATGAATTTAAAAAAATGTAAACAAATATTAAATAGACATGGCCTGTAATCCGCAAAAAGCCTCCAATCCGCACAACACTTGGAACCAAGCTTTGCAGATTAGTGGCTTTCTACTGTATTGAAAAACCACACCTGTTGCAACAGGAAAGTTGTACTATACTTGGAAAAAGGCGTCTTCTAGGACCATCCGAATTTTGGTTGCAGGGTACTAATCAGAACTTATGTTTTTACACTTACAGTAACAAAAGGCTTTATTGTAATAAATTTTGAATCAAACTTTAAAACATATGCATTTTTTAAAGTCAGTAACTTTTTTTCAAGTTTTCAAACAATTTTTAATGTTCTCATACAATGACTTTCTTAGCTTTTACTTCTCGTATTTGCTGCACTCCTCATGTGCCCACTTTTTGCAGACTGCACATTGTATCCATCTTTCGCCACCTGTTGAGTGAAGGATAAATTCATTGTACAATTGAATGAAAAAACCATGGGTATGGTTTCGCCCCAACCAACGACCAAAAATCCACATGGTCGTTCTTCTGGATAGCTGAACGGAAACACTTCTTCCTGCCATCAAAATATCGTGTGAAATCTATAGAAAAGAGTGGTTTACTTACCTAATACGATCTATCAGGCTAAATTTATTTGAAGAGCAGAAAACATGTTGAAAAATTAACTCCCTTCAAAAGTCGATGGCATACTGCTACAGGACACTCAAGAATGCAGTTAATATGGGTGCTGTCTACAGGGCAGCACCTATCAGCAAGAAAACAAGGTATCAGGTTTGACCAACTTACCAAGTTTTACCCTGCTCTTCCTTATATATAATCTTATATATTTTTGAATATATATAAGCCACTTTAATTTAATGTATTAAATGCAATATGCTGCACAATTCCAAGCAAATGTTTAAACTGAGTTTTATCAGTAGTGTAATTCATGTAGACCTTTGCTTTTCTATATAATTGTTCTGACTTCATGTTGTGGATGAAGAAGGATTGTAGCATTAAAAGTCTTATTATTATAACTTTTGGCCAAGCTGCCGAAAATCGCGATTTTTGCTTTACTGATTGAAGAAAATCACAATTTTACTTCACTGGTCAACGAAAATTGCGTTTTTTTCGTGACCGATCGACAGAAATCTATTTTCTATAACCGATCGATAAAAATCACGACCTTTTTCTTCTTTGATATATCGATAAAATTCGCGATTTTTTTGGGACAAATCGACAAAAATCAGTATTTGTTTCGTGGCCGATCGAAGAAAATACCTATTTTTAAAGATAGTAAACAATTTTAGGAAAGTTATTTCACTTTAAAATCTTAGTGAATTTTAGTAAAATAAAATTTATTAGTTAATTTAAATTTAAATTTTAGTAAATTATTTCAATTTATACAGTTTCACTGTGTTCCCCTGCCGTAAATTTTTGCTTGGGGCTCACGATCGTTCCAAATCCTCGAGACTCTTCCATTGGTTTTATTATTAGGTGCACTTGCATTGTCAAAAACTTTTTACCTTTTGCCAATTATTATCTCTGCCTTCAGTTCCACTGGATGTAGCTCAATTTGTGTCGAACATTCAGTTTCGGCAAAGAGGATTTTACAATTATATGTGATGTCATCCCCCCCTCCCTCCCCCATTATCTTTTCCTCCCTCTTGGGACGCAGCTCATAAATTTGGGTCGACCATCCAGCGTTACTAGATTGGGGATTTTGTCCCCATTTTGGGGAATTTTGAGCCTCTGGGGATAACTTATTAGTGGGGAAGTGTTTGGGGAATATCAACATTTTTGGAGAAGAACTTGGGTTTTTTTTCATTATTTCATGTTTTCGGATTAAAATTTACTTTTAGTCACCAGACAACAAACAAACAGCACGAAGATTTTATTATTGAATAGTAGTAAATTATAATAGTAATCAAAAGTAGTTTGTATAGTAGAAAAATAGTACATTTTAAAAATGACAAATTATTTCTACATTCTACCTATTAAACTACTACTTAAAATGAGAACGAAGCGGCTAATTTTGACGGCAGACATATGAAAATAAAGGTACTGAGCTAAAACTTACGATTAACTAAGAAAACTTAGAGAAAAACTGCCATGAATTTAAATAACCCTTAAACCCTATTATCCGTTTGGGTTCGAGGCTACGATTTCCGCTTTTATTTACGTTTTAAATCCGTTTCGCGCATTGTTTTGTTTTTATTACATAGTTAAATCAATTGACATAATATATATAGAGTAAATTATGGCTTATTTGGAAGTGAAAAATTCGAACAAAATAAAATAAAGAGAGAGTAAAACAAAACATTGAACATAAATGACTACATTTTGCAAACTTAAACTTTCGAAATTTTACCTATAGTTTTTTCACTAATTTGACCATGCTTCAAAAAATATATATTCTCAACAAATTATGCACTTAACTTAAAAAAAAAAAAATAATAATAATCCTTAACGACATCTATTTAATTAACACATTAAAAATAATCAAAATGTAAACACATAAATAGTATTAAAATAGCCATAAATATCAGACCGCAATAGATTTCACCGAAGATAGTGAATACAGTCCATTTTAAACGTTTGTTGAAATGAAATTCATAGTTGCTAATGTTTTTATCAGAATTTATCTTGAAGTGTTAAAATATTACGCTTTTAACACATAAAATATTAAATTAAGCAGATATTTCAGAAATATTTTGGCAACTAAGGCGGAAAAAAACATCTTTTAAGAAGAATACGAAAAAAAAAAAAGAAATTAAAAAATTTAATTTTATGAGGGGATTTTTTAAATGTACGGTGCATTCTTCTACGCCCATATCTTTAATATTGGCGAGGAGAATTAGAGAGCTGACTGAGAAACCCCCTTAAGGATATTTTCAAATCCAAACTAGCTACTTTACGAAATATTTTTTAATTTACTTTTGTTCGGAAACTTGTGAAATTGGCAAGTGTTCTTAATTCAGAAACTTTGTAATCAAAAGGCGTTTTCCATTTTTTGGTAAAGGCCAAAGATCTTTCAAAAAATACAGCCAAAGTCAGCGTTTTGAATCGAATTTCCGACGCCGCAGCACAAGAAAGGAGAAAAACGTGTTGTCACGTAGCAAGAATCCGTTATAACTCGATAAATAATTTATTTATCAAAAAATGGATGACTATGATAAAATGGATGACATAAAATGGATGACAAAAAATGGATTCCAAATTGTTTCAATACCCTGCTAATTTTATGCCTTTACGTTTAAAAATGAGTCACAAAATGCGTCAGAAAGTTTCGTGCTGTTAAGCATATTATTTGAGAACCATCTTAACGGAATCTTGGGATATCATTGATGAGGAAATAAATAAACAAATGTTCTAAAAAATGTTTGTTCAATTATATTTTTAACATAATACATTTCTTGTTATTTTTTAGGCCACACGAAATTTATTATGGTTTTTGCTCATGATACAAAAAGCTGAATTGTTTAGTTATAATTTTTATAAAACTTTTATATGCAGAATGATTTTTTTTTTAATTTCTGTGATTTGCACTTTGAAAACAGTAGAGGCTGTGGAGTTTATCTACAAGAGGAACTGACATTGAAGAATGAATTATAATGGATGGGAGGGGGGTTGTGATACAGATGTCTTTTAATGAGCAAAAATGTTTCTTCGCTTTATCTCCATTCGAGGGGCCCGTATATCAAGGATTGTTTGTAAAGAAAGACGAGTAAGGATTGAATCTGGCTACCTTTCTTATTTACAAGTCGCCAGGCTGTTAATTGCTTTTTCGTCTCCCTCATTTCCCCCTACCCCGTGAAATTGTCAGTAAGTCGACAAAATACCATTGAAAAAATTAAGTCAACCCAGAATGATTATGTAAAATGTTTATTTTTATTATGAAGAAAGGAAGAAAGTTAAATTTTATATATGCAGTGTATTTTTCAAGTTCCACCAAATGAAGTAATAAGATCTTTGCAGATCTTCTAATCTCATTTTTGTTTAGTGCTGACTGTAAGCCAATTTAACAGAGTGCAGCGACCGGTGGCTCTTACTGCTCTTTTTTGTTCTTTTCCCTCTTTTCGGTCACAGGAAAAAAAATAAATCTTTAAATACGACTATTTGTCATTGGAAAATATTGTGATTTTAGTCAATAGGTTGAGGGAATAAAATAATAAAATTTGTCTTACGCATGAACAGAAATATATAAGGACTTCTAACGAAATAGTGTTAATATCGATTTGCCACTTTGGTACTGCATGGCAGCCAGTCTACAAGTGTGCTAAGGTAACGCCACCTACAAACAACAATACGGATAAATACCATAGAATAAATCTATTATACCTACCAGACGATGGCTGTCAAGCAGACGATATGAAGAAGTAGATGAACTAATAGAACTGTTCTACACAGACATTGTGTTTGAAACATTTTTCGAGAAACGATTTTCTTCTTTGAAAGGCTAATTTATTAGAAGTCCTTATCTATGTCTATGTTCATAGAAAAAAAATCGATAAATCCATCGATCAGTCGCGAGAAAAATGGCGAAGTTTGCTAATCGGTCGCAAGAAAATAACGCGAAATTCGTCAGTCAGTTGCGGAAAAAAATCTTTAAATTTTTCAGTGAGGCGCAAGAAAAAAAAATAGTGAATTTCATCAATCTGTCACTAGAAGAAACCGAATAATTCGCCAATCGGTTACGGAAAAATTCGCAAAGTTCGTCAGTTGGTTAAGGAAAAAAACCGTGAAGTTCGGTGGGAACAGATGTGTTACACTCACGCTAAAATGTAAACAAAAGATTGGCGACTGTTTGGTTGGCGCAATTTCCAAGACTGCGCCAAACGAATAACTTAATACAATGGCTAGGTTGCCATTAAAGGAAAAAATCCCCTAAATTTGGCGACTTTTTTCTTTTTTTTAACCGATTAAATTTTATTTTTTTTTAGCGTGAGTGTAAAGCATCTAAGCCGTTCGGTGATTGCTCATCAGAAAATATTGCGAAATTCGTCAATCAGTCGGGGAAAAATATTGCGAAATTCATCAGTCGGTCGCGGGGAAAAATCGTGAAATTCATCAGTCGAACGCAGGGAAGAAAATCTAAATTTGTCAGTCGAACACTGTAAAAAAAAAATCATGAACTTTGTCAATCTGTCGAAAGAAAAAAAGGAGAAATTACGCGAATTTCGTCGATTGATCGCAGAAAAAACGCGAATTTCATCGATCGACCGCGGAAAAAAAGCAAAGTTCGTCGATTGATCGCGGAAAAAACGCAAAGTTCGTCGATCAATCGCGGAAAAAACGCAAAGTTCGTCGATCGATCGCGGAAAAAACGCAAAGCTCGTCGATCGATCGGCAAAAAAAACGCAAAGTTCGTCGATCGATCGGTAAAAAAACGCAAAGTTCGTCGATCTGTCGCGGAAAAAACGCAAAATTCGTTGATCTGTCGTGAAAAAACGCGAAGTTCGTCGATCAGTCGCTAAAATAATGCAAAGTTCGTCTATCTGTCACGGAAAATAAACAAAGTTCGTCGATCAGTCGCTTAAAAAAGCAAAGTTCATCGATGAGTCGCTTAAAAAATGAAAAGTTCGTCGATCAATCGTTTAAAAAACGAAAAGTTCGTCGATCGGTCGCTTAAAAAACGCAACGTTCGTCGATCGGTCTCTTTAAAAACGCAAAGTTCGTCGATCAGTCCCGGAAAAAACGCAAAGATCGTCGATCGGTTGCAGGAGAAAAATCCCGAAATTTATCGTTCGGTTGCAGGTAAATTAAAAAAAGCAAATTTCTCCGGAAAAAGGTGAATATTTTGGGGCGGGAGGCTCCCGCTCACGATCTTTTTTTGGGCGGGATTTCAAAATTTTCGGCGCGAATCCCGCCCTGAAAGCTTATATCAAGGAAATGAATTCATTCTGATATTATCATAAAAGTCGCAGTAGACGATTACAAAAAAATTTTTTTTTTGTATGTATTGTAAATTTTATCTCTCATTTACAGACGATTTTTGAATTTTGGCAAAATCGAACCAGGGGGGGGGGGGGGAATAGGGAGGCTTTTTATGAAAACAGAAAAAAACCCATAATTTCTTAGTTATGATATGTATCGAATCCGTTTAAAGTTATCATTACTTCTAGGAAAAGGGTGGAAAATTTATGTATGACAGATTTTTTATATAATTGAAAATGGCCCAAAAGGGGGGTTTAGAAGAAAAAAATTCGTAATTTCATCAATTCACAAGCTATCAAATCTGCTTAAATTTATTATAAATCCTCCTAATATTATTTACAACTTTTATACTGACAAGTTTTTTACAGGACCAACTCTTACAGAATATATAAAACAAAAATCCCTGCCGGCTCCGTCCACAGACACAGGTTGATTTCGAAGTGAGCAGTCCCAACTTCCGCATCATGGCAAAAAGGTCATTTCTTCTGCAATTCCCAATAAACAGGCGTCCCACGGTCTGTGTCTTCGAAATCTACCTGTGCCTGTAGGCCGAGCCGTCAGGGATTTTCTTCTTATTAAGTATGCCACGTTTACAGATTTGATTTTTTTTTCAACATTACACATACACAGCACTGCAAATTTTATCATGGAGACCTTACTTTGCGAATGATTACCTCCATGGTTTAATGTTTCTATGACTCACGATGAATGAATCTCTTTTGTTTACCTACTGTAATGGATTGAGATATTCGGCGTTTAACCTAATTTCCACTGAAGTTATTTCAGAATCTATACATTTTTTAATGTAACTCATCTCTATCAAACAATTTTTTTGAACGATCTCTCTAAAAATGTAACTTTTATGCAATTTTATTTGAAAAAATAATTTTGAATAAAAATGGCCGCTTGGGATATGAAAAAAGGTGTGGTTAGCTTGAATGTGTTTTCCCCAATCACATGACTTGCGCTTTTATTATATAGATTACGTATGATAGTATTTAACAGAATAAAGAAAACTTTTATGAATATCTTTTTAAGTTTTGATTCGATTTTCATAAAATTTGAAATGACTCAACAAACTTCTGCAAGGATTATACTACATATTAAATTTCAAACCTTTCGGTTGGGTAGTTTTTGCGCTTTTACATGCGGACGGACCAGACGACGACTATAGGTGCTACATATTTATATAATTACGAACGCACCTAAAAAAGGGTAATACTGGATCGATCACTGCAAAGCCTCCATACGAAAGCAATCTCCTCTATTTCTGAAAAAAGTGTTAAGAGAAAAAATTGTTTATAGGAGTATTGATATACATGTTTTATATGAAAATATGCTGAACAGACATGGTTTGAGGTAGAATAGATTATCGTTGATTGTCATATGTTAACATATGTTTTTCATTATGCCTAACATGGCGTTTAGCTACGCTTTGGTTCGCAGCTCCGACTCGGTTCGCTCTGGAATGATTACCTACACTTGGATTTGCTGATAGATGGCTACTAAAATAGTTTTTTGAAGCTTTTAAACAAAATTAAAAGCTGTAATATGCTTTTACAAATATTTTAAGAGCATAATCGGATGTGAAGCTTTCAAAGAGTCGTTCATTTGAATTTGTGATTCTGAATGGTAACAGTATTAGTTTGTTTATATCTGAGAATCTGATGTTTAATCTGGATTTTTAATTAAGAACTTATAAATTATAGTATTATATGATATACTACATGTTTTATAGGAAAATATGCTGAACAGTATAAGAAATTATCATTTAGCTTCATATGTTAGCATAGGTTTCTCATTAAGTCTAACATGGCGGTCAGTAATGTATGCACAAAAATCAGTTTACAGCAATCTCTAAAATGCATAAAATACATCTTATATAATAAAATCAACAAAAATGCACTTACCTTTATTTCTCATCTTTCTGGGTTTTTTTTTTTTTTTAATATTTCACAGGAAATATCCTTCTATGACATACAACAAAATGTTAAACCATTAAACTTCACAGAACACATTCCACAAACGTAATTCAACAAATTTGATTATACGACACACAATAAACCAACCCACAGACAATAGAACCCTATTCTAGAATATTCTAGTCTGTCAACTAACCAATCAAATCCCTCAAAAACTAGCTCAATTTCCAGAACCATGTCAGAACAAAGCACAGTAGGCATGGAAGAAATGTAAGAGAAAAACCGGTAGCAAGAAAATCTCATTTATCGCTTCGCCAAATTCGCCGCCGCCAAGTGTCTCGCTCGTTCTAGGATTTAACCCAATTTTTTTTCAACAAAAGAAAATAAAGTAAAGTTAGAAAATATGAAACATTTTGCATTATTTAATGAATTGTTACAGCCAACAGTAACTATTTTTGATAGAGAGATTTCAGGTATCAGAATGAATTATGATGGATGGAAGAATCTGTTTTAATTTTATATTGATTAATTAAAATATTTATGTATGATTGGTTCTTTTTTTTTTTCATATTTTTGAATTTACAAAAATTGTGTTTAAAAGATGCTCAGTAAAATAAACTTTGAATTAAAATTAATTTTAAAAAATAGGATTTATTCTCAAGATGAATGTTTATATATATATATATACACACGCTCGGATAAGAGGGTGTTACTCCTAACCTCACTTCTTGTGCGCATCAGTGGTTTAAAAACTATTCGGTACTTGGCCAAAATACTACCTAGTACACCACTAGTAAATATGTAGTACTGACAATTATCAGAACCACATTGGGGGTTATCATAAAAATCTCATAACATACAGTGCAAAAATTAGTTAAGATATATCAGACATTTAAAGGCACAGAAATTAAATAAAAAAGGCTTTTATATATGAATATTTAATTTTTTTTTTTTAATCATGGGAATTCTTTTTACCAAGCACAATAATAAATGCTTGTGAAAATCTATAATTTAATAAATGGATTTCATTTAACTTGGAGTGTGAAATCTTAGTCACCAGCTATGAAATTTTGACAGCCTCAGTTACCGCAGTGGCAAACTTCCGCAAGTACTTCTGAATGAATAGATACTGTGTCATATCTAAACATAGAATTAAGTATGGCAAAAATTTCTATTCAGGAAAACTGGTGGAAGTTTGTAATCAGGCACT
This sequence comes from Maratus michaelseni, assembly GCA_963931845.1. Lineage (NCBI taxonomy): Eukaryota > Metazoa > Arthropoda > Arachnida > Araneae > Salticidae > Maratus > Maratus michaelseni. Next base: position 25,286,811 of record OZ007600.1, on the reverse strand, counting down.
TAAATATTGACAATGAGCAATTATAATTTTAAATCCTGATTTAAGTTTAAAGGAAAATTTATAATGCAGATAGAAGACCTCCCTCAAATGCGCAACCCTAAAATCCACAAATTCTGAAAATAAGCATATCATTTCAGATGTTAACAATGAAACTTACAATTAAGATGTAAGTGAAAAATTTAAGGTTTTTTTATTTTTATATCATTCTGTACACATTTTAATATGGAATTCTGTTGGTTAATATGATTGAACTCATGTTTTCTCATGAAGGATGCATAAATTTATTTTTGAAAAGTTTCACGATAACGCTGATATCAGTGGCAATCACTTTCTTTTTATCAAATACATTTATGTAAGCTTTTTGGTTATTAAGTATGACTAAACATGAAATAAAACTTTGTTATTTTAAATTTTTTATGTGAATTATTGGTGTGTATTTATGAGGAGAATTTCACTGAATAATTCGAGAAAAAATTATCTCATCATTATGCATATTTAGTTATGCAATTATTATTTGCTTGACCTTTACTTTTAATATTTAAAAGTGAAAAAATAATTTTCTTAATTTTTATTATTTTACATTGTAAGCATTCATTATAATTTCAAGTGCATTATTAAATTCAAATGACTGTTTAGAAATGTAAATAAAACAGTGATCAGAAATCCACAAAATTCTACAATCCGCACAACTTCTGGTTTTAAGCATTGCAGATTTAAGGGAGTCTATTGTATTCTGTTAAAAAGCTGAAACACAAAGCACACATATTACTGAAAAAATGGCATTTTTTTTTTCAAAAATGCAACTTACATTTTTCGGTACTTTTCGGTTAGCCGGGCGCCAGTGATATATGTACATTTATAAATTACATATGTATATACATATATACAGTAGAACTCCAGATATACGTTACCTGAGTTGTACGTTTCCCTCAGTTATACGTTTCAATTCAGTGGTCCCGGCCGCTTGCCATTAAAAATTAGCTGAGTTATACGTTTTGAGTTGTACATTTCCCTCAGTTATACGTTACTTTTTTGCGTCCCCGACCAAAATTTTGTCTCATTTATGCATTTTGTAACCGGAAACATTGACGACACGTCGGATAAGTATGATTTGAAAAATCTCACTCTAACTTCGGAGCTGTGACGTAGTAAAACAGTTTGTCAGCAGTAAAAAGAGTACCGGTAAGGTGGCTGCATTATTAGCAGAAATGCAAAGTTTGCTGTTCACTGTCGGCACTTCCGAAAAGAAACAATCGAATATTAGTAATCAATTCTACAAGATTCAGCAAACTACTGAAATGTCTTTTGATAAATGATTTTCATTCCAAGGCGATTCCAATAATTTCTTTTAAGTACACTATGTGTATTAAAAATATTTTTAATAAAGTTTCTATGATAAAATAACTTTATGTATACTTTTCTTCTGTACTTTTTATCTACTCTGTTCCATTTTCGAAACTTTATGTCATGGGTGCAGTAATATTTAAGAAACTTCCGTTTTCAATGTAAGGTAACTGGAACTCCTCAGCGAAACAAAGTTTTTAGGATATATTTAAAAAATGGTTCCGGTAGATCATTGAGTTGTACGTTTTACTGAGTTATACGTTTTGTTGTCCGGTCCCGAGCAAAACGTATAACTGGAGTTCCACTGTACATACATATATGTACATATATAAATGTATGTATATATATGTATATGCAGATATATGTATATACATATGTATTTATATATGTACATATATCACTGGCGCCCGGCTAACCGAAAAGTACCCATTTTTCATGCACAAACAACATCAACTGTATAATACACTAATTACTGCTTAGAAAAATTTGTCAAAGTCCATGAAATTTAGTGTATATTTATGAATAGCTTTATATTTAAAAGCTGTGCTGTAACACAAAGCACACATATCACTAAAAAAATAGCAATTTTTTCAAAAATGCAACTTACATTTTTCATGCACAAACAACATCAAGTGTATAATATACTAATTACTGCTTAGAAAAGTTTGTCATATTCCATGAAATTAAAATGTGAATTATTTCCAGATATTAAATTGTCAGTTGCTTTCCAAACTAAAATGATTCCTGCTAAATACATTTGCAGTTCCAACCCTATACAAACAGTGTCCTGCACATTCCTTTTTGATAAACAGATTGTTTTTTTGAAGAGCACATTGGAAATTTTCAGGGGTTTTTCTCCCAGGATCCTGTTTTTGTGAAATTGTGAAGTTTTTATTATATTTGTGAAAGTTCTAGTCATAATTTTGTGAATTTGAAATTATCATTATATTCAGGTTCTATACTTTATGTATAAAAAAGCAAAGTAATATGTTTTTTGGTGAGTTTAGCTGTTTTGTTACAGGTCAGATTTTACTTTTAAATGATTAAATTAGTGAAAGGATTAGTGTGAAGGTGGAAAAGTTCTCAGAAAGATCTATTTATAAGACAAAGAATTTTGTGAAGGACACTGTTTTGGGATAAAAAGTTTTGTGAAGGATCTTGTTCCAAGATTTAAAAAAATGTGAAGGGTGTTTTAAAGGATCTAAAATTTTCCCAAACAGATCCCTGATTTTTAAAAAAAAAATTAAGAAAATAAAAAATAATAATGATGTTATTAAATGCGATTTTTCTTTTATAAAAAATTTTCTCTGAAAAACAGGGGGAAAAAAATCACTATTAAGGAAATTGACATCTATATTAACCACTTTAATCCTTGACATGCTGAGTGTAAATTTATTTAAACTTCTCTAAAACAATAGATGTGCATCGTAGAATAAGCAAATTTCACCACAAGAATCCTTAGCTTAAAATCACCTCACCATCCTTCAGATAACATAAACGATTTTTTTTTTCTTTTTTAAGTAAAACAGTGGATTGTAATGTAACACTTTCAAATTAACTTGAAATAGCCTGATACGTAGTGGGTTTGTTCTACATTAATTATCATACTAATATGATATCTTCACCACATTAAATATCCGGACAAGCCCACGACTGATCCTGATTATTAGGGAGAAAACAATTTTAAAAACATATACAGTGTCTCACATAAGTGATGGGACACTTGTGCTTTACAAAAGGAAACTAATCAAATAAATTAAAAAAACATGTACACATTTTTTTGTGGGTGTGTTTCATACTTAAATTTAGTAAAGATTATTACATAACATACATTTTGTCAAAATATTAAAATATTAATTTAATAAAAATACAAATGTTTAGAACGGAGCAAAAAATAGCTCACATAAGTGATGGGACACCATTATATATGCAACAAAAATCGTCTGAAATAAGCAATAAAAATATTTTTTGGGGTTTTATTTTTACTTAAAAGCAATTGGCAATACTTTATAAAATCGTCTGCAGTGTTTCTCTCCAGTTTGTTTTGGAATTTTTGTGTTTTTTAGCTCTGTGTAGCCATGAATGCTAAACGAAAAGAAACTTCGCCTGAAATTCGAAAATTAGTTATTAATTTGCATATTGAACGTGGAAAATCTATTAGAAAAACTGCTGAAACAGTTAACTTGAGTCGTTCAACAGTTTTCAATATCATTAAACGATATAAAAAGAATCATATGATTCAGGATAAAAGAAGACCTGGCCGACCATCAAAGCTATCCAATGGAATAAAGCGAATTATCGTTCGAAATATTAAAAAAAATCCAAGAATTAGTGCTTCAAAAGTTGCTGCTGATTTACAAGCATTATATGGAATAATTGTTAATCCTGAGACTATTAGAAGGGTAATTCGATCTGCTGGATATCACGGTAGAGTAGCCAGGAAAAAATTCTTCGTAAGTGAAAAGAATAGAAAACTCAGACTAGCTTTCGCAAAATCCAACATAAATAAGAATTCTGATTACTGGAATAAAATTATATTTGCTGATGAGAATAAATTTAATATATTTGGTTCTGACGGTAGAATCTTGGTGTGGAGAAAACCCAGGGAAGAATTTCGCAAACAGAACTTGGTACCAACAGTAAAACATGGCGGAGGAGGAGTTATGGTATGGGGGTGTATGTCGTCCGCTGGAGTTGGTAATCTTGTTTTTATTGACAGTATAATGGATCAGTACAAGTATATTGATATTTTAAAGCAAAATTTGAAATCTTCAGCACGAAAATTGAACCTTCATAACGATTTTAAATTCTACCAGGACAATGACCCCAAGCACACTGCTCTGAACGTTAGACTCTGGCTGCTATATAACTGTCCTGAAATAATAAAAACACCACCACAATCTCCAGACTTAAATCCCATAGAGAATATTTGGCAAGAATTGGAATCAAGAATTCGCAAACACACCATTTCTTCAAAACAACAACTAAAATCGGTGCTTCAAGAAGAATGGGGTAAAATCACTCCAGAAATCACAAAAAAATTAGTCGAATCCATCCCAAAAAGATTAAATCATGTTTTAAAAGTAAAAGGAAATCCAACAAAATATTAAAACCTTTTAAAAAGTAAAATTTTTGGATAAATATTTGATGGAAAAGTAAGTGTCCCATCACTTATGTGAGCCATTTTTTGCTCCGTTCTGAACAATTGTATTTTTACTAAATTAATATTTTAATATTTTGACAAAATGTATGTTATGTAATAATTGTTACTAACTTTAAATATGAAACACACCCAAAAAATTTTTGCACATGTTTGTTTATTTATTTTATTGCAGTTTCTTTTTATAAAGCACAAGTGTCCCATCACTTTTGTGAGACACTGTATAGCATTTCAAAATTGCACTTACTTGACTTTCAATGCTAAACGTGAATAAAAATTTTATTTTACTCTCCAAGAAGGAGTTTGATTTTGATATTTCATGAGGCAAAAATTTGATAATTAAGTCTTATGACAATTCGTAGATTTTAAAAAGTGCAAAACAACATTAAATTCCAGCATTTTCACGATCATTAATTTAAGAGTAAACAAAACATAAAACGAGTGGATTGGTGGCGACATCTGGAGACTTGTTTCTCAATATCAAATTCACAAACGACGATCGGTCCTTCTGTTCACAAAAGAGATTGGAATGCATAGAGTGGTTTATCTTGCTGACAGACATTCCGTTTGTCGTTATCATGGGAAAACGAAAAGCAAAACGTTTCCCAGCGCAATTTTTATGATTGCCAAGTGTTTATGGTTGATAGGACATTTTAATAAGTAAGTTTTTCCATTTATTTTTCAGTGTTAACTCTTTTATTGCGTTTGTAATGAATATGATAGTATATTTAGTTAATATTTTGTATAAAAAAATTCCGATAATTTGTCTGCAATTATCTGAATTTTGTTAAAACGGATTTTTATTTATTTAATTAATAAATTAGATATATTATACAAATTGCATATATTTTAAGACATGTGGAAGAGGATTTTAAAGTGGTAGTATAGATCAGTTTCAACCACGTAATCACCTGCCCACCAAGCGTTATCCAACCATTCATAATCGTCGATTTGTAGCCTGTATTACGAGCCAACCAATCACAATCTACCATCTTTGGCGGGCAAACAAAAAACAAAGCAAAAAACTAAGGTTGTTAAGGTGGTTGCTAGGGTATGACGTCCGTTGAAACTGATCTATTCTAGGTTTATAAATATGAACCACTGATTTTAAGGATTAAAAGTGTATACATTGAAACAAAACTGTGTATTTTTATAAAGACAGATGTTTGAAGATAATAAAGTTTTGGCATCCATTTAGAGGAGATAAATACGAGGGACAGTCGGAAAATAAGTTTCCCCTGGCGACTGTGGACAGATGTGTGTATGAAAGACAAAAACTGTAATGAGACATTAAAGATAAAACATAACTATATTTTTCCACATAAGTAACAAGTACATTGAGACCTTTGTCATACCGCTTTATAAGCTTCAAAAAGCCCTCCAGGTAAAAATCAGGGCTTTGCATACGGACGAAGCATTGAATGGCTATGGGCGAAAGACGACACAGCAGGTGAACGCGAACGTGCAAGACACCGATACACCATTGGGTAGAGGTCGACCACGATCAAGCAGATGGCGCTGTTGCAGTGCCTGCACATATGGAGCTGTTGACTGTGTATCGGTGTCTTGCACGTTCGCGTTCACCTGCTGTGTCGTCTTTCGCCCATAGCCATTCAATGCTTCGTCCGTATGCAAAGCCCTGATTTTTGCTTATAAAGTGGTATGACAAATGTCTCGATGTACTTGGTACTTATGTAGAAAACTAAGTTATATTTTATCTTTAATTTCTCATTACATTTTTTGTCTTTCATACACACCTCTGTCCGCAGTCGCTTGAGGAAACTTATTTTCCGACTGCCCCTCGTATAAATTGAAGGAAGTAAATAAAGTATCTTAATGAATTATTATTAGTCATGAAAAGATGATATGAATATAATATCATGAATCGCCATCATCAATTGAAAATTTCATTTTATTCACACTTTAATAAAATGTTAGGTTAGTTAGTATTGTAATTTTTTCTGCCACCTTTAATTTAATATTATGAGAGAATAGTTTATAGTTCAGTTGAAATATTTATTAATCAGTATATATATGAAAATGCCTATCGGAATTTAATAATAATTTTTACAAATTTATTATTTGTTAGGATATCTTGATAGCATTGGTACCGTCTGATCAAAATCCAGGGTAAGGAGAAAGGGAATTTGCAATAAATTAATTATTATTATAATAAATAAAAAACACCTTTTCATGGAATTATAACTGCTCTCTTTCTTTTTTATAATCGTTAAAATTGTAAAACAAATATTTAAAACTTCTAAATTTGAGTGGTTTGAATTTATCCTCTCCTGCTTATGTCTTTATACAAATAATTTAGTTATTAAACTGTTATGTGCTGCATATTTTTAAACACAATACTTATCTCAAGAAATACATATGCTATTAATATGTCACTTTATTTATTTATTTTACATATAATCTTAGGTTTTGATGAATGTTTAACTAAAAATTGTCTCCTATGCTGTATCAATTTCCATTGAACATAATCTTATCGGTTGATAGAATAGATCCCTTGCATTGACGTCACAGCAACGGCTGATACTGTAAACTGGTGCACATCTGGAGCCCAAACAAAACAGTATAATTCTCCGTTTGCCGTTTAAAGCACGTGTGGTCTTTCTGTTTAATTTTGATTTTTCTTATTCTTGCATTATTTTTCTAACTACTTAAAAAATGAAACGCAAATCACTATGTTTACAAATGTGAAAACACCACATTTTCCTTATGTTTGGGCGCCAGATGAAGCATGTGACGTCACGTGCAAGGGGTCTATAAACGACGAGAAAGGGACAGGGCTTAATGTTTGTGGGAAATATCAACAGTGGTCTTGGATTGATCTTGGATATCAACAGTGGTCTTGGAGATATGTCTTGGAACATAAAATAGTTCGTTTTTTTCTGTCTTTATTACGCGTGCTGTTTTTCTTCAAATTGGAGTAGAAGTCTACACGGGCCGAAATTTCCAGGCAAGGGCCCGGCCCGACCCATACAAAAAAAAATCGGCCCGGCCCGGTATAAAAGCTAAAAGTTCGGCCCGGAAAAAGTTAAAATCTCGACCTGAGCCCCGCCCAGCCCGAGTGAATTTCTACAAAACATTGATTTTTACGTCGATTTGGTTAAAAATTTGCGTCGTAGGAGGAGATATAACCAAAAATTCCTACCTTAGCCTTTTTTTCATGTTTATAATTTTCATTTTTATAGAGGTGCCGCAACCTGGAAGATTTATTTTTTTAATAAATCTCTATTTGTGTTATGTATGTGTTTAAGTTATCATTAATATTGTTAATCCATATTCCATTTATTGAAGTGTTAAAAATTAGAAAAAGGCTATACAGTAAAATCTTCTAAGATGGAATTACATAGCGAAGAAAAAAAAAAGAGTTACAGACAATTTGCCTACTTAGCAGGTGTAAGTTTATTATATATTCTTTTCTTACGTATTAGTATATTCATTTTTCATGGATCAACACATTTTTCAGTTTAAGACAGGATTCCGTCATAAGCAGGTTCTTTTTCACACATTTTACTATATTTTAATTTAGCCATATTTTAATAAGTGTATAAATCTACTATTCTTCACAAAGAATAAATTTTAATGTTTAATTGCAGAATAATGGCGATTTAAAAATGTATGCATGTTTCGGAAAGATTTTTGCTCCAGGTCTTATTTTATTGACCTTCGAATGGACTAGGCCACGCCGAGACAATGATTTTCATACGGGTTAAAACCAGGACTGAAAATTTTGGGGCGTGAAGACTAGGAAGAATGAAACCAGTCCTGGCTGTGTACAGAAAAAATAATTTAAGGCACGGCCTTATCCTTCAGGAAAAAAATAAGGCCCGGCCCGGCCCGTAAAGAGTAATCACTAGGCATAATTTCCGTCTCCACCGCCGATCGACGATTGGGATTTTTACGCTTTCTGATTATTTGTAAAAGCAAACGCTTCTTAAGTCATTTCCGGTATTGTAGAGGATTATGAAGATATAAGAAGATATAATATAAGAAATTAATATATATTATTAGATTATATAGAGATTAGACTATACAGAAATTAATTAGATTATATTATAATATTTATTATATTACAGTTATAAATTAATTAGATTATATAGAAATTAATAGATATTATATAAGAAAACAAGTTCAACCGGAAATGATTTAAGAAGCGTTCGGTTTAACAACTAATCAGAAAGCATGATAATCACAATCGTCTATCCGCAGTGGACAGGGAAATTATGCAATCACTAGGCCCGTCTAGGTCCGAGCCTTCAGAAAATGTATGGCCCAGGCCCGGCCCGAAACGAGTGGAGACCAGGCCCGGTCCGAGTGCCTTGAAGGAAAATAGGCCCGAGCCCGGCCCGTGCAGATATCTAAATTGGACCCCTTCTTTTTAATTGCTAAAAGGTGTGAAACAAAAAAATTATAAGCAAAGTGACTCCATGGTTACAAATATGGAAATAAACATCCAAGTAAAAAATAAAAATAACGTGCGTATTTTTAAAAAATACGTCAAAAATTAAATGATTACGTTTCAAATAACATTATAGACCGTGCATTTATAGAATATTTTTGTTTGTTTTGATAATGGCTCAGCTTGAGCTGAAACATTTGTCAACAGTCTGATAAAGCCTATTTGACTGTTTATAAACTTTTCATTTTACACCTTTTGGCAATTAAAAAGAAGTATATAATTACAAGGTGTTATGATTTGTTATATTTTAACCCTTGTCGAAGTTAAGTAATTTATTTGGGGGCTGTGATCTTACAAGGTTACATGTAATACATTTTACTACTATTTATCGTCTTTAAGAGAAAGAGAAATTATGTGAATATTTACACGAACATGATCAGTTAAACTGAAAGAAAGAAAAAAAAATGGCAGGACCTTTTTTCCCTCCATCGTACATACAAATTTGCTCTCTTACTGCGGCAGGGGGTGTAAAGAACAAATTATATAGGTGGGGAATTCAAATGACTAATAATGATAATTAGTATTACTACAAAGTAATAAATCGAGCGAATTTTCTTTTAGAATTTTTAAATTTTTAAACGGTGTGATGGAAAGGGGGGGGGGATGGCACAGGGGCAAAGTAGAAATTTTGGGGGTAAGCAGGGCCCGCTTAAGACTTAGAAGTAGGGGAAGCCCGATTTCACACAGAAGCCCCCCGTTTACTCTGCCAATTATGCTTCAACAATTTGAAATTTTAACATCAAAATTTCGTGTAAACAAAACTTTTAATATTAAATTAAAACTAACTATCTATATACATATAAAAAATATTTTATTATATACATAATTATACATAACAAGTTAATTTGTAAATGAATTTACAAATATGGAAGAGGTGCGAATATTTGAACTTCAAAATATATTTTATGCCTTACAAATTGCAGGATTTGCCAGTGCTAAGAACAATGCAGGGACAACAAATATTTGACGTAAATTTAGGCTTGGCTGCAACACAATTTTTCTTGCATTTTATAAACAGAAATTTGGTATCACCTGAATGCTAATTGCTTTCCCCTTTATTTAAATAAGCTATTCTCCATATTTTATATTATTTCTCCACTCTTTATGAATGTAAACAAAATATAATTATACAGATTAAATTTTCTGTTATTTTTAGAACGTTTGAAATTAAAATGTAAAACATAAGAAAAATGAAAATACGTTGCATTTATTCACTGTTGATATACAATTTATTATATCAACGGAAAAAAATAGAGTATAAATGTGTCAGTAATAGTCTGAGAGAAAAGTTAAATTTAATAGCTATAATTAAGAAAAAAAAAATTCCCCCCAAAAAATTAGTTTTGAAAAGTAAATTTGTTTGAATTACCCCTTTGTATTTCACTGGGTAAGCTCGGGCTTCACGGGCCTGGAAGCCTGACACTTACAGGAAAATATTTAGTGAGTAAAATATAAAACAGACGATTATTTTTCCTTAAAGAAAGACTTTTAAAGTTAGATAAGTAGTATATATTGGAGATAAGGCAAAAGGCAAAATGAAAATTTCAAAAACGGAAATATGATTGAGATAGTGCCAAGTACTTTTTCAGCTTGGATTTAGTCTCTTGACATACCCATACATCCATTAGATACAGAAAAAAATGCTTTTATTAGAAATTGTGTTCTTTTTTAAGTGGGATATTCTGAACTCGGTGTAAAAGTTGATCCATTCATTTTCAATAGAATTCTTACTAAATACAAAATATTTTTTGCTTGTCATTATTTTGATGATATAATTATTTTATCTTCCTCTTTAGAAGAGCACATTCAGCATCTAACATTTTTTAATTATGTAGACTTGAAATATCAAACTAAAACTCTCTAAATGTAACTTTGTTCACAATAAAATTAATATCTTAGGATATGAAATATTGAACAGGGTTAGCTACCCGCCTATGCACCAAAAACAACTAAAAAATCCCGTCCAAATACCCCAAAAAACTCAGTGGTGGTAGGTTTTTCCCTTCTTTTTTCAAACTTTAACATAATTTATATTTTTGTTTGTTATAAAATCAACAATTTAATTAATTTGATACTAAAGAGAAATAGATATAACAAAATTACAATAAACAATCAAATATATTTTGACCAGTGTATTTAATTAAAAACATATTACACGATTATTGTTATAAAAAGTATAACATTTAAATTTAAATTGCATTTTAAATTTTTTCTTAATTTTCTTTTAATTACTTTTTACTGTTTAAAAATCTGTGCACTTTTACTAATTTTTGTAATTTTTCACAACCCATCTGTTACGAAATTTAGAAAATACTAATCCACAGATGGAAAACACTTTTACTTACCCATCATACGTAGTATATGTTAAAATTAATTTTTCTTGTAATTGTATTTATGCCAAAGCTGTGCTAAAATTCATTTCAACTCAACAATATTTTGGGTTTGTAATCGCTGAATGGCAACCAGTTTTTCTTTACTCTCAGAATAAATAGGTAAACAGTTTGACGTGCTTCGCCAGGTGTGAGTTTCTTCCCTAACTTTTGCATTATTCTCTGTTAAAAATGTATTTCTAACACGTTATCAGCACGATTTGCTCTGAAGAAGTTTATACGTGAGTTATAGTGGATAACAGATAACTGCGAAAATAAAAGAAGCGAAAAACTCGCCACGCGCTGCTAGGCCTAACGACAGCATGGACGAATTGAAGATTCCTAAGCTAGATGGAAATAATTATACAGCATGGAGTATCCGTACGCGTGCCGCACTAGTTCAAAGGAACTGTTGGGAACAGTGGCGTAGCTAAGGGGGGGCGAGGGGGGCGGTCCGCCCCGGGTGTCACCCTCTAAGGGGTGACACCCGATCTTTATTTGCAAAAATATATAATATTATAAAATTTTGGAAAAGAATTCTGACATAAAATGAAATTTCTAGCGCACCACGCAACAGAGTTAATTTTCTTTTCTTAGAGAATCTGAAATTTTACGCTGAATGGGGTGTCTAAATTAGATATACACCAGTGAGCAAAAACCTTTATGCTCACAATCACTGTAATATTCAACCATCAGGAGAAGGCGGCTGTGACGTATGAGTCACGTGTGGTCAGAAAAGTTTATTTCAGCAATTTAGAAAACGGAAGAATGGGAAGAGAACTTTTAGACAAAGAACTTTGATTTGGGATTATCTTATTTGGCTAGTGAGATTTCATTCAACAATAGATCATACAACCTTGCAACAAATGAATGCTTGAAAGAAATGGAAGTATTTGTTGACTAGATTATTGGATATCACACGATTTTTAGCTAACCAAAATCTGCCACTTCGTGGCCGCGATGAAAGCAATACTCAATAAAGTACCGCAATAAAAACCGCAAGGACCGGTAATTTTCTTGAATTGGTGCAGTTGCTGTCAAAGTGTGATGTTGTATTGAAAGAACATCTATCGAATTTGGAACATTGTTCGTCCAAAAGTTTCTTATCTGTCGCCAGTTATACGAAATCAATTCATACGTATTTTATCAATCTACATTAAAAGCAAACTTCTTGAAAAGATAAAATCCGCTGTATATTTTGGCATGACGTTTGACAGTACATCAAATATTGCTCATACTGATCAAATGTCTCAGGTGATTCGTTATGCGAAAATTGATGACAAAAACGCTGAAATAAAAGCAGCATTTTTTAAGATTTTTCTTTTGAAAAGTAAAAAATCTGTTGATCTTAGAAAAGAAATTCTAAAAATGTTTGATAATGATGGTTTAGATATTATGAGGTGCCGCTCTTCTTAAGGCTATGACAAAGCAGCTAATATTAGTGGAATATACGGTGGGGCACAAGCCATTATCAAGTCTAAATATAAAAAAGTTGTTTTCTTCGAATTTATTAATAATTCTCTTAACTTCTGTGGCCAGAATTCTTTTGCACAAAATGCCTCTTATGTTCGATTTTTTGGAACTTTGGAAGCAGTTTATTTATTTTTCTCTGTATCTACTAATCGGTGGGAAGTGTTGATTAAACACAGTGGAATATCAGTTAAGAGAGTTTCAAGAACACGATGGAGTGCTCATTATGCTGCAGTTAAAGTAATGACAGAAAATTTTGATAAAGTTATAGCAACAATTAAAGAATTCCGTGATTCACGAGAAAATTTGGACTTAAATATCAGGAGCTGCACAAAACCTTTTGTCTGCTCTCCTCAAATTCAGTTTCCTATGCTATCTCTTTTTCTGGAATGATGTATTAAAAGAAATTAATTGTAGACAGGTCTCGTTGCAAGCCAAAGCCTTAAGGGGCTACTTCACTCAGACGAAAACACCCGCTCGCTAATGTTAATCCATATGGAGGAAATTTTTGAAGATATCTCGTTCGCATTTCAATAATTTTAAACATTTTTTTTTGCATTGGGTAGCTGAGGTCAATCTCTATGCATGCTCCTTTCTACTTTTTCGATTTTTGTTGCAGTTTTTTTTTATTGAGGATACTTTCACTTTCAAAACCGGTTTCGAAAGTGAAAGTATCTTAATAAAAAAAACTTGTAATCAAAATCGAAAAAGTAGAAAGGAGCGTGCATAGAGATTGACCTCAGCTATCCAATGCAAAAAAAAATCATTTAAAAATATTGAAATGCGAGTGAGATATCTTCAAAAATTTCCTCCATAGGATTAACATTAGCGAGCGGGTGTTTTCGTCTGAGTGAAGTAGCCCCTTAAGCCTAGATGATTCATTAATAAAATTAGAAGCACTTCGTCCTTATATATACGGAAAGAGGACTGAAATTGTAGAAAGAGCGATTGAAAATGCACCCAAGACATCTGTAGTTAACGACATTTCTGTTGAGCGCAGATTTCGTCGCCAAAAGAAAATGGCTGGAGAGCAAGTTACAGATACTCTGCAAGATGAAAGCAGAAAAAAAAATGTTGGAATTCCTCGATCCATTTCATTCTGAAATTCAGACTCGTTAAAATGGTATTCAAGATGTAGCTGAAAGATTTAATGTGCTAAAAACTAACACTTTATTATTGATAAGTGAGGAACAGTTAAAAATCTTTGTACCAAAACTAACTTCCTTCTATGACGAAGTGTCTGAAAAAGAAATTTTTCTAAAAATACCAAGGTTAAGAAGGCATTTGAAAGCTGCCAATCTTGATGTTTCAAAAAACAAAGATTGGGTTGCCTTACATTTTTTGAATTTTTATTGTTGAATGGGCTTTTATAGAATCTCTTCCAAACTTAGTTTTATCGATAAAGTTATTTTTAACGGTTTACTTGTCACTCGCATTTTATGAGAAGAGTTTTAGTAAAATGAAGCTAATTAAAAACTATAAGATCAACAATGACAGATAGCCGGTTGAGCATTGAGTAACCTTGCTACGTTGATCATAGAGTACGAGGTCACACAAAATATAGACTTCGATGAAGTAATTTCTGACTTTGATTCTATGAAAACCAGGAAAGGGAAATTTTAAAATATACTATGTGGTGTACAGTTAATTATTTTTAATTTAAGTTTAGTTAAAATATGTTTACTGCTGTTTCTTTCATTATTGTGTAAAGGGAAAGTAAATATAAATAAAAATTATTCAAGTTTAGGTTTTACTTTTATTTTTGTTATAAATATTTACATTAATAAAACAAAAAGGTTTACTTTTATTTTTGTTATAAATAGTTACATTACTATGTAATATTAATTATTGTAAGGCTAATGTATAACTGATAATTTTTTACTGTATTTCAAATTTAAAAAATAATTATTGCTATATACTCGTATTGGTGGCGGCGGTGTGTGGGGGTGACACCATTTACATCCGCCCCGGGTGTCACCCATTCTAGCTACGCCACTGGTTGGGAAGCAATTGATCCTGGTTACCAGAGCCCGATTAAGGTCGTCTGGGGCCCAAGGCCCAGAAACTTTTTGGGGCCCCCTTAAATTAAAATAGTAGCTAGAATTTTTTTCGAGGATTATTATTAGATATTATGATGCAGTTGACAAGTTAAACAAAATGTTTTTGTTCTGTTTTTGAGAAAATAATTGCAGAACACTCCATTTTTAAGAAACGTTTTCTAAATCATTTTACTCATTTTGGGGCCCCCATCAGCAGTGGGCCCAAGGCCGCGGCCTAGTTGGCCTGTTCGTTAATCAGGCCCTGCTGGTTACGGCCCAGAATTGGAAGATAATGAGAGAAAAACTAACGAAACGGCTCTCACGTTTCTGTTCCTTGTTGTAGACGATAATTTTTTGGACGATATCGCCGATTGTACAAAAGCGAAAGATGCATGGACAATTCTGAAAGATATTCATACGAAGTTTGGATTGCTGCACACGCTTCAACTACTTAGAGAATTTTTTAATGTAAGAATGAATTCTGGTGAAAATGTGAGCACCTATTTAAGAAGACTTATGGAATTACATCGCAAGGTTTCATCTTGCGGATACGGCTTTACGGACAGAGAAGTAGCCCTTGTCATGTTGATGGGTTTGCCTAAAGAGTATGAAGCTTTGATATTAAACCCAGAACGAGATGAAGATGCCTTGTCCACAAAAACTGTTAAATCACGCCTAATGGTAGAAGAGAAGAAATTGCTCCGTCACAGTGCAGAAAGTGAACAAGAAGCTGTTGGTGAACGAGCACTAAAAATCAAAGACAGTGGAAAACAACGTGGATACGAGACATCCAAGATGTATGTCAGGGATAATGAAAGAAAAACTTGGTATTTTAGCTGCGGTCAATGGGGACATATTGCCAAAAAATGTTCCGCCCATAAGACAACTTCGCATGGCCAAAGATTTTCAAGTGATGTACATCAAGCATTACTCACTGATACCTATGGTGATAAACCTGTTTGTGATTAGTATCTTGATAGTGGTGCTCACATATGTGCAAACTTATGAGCACAACATATGTGCTCACAAAGAGAAAAATTTGACAATTTGGTACCAATAAAATCGCAAGTTGAAATAGAAAACTCTGAAAAAATTGAAGCTATAGGAACTGGTAATATCATTTTGAGGCCCACAGAAGAGTGCAGGATAGAAACTCTTTTCTTAGCAAATGTGTTGTATGTACCTAATTTTGACAGTAACCTCCTCTCAGATGGAAGAATCGAAGACATGGGAATGACCATTTCCTTTCAGAATGGTAAGGATACTATCAGAAATCCCAACCAACAGAACAAAATCATCCTTACTGCCCATAAATGTGGAAGAATGTATAAAGTTGAACAACATCAGATCCATAAAGCATGTATCTCCAAACATGAAGAACTCATGCATAGACGTTTAGGACACTTTCACAAAAATGCAGTGAAGAAACTTATCAAGAAAGATGGTTCGAATGATGACTGTGAAGAAACACCAAAAGAAAGTGACATTTGCTCAACATGCATTCTAGGAAAGATGAAAAAAACACCATTTCCAATTAGGGAAAATAAAGATTCCACAAGGTTACTAGAAGTAATACACAGCGATGTCTCAGGACCCATAACACCTACGTCAAAAGGGGGTTCCAAATATATTATTACCTTTGTTGATGACTACTCAAGGTATGTTGTGGTGAAACCAATGAAGTCAAAAGAATAAGCCCTTGAGAAATTCATCGAATTTAAAAATAATGTTGAAAACCTACATGGACTTAAGATTACCAGTTTACGAAGTGATAATGGTGGGGAATATTCAAGTACTGAATTTGATGATTTCTTAATTAAAAATGGAATATCAAGACAGCTCACTGTTCCTAGAACTCCACAGCAAAATGGTGTTGCCGAAAAGATGAATCATACATTATTCGATATGACTAGATGTCTCTTGTTCGACTCAAACCTTCCAAATGAACTGTGGGCAAATGCTGTGGCTACTGCTTGTTATTTACGCAATAAATGTCCATCACAAGCAATCCAGGGAAGAATACCAGAAGAACTTTGGAAACAAAAGCCTGTTGAAATCGACAACTTAAGAATTTTCGGCTGTAAGGCATATGCACAAATTGACAAAACACAGCAAAAAGGAAAATTGAGAAAACGTGCTCAAGAATGTGTCTTTATTGGTTATCCCGAAAGTATAAAAGGTTACAAGTTGTGGAATGTAGAAGAAGACAAGTTTTTTATTAGTAGAAATGCAAAGTTTGATTAAACTAATTTCACATTCAGGAGGAGTCAGTTAGAAAGGAAAGATGAACTCATCATTAGCTCCAATGCTCCTGAAGTCAGCATAATTCCCCCTGAAATTCCAGCAGATGTTATAAGAACTGAAGCCGAGTACACTGAGCAGATCTTGGAAGATCCTAGTCCTGAAAAATCAGCAGCAAATATAACAACTGAAGCTGAGTGTACTGAACAAAATTTCGAAGATAATAGTCCTGGAAAATCAGCAGTAAGTGTAGAAGAATCTCTTGAAGTCAGAAGAAGCAATAGAGAAAGGAGATCTAAAACTTACTTTGGTGATTCAATATTATACAAAGTTGTCAGCGAAGAACAAGCAAGCTCCCACCCAAAATATTGAAGATCCAATCACCTTAGAAGAAGCTCTGAAGTCGCCTTACTCTGAAATGTTGAGGAAAGCTATGAGGGAAGAATTAAACAATCTTCACAGCAACCAAACATGGGAATTGGTTCCAAAACCTGCAGATACCAAACCTATCGGGTGCAAATGGGTATTCAAAAGAAAATTAAATGCAGAAGGAGATGTGATTAAATTTAAAGCTCGTTTGGTTGCAAAGGGCTATTCACAAGTGCCAGGTAAAGATTTCTCAGAGACTTTCTTCCCTGTTATAAAAATGAAGTCTATACGAATCCTTTTAGCCCTTGCAATGGAGCTAGACATGGAAATTCATCAAATGGATATCACAGCGGCTTACCTGAATGGAACATTGAAAGAAGATATTTACATGTTGCAACCTGAAGGGATGAAACAACAAGGTAAAGAACATCTTGTTTGTCACCTCAAAAGAAGTTTGTATGGCCTAAAGCAAGCTGGAAGAGAATGGAATGAATGTTTTGACACCTTCCTGAAAGAACTCGGATTGTTGCTTTCAAAAAGTGATCCATGCATTTATTATCATCCAAAAAAAACACTGTATATTGGCCTCTATGTTGATGACATGCTCATTGTAGGAATCTCAGAAACCATAAGCACCTTTAAGCATAAAGTTATGCAGAAATTTCAAGCAAAGGACCTTGGAGAAGCAAGTGAAATTTTAACCATGAGAATTTAGAGGCAAGCTGCTGGATCACTAACACTATACTCCGTTCGCTGAAACGAGATAACGAAAGTAAACAAATGCGCGTGCGGATTGGCGATGCTTAAACCTGGCGCTGTGCCAGAAGCGCCAATTGTTTGAGCCTCTGCTTTTTTTCTCAAACGGCTGTTTGTTTCTTGTCTTTCACTTTTAAAATTGACGATTTTTTTCGATTGATTTGGTATTTTATATACACAAATGGAGTGTGAAAATTCTTCTTTGAGCCCGCCTAAGAAGAGAGTAAAAAGAAAAGCTTTGAGTAAGGTGGAGAAAGATATGATTTTAAATGTATACAAAACGGAACTTGAATCGAATCCTGAACTTCCGATTTCTCATATAGGAGATAATGCTGCTCGTATAACAGGCGTAGGTAAAGCTTCTGTTTTTCGAGTGTTAAGAGAGTATAAAAAATGTGGTGTGTTAAACTCGCCGAAGAAAATAAAATTACGTAAACGTGTTTTAGAAAATATAGATGATTTTGATAGGAATGCTATTAGGAGAAAAATCCACGAATTCTTTTTGAGGAATGAATTGCCAACTATAAATAAAGTTTTGGAAGTTGTAAATGATGACCCTGATTTGCCAACCTTTAAAAGGACAACATTTTATCATCTCCTGAAAGAATTAAACTTTAGATATTCACGGAGAGGACGAGACAGTACTCTCATTGATAAAAACGAAATAATTGTGTGGCGAAGAAAATATTTAAGGCAAATCAAATCTTTCAGAGAAGAAGGGCGCAAAATATATTATATGGATGAAACTTGGTTGAATGTAGGCCATGCAGTTAGTAAAGTTTGGAAAGATACCTCAGTAAAATCATCAAAACAAGCATTTTTGTCTGGTCTTTCTTCCGGATTAAAATCTCCTTCCGGAAAAGGAGAACGGATGATAATTACCGATATTGGTAGCGATTCTGGTTTCGTGGATGGAGGGCTTGACTTATTCGAATCAAATAAAAATAAAGATTATCACGAAGACATGAATTCAGAACGTTTTGAAAAGTGGTTTGGTGATATCTTATTTCGACTGGAAGATAACTGTGTGATAGTAATGGACAATGCTCCTTATTATTCCCGAAAATCAGAAAAAATACCGAATACTTCGTGGAGAAAACAAAAAATTGCTGAATGGCTTTTAACAAAAAATATCCCTTTTGAGGACGGAATGTTAAAAGCGGAACTGTTGCAGTTAGTGAAGCAAAATAAAAATAAATATGACAAGTACGCTGTCGATGAAATGGCAAAAGCACAAAATAAAACTGTCTTACGATTACCCCCCTATCATTGCGAGCTTAATCCTATTGAACTGATTTGGGCACAAATAAAGAACTTCGTTGCGAAAGAAAACAAAACATTCAAAATGCCTCATGTAAAAGATATATTCTCTCAAAGTATCAGCAAAATTGGCACTGAAGAATGGAAAAGATGCATTCAACATGTAACCAATACAGTGGAAAAACAAATGTGGGATTTAGATAATGCTATAGATAATATAGTAGATTCCATGGTAATTAATCTAGATTCAAATAGTTCCGATACTTCAACTTCATCTTCTGAATGATTTATGAGGTAAGTGGGCTTCAATAATGTAAGATATAAACAGTTTTGTACTATTTTGTATTTAACAAAATTAACTCCTGATGATTTTTATAACAATGTTGAATTCAGACGGTTTGCCCCGGGAGGAAATTCCGTTCGGGGCATTAAAATGTCCCCCTCCCGAAATATTTCAGATTTTATACTTTTAATGGTCAAAAAGTATAATCCCCCCCCCCGCAACTATATAATGTCTCGTATGGAGGCACAGAAATCCCTCCAGGAAAAAGTATGTCTGAATTCAACGCTGTTTAAAATAAATAGAGAATAATTTATATTTTGACGTCTTAAACTTTTACATTTTTGTTTAAAATCTCGATGTAAATCGGTTAGCAACTTGTGTTGTTTTCATATAGTTATCAAAATAAATGTTTAAAAAATTAACAAATCGAAATAAAAAATAAAATTCGCCAACCTAGGGATTTGTGCCAAATGTGTGGCTCCTTGGCGATTTTTCTGCAACCCATTTGTTTACTTTCGTTATCTCGTTTCCCTGAACAGACTATAGATCAAACAACCTACATTGAAGATATCCTGGAAACATTTGAGGCAAGTTCAGCTAAGGGTGCATCAACCCCTTTAGACCCAAGCGTAAAACACTACATAGTTAATGATGCAGAATGGACCAATATAAAAGAGAAGAGTGACAAAATTCCTTATAGGCAAGTCATTGGGAGTCTGCTGTATGTTGCATGTGGAACATGTCCTGACATAGCATTCAGTTCCACCTACATGAGCTAATTCAACGACAGACCCACCGAATTGCATTGGAGAAGCATTAAGCACATCTTTCGATATCTCAAGGAGACCAAGCCCTCACCTTCAGAAAAACTGGAAAAGCAGTAGAAATTTTCTCTGATGCAGATCATGTGGACAGAAAGTGCTTCACTGGATATGTGGTCATTTTTGGTGGGGCTGCAGTTTCCTGGTCTAGTAAAAAGCAGTGTTGTACTGCATTATCTTCTGCTGAATCTGAAAATTTGACCTTAGCCCATACTACAAAGGAAGTGCTATGGGTGAGAAATCTAATGCAGGAACTTGGTGTGGAGAAATTTATCCCTAAACCTGTATCAGTAAAAATCGACAGCCAAGCAGGTATGTTTATTGCTAAAAATCAAACAACATCTGAGTGCGGTACTGACATAAGACACCATTTTATCAGGGACTATATCGAACAGAGTGTTATTTCTTTAGAATATGTAGCCTCAGCAAAAAATATTGCTGAGCTTTTCATTAAAAACATCTCAAAGAAAACTTTAGTTAACTTAAGGAAAAACCTAGGTTTTAACTATTGATATTTATAACTGATGTATTTGTAGTGTGTACAATTTTTTATTTGGATAGTCAGAGTTTTACATAATGCTTTTTTTCTGTGTGTTTGTGAAGTAGCTAACCTGCGTATATTATATTTCCAAGTTAGTGTATATGTTTCTTTTAAGCCATTCTTTGGCAAGAAGGAGTGTAAAAATAATTTTTTCTTATAATTGTACTTATGTCAAAGCTGTGCTAAAATTAATTTTCAACTCAACAATATCTTGAGTTTGCAATCGCCGAATGGCAACCAGTCTTTTTTTACTCTCTAAATAAATATGTAATCAATTTGACGTGCCTCGCCAGGTGTGAGTTTTTTTTCTAACTGTTTTTGCATTATTTTCTGTTAAAAATGTATTTCTAACAATTTTTTCATAATTTTAGTTTCAGTAAATTCGGAAACAGGCGGGGGGGGGGGGGGGATGATGGACATATTTTTACATGATACTTTCGACGATAACTCTGAACATATAATACTTAAAATTCACACAAATAGATTGTTGAGTTCAATATTACAAGATCTTTCGAACGATACCCTACACAATATATATAGAAAAGTTTTTTAAGTAACTTAATTAATATCTCGACTAATTAGAAACAAATTTTTTTAATGAATATCAAATATCTTTAGCTGATTCTGCGTTGATAGACATCTCGAGCGCCCGTCAACTCCCCCGCTGACCGCCGGAAAAGTAAAGTTTGTGTGCAACAGAAAAATGCGTTTTTCTCAAAAACTGTTTTACCTAGAAAAATCGCTATAGTTTTCCTGCAAGGTTTAAACAAACACATACTATCACTATTTTTTTTTTATAATTTTAGTTTCAGTAGATTCGGAAATAGTTGGGGTGGGGGTCATATTTTTGCAGTGCATTTTCGACGATATCTCTGAAAATATTGTTGTGAGCTCGGGGTTCGAAAGGACTGATGCCAATATATAAGAACAATCAAAAGGCTTTATTCACTATAAACAGTGCAATACGAACACCAATATCTTCTGAAAATTACAAGATATTCAGTAATCTTCAAATCCAATAAAAGCACAGCAAAATTTCACACAGAAACAATGAGTTCAATACGACGTATCAACGACAAAATCAATCCGAGAAACACAGTTCTCAATGCAAAGCCTCTCGTAAGAATTCAATCGCAGTTGACAGACAACTAACTGAACTGAACTGGTCGGAGGCCCTTATATAGGCTTTAAAGATCTTTCCAGATTATTCCAGAGCTTTCGGATGCTAGAAATTACCAGAAGGTGCTTTAACTCTCGATAGAGTACCCCAAACGAGAAAGGATCCCGATGTAAAGGTATAAGGGGGTGTTCCGTAGAAAGCTCAGCTAATCTCGTTGGAATGTATTTCTTTAATAAAACTAAGATGATCATTTCGTACTCAATAAAAAGTGGAGTTAAAACTTAACTAATTACATTTATTTACTAGGAGAACAAAATTGACTGGCAGTGGTTGGTACACTGCGCTTACGTCTCAAGCAAAAACATCACTACTGGCGGGAATGGGAATCCGCTCCGCGCATCATCCCGTCTTGAGCGCTCGCAGCGCCCCCTGGATAACAAAATGTTCTACGGAGGAAACACTCCCCCGGGGATTGAAATGCAATTTCAATACACATTCACATATAAATTTGCAAAAATTATCATATAAGAAAAAATTATAAGATATAACAACTTACATATACAATAATAATACAATCATAAATGCACTATAAATCTACATTACATACAGAAATAATATATACCTTAAAAATTGCTTAAAGAAAGAAAAGAAATCTGTTACTGAACTGGTAATATACAGACATCTCTGACATTTCTCTTATAAATTCGTCCGTCTGGTAACCGTAAGTTTACGGTTCGTATTATATTGTCCCTTCCCTTAAAAATTTCAACTATCCTTCCAACCTGCCATTTAGTGGAAGGTAAATTTTCCTGCTTTATTAGTACTAAAGTTCCTTTCTGTACATCATCCTTTTTAAATTTCCATTTCCCCCTCTGCTGCAGATTATTTAAATAATCGCGCTTCCAAGTCTTCCAAATTTGTTGACTAAATTTGGTGATTCTCTGCCATTTTGCTAATCTATTTTCATTAATGTTATCTAAAGGTGGTTCGGAGATCGAACTGATAGGTCTACCGATTAAAAAATGAGAGGGTGTCAAGGTTTCAAAATTTTCGAAATCTGGGGACAGCGGGGTAAGGGGACGAGAGTTCAAAACTCCCTCAATTTCCGCTAGTATAGTAAGAAACTCTTCTAAGGTTAATTTTTGATCACCTATTACCCGTTTTAAATGAAACTTGAATGATTTTACAGCCGCCTCCCAGAAAAAATTATAAGATATAACAACTTACATATACAATAATAATACAATCATAAATGCACTATAAATCTACATTACATACAGAAATAATATATACCTTAAAAATTGCTTAAAGAAAGAAAAGAAATCTGTTACTGAACTGGTAATATACAGACATCTCTGACATTTCTCTTATAAATTCGTCCGTCTGGTAACCGTAAGTTTACGGTTCGTATTATATTGTCCCTTCCCTTAAAAATTTCAACTATCCTTCCAACCTGCCATTTAGTGGAAGGTAAATTTTCCTGCTTTATTAGTACTAAAGTTCCTTTCTGTACATCATCCTTTTTAAATTTCCATTTCCCCCTCTGCTGCAGATTATTTAAATAATCGCGCTTCCAAGTCTTCCAAATTTGTTGACTAAATTTGGTGATTCTCTGCCATTTTGCTAATCTATTTTCATTAATGTTATCTAAAGGTGGTTCGGAGATCGAACTGATAGGTCTACCGATTAAAAAATGAGAGGGTGTCAAGGTTTCAAAATTTTCGAAATCTGGGGACAGCGGGGTAAGGGGACGAGAGTTCAAAACTCCCTCAATTTCCGCTAGTATAGTAAGAAACTCTTCTAAGGTTAATTTTTGATCACCTATTACCCTTTTTAAATGAAACTTGAATGATTTTACAGCCGCCTCCCAGAGGCCACCAAAATTCGGGGATTTGGGGGGAATAAATTCCCATTTGACACCTTCATGGGTTAAAAAATTACACAATTCCTCATCTGGGAAACTAATCAGTTTATGCAATTTTTTCAACTCTATGTCAGCTCCGATGAACGTTTTTGCATTATCCGATAGGATTTTTGCACATTTTCCCCTTCTGCCAAAGAAACGTTTTAGACTAGCTATAAAAGCCTGAGTTGTGAGATCTGAAACAAAGTCCAGGTGTATTGCCTTGGTGCATAAACACACATACACTACGACATAAATTTTATTCAATACGCCCTTCCTTTGATTTTTAAATTTAATAGAAAATGGGCCACAGTAATCCAGACCTGTCACCGAAAATACAAAGTTTGGTGTCACACGTTCTCCCGGCAGATCAGCCATTAATTGGGAGCTGACAACAGGTTTATTCTTGAAGCATGTCACACATTTGTGAACAATGCTTCGGCAATTATTCCTGCCATTAAGTGGCCAAAATTTTTGTCTTACATGGAAAAGCAACGCTTGTGGGCCTAAATGAAAGTATTTGAGATGGAAGTAATTTAAAATAATATCCGTTAACTTATGATTTGCAGGCAACACAATTGCAAACTTTGAGTTAAGCGGCAAATCTGCATGTGCTAAACGGCCGCCAACTCTAATTAATCCATCCTCTCCTACAAATACGTTTAAGGAAGATAATCTACTTTTATTGTGAACAGGCTTACCTTTTTCGAGACATTTTAATTCTTCCCTAAATTCCCCCCTTTGTGCTGACCGAATTAGAAACGATTCAGCCTCTCTCACCTCGTCGAGGGATAGTGGTCCACTTCTTCTCTTCAGTCTATTACGACAGTTAAAGGTGAATCTAAAAATAAAACTCATTATACGAATTAATTTTACAAAATTATTAGTACATGCAAAAATATGATTAATTAACTGTTTATCGTGAGAAATAGTTAATGTAACAAAATCATCATCAATAATGTTCACGGAGTCTCTTTTTAGTTCGTTTATATGTATGTCCTTGTTAGGAATCACTAAAGTCTGGTCGTTGTTACACTGATCTAAGTCTTTCAAAAACTCTGGTCCAGTCCACCATTTGGAACTCTGAACGAGAAGGTCACACTTGACACCTCTTGTTAGCAAATCTGCAGGATTCTCGGACTCTGCACAGTGAAACCACCTGGATGGGTCTGTCAGAGCTTGGATTTCCTTTACACGGTTCGACACAAATGACTTCCACCTGTTTGCAGAGCCTTTGATCCAGTACAAAACAATCTGCGAATCTGTCCACAAATACATAGATGATGGTCCCTTGCGGTCTAGTACCGTTTTTACTTCACAAGTTAAGCGTGCAGCAAGTAATGCTGCTAGAAGTTCAAGTCTAGGAAGTGACACTTTTTTCAATGGTGCCACTCTGGATTTTGATGTAATCAAATTTAAGGAAGATTCACTTAGTGAATCAATTTGTAGATACACGGAAGCACCGTATGCTTTTGGGCTGGCATCGGCAAAGGTATGCAAAGTTAGGGTGTAATTGGAGTCATCGGGAAACTGAAAAATGTTCCTTTGAATTTTTAGATTTCTCAACTGGGGAAGTTCGGAACACCATTGTTCCCACGTCTTTGTAATATCGGAGGGCAGTTCTTCATCCCATGTTAAATTCCTACTCCACAGTTCTTGAAATAAACATTTAATTCGTATTGT
The DNA here is from genome assembly GCA_963931845.1 of Maratus michaelseni. Taxonomy (NCBI): domain Eukaryota; kingdom Metazoa; phylum Arthropoda; class Arachnida; order Araneae; family Salticidae; genus Maratus; species Maratus michaelseni. The sequence goes on along the minus strand of OZ007600.1, from coordinate 25,260,978 downwards.
ATATGGAGAAATTAGACCCAGAGGGTCAAATATTCTACCTGCAACTTGTAATACAAAACGTTTTGTATTTTTTGCGTTACGCAAAAATTCGAGCAAATTATCAATATCTATCAAAAGTATATCTTGCTTGGGTTGCCACGATATCCCCAAAACCTTATGTATTGTAGTATCCTCAAAAGGTTGTGGCATAGTACTAAATCCACGATTATCCCATATTTCCATTAACAGTTTATTGTTCGAAATCCACTTCCGTAAATTCATGCTAGCTTCCTTCATTATTTTATGAGATTGTTCCGAAATGTTCACCGCATCTTCGACTGTGTCTGTCCCGGTTATTAAGTCGTCCACATAAATACAATTGTGGAGTACTTCTGTCGTTATTGGATATTCCGTTTCAAATTTGTTAAGATGATGCTTAATTGTAGCAGATAGCAAAAATGGGCTTGAGTTCAAGCCAAATGTTAGGCGTAAAAATCTGTAGACGATAACATTAAATGCGTCATTGTCGACAGGATTCTTATCTATAAACAAGAATCTCAGAACATCCCTGTCCTTGTCGTTTATGGCAATTTGTAGAAAAGCCTTCTCTATATCTGCTAGAAAGGCAATTTTGTTTAGTCTGAAAAAAATCAATAAGTGAAAAATATTAGGGTTTAAATTAGTTCCTGCGTCAAGGCAGTCGTTCAAAGACAATTGTCCTGCTTCATGGGAACTTGCGTCAAAAACTATTCGACATTTAGTATAAACACTATCTTCTCTAAATACTGTATGGTGCGGTAAGTAAAAAACTGGTTTATCTGAAGGGTTTTCTAAATTGGGTACACTTTCAATTATGTTCATCTCTAAATACTCATTCAAAATATTGCAATATTGTTCGTATAACTTTGTATCACGTTTCATTCTTTTTATAAGACCTGAGAGTCGCGCTTCGGCGGTTTTATAATTATTTTCTAAATGGTTCCAATCCCTTGTCCAAGGGAGACTGATTTCATATCTGTTATTTTCAAAACGCACAGTTTCATGAAATTTTTCTAAAATTTTCTCGTTTTTATTACTGTTTGGGTCATCTTTAATTCCCAACGTCTCTAAGTCCCAAAAGGTTTTCAAATCTAATTCATCTTGATTTTCTATTAAATGACACGTAAATTTACTTTCATTTCTATCTTGTATTGTTTCACCCGCGATCCATCCTAAATGAGAATTTTGTAAAATTATAGAAGTTTTAGGAATTTTTATTTGACCAGCTAATAATAATTCGTAATATACATCTGCTCCTAATAACACTTGAATTCCCTGACGTTCAAAAAATCTTGGGTTCGCGTAGGTTAAATTCTGTGGTAAGTGCAGATTAGAAATGTCTACGGCGCTTGAAGGGGTTAAATCAGTGATTTTAGGAACCAAAAACATGTTGGATAATTTTTTAAAACTTCTATCCTTGTTGGAAATTTCTACATTTATTCTGCTTTTAATTTTACAGACAGAATCATTTAATCCAGTAATTAATGACTTGACCTTATATTTTTGCAACCCTAACATATCTGCTACAGAAAACGTGGCCAATGAGACATTACTCGCAGTATCAAGAACCGCAATACAAGGAAAAAAAGAATCCCTTAAATAAATCACAGCTGTCGAAATCAACCCATTATAACTGGTGCCAGACAAATTTTGATCATAATTGTTTTGACAGCTCAATGTTAACGCATTTGTGGTGGGTTCTATTGAATTAGAATTTACGTTATCTTCCGTTTTCAACTGCGGTTCATTTGCAATACAATTAACTTGCCTATTTTCATAAGCAGGTTTCGAAAAATTAGCTCCATGAAGAGAACTATGATGGTTGGAGTAACAAATCCTACACTTATTTAATTTGTTACATCGATTAACAGCGTGAGATAACGATAAACAGTTATAACATAACTTCAACTTCCTTACTTGGTTCAATTTCTCTTGAACCGATAAATCTAAGTACCTTTGACATCGAAATATCATATGAGGTTGTTTACATAATGCGCAATTAAATTTGTCATTCTGTAATACTAAACTTTTTTGTTTCTGAGTAATTTCATACCTAGGTTTCGTAACGGTGTTGCTTTTTTGTAGGTTTTCGAGAGCTTGAGCCCTTTTTAGTAAAAAAATCAATAAAAATATTCCATTCAGGCAAGTCGTTACAGTCAAGACTCATTTCAAATGCCTTTCTTGACTCATCATCGATTCTTTGTAACACAAAATACATTAAAATTGATTCTGATAAGTTATTATTTTCTAGTCCTAATTGTTTCAGAGCCCTCAAATGACTCAATAAATTATCTACCAGATTGCGTATTTCTTTCGCATTTTCAATTTTTATTTTGTTGTTACTCAATAATTCAGAAATATGAGAATTTACAATTAACCGTTTGTTTTCAAATCGTTTTTTTAAAGCTTCGAATAAGGAAGCATAAGAATCATCAATGTTTTGCAATTGTTTCACAGGGCCTGTTAAAGCCGATTGTAAATAATATAATTTTTGAGCATCATTTAATTCGTCATTGCTATCAATCAAGGTGGTGAATTGTAGTTTAAAATTAAACCACTCTGTGTAACGTCCCGAAAATTGGGGTAAATTAATTGACGGCAATTTAATTTTTGACTCATTAGCATTAATTCTATCATTATTATTTTGACATTCAACATTAGAAACACTAGGCTTTATTAAATCAAGAAGACTTACTTCGAGAACTTCTACCTGTTCTTCTATCTCCGTCAAGGAATTTTCAAATTCCGGTAAATCATCATCAGAAATTACCGAATACGACTCGTTGCGTAACTCATCTGTTTTCTTTTTTAACGTTTGAAGAGCATTTAACTTGAGTTCCAATTCTTTCTGGCCAAGTTTTGATTTTATTGCATTTGATATACGTGTAACTTGGCTGCGTATGTTTCCGCGTTTCCGATTGAGGATCACAGTACCTTTAATAGTAGCCATTATAATTATCTATAACTACATACAAAAATCCAAGGGCGATGATTCTTTACAGTGTTCTAAATGAGCGCTGGGGCTCGGAGGACCAAAACATGTTCCGTAGAAAGCTCAGCTAATCTCGTTGGACTGTATTTCTTTAATAAAACTAAGATGATCATTTCGTACTCAATAAAAAGTGGAGTTAAAACTTAACTAATTACATTTATTTACAAGGAGAACAAAATTGACTGGCAGTGGTTGGTACACTGCGCTTACGTCTCAAGCAAAAACATCACTACTGGCGGGAATGGGAATCCGCTCCGCGCATCATCCCGTCTTGAGCGCTCGCAGCGCCTCCTGGATAACAAAATGTTCTACGGAGGAAACAGGGGGGGGGGGTTGCACAAAAAGTCGCCAAATCCGTCGCCAACTTGGCGACATTTGGCGACAAAAATAAGTCGCCAAAACCATCGCCAACTTGGCGATAAACCCATTCCTTGGCGATTTTCTAATAGAACTCATTATAAAAACCGATGCTGTAAGGTTGTTTTCCTTGCAAACCACCTGAGGCTTTTAGCATTGAGTTACATGATGCTCAATAGGAAATACATTAATAATACTGCAATTTTCACAATAATAAAATAAAATAAATTTAAACAAATAGAATATTTACAGATATATACAAAATTCATAACATTGCCCCCCTCTCAAGGACTGCACGTCCCGGGCAGTTCAACCCTTGATCGGAAAGCAAACCCGTTACCAACAAATGCTATACTATTCAAAACACATTCATAATGCTGAATTATACAAAATATACACTTATTTAAAAATAAAATAAAATTAAAGCATAGACATTATTACATACAAGTATTTAAATAATAATAACAATATTAATGATAATGCTAAGAAAAATAAATAATTACATTAATTTATATACAAGACCATGGTCATACTAATTTACATTATTTACATTACACTATTTACAATCAATGAACTAAGTACTATGGCCATAGTATGGAGCCAGCCTGTCGTAATGAACGACTCTAGGCTTCGAACTTGGTGACTTTCGGATCCGAATTACGACATCGTTCAGTCTGTTTAGGACTGTATAAGGACCGTCCCAGTGCGATTGCAGTTTGGGAGAAAGTCCTTTACGTCGAGTCGGATTATAAAACCAAACCTTGTCACCTTCTTTGAATTGATGTCCCGTGGCTTTCGTGTCGTACCTGGTCTTCATCTTCTCCGTCTGTATATTGATCCGCTCTCGAGCCAAGTTGTGGACGTCTTCAAATCGTGCCTGGAGATTCTGTACGTATCCCTCCGGCGATGAAGGCGCATCTGGAGGGCGACCAAAAATCAGATCACAAGGTAGACGAAGATCACGACCGAAAAGCATCTGAGACGGGGAATAGCCGGTTGTTTCATGGACGGCGCTGCGATAGGCGAGAAGAAACAAGGGAAGTTTTTGGTCCCAGTCTTGTTGGTTTCTTTAGACTAGCAGTGATAGATTGTTGAGGATGGTACGATTAAATCTCTCAACCATGCCATCCGACTGTGGGTGTAAAGGCGTCGTCCTAGTTTCAGGTGTTGAACTTGTAGACGGCTCCGACAACGTCAAGCTCGGGTCTTTGCAAACACAGGTGACTGGAGCACAGGTAGCAAGCACTTCACCCTTCTAGATAATTCTAGACTTTTCACTTACATTCGCCATCCTCACGGGTATCACATTACTCGACAGATCTACCAGCGCTGATGCTATTAGCACTCCTTTTGGGCTCTTCTCAGGATATCCAACCAAGCCACATTGAAAACTACTTTCGTTCTCAGTTAATCCAGGTATCATCATTTCGGTCTGAGGAGGGATGATAACATCTGCCTTGGCTGTGATCCGTTGAATGGACCCGGACTCATTTCCAAGTTTGAAAATAGTGACATCTTCTTGAGCAGAGCGTAATTCATTATTCTTAAAATCCAGTGCAAATCCATGCTCTTTTAAAAAGTCCAGTCCGAGTATGAAAGGATCTGAAATATCGGCCACATAGACTGTATGATGGTAAGCGGCGTTCCCAAACTTTATTTCCAGTGTCATTCTTCCAAATATGTCGATCTTATCTCCTGTCACAGTTTGAAGGATTACACGTGGCGGGGTCCAGGAGAGTTTTTCTTTCAGCAGCTGAGCTAGATCTTTCCGAATGATGGTCACATTGGCTCCTGTATCGATGATCATATTACAGGGCAAATCATTCACACTTCCGACTAGAAAAACTCCGTTCTCGCCGCAACTTCTTGCAGAAATTTCACATACTTGAAAATGAGGCTTCTTAAGATCTGGAAACCTCCGCCCCGCAAGATGGTCAATAATCAGTTTTCTTGCTCCTCCGTTAGCGGGTGAGCTATTACCTTCGGTGCTGGGTCGTCTTGGGCAGTCGATTTGCATATGGCCTTCTCCACCGCATTTCCAGCACTTGATCTTCCTGTAAGGTTTGTTGGCCATTAAGGAGTTCATCTTTCTCATTATGTCATTCATCTGCTGCTGTAAGCACTCCACAGCCCTATCCGACGTCTCAGGCAGGTTGGCTGCTCGCACAAAGTGTCGATCTTTCCTAGTAGCTTGCTGGGCTGCCTCGAATTTCAGAGCGTAAACCAAAGCCCCTTTTAAATCATTGAGATCTGCAATCCGGAGTTGTTTCTGGATCTCAAAGTCACGCACACCATCGATGAAATGTTGCAGAGCTAAACTTTCTCTAGTTTCAGTCGGGCAGTGAGGATAAGCAAGATGGGAAAGTCTCTCGACATCCGTAGCAAGCTCTTGCAGGGATTCAGTGGATTTCTGCTGTCGAGATTTGAGCTGGAGTCTGCTATATTCCTTCATGCATTTCTCGCCAAAGCGTAATTCTAAGGCACTGACGAACGTTTCAAAATCCAGCGGTTCATTTGTAGGCAAAGTCTGTAGGACGTCGGCAGCATCAGCTCGTAGAGAAGCAGCTAACTGGCAAGCCTTTGTCTGGGAATCCCATCCATTGGCGTCCGCTACAATCCCAAATTGTGTCTTAAAAACTGGCCAGGAGGATTTGCCGTCATAGGTCGAAAGTTTAATAAAGGCCCGAGGAAGCATATCTGGATACTTGAAATCTTCGGAAAAGTTTACGGCAGTTATCTTCTGTTTCTTGACTTTTTCCAAATCTTTTTTTACATTCTCTATGCTTTCTTCAACGGTCTTGGCGATCTTTTGAACTTTTTCTTCTACTCTTTCTTCTACGGTTTTCGCTGTCATTTGAATTTCTTCTACCTTTCCTTCTATTTCTTGAAATCTTCCTTCAACTTTGTTTTCCACGCCGTCAATTCTGTCATTTAAAGATGTTATTTTATCCTCTATTAAGTCTTTCAACTCTCCAAGGTTGGTTGACATATCCTTTTTCATTTCATCTTTTAAGTCGCCAAGGTTGGCAGTCATTTTCTCATCTATCGCTGACATTTCCTTCTTCATTTCTTCCGACATTTCCTTCATTTCAGCCTGGTTCGCAGTCATTTTCTCATCTATCGCTGACATTTCCTTCTTCATTTCAGCCTGGTTCGCAGTCATTTTCTCATCCATCGCTGACATATCCTTCTTCATTTCTTCTTTCATCTCGCCAAGGTTGGTTGACATCTCAGCCTGATTCGCAGCTAATTTCTCCAATAATTGTTTCAGTTGCTTCTCCATTGCTCTGGTGATCGGCATTCAATCACTTCTGACACCAAATGTTGTGAGCTCGGGGTTCGAAAGGACTGATGCCAATATATAAGAACAATCTAAAGGCTTTATTCACTATAAACAGTGCAATACGAACACCAATATCTTCTGAAAATTACAAGATATTCAGTAATCTTCAAATCCAATAAAAGCACAGCAAAATTTCACACAGAAACAATGCGTTCAATACGACGTATCAACGACAAAATCAATCCGAGAAACACAGTTCTCAATGCAAAGCGTCTCGTATGAATTCAATCGCAGTTGACAGACAACTAACTGAACTGAACTGGTCGGAGGCCCTTATATAGGCTTTAAAGATCTTTCCAGATTATTCCAGAGCTTTCGGATGCTAGAAATTACCAGAAGGTGCTTTAACTCTCGATAGAGTACCCCAAACGAGAAAGGATCCCGATGTAAAGGTATAAGGGGGGGTTGCACAAAAAGTCGCCAACTTGGCGACATTTGGCGATATATCGCCAAATTTGGCGACAAAAATAAGTCGCCAAAACCATCGCCAACTTGGCGATAAACCCATTCCTTGGCGATTTTCCAATAGAACTCATTATAAAAACCGATGCTGTAAGGTTGTTTTCCTTGCAAACCACCTGAGGCTTTTAGCATTGAGTTACATGATGCTCAATAGGAAATACATTAATAATACTGCAATTTTCACAATAATAAAATAAAATAAATTTAAACAAATAGAATATTTACAGATATATACAAAATTCATAACAATATAATACCTGAAATTAAAACAAATAAGTGTTTGAGTTCGATATTACGAGATCTTTCTTACGATACCCCACATGATATACAAAAAGCAAACTTTTAAAAAAAGTAAATTAATTACCTACATTTTTCCTAAACATATTTGTGAATCGCTAATAATCTGAAAATATATGGGTAAAAAGGCTTTATAACTTTCCCAAGATTGAACTTTCCACGTCCAATAGTTTACGAGAAAAAGGGTGGTGACAGACGGACGGACAGACACCGGAGTTATTTTATAATGGCTCCGTTTTCACTTTTTAAGTACGGAACCCTAAAAAAGGTGTAAAGCCACACCTACCCAATTCTAGACGATGAACAGTCAAAATGACTGCATTGATAACTGTTTAAAGAATTATACAATAATACATGAAATATGTATTGAACATAAAAATGACATCGGAAGAGATATCATCAAGATAATGAATAATGCAGCACTTTACATGAATACTGTAAATCGTCAACAGCAAGTACGCTTAGTATCTACTGTAATGGATAGTTTTCAAAAGGATAATTTTTGTCTAGGAGAAGTCATACATACTTGTTGAACTTTACTGGAAGATAAAGTACGTGCTTCATACAAAAATTCAATCCAGAAACGATATAATCAATGTATAGCACTTGCTCATATATGATAGCTTATCTACCTCACCCCAAATATAAAGGGAGAGATTTGTCAAGCACGGAAGAATTAGCTTTAGAATGGCTGAGAACCATTAACGGTGATTATGTAATACCATTAATGTCGTTACAAATATCAGATAATGAATATTATCCAAAATCATTGTTACATCCCAGTGTCACAGATGTACTGACCTCATCTAAATAGTGAAAAATAATGGTAAAAATTTTGAAAAATCAACTGTTCTTCTGAAGCAAGACTTTTGTTACTATACAGCATTGTTAAATTCATTGCCTGCCAGTTCTCCATCAGTTGAGTGTCTTTTTTCCAACATTTGGCCTTGTTCAAAATAAACTTCGTAATAGGTTAGGTAATCAAAAAACAGATAAACTAGTTACGTGCCACACTCTCAGAAATAAAACACTCAATTTTGACGATTCGGCAATACTTAAGCTTTACTTTGTTATTTTTGACAAAAATTTCTTCAGAGAGTCGCGTTGTTTTTGACGAAACACGAAACCTCAAATATCTGACGAAACTGTTTCCTCACTGTCAAACACAAAACTCTCACTTTTGACGATTCAGCAATTCTTGAGCTATATTCCATCATTTCTTACAATCATTTCGTCTCAGAATTAAGTGATTTTTAATGAAACCAAAAATCTCAAATATTTGACGAAACTGTTTCCCCATTCACGACCATATTATTTTTGTTACAAAATCGTTCAAAATTAAAAAAAAATCAAAATTTCAGGAGCTCTTTTTTATTTAAGAAATATATTCATATAAAAATCCAATTTAATATATGCATAACTGATCCCTTTCCCCTCTATAAACAGTAACGTGTTAAAATCTTAACCCCCATCATCTTTATAATTTCTGACCAACAAATTAACTAGACCATATTCTAATCATTCATTGAACAAAGGAAATTTCTCTAATAAATTTTTATTAATCAAGCCATATTAATTATTTATTAACCAGAAAAACCATAATAATAATCTAGCCTTATTAATTAAAACATGCAGAAATTATAACAACACCGATAAAAAGACAATCTACTTTCTAAAAATATAAATACACATCAACATCCGGTAGATACATTTAAAGTCAAATTCACGCAAGGTCCGGCTGGCAAGGGAGACAGCTCATTGGTCTGCCACACTGAAGATCACGCGTTCGAATCCCCTTGAAGACTTGAGAAAAGTGTCGTAATTTTTCCCACCTGTCAATTACAGATGCTTCTAAAAATGTCAGTAGATGGAGCCACCGGCGGTTTTTTACACTTTCGAACAAGCAATTTGACGAAATAAATTGCCTCACTTTTTTGATGATACAAATTTACTCGATTTGACGAAATATTCGCTCGGAGCATTTCCCAGGAAACAGTTTCGTCAAAAACGAAGAAAATTTCGTGGAATTTGAGTATCCATTTCTGACAATGCACCAATTATTGAAAAGTGCAAATGAAAAAGATTAGTAAACATCATAAAATTTGCAGAAAAGTTTGAGTTTTTGTGTCGTAAAAAAATTTATACTATAAAAAGTCAAAAAATATCATTAAAGTTTTTTATTATTCTCCTTTATTATGGTGATAATATGGTGTTTCTTTATTCCATTACATCTACTTTATATAATTATCAAAGTATATTATTTTTTCATATTTAATTTCAGGAAATATGTTTTCGTAGATGTTAAATATAATTTTCTTTATTACTTTACACAGTTATTTACTTTTTACAATTATATGACCAATTTTTTTCTTTGTCCATCAATTTCAAGTTACGGAATACTCACTGTATATGAAAATAATAAACATAATAAATACTGTATGATAGCCAAGAATATTTTGTGAATGTATGATTATATGTAAAAAAAAACCTTTTACCGCTGCATTTTTTTGTTCAAAAAGTAATTAATATTACAAAATGTTGTTTCATTTGATAAAAACTCATTTTCTCAAAAATACCTGGGTTTTTTAAGCAAAAAGCCCCAGCACTATAGGGAAAATTGGTACCTACCCGGGCAGTAAATCTGACAACCCGTAACATTTCCCGACCGTAACATTTACAAAGGTTTTATTACAAAGAGCTCAAAAGGGTTTTAGCTAAATAATTAATCTCGTTACTTATGCGAAAAAACGTAACATTTAAAAGTTTTATTACAAGGAGCTTAAAATTAAGATTATTCCTTTGTATGAGACAGAATATCAATTCCACCAAGTGGCATATATTTTGTTACATATCTCACAAGTACGAACAACTGCTATAGTATGAAGCTGAAAATGGATTTAAAAGAGTCTAGTCGAGAGTAACTATTCCCGCAGGCGTGACAAACAAACGGTTTTCTGCTTTGTGAATAAGGAAATGACTTTTGAGCATTTCTTTTCTAGAAAACCCTTCATTACAAATTTCGCAAGAATAAGGTTTTTCTTTTGTATGAGATAGAAAATGTCTCTTTAAATTAGTATTTCGAGCAAATCCTTTCAAGCATATTTCACAAGTATAAGGTTTTTCATTCGTATGAGACCGAAGGTGAACTTTCAAATTGGAATTTTCAGTAAATCCTTTTCCACATTTTTCACAAGTAAAAGATTTTTCTTTCGTATGAGATCGAAGATGTTTCTTCAAAGCAGAATTATGAGAGAAAGCTTTTCTGCATATTTCACAAGAATAAGGTTTTTCATTCGTATGAGATCGAAGGTGGGTCTTCAAATTACAATTATGTGAAAAAGCTTTTCTGCATATTTCACAAGAATAAGGTTTTTCTTTCGTATGAGTTCGAAGATGGACTTTGAAAGTAGGACTATGAGTAAATTCTTTCCTACATATTTCACAAGTAAAAGATATTTCCTTTGTGTGACTTCGGAGGTGGATGTTTAAACTAGAATTATAAGCAAATAATATTCCACATATGTCGCATTTAAATGTTTTTTCTTTTGTGGGAATGTGCATATGTTTCATTAATTTGTTTTTATTGGGAAATGGTTTGTTGCATACCTCACAAATATAAGACTTCTTACTGGTACAAGTACTTTTATTTGTCTTCAAAATTGAACTAGAAAATATTTCTCCGCTTGCTTCTTTTTCTGTATAAGAATGCTGATACTCATTTAAGGTACTTCGAACAGAAAATTCGCCGCCACGTTCTTCTTTACAATCTTTTATGTCTGAAGGAGCAGAATCCATTGATAACCAACCTACAACAATGAGAAATAACAATTTTTATGAATGTATAATTTTTTCCCTGTACAATGTTTAAGAATTTTTCATATTACATATTAAAAACAATTTCAGAATATATTTTGTAACTACTCTTTCATTCTTGTTTTTCAGCTTCAATCAGCTGACAAAATATATGGGTAAAAAGGCTTTAGAGCTTTCCCAAGATTGAACTTTCCACGACCAATAGTTTACGAGAAAAGGGGTGGTGACAGACGGACGGACAGACACCGGAGTTATTTTATAATGGCTCCGTTTTCACTTTTTAAGTACGGAACCCTAAAAAAGGTGTAAAGCCACAACTACCCAATTCTAGACGATGAACAGTCAAAATGACTGCATTGATAACCGTTTAAAGAATTATACAATAATACATGAAATATGTATTGAACATAAAAATGACATCGGAAGAGATATCATCAAGATAATGAATGTAAATGATGTAATACCATTAATGTCGTTACAAATATCAGATAATGAATATTATCCAAAATGATTGTAACATCCCTGTGTCACAGATGTACTGACCTCATCTAAATGGTGAAAAATAATGGTAAAAGAAGGTAAAAAATCAACTGGTAATCTGAAGCAAGATTTTTGTTACTATATAGCATAGTTAAATTCATTGCCTGCCAGTTCTGCATCAGTTGAGCGTCTTTTTTCAACTTTTGGTCTAGTTAAAAAAAAAAACTTCGTAATAGGTTAGGTAATCAAAAAAACAGAAAAACTAGTTAAGTGCTACAAATTATGGAAAAGTGCAAGTGAAAAAGATTAGGAAACATCATAAAATTTGCAGAAAATTTTGAATTTTTGTATAGTGTAAAAATTTCATATTATAAAAACTCAAAAAATGTCATTAAAGTTTTTTATTATTATGCTTTATTATGGTGATAATATGGTGTTTCTGTTTGTCCATCTGCTTTATTTAATTATCGAAGTACATTATTTTTTCATATTTAGTTTCAGGAAATACGTTTTCGTAGATGTTAAATATGTTTTTTTTTATTACTTTACACAGTTATGTACTTTTTACAATTATATGACAAATTTTTTTCTTGGTCCATCAATTTCAAGTTAAGGAGTAAATACTCACTGAATATGAAAATAATAAATCTAATAAATACTATATCATAGCCAAGAATATTTTCTGCATGTATGATTATATGTAAAGAAACATTTTACCGTTGCATTTTTTTGTTCAAAAAGTAATTAATATTTCAAAACGTTGTTCTATTTGATAAAAACTCATTCTCTCTAAAATATTTGGGTTTTTTAAGCTAAAAACCCCAGCACTATAGGGAAAATTGGTATCTACCCGGGCAGTAAATCTGACAACCCTGACTTGGATTCCTTCTTAATGTGACCCTTCTAGAACATCTTTCGATGAAAATCGAAATCTTCTTATCTACAAAGATTAAGAAGTTTTCATTAAATAATAAAATTCGTTTCTTATGATGAAAAACGTAACATTTACAAAGGTTTTATTACAAGGAGCTCAAAAGTGTTTTCGCTAAATAATTAATCTCGTTACTTATGCAAAAAACGGAACATATAAAAAAGTTTTATTACAAGGAGCTCAAAAGTAAGGTTCTTCCTTTGTCTGAGAGAGAATAGCAATTCCACGAAGTGGCATATTTTTTGTCACATATCTCACAAGTACAAACAACTTTTTTAGAATGAAGCAGAAAATGGATTTAAAAGAGTCCAATCGAGAGTAACCATTTCCACAGGTGTCACAAACAAACTGTTTTCTGCTGTGTGAATAAGGTAATGACTTTTGAGCATCTCCTTTCTAGAAAACCCTTTATTACAAATTTCGCAAGAATAAGGTTTTTCTTTCGTATGAGATACAAAATGTTTCTTCAAATTAGCATTTCGAGTAAATCCTTTCAAACATATTTCACAAGTATAAGGTTTTTCATTCGTATGAGATCGTAGGTGAACTTTCAAATTGGAATTTTGAGTAAATCCTTTTCCACATTTTTCACAAGTAAAAGGTTTTTCTTTCATGTGAGATCGGAAGTGTTTCTTCAAAGTAGAATTATCAGCAAATCCTTTTCTACATATTTCACAAGTAAAAGGATTTTCATTATTATGAGATTGTAGATGGTACTTCAAAATTGAATTACGAATAAATGCTTTTTCACATATTTTACAAGTTAAAGGTTTTTCTTTCGTATGCGATCGAAGATGGTTCTTCAAAGGTGAATTATGAGCAAAAGCTTTTCTGCATATCTCACAAGAATAAGGTTTTTCATTCGTATAAGATCAAAGATGGCTCTTCAAATTACAATTTTGTGCAAAAGCTTTTCTGCATATTTCACAAGAATAAGGTTTTTCTTTCGTGTGAGTTCGAAGGTGGACTTTGAAATTAGAACTATGAGAAAATTCTTTGCTACATATTCCACAAATAAAAGGATTTTCATTCTCATGAGATTGAAGATGATACTTCAAAACTGAATTACGTGTAAATGCCTTTTTACATATTTTACAAGTAAAGGGTTTTTCTTTCGTATGCGATCGAAGATGGTTCTTCAAAGTTGTATTATGTGAAAAAGCTTTTCTGCATATTTCACAAGAATACGGTTTTTCTTTCGTATGAGTTCGAAGATGGACTTTGAAAGTAGAACTATGAGTAAATCCTTTTCTACATATTTCACAAGTAAAAGATATTTCTTTTGTGTGACTTCGGAGATGGATGTTTAAACTAGAATTATAAGCAAATGATATTCCACATATATCGCATTTAAAGGTTTTTTCTTTTGTGTGAATGTGCGCGTGTTTCATTAACTTGTTTTTATTGGGAAATGGTTTGTTGCATAGCTCACAAATATAAGACTTCTTACTGGTACAAATAGCTTTATTTGCCTTCAAAATTGAACTAGATAATATTTCTCCGCTTACTTCCTTTTCTGTATAAGAATGCTGATACTCATTTAAGGTACTTCGAACAGAAAATTCGTCGCCACATTCTTCTTTACAATCTCTTATGTCTGGAGGAGCAGAATCCATTGATAACCAACCTACAACAATTAGAAATAACAATTTTTATGAATGTATAATTTTTTTCCTGTACAATGTTTAAGAATTTTTCATATTGCATATTAAAAACAATTTCAGAATATATTTTGTAACTACTCTTCCATTCTTGTTTTTCAGCTTCAATCAGCTGACTCAATTTAAGATATAAAAGTACGGACTGTGCCCTCCCCGATCTTTAGTGAAATAATTATAATCCATCGATAAAACTCCTGGGATTTTTCAATATTTCCCTCCCAAAAAATCCGGGTTATTCCCGGGAATAAACCCGGTTTTTTCCACCCTTTGCAACTCTACTGTAACGCCAAATAAACGGGAGAACGTTGCCATTGGAATATCAAAATAAGTAAATGAATAAAATATAAGAATTTAAGGACACAATTGTTATTTTAATTAATGAAATAACTAATAAATCAGTAAAACATAATGAAAAATACACAGAAATGTCGAATTAAAAACACTTGATTACATAACAAACACGTATAATGCTTCTGACATCAAGTAAATGGGACTTCATTTTTGGCGTTTAATCTTAAAGGTTGGCGATAGTTTTTTGTTATGAAAAGTAGCCGACGGGATAATAGAGAAGTACCAAATGAATTACTATTTATTAATTAATAAACTTCCACTAACCCTATTTGTTTTCATAATTTCAGTTTCAGTAGTGTTACGGTTTCCCTTGACCTTGGCTGTCGCGCGCCTCCGCAGCGCATTCTGTGAAATATGTGTTTTACAGTTTGGCAACATTTTTTAATGTTCCATCAGTTATGTTTTGGTTGTTCTGCCAAAAGGGCACGCTACGCTTTTTTGTTATAATGAAATAAAACGAACAAAATGTCACAGTCCACTTCTTTGATTATTTATATAAGTTATAAATGCGCACGCATAAAATCACCCATTATTTTGGTCACGTCGAGAGCCGAAGAAAAAAAGTAAAATATTTTTAATTGTGTTGTGGAGTTTTCTTGGATGTTCTTTCAGAATAATTGACTTAATTTATAAGGTTCATTTACTACTCATTCTTCATTTGACAATTAACTAATTTAAAAACAAGTATACTCTGATTAACTCCACTGAAATCTGTTGCCATGGAAAAGGGAGTAAATTACATTAAACTTAACAAAATATCAAAACTTAAAAAAACCGAATAAATTAATACAACAAGACATTTTTGAACTCACCATTTTAGAATAATACTAAATGTAGTAAGGGGCAACAGATTTCTAAATCAAGTAGTATACTGAATTGCATAAAGAACACCCAACTCCACTCCAACCCGATCCAGCTCAAATCTCCGTACACAATAAATTAGCAAAATATAAACATCATTGAATTTAGACAATTGGAGAAAACCTGAAATTCCTCCAATATGAGGATAAAAGGGAAAAGAGATAAATTAATAAAATGAGCATATGATGGAATACTAAAAATTAGAATGATAATGGAGATTTGGAGCAAGATCAGATCGGTTAACCGAAGGTCGTATAGTGGCATAACAAAAACTGAATACTTTTTTTTTTTTTTTTTTTTTAAATAAACATTTTGATGTTTATTTTGGATAACAATATTTCTGAGAGAGGAGAGTTAAAGCTTACTTTAAACAATTATGAAATTAATGATAATGGAGATTTGGAGCAAGATCAGATCGGTTAACCGAAGGTCGTATAGTGGCATAACAAAAACTGAATACTTTTTTTTTTTTTTTTTTTTAAATAAACATTTTGATGTTTATTTTGGATAACAATATTTCTGAGAGAGGAGAGTTAAAGCTTACTTTAAACAATTATGAAATTAAATTTAATATTACCTTTTCATCATTTATTAAATTCTCCCTCATTAAAACAAGATAAAAAGAACAATAAATGAATGACTTTAATTAAATCTCAATTAATGTTCATCAAAATACTGACTGCGAAATTTAAATTCCAGAAATTTAAACATTTAATTTAGAAGAGTATTATTCTCCATCTCTCTTCTTGCTCATTGAAAGACCAATCTCTCATATTTATTCACTGTAGACACTTTAATACCTGTTATTTAAGGATTACTGCAAAAGGAACATACCAGTTTTAAGAATAAACAGATATTTTATTTAAATACTTAAAGTTATAAAAACAACGTAGTTTCTTAAAATTATTACAATAACACAATCTAAACGTTGATCAGTAATATTGGGATTAACTATTTAAATGTATTTTAAACCAAACAACACATTTCTAAAATTATCACACTATCATGCTTTTAAGACTGATCAACTTTGCGGAGTTCACTTATTATTTAAATTGCAACTAAGCATAGAGAATCTTAAAAAAATAACATTACATCAAAGTTTAAAAGTCCATCAATTATAAAAACATTACCTAATAATAACTTTAAAATACACATATATCATTCTTAAATTCTCCAAGTAGTTGTAGGTAATTTAAAGTGGGAGGACATACATTTATGAAGAAATAAAAATTACTTACAAAGTTGAAAGATTTAACAAACTCATCAGTGGGCAGGCTGGCGACTCTTTTTCTCTTATATTCACACCTTATAAAGTTTCATTCGTCTATAGTCTAAACAAGATAGGAATCGGAATTAGCTGACATCTTTATACTATTCTCGTCTGTCATCATGAGGAACATTCACGTCTCAAAACTTCAATAGGACGGCGGAATCGGAATTAGCTGACATCCTTATACCATTCTCGTCTGTCACCATGAGGAACATTCACGTCTCAAAACTTCAATAGGACGGCAAACTTCCTCGCGTCTCTTGTTGACTTCCATTCACGAACGACGATAACTGGAGACTCCACGAGCGTATATACAGCATCATTATTTTGGAACGCTCCTATAAACCCCTATCATCCTTCCTCAACTCTCCACTAGTGGTGTTTCAATTCAATAACACATCACTAGGTCTTTTTTTTCATTTTTCGAATTTCATTCATTTCTTTAGAATCGTATTCTACAATTCCAAATAAACCACTAGAAAAGAAACAGTCTCTACTCAAAACAATCAGTGTAAGACTGCCAGTACCTCATCGCCGATAAATGTTTATCCAAAACAATAAGACATAAAAGATTAGACGTCACATCAACAGGTAAAATACTTCATTTCAAGTACCGTTATATCAAGTATAGTTATAACACTGTACTTGCAATGCATGTCCTTGTTTAAAACACACATTAACTCTACCATACAAAAATACACAAGAGCAACTGGTGACACAAAAATAAAAATATATACATACTGTAAGACACATATTATGGTATCACAGACCATGTTATAGAATCACGTACACATTTATACGTGAATTTATGTTTGTATTCGAAGAAAGTCCTTTGATTCGGGATACTATGTAGATTTTACAAATGCACGTACAGGCAATGTGCAAGGGAAAGAGTATCTCTGCCTCTGTGCTACTTATAGCAAAAGCCCGAAACTGATTTTAAAACAACAGGGAAAACATTCCACAAAAAATTACAACAGGGGTGGTGAAGTATATCACCAGGAATGAAAACATACATTCCACAAAAATAGGAAGTAAAATTAAGAAAATACTTAATTTTAGTAATTTAAGCCATACACAACAACATCCAGGCATGTACATGAGACAGTATGTACAAGATAAAGGAAAAAAAAATATAGGGTCCACACTCCTTAAAGTTTAAGTTCAAATAAAACCACAAACTGTATAGTAAATAATAAATCTATCTAGGTAAAATGCAGAAATTAAAGTAAACACATACTTAAAAAGTTATATACAAAACACTGATGCATTAAAAAAAACTGAACCAAACAGATCTACCTCGGCAAAAGGGCATACAAAACATAACATCCTAAAAAAATTTAAAGTAACGAAAATTACATTCGTTTTTTGCAAAAATACACCCAAAATCTACGAAAACGGGGTGCGGACGGGTATATACCACATAATCTATCATAAAACAGACGAAACTTGCAGGTAAAAGCATAAAAAGGGTTCAAAATGCATATATGAAAGTATCAAAACACAACCAAAACAAACCTTTAATATGCTAAAAAAAAACTAAGTTCCGTTTTAAAATGCCAAAAAAAATAATAAAGTATACATACACATTAACTAAACTACAAATAAATACAAATAAACAAGGTAAAATTGAATAAAAATGCACGACTAACGAAAAAGGTAGTTAGTATTTATAATTCGGACGGTCTCTTCTATTTCGTAGCGAATAGTCGGTTCTAGAAATCGATACTGATCGACTACCTCTATTCGATTTAGCAGCTGAACGAATCGATGAACGAGACCTGCGCGAATCGCTGTGCGCAGCAGCTGAACTGCTTACTGCTGTGGCTGAATTTTCACTTACGCTCATCGTGTTGCTTTCTGTCGTTGCCGAATTTTCATTTACTTTCATCACGTTGCTATCTGCCGTTTCTGAGATTTCTCTCTCGCTATTTTCTGCCGCTGTTACCGCCGGAGACACGGGAGGTGGGGGAGAGGGATTCATGATTTCAGTCTTGTCGCTGTCTGTTTCCTCCATTTCCGGCGTTACCGGAGTTTCGTTATTGTTGACGTTCACTTCTGCTGGTGCGCGGTTATTACCATATGGTGCCCAGGGAATGAATCGGTGACGCCTGCATCTGCGTACAGGAGGATAATTGCACGATTGTTGTGGTGAATCGATGGTCACGTTTTCAGTCGATCCCAGGCTAATTGTTTGTTTTGGTTCACTGGACCAGATGGGGAGTCTGTCTTTGAAAGAAGACAACCTGTCAACATGGACAACCTGACAATTTTTGGGATTAGCAACTAGCGCTATTTTAAAATTAACTTCATTTAGCTTCTCAATTATAGTAAAAGGACCATTATTTTGTTTGCTTAATTTTTTTGTATTACCAGGGGCGACTGTGGGTGTAAATAACCACACAAGATCTCCTATTTTAAAACTTTTATCAACAGCTGTCTTTTCACGGTATTTTTCCTGCTGCTCAGAAACTTTAATTAAATTACTATGTACCTCAGTGTATACTTTTTGAAGAGCTGGGATTAAGAGTTCGCAAAAAGAGGGTGCATCATTATA
Source organism: Maratus michaelseni (assembly GCA_963931845.1). Classification (NCBI taxonomy): domain Eukaryota; kingdom Metazoa; phylum Arthropoda; class Arachnida; order Araneae; family Salticidae; genus Maratus; species Maratus michaelseni. The sequence continues at coordinate 25,241,585 of OZ007600.1, read as the reverse complement.
ATTAAAAGAAGGTGGTTGAGAAAAGAGATTATATGGTAGATTCATATTTCTGCCATACATAACTGCAGCTGGGCTAAGTTTAGTTGAAGAGTGGACAGCTTAACGCATAGCTAGTAGCGCAAATTTGAGTTTAGTGTCCCAGTCAGATTGATTTTGATTGACTATGTGACAAAGTGCATTTTTAAGAGTACGATTCTGTCTCTCCACTTGCGAGTTGCCAGCCGGGTGATAAGATGAGGTCTTAATATGTTTAATACCAAACATTTTATACACGTGTTCAATCGCATCTGAAATTAGATTCTTCGCATTATCCGTCGTAATAAAACAGGGAGCTCCGTAGCGTGAGATGAAATCAGCTAAAGTGTCCGTAATGACATCTGAAGTGGTTGAACTAACCGCATATGCTTCTGGCCATTTAGTGAATGCATCTATATATGCGACTATATACTTATTTCCCGAAAAAGTTTGCGGCAAGGGTCCAATGAGATCTAAATGTACCTTGTTCATGGGAAACTGGGGGGTCGGCATACGTTGCAGAGGGGCGAGCTGGTTTGCTCTATAAGCTCTTTTCTGCTGGCAACTAATACATGACTCCACTAGATGCTTGACATCTGACGACATTCCTGGCCAATAAAAGTGCTCACGAATGCGATCAATGGTCTTTTGAAAGGCTTGATGACAAGCCGCTAGGGACTCATGTGTTAGTGCAAAAACTTGAGTAACCAATTCTTTTGGCACGACTAACTTTAGAGATTTATTCAAAATAGCTGACTCCCTTGTATCCTCACAAACTAAAATGTCATCTCTAAAAAAAATTTCATGTATTTAGGAGCAATTTCTACACCTTGGTCTAGTTTTCTTGCAATCTCGCAGCATTTCTTGTCTGATTTTTGCAATTCACCAATTTTTTCAAGTAGATTGGAATGAGGCATAAAAGTAACTTCCTTTTCGACTTGTATACAAAAATTACAATTAACAGTATCATTGGAGTTATCATTGTTGACATACCTCGAAAGGAAATCTGCGACACTGTTACACTTACCTTTAACAAACTTGATTGTAAAATTAAAGTCTGAGAGAGTGCAGATCCATTTAGCCATGCGTGATGTAGGGTCGTGAATTTTTAACATAAATGTTAGAGGCGCATGGTCTGTATAGATGAAAAAATGGGTATTAGCAATGTAACATTTAAAGTGGGCAGTTGCCCAAACTAAAGCTAGTAATTCCCTTTCAGTGGTGGAGTAGCGGGTCTCAGCATCTTTCAATTTTCTGCTGGCAAAGGCAACAGGATGGAGCATGTTATTTTCATCTAATTGTGATAACACTGCCCCTAATGCTTCGCCACTGGCATCACTATATAAGTGGAATTCTTTCTCAAAATCAGGGAGTGCAAGACATGGTTTTGAAATAAGAGCCATTTTAAGGTCTTCAAATTCTTTCTGTGCATCTTCATCCCACGAAAATTTTCCTGTCTCTTTAGTTAGATTGATTAAATTTTTGGCCCTCTTAGTAAAATCTGGTATAAATCTCTTATAAAAAGATAGAGTTCCAATAAAGGACCTAACAACCTTTCGGGTAGTTGGAGGTTTAAAATTTTCAATTACCGCAATATTTTTATTAATAGGTGACACTTGGCCACTACAAATCTCAAAACCTAGATATTGTATTTTATTTGAAAGGAAAGTGCATTTATTGGGCTTAAGTTTCAGTTTATGCAGTCTTAACCTATCAAAGACCATGCTAAGCTTCTCAAAATGAGAATTTACATCACAGGAGGCAATTACAATGTCGTCGATATAAACAAGAATTCCAAGATTGCCTAAATCACCGAAAATAGCATTCATAAGTCTCTGGAAGCTGTTACCTGAATTTGAGAGCCCAAAACAGTTACGGGTCCACTCAAAAAGTCCCTTGTGGGTGATTATTGCAGTTTTATGCCTATCCTCTGGGCGAATAACCTGTTGAAAAAAACCACTAGTTAAATCTAGCGTTGAAAAAAATTTAGCCCCACTTAAAGCATCAACAGAGTCGGGGATGTTAGAAATTGGATAAGCATCTTTAACAAGATTTTTATTTAATCTTCTGTAATCAACAGCAAGTCGATAGGGAAGGTCTGATTTCCGAACCAGAATAACCGGAGAAGCAAATTCCGACATGGAAGGTGAAATTATGTCCACCTGTAACAAAGTATTAAGTTGGTCTTCCATTTCTTGACGTAGTTTGTAGGGGACTCTATAAGCTTTGCCTTTTACTGGTTTATTTGAAGTTAAGTTAATTTCATGAGGGATTGTATCACAGCCGGGTAAATCTAAGACCGATGCTGCAAATACATCTTTGTTTTTGTCTAGAAAATTTTGCATTTTAAGTTTTAATGGGGGTTCTAAATGATCTAAATTAATTTCAGAGCTCCAAGTGAGATCAGTGTGATCAAAGTCACCAATTGGAGGGGCCAAATTTACATTACAAGTAAGGTTATTTTCAGTTACGGGTACATTTGATTTGTCTACACATTTTTGAATTTTGGCAACAAAGGTTCCTTTATTTAAATGAATACTATTGTCTGAAAAATTTGCAAATGAGATATATAGGCCATGTTCTTTAGTGCAAATGGCTCTGGAGGTAAGGAGACCTTGATTTAAATTTTTCGCCAAAGGTTCTAACATAACAATATCATTTTCCTTAATAAAATTTTCCTTATAACTTTTAACCTGGGCTAACATTTTTGACTGCGGGGGACTTGAAATTTTACTACATAACACAGCGAAACTTATACTTTTATTTTTATTGGTTTTATCACTACTGCTATCTTCATTTCTCTCCTCCTCGACTTCAGGTACCTTATCCTCTATACTTACCAAATCTTCACTTTCCTCAATATTACAAATTTCAGTAGTATCTTCAGCTAAATTACCCTGGGTTAACTGACTCGCTGCTGATAGATTATTGTCGACATTTTGAATACTTGAAAAATTTGCAGTATTATTACCCTCAGAGTTACCGCCTGATATTGTTTGCATGCAAAAGTTCTGCGCAACACTTTTAACTTCCTTATCTGACTCAGTTTGAATGATTATCTCAACATCTTTTCCCATATTACTCAACTGCGGGTCCTGAACTACCATATTTTCACTACTATGATTCCCATTTTCAACACTGACTGAGTCATGAATATTAATACATGCAAAACTTTCAGGGGGACTATTGGCATTACTACTTTTTGTATTTTCCTCTACTTTGTTGACACATTTTATATTTACAGAATTATTTTCAACAATATCATTATTCACACAATTATTATTAGAATTTACACTATATACAGAATTAGAAATATTTACAGAATTAGTAGCAAGGCAAGTATTAGACCCTGAAGAAGTATTACTTGGGGTTTCTAAGCTTTGTTTACTTTGTCCTGCTACTGGCACTTTAAGAGCGACAGCATTAATATCACAATTTATATTTGCCCGGTACTCTTTCAAAAATGGCATTCCCAAAATCACATTAAATTCCTCAGCTAATTTTCCTTCAACTACATAGAATTCAGCTTGACACTGAATATTATCAAAAATAAAATTTAAAAATATCTTCCTATTTAGGTGCACTTTCTCACCGGTGACAGTCATAATGGGGGTATTGCAATTCTCCGTCTCAAAATTCTCTAAACAGTTAACATCAGTACCACTCAGAAGGTTGATTGCTGAACCCGTGTCACATAATGCATTCAGGCAAACTTTATTTATGTAAATTCTTGCAGTCGGTAAGGTATATGACTGGGGGTGAAAAACGCTATACACAGCTGGGGGGTCCAGGGGCCTATTGGGGATCGACTTGACCACATCTGATCCGGCCACTAATAGTTTAAAGGTTCATTTACACTATTTGCTATTGGGGTGTTATTTACCGCCTGCTCCTCATTTCTGTTCGCAGCTGTATTCCTGTTGTTTTGGTAAGAACCACCTCTTCTTCCCCTGTATCCACCTCGCTGATTATGGTTGCCTCTAGGATTTTCACTTCTGTTTCTATAATTTTGCACACGGCTTCTGAAATTTTGACCACCTCCCCTTCTAAAATTATAGTCGACAAACTTTAGTGGACAATCTCTGGCATAGTGGCCCTGTACGGAACACCTATAGCAGGTTACGGGTCTTACTTCCTGGTTTTTCTCCTATACATCCCGAGCCCTAAGATCAACTAAACTATCTATCTTAGCTGCTAATACATCAATTTGTGACTTTAGTTGGTCTATCTCCTTCTTTGGTGCTTCTTGCTGAAAAAAAGCAGCACTGGGTAGGTTTTGGGTCAAATTAGGGTTGAGAATTTCCTCGCGGTGGTTGTAAAAAGGGTTAATGCTCTTATAAGCTTTTTCTTCCAGAAGTGCAATTTTGAGAATTTCTTCTGGGGATTGCGGGTTTCTCGCAATTACCACCTTTCGCACTTCTGGTGTAAGATTGCTCAAAAGCATGGAGTGGAGTAGAGCCGTTCGGCTTTTATCGACTACTTCACCCTGGATACCTTCCATTACAAGGGCTCTTAATGACATATCATAGGCCTTGTCATAAAACTCCTGAACACTCATATTGGGTGGCTGTTTAAAATTTAAAAAATGACTGAGTGCAACATCTGGTGTGGCTTGTGAAGTATAACTCTCTTTTAAGATTTTTAAAAGTTCCTCAGATGTTTTCGCTTTGTGAATTTTTATCCGCCTAGATGCAGCTCCTGAAAGTCTAGCAAGTAAAACAAACTTCTTTTCCTCCTCAGTCCAGTCGAATAATTTTGAAAAACTCTCAAATTTCTCAGAAAAATCTGAGAAGCAGACTGAGCTGGCCTCTCCATTGAATGGGGGAATGTTAGACAAATTGTCCACTAATGCATTTTTTCGCTGAATAGTGGCAATTGCCTCTGAATGTTTATCAGCCATGGTTAGAGTTAGAACATGACAAACAGACCCAAAAAAAAGGAAAATTGGGGGGGGGGGCAACTTAAAAATGATAACAAGAGAGGAAAAGAAAAAACCCTTACAAATACACAAAACTTAAGTACAGGATTATGATTTTAGTAAATGAGATAAAGTTATGCATACGAAACATAATTTTGACTGGGAATTGTAACTAATAGCACAGAGAGAGAGCCTAGACCTCTTTTTACACTTGAACATATAAATAAAAATTTAATTGCAAAAACACCCAGTTGCTCTTTGATATATAAATACATACAAGTAAACAATAATAAATAACCCAGAGACCGAATTGTTACGGCTCCATTTGTTGTGGAGTTTTCTTGGATGTTCTTTCAGAATAATTGACTTAATTTATAAGGTTCATTTACTACTCATTCTTCATTTGACAATTAACTAATTTAAAAACAAGTATACTCTTATTAACTCCACTGAAATCTGTTGCCATGGAAAAGGGAGTAAATTACATTAAACTTAACAAAATATCAAAACTTAAAAAAACCGAATAAATTAATACAACAAGACATTTTTGAACTCACCATTTTAGAATAATACTAAATGTAGTAAGGGGCAACAGATTTCTAAATCAAGTAGTATACTGAATTGCATAAAGAACACCCAACTCCACTCCAACCCGATCAAGCTCAAATCTCCGTACACAATAAATTAGCAAAATATAAACATCATTGAATTTAGACAATTGGAGAAAACCTGAAATTCCTCCAATATGAGGATAAAAGGGAAAAGAGATAAATTAATAAAATGAGCATATGATGGAATACTAAAAATTAGAATGATAATGGAGATTTGGAGCAAGATCAGATCGGTTAACCGAAGGTCGTATAGTGGCATAACAAAAACTGAATACTTTTTTTTTTTTTTTTTTTTTTTTTTTAATAAACATTTTGATGTTTATTTTGGATAACAATATTTCTGAGAGAGGAGAGTTAAAGCTTACTTTAAACAATTATGAAATTAAATTTAATATTACCTTTTCATCATTTATTAAATTCTCCCTCATTAAAACAAGATAAAAAGAACAATAAATGAATGACTTTAATTAAATCTCAATTAATGTTCATCAAAATACTGACTGCGAAATTTAAATTCCAGAAATTTAAACATTTAATTTAGAAGAGTATTATTCTCCATCTCTCTTCTTGCTCATTGAAAGACCAATCTCTCATATTTATTCACTGTAGACACTTTAATACCTGTTATTTAAGGATTACTGCAAAAGGAACATACCAGTTTTAAGAATAAACAGATCTTTTATTTAAATACTTAAAGTTATAAAAACAACGTAGTTTCTTAAAATTATTACAATAACACAATCTAAACGTTGATCAGTAATATTGGGATTAACTATTTAAATGTATTTTAAACCAAACAACACATTTCTAAAATTATCACACTATCATGCTTTTAAGACTGATCAACTTTGCGGAGTTCACTTATTATTTAAATTGCAACTAAGCATAGAGGATCTTAAAAAAATAACATTACATCAAAGTTTAAAAGTCCATCAATTATAAAAACATTACCTAATAATAACTTTAAAATACACATATATCATTCTTAAATTCTCCAAGTAGTTGTAGGTAATTTAAAGTGGGAGGACATACATTTATGAAGAAATAAAAATTACTTACAAAGTTGAAAGATTTAACAAACTCATCAGTGGGCAGGCTGGCGACTCTTTTTCTCTTATATTCACACCTTATAAAGTTTCATTCGTCTATAGTCTAAACAAGATAGGAATCGGAATTAGCTGACATCTTTATACTATTCTCGTCTGTCACCATGAGGAACATTCACGTCTCAAAACTTCAATAGGACGGCGGAATCGGAATTAGCTGACATCCTTATACCATTCTCGTCTGTCACCATGAGGAACATTCACGTCTCAAAACTTCAATAGGACGGCAAACTTCCTCGCGTCTCTTGTTGACTTCCATTCACGAACGACGATAACTGGAGACTCCACGAGCGTATATACAGCATCATTATTTTGGAACGCTCCTATAAACCCCTATCATCCTTCCTCAACTCTCCACTAGTGGTGTTTCAATTCAATAACACATCACTAGGTCTTTTTTTCATTTTTCGAATTTCATTCATTTCTTTAGAATCGTATTCTACAATTCCAAATAAACCACTAGAAAAGAAACAGTCTCTACTCAAAACAATCAGTGTAAGACTGCCAGTACCTCATCGCCGATAAATGTTTATCCAAAACAATAAGACATAAAAGATTAGACGTCACATCAACAGGTAAAATACTTCATTTCAAGTACCGCCCCGAAACACGGGTCAAACTAACTCTTTTTATTATTTGTACACAATTCTAGGACTCCATCGTCCAACTCAGTCAAGATCCAGAAAACAAGTCAAGTCAACATTCACTCTCCCGCGCCGCTTACAAAAACTGGACGGAACCTAAAGCTATTTTCCAAGGGGGTGTTCGGGGGTAAAAACAATAGAGAATGGATTATTCCTGTTAGCGACAGTCTGTCGCTCCTCCCTGCCGGCCGCTCCATGATAAAAGCACCCGCCTCTCTTTTACTGTAGGCTGCTGAAACAGTTCCCATGAATGCTTGTTTACATTCGCGTCATACAGACGCCCGGGACAGCAGGGCCAATTTGTAGCATGTCGTAAGAATACAAAGCCTAATTGCGTGTATAGTACTCTCATAAGATAACGTAACATCGTACGGGTGGCCTTGCTTTCTTTTAACAAAGACCAGACTCGGTGTCTCTAAACACATGATTCTAGGGTATGGGAAAATACGAACACGACTGCCCAATACAATATGTGTGGTCTTTATCTGACAAACATCCCTCCTTGCTATCTACTTTTCGTATTTGAAAACAGGAAGCTACGCCACAATGAAAGTTGAAATTGCTTTGCTTAAAAGAAAAGGAAATAAGAGAAAAAAAAACTGCTTTTATTATTATTATTATTACAATAACTTTTATTTATTTATATATTTATTAGAAACAGAAAAAGGAGTGCTTTTAAATAAAAGTTAAAGTGAATGAAGGAATTTAATGTAGATTATAAAAAAATGGTTAAAGCCAACCGTAACAATTGTATTCCTTCGCAAATGTTCAAACTAGAATCGAATGTTCGAATAAAAAATTTGTATATTGAGTTCTACAAATATAAACTACTGACTGTCTTTCCCTATTTTTCTTCGCAAACATATTTTTATCAAATGAGGATTTTTGTTCTATTCCTCGCAAGTAATTTGATGTTTGTTCGAAATTACGATTACGCAATCATCCTTAACTGGAAAAAGTACGCAGCAAGTGCTTAAAAAGCGAAAGTTGAAGCCAGACGATATTTTTACTCCTATGGAATAACTGAAAATCGGCGAGTAAAAAACTTTTTATTCCCATTACATAATTTTGTCGATATATCTGATATTAGATCCGCAAAAACTAATAAAAAAAGCTTAAAGTCAAATATTACAAAATTTAAGGACAAGGTTAATTCGACTTTAGAAAACGCAGATATAGTCCTTTTACCGGTCAATTCACCACCAACCTTCAACTTCCCGTTCAACTCTCAGTTCAGTAACCCGAGGTTCGCGAATCTAACTGCCGGTTGATATTTCCGAATTCTTCGTTAACTTCAGGGGTATGGTTATTCGACTCTGGGTTACTCGACGGCAGGTTGAAATGTGTATATCTCACTGGCCAAAGGGATCACATGACGTAGCAATAGTCTTTATCAGTTCTGTCCTCCCTTGAATCAGTTTTCAATAACGAAACAAAACAGAGTATTGAAAGAACATAATTGGAGTGTTTACTTTCTGATAAATAAATTTACAAATAAATTTTGAATTAACATTTTGATTTGGTGATTTAGAAATATTGTCACAGTCATAAAATGCTCATTTTTACAAAATTTTATAGTATTTTTTTTTAAAGTTTTTTGATTAAAGAAAAAAAATAATATATATATATATATATATACACTCAAGAGCCGAAACATTATGACCATCCCCACATTTTGCAATGAATTCACCTGGATGACGTGGAAGGTACGTGATCAGGAGGGAGTGGTATTTAAATGCTGCTGGAGAGTCTGAGGAATCATTCTTGCGCTTACTTTTGTGTGTGATGGGAAAGGCTGCAGATCTAAGCGACTTTGATAGAGGGCACATTGTAATGGCTCGAAGGCTCGGAATATGCATTTCCGAAACTGCACGACTCGTGGGTTGTTCGCGATCTACAGTTGTTAGTACTTATGAAAAGTGGATGAATGACGGTGAAGCCAGCAGTAGACGCCATGGTGTTGCACGTCCACACGTTATCAAAGAAAAAGGACGTCGGAGATTGTCCCGCTCGGTGAAGAAAACCGGCGTCAGACAGTGGCTCAGCTGACAGAATACAATGCCGGTCCAAGTAGAATTGTATCGGAGCACACTGTTCAGCGGACACTGTTGGATATGGGGTTACGCAGCAGACGTCCCACTCGTGTGCCTCTGTTGACCAAGCGTCATAGCCAACTACGCCTACGCTGGGTCCGGTAACATCGCGACTGGACCATGGATCAGTGGAAGAGAGTTACCTGGTCAGATGAATCACGCTTTGTCATTCATCACGCCGATGGTCGTGCCAGGGTACGCCGTCTTCCAGGCCAATCGTTGTTCCCTCAATGTACAGCAGGTCATACAATGGCTGGTGGTGGCGTTATTATGCTTTGGGGGACGTTCTCATGGGCATCTCTGGGACCCGTGGTTGTGGTACAGCAGACCATAAACGCTAAGGAGTATCTGAACATCATTGCGGACCAGTTACACCCTTACATGTCGTCTGTCTTCCCAACTGGAAATGGAGTCTTCAATAAGGACAACGCTCCGTGTCACAAGGCTCGAATTGTGTTGGAGTGGTTCCAGGAACATAATGCTAAATTCCAGTTAATGTCCTGGCCGCCTAACTCACCGGATCTCAATCCGATAGAACACATTTGGGATGTCATGGAACGGCAGCTCAGGGTTCAAATACCACCAAGTCGCAATATCTCGGATTTGCGCGAACGTTGCTTAAACATATGTTACAATCTGTCGCCGGCCATCTACCAAGGACTTGTGGCGTCCATGCCAAGGCGGGTTGCAGCTGCGTTGTGGGCCAAACGTGGGCCAACTCGTTATTGACAGGTGGTCATAATGTTTTGGCTCTTGAGTGTATATTATCTACGTTTAATAAACAATTTTATGACCAGGCTAACACTAATAGGTGGAATAAAAGTAAATAGCGAGCTAGATTTATTTATTTTGCAAGAATATTATATAAAAAGATATTTTCATATATTTCTAATGTATGTTTTTTATTTAACTAAAATAATTGATTACAGATTCAATTAAATTATCTTGGATGAAATTGCATGTTTGGTAGCATTTATCCCTTATACGAGACCCAAAAAAAGTGTTTTTTTATGTGTAAATTATTATAATTAATATATATATATATATATATATATTTAATTTCATATATAATAATTTTAGAAGCTGTTTGAAAAAATTCTCGTGAACTGCGAAAATTTTCAAATAATTATACTTAAAAATGTTTCTTTCAAACAAAAATAATTATTTTTAACTAACAAGTCTTTTTTTTTCTTTTTAATTACTTGATTAAAGGGAAATATATATATATATATATATATATATATATATATATATATATATATATTATCTAAGTTTAATAAACAATTTTATGTCCAGGCTAACAGTAATCCATATATTTAAAGCTGTTTGGTAATTCTGTCAAATCAAATATTCCATCGAAATTCGATCGAATACGCATGCGTCAAAAAATCACCGGCCAATGAGGTGAGGGTCTATGACTGTCTCTACAAACGTGTTTGGGATCGTATCATCTGTTGTTTTTTTCTGTTGTCACGTTGCGTTAAACCTAGGAAGATATTTATCTAGAACTCACTGTGGAGTGTTTAGAAGGTATTTATTTTATTTATTTATTTTATTTATTGTAATTTGTATGAATACTTAGATGTCCATTTCGGATTTACTGTTTAAAAATGAATTTAGGCTCATAAGTTGGCGAAATCCCGATGGAAATTTTTTTTTTAGATCTCTATCATTTTGTTTATATAGTACAGAAAATAATTATTCAAACGTGTAGAACACGTAATACAAAATTGGACCACTTATGGTCTGTTTATTATCGGGAATGAATCTTATGGTGTTCCGATTGATAATGAATTCGATTATGTAAATATAATGTCAAAAGACAGTACGCACGGTAGTAATATTTTTATTATTATGTGTTCGAAAAAAGCAGAATCTGAGCATCTGAATATAAGTTATAAAATAAACAGAAATATATTATCTCTATTCGATTTAAAAGTTTTGTCATTATATAAGTGGGCTATTTTATTTGTAAAGAGTATGTATGCATTATATTGTTTGTATGTATACAAATCTTTAGAATGTTTTGATTTGCAAACTCTTAATATTTGAATAATCCATATATTTAAAGCTGTTTGGTAATTCTGTCAAATCAAATATTCCATCGAAATTCGATCGAATACGCATGCGTCAAAAAATCACCGGCCAATGAGGTGAGGGTCTATGACTGTCTCTACAAACGTGTTTGGGATCGTATCATCTGTTGTTTTTTTCTGTTGTCACGTTGCGTTAAACCTAGGAAGATATTTATCTAGAACTCACTGTGGAGTGTTTAGAAGGTATTTATTTTATTTATTTATTTTATTTATTGTAATTTGTATGAATACTTAGATGTCCATTTCGGATTTACTGTTTAAAAATGAATTTAGGCTCATAAGTTGGCGAAATCCCGATGGAAATTTTTTTTTTAGATCTCTATCATTTTGTTTATATAGTACAGAAAATAATTATTCAAACGTGTAGAACACGTAATACAAAATTGGACCACTTATGGTCTGTTTATTATCGGGAATGAATCTTATGGTGTTCCGATTGATAATGAATTCGATTATGTAAATATAATGTCAAAAGACAGTACGCACGGTAGTAATATTTTTATTATTATGTGTTCGAAAAAAGCAGAATCTGAGCATCTGAATATAAGTTATAAAATAAACAGAAATATATTATCTCTATTCGATTTAAAAGTTTTGTCATTATATAAGTGGGCTATTTTATTTGTAAAGAGTATGTATGCATTATATTGTTTGTATGTATACAAATCTTTAGAATGTTTTGATTTGCAAACTCTTAATATTTGAATAATGTTTACATTATATTTGTTTGTATGTATACAAACAATATATGTATACAAAGAAGTATATATGCAAACAATGTATATAATGTATCATGTAACAATATTAATATTTACATTGTATTGTTTGTATATATACAAATCTTGAGTGTTTTAAATGGGCAAATTTGTAATGTTTTTTTATGTTATTTTTTTTAAATGTCAAAAAAAGATAAATTTTCAAACTTGGTATAAAAAACTTGAGTACTTCTCTATTATCCCATCGACCACTTTTCATAACAAAATACTATCGCCAAACTGTATGATTAAATGCCAAAATTGCAGTCCCATTTACTTGATGTCGAAAACATTATACGTGTTTTTTATGTCATCAAGCGGTTTTTAATTCAACATTTGCGTGTATTTTTCATTATGTTTATTTGATTTATTAGTTATTTCATTAATTAAAATAACAATTGTATCCTTAAATTCTCATATTTTATTTATTTATTTTGATATTCCAATGACAACGTTCTCCCATTTATTTGGCGATAGTTTTTTTTTTATGAAAAGTGGTCGATGAGATAATAGAGAAGTACCAAAACTTAATTACGTATATGAGTATATTCTTTGACAGTATTAATCATTACTCGATATTTTAAAACTGCATCATATTTGTAGAATTATATTAATTTAAACAATGCTTCTATTGAAGTGTGAAGAACCATATACCTCTATGAAGAACCATATATTTACATAATTGTCTTCATTAGCAATCGGAACACCATAAGATTCATCCCCGATAATAAACGGACTATAAGTGGTCCAATTTTGTATTACGTGTTCTACGATATTTTTACATACATTTGAATAATCATATTCTGTACTATATAAACAAAATGATAGAGATCTAAAAAGACAATTTCCATCGGGATTGATTTCGCGAACGTTAAAAGAGCCTAAATTCATTTTTAAACAGTAAATTCGAAATGGACACCTAAGTATTCATACAAATTATAATAAATGAAATAAATAAATACCTTCTAAACACTCCACAGTGAGTTCTATATAAATACCTTCCTAGGTTTAACGCAAAGTGCAAGAAAAAAACAACAGGAGATGATCCCAAACACGTTTCTAGAGACCGTAATAGACCTTCACCTCATTGGCCGGTCGTACCGGAAGATTTTTTTTATGCATGCGTATTGGGTCGAATATTGTTGAAACATTTGACAAAATAAGCAAACTGTTTCCACCTAGGTATTTATACACAATACAACAAATAAAATAAATGCCTTCAAAACCCTTTTGATCATCACATCAGCGTGCAAGACAATTTTTTTACCGGAAACCGTTTGATGAATTTCATTATTTTTCCGTTATCGATTGACAAATTTTACGATTTTATCGCTAACAATTGCTGAATTTCACAATTTATCGACTATTGATTAACGAATTTCATGATTTTTTCCATGAACATTTGTCGAATTGCACAAAAAAAATTAAGAATATCGTCAAATTGTCTTGGGTAAAAAAATTTTGAATATTGTCAAATGCCATCGAGAAAAAAGTCTCTTTGTCAAATGATTTTGAAGAAAAAATCGGGAAATTCACAAAATGGTTTCGGAAAAAACTTCACCAAATGGTTTCAAAATTCTTTGAGTGACAGCGGGAAAAAAAAATTCATTTTACATTCAATCATCGCAATTGGCGAGTGTGACTAAGTTTAGCCAGTGGTGGCAATAACATCAATCACCAATTTCCAGTATTACTCGCCGATTGGTGAATGTTAATTTTGTCTTATATCACAAACTGTATTTACATATACTACTAGATATAATGATTATGAACCATGATTTTTCTGTTATTGGGCGAGATTCATGTTTTTTCAGCAATTCTTTGACGAAATTAGTGTTTTTTCAGCGATCCTTTGAAGAATTTCGCATTTTTCTCACGATCCTTAACGAAATTCGCATTTTCCAGCAATTCTTTGATAAAATACATTTTATTCCGCAATTTTTAGACGAAATTTAGTAAAAAAGCGTGATCTTTTGGTGAAATTTCCTTTTTTGCGATTCTTTGACAAAATTTGCTTATCTTTCGCGATCCTTTTGCATAATTACGTTTTTTCTGTGGTCTTTTAACAAAAGTCATGTTTTCCGATTATCCTTTGATAAAGTAGTGTTTTTTCCTCAATCATTTGACAAAATCTGTTATTTTCCCCCCGCGAAGATTGGTTAGATGTTTTTAGTCTGCAGGTGCCCTAAAAAGTCTGTGACGCCCGTTGCTGCATCGCACACATTCTTCCATGGGGCATCGAACGAAGTAAATTCAACCTAAAGAATCATTGTTTCATTCCTGACATTTCTCGAAAGAAACAACGTTCAACTCATTGACTGAATTGTAAAGGGCGAAATGTGTCAATTAGCAGAAAGTGCGCAATTTGTTCGTTCATGGAAAAAATCGTGAAATTCGTTAACAGATAGTCGATAAAATTCGAAATTCGTCAATCGATAGCGGAAGAAGTGCAAAATTCATTAATCTACACAGTGGAAAAATCGCAAAATTCATCAACTGGTTTCGGGAGAAAAAATTTTCGAATATCGTCGAATGGCTTCGAGAAAAAAATTCACAATCTACCAATTTCGGGGATGAAATTTGCCAAATGGTTTCAAAATTTGTCGCGCGACAGCAGAGAAAAAAAATCTTTTTCCATTCAATCATCGCAATTGGTGAGTGTGACTATTATGTTTGACCAGTGGTGGCAATAAAGTCCATTGTCAAATTTTCAGTATTATTCGCTGTTTGGCAAGTGCTAATTTTGTCCTATACTTCAAAACCCTTTTGATCATCACATCAGTGTGCAGGACAATTTTTTTTATGGGAGACCATTTGATGAATTTCGTGATTTTTCCGTTATCGATTGACCAATTTTACTGCTATCGATTGTTGAATTTTATAATTTATCAACTATTGATTAGCGAATTTCATGATTTTTTCCATGAACCTTTGACGAATTACGCAAAAAAAAATAATATCGTTAAATTGTCTTGGATAAAAAAAAATTTAATATTGTCAAATGCCTTCGAGAAAAAGGTTGCAAGTTGAAACGGCTGTGACTTCTTTTTCATGTTATGCATCTCCGGTGTCCATCCCCCCCCCCCAAGTGGGACACTTTTCTAAATTTTGCACACACCCCTCATGCGATATATCTGTGGAAAAGTCTTTGACCACTTATTCATGTTATGCATCTCCGCGGTCCATCGCGCCCCCCCCCCTAAGGGGGGCACTTTTCAAAATTTTGTTGACACCCCTCATGTCATACATTGTTGGAAAGGTCTGTGACTGCTTAATCCTATTATGCATCTCCGGTGTCCATCTCCTCACTTTGCCCCCCCCCCAAAGGGTACTTTCTAAATTTTGCACATTACCCGCATGTTATATATCATTGGAAAGGTCTGTGACCACTTAATCATATTATGCATCTCCAATGTCCATCTCCCCACTTTGCCCCCCCACCCCCCTAAGGGATACTTTTCTAAATTTTGTTGACACCCCTCATGTCATATATCATTGGAAAGGTCTGTGACCACTTAATCATATTATGCATCTCCGATGCCCATCTCCCCACTTCCTCCCCCCCCCGAAGGGGTACTTTCTAAATTTTGCACATTACCCTCATGTGATATATCGGTGGAAAAGTCTTTGACCACTTATTCATGTTATGCATCTCCGGGGTCCATCCCGCCCCCCCCTAAGGGGGCACTTTTCAAAATTTTGTTGACACCCCTCATGTCATACATTGTTGGAAAGGTCTGTGACTGCTTAATCCTATTATGCATCTCCGGTGTCCATCTCCTCACTTTGCCCCCTCCCCCAAAGGGTACTTTCTAAATTTTGCACATTACCCTCATGTTATATATCATTGGAAAGGTCTGTGACCACTTAATCATTTTATGCATCTCCAATGTCCATCTCCTCACTTTGCCCCCCCACCCCCCCAAGGGTACTTCTCTAAATTTTGCACACAACCCTCATGTTATATATCATTGGAAAGGTCTGTGACCACTTAATCATATTATGCATCTCCAATGTCCATTTCCCCACTTTGCCCCCCCACCTCCCTAAGGGATACTTTTCTAAATTTTGTTGACACCCCTCATGTCATATATCATTGGAAAGGTCTGTGACCACTTAATCATATTATGCATCTCCGATGCCCATCTCCCCACTTTCCCCCCCCCCCCCCAAGGGATACTTTTCTAAATTTTGTTGACACCCCTCATGTCATATATTGTTGGAAAGGTCTGTAACTGCTTAATCATATTATGCATATCCGATGTCCATCTCCCAACTTTGCCCCCCCCCCAAGGGGTACTTTCTAAATTTTGCACATTACCCTCATGTTATATATCATTGGAAAGGTCTGTGACCACTTAATCATATTATGCATCTCCAATGTCCATCTCCCCACTTTGCCCACCCACCCCCCTAAGGGATACTTTTCTAAATTTTGTTGACACCCCTCATGTCATATATCATTGGAAAGGTCTGTGACCACTTAATCATATTATGCATCTCCGATGCCCATCTCCCCACTTCCTCCCCCCCCCGAAGGGGTACTTTTTAAATTTTGCACATTACCCTCATGTTATATATCATTGGAAAGGTCTGTGACCACTTAATCATATTATGCATCTCCGATGCCCATCTCCCCACTTCCCCCCCCCCGAAGGGGTACTTTCTAAATTTTGCACATTACCCTCATGTTATATATCATTGGAAAGGTCTGTGACCACTTAATCATTTTATGCATCTCCAATGTCCATCTCCCCACTTTGCCCCCCCCCAAGAGATACTTTTCTAAATTTTGTTGACACCCCTCATGTCATATATTGTTGGAAAGGTCTGTAACTGCTTAATCATATTATGCATCTCCGATGTCCATCTCCCCACTTTGCCCCCCCCCCCAAAAGGGTACTTTCTAAATTTTGCACATTACCCTCATGTTATATATCATTGGAAAGGTCTGTAACTGCTTTATCATATTATGCATCTCCGATGTCCATCTCCCCCACTTTGCCCCCACCAAAGGGTACTTTCTAAATGTGTGCACATTACCCTCTAATGTGCTCTAATATGTGCACATTACCCTCATGTTATATGTCATTAGAAAGGTCTTTGACCACTTAATCATATTATGCATCTCCGATGTCCATCTCCCCACTTTGCCCCCCCCCCGTACTTTCTAAATTTTGCACACAACCCTCATGTTATATATCATTGGAAAGGTCTGTGACCACTTAATCATATTATGCATCTCCCATGTCCCTCCCCCCACTTTGACCCCCCAAGGGTGTACTTTTCTAAATTTTGCTACACCCTTCATGTGATTTATCGATGGAAAAGTCTGTGACCACTTAATCATATTATGCTCCCCACTATGAAATTTGTCAAGTTAAAGCAACTATAAATTTTACTTTTATGGTATTATCAAGTTGTTTGCCGTCAAATTTTGACGGGTTCCATCTAGTAAGTGGCATAAAAGCAAATAACGAGCTATGCTTATTTTGAAAAAATATTATATATAAAAAAAAAATTTTAATATATTTATTTCTAATATATATCTTTTTTATTTAACTAAAATAATTGATTACAGATTCAATTAATTTATCTCGGATAAAATTGTATGCTTGGTAGTCTATCTCTTATACCAGATGTAAGAAAGTTTTTTTTTTTAAATTTCATGTGTAAATTATAATAATATATATATATATATATATATTAATTCCTTGTATAATAATTTTAGAAGCTGTTTGAAAAAATTCTCGTAAAGTGCGAAAAGTTTCAAGAAATCCTCTGAAAAATGTTTCTTTCAAACAAAAATAATTATTTTTAACTAACAAGTATATATTAGTTCAAATTATTTATCTACTATAAATGGATAAACATACGCGATATTTTAACAGAAAATTCCGTCTTCTATGATTTTATTCTTTAAACAAACATGAAGTGTAGGAGTAAATCTGAAAAAAAAAAACAAGCTTTTCTTTATTTTTCAAAATAAAAAAAAATTGAATCATACAACAATATTTGAGGTGTAAGAACATTTGAGTTTGAATTCGATAGATGGCGCTACCAAATATTCACAGTAATTATTTTAAGCCTTTAAAACTTTGTCAAAAATCACTATAATCTTGACATCACAGATTTGAAATATCCTAAAAGGACTAAGAATTAAAAGTAACACTTTCATTCACATTCATTTTTTTTAAAATTAACATTTCGTTTGCTTATTGCATCACAAATAGCGTTTATTACAAAATAAACTTCAAACCCCTATTCAAAGCGACCGCCATCTTTGTTTCAACTGCACATGCGCGCGTCGACTAACGTGAGCTCGATACCTTAGTTCAGTTACTCGACTTAACTATGGATTTTCGATCAAATTTCTCCAGGTTGAGTTAGCGGAGAATTGGATTTCAGAATCAACCGAGAGTTACAGCTTAACTCGCCAGTTGAGGTTCACGGTGAGTTAGCGGGTTAGAGTTTTATAATGCAAAAATACTGTCCTTTGAAAAGGAATTCAATTCAGTATTCGATGCAATATTTGCGGATTGTGATGTTAAAAATATAGATGAATTTATTAAAGAAAAGGAAAGCATTATTGAAACCATAGATGACATTAATTTAGCCATAAAACGAAAATTATAAGATGTAAATAACTTTGGTGAAACATTAATTGTTTATTTATTAGTGGAGAAGTTGGATAAAAATACACGATGTTGGTGGGAAAGGTCACTTAAAAGAGATGAATTAGGCACTGTTGAACAGTTAACTTCCTTTCTGAAGGAACACGCTCGTACTCTTCAGAATAGCAAACCCCTCAATAAAGATCCAAAACGTGTGTACAATTCTAAGTCTCTAGCTTTATTTTCTGAAGTTCCACACAATTGTTTATTGTGTAAAGATGATCACATTTTAATGAAGTGCCCACAGTTTATAAATTTGTCTGCAAAAAAGAGATTTAACATGGTTAAAATGATAAAAATTATGCTACAATTGTTTATCAGGTTTCCATAACATTAGTCAATGTAAGAGTTCAAATACATGTAATATATGTAGTAAGCGCCATCACACATTGATTCACCTAGAACGCGGTGATGAAAGTTTTGATTCTAGTCAGTCATCAAATCAAAATAGATGAACTCCCAATCTTACCAGTAATTTGTCGCCAACCGCAAACGCATTTCCTCCTAATAATTACCCAGATAGCCAGATGTCTGCCACCACTTTGGGTGCGAATACACAGTCATCTAGCACCACGCATTCAACTATCAACAATACTGTTATGAGTATGACGTCATTTAATAAACAAATACTTCTTTTAATTGAAATAATACATGTGAAAAATGCTAGAGGAGAGTTTGCTTCTCTTAGAGCGTTACTAGATTCAGGTTCGCAAAGTAACTTCATAACTAAGGAATGTACTGAGTTATAATTAAGTTGTTATAGGAAAAAATATAAATGCCTCGGTTTCAGGGTTGAATGATTCAGTTATGAATATAAAAGAAAATGTCATAACCACTATCGCTAATGCAAACAAAAATTTTAGTGACAATTTGCAATTTTTTGTAGTTCCTAAAATAACACGCATAACACCAGTTACATACTTAAATATCCTGCCTCTTCACCAAATGCAACCATTCCAATTAGCAGATCCACACTTTGATAAACCAGGTCCAATACATGTTTTATTATCTAATGAAGTATTTTTTAAATTATTGGGAACAAATAAAATAAATATACAAAATTTGATTTTTTAAGAAACTGTATTTGGCTATATCGCCAGTGGTTCTATGCCACAAGAAAGCAATTTTAGTAATTATTGTGGGCTTGTGAAATCTGTGGATGATTTATCAAATATTATGAAGAAATTTTGGAAAGTTGAAGCGTTCATGAAACAAAAATAAAAAGTAAGGAAGAACAGTATTGTGAGGATCATTTCATGCGCACTCACACTAGAAGAAATAATGGCAGATATGTTGTACAAATGCCAATTAAACCTGAGGAGCTTGCATGTTTAGGGGAATCAAAGGAAAATGCAAATATAAGATTAAATCATTTATTTAAGCGATTTACGCATAATCCAACCATGAAAATCTTATATGAAGATTTTATTAATGAATAGAATACTCTGGGGCACTCAGAAGATATCTCAATAGAAAAATAACCTTAATTTTGCATATTATTTGCCACATCACGGGGTATACAGACACGACAAACCCAGCACTAAATTAAGGGTCGCGTTCGATGCCAGTGCCGCTACTAGTACTGGGAATTCTTTAAATGGTGTTCTACTAAACGGAGGATTAGTTCAAGATGAACTCTTTGATATCATTTGTAGATTTTGAACGTACAAGATCGCTTTCACAGCAGATATCATAAAGATGTATCGCCAGATTCTAATTGAAGAAAATCAGAGAGATTTATTACGCATTTTGTGGAAATAGAGTGAAGAAGGACCTGTCAAAATCTTTAAATTAAAGACAGTTACCTACGGGGCGTCAAATGCTCCATATCTTGCTACGCGGACATTGAATCAGCTCAGAATTGACGAAAAAGATAATCTCCCGCTAGCTTCACGTTCAGTACTCCAGGATTTCTACGTTGATGATACTGACGTCTACGTACTGACAGGAGCTAATAATTTAATAGAAGCTCAACAATTCCAAACCGAATTGATTCAATTATCGCACGAGGCGGTATGGTTCTCCATAGATGGTGTGCTAACCACCCTGAGATTTTAAAATTCACAACTGATAGCAAAGAATATCCATTCTGTGATCGTAATGAGGATCAGAGCACTAAAACTTTAGAACTCTTATGGAATCCTACTCGTGATACCGTTTCATTTAGCTCATCAATTAAGGATTAAGGAACCAATTATGTTCACGAAAAGAACAGTTGTATCAGATATAGCTAGGATTTACGATCCAATGGGACTGTTGGGGCCTGGAATACCTAAGGCAAAAATTTTCATTAAGAAGCTTTGGTTATTAAAACTTGACTTGGCAATCCACTTCCGGACAACGTTAAAAGTGAATGGCAACTCTTTATCTCAACACTTCAATCCATAAACAAATTAAAAATCAATCGTTATGTTTTACATGATATAAACTCTGAAATTGAACTACACGGGTTTTCCGATGCATCAGAGCTCGCTTATGGAGCAGCTATTTATCTACGCTGTCTCACAAATTCCAACTCTTCTTCAAATTTATTTTGCAGTAAATCGAGGGTTGCACCACTAAAACCCTTGACAGTGCCACGCCCCGAGTTGTACGCAGCTGTAATATTATCACAACTCGTACTGGGTGTCCCAAAAATGACTGATGGATTTTAAAATTCAATAACTAGCAAACAGTGACAGATATTTAAAAAATTCTTGCAGGAGGGTTATGTATGATGTCGGGAGTTTTTTTACTGTGATTCTGGATTTTAGTTCGAATTTCAAAAAATAGATGGCGCTGACAGTGGTTGGCGCTCATTCGAGGCCGAAACAGACGTCACTCAGCTTTGATGCGAAGAAAGGAGATTTAGGCTATGGAGTGGATCTCATTCGCCAGTACATGCAATCTTGCTCTTAGGCCCCGATTCTGAACTCATTCGATATGATTTCAATGGAATGCGTTGTTGCCATGGAAACAACAAATTCTTCGACAGTGGAATACAACGTTCAGATCAGGGCATGAATTTAACAAGCAGTATTCAAGTTGCAGGCGGTTTTACATTTATGAATTTTCATTTTCCCGGATTAAATTACTTTTTATGACATGATTTAAAGATTATTTTATTCATCGTATTTTAAAACTACTAGGTGAAATAAACCATTTTCAATAAATAGTGTACACTCTTTTAAAAGTACTCACTAGCAGATTGCGTAGCAAAATAACAAATGAAGATGTGACGAATTCGGTTTCTGTGCAGCTCTCACATGGGGGCTGTTCAGAAAAGAAGATCAGGCGGCGCGCGGGCGATGTAGATTTAAATATAGAGTGAGTCTATACTGTGAATGAAATTGAAAGGCCTGCGTTCATTATCATTGATTTGGACGTCCAAATCAATGATATTGAACGCAGGCCTTCAATCCGAATGGTTAGAGCACTGCTCTAGATTCTGGAGATTGCGGGTTCGATTCCCCTAAATTTCTATTTGATTTTAACATTTAAAAATGTTTTATCGGTTGCTTTGTATTTTTCATGATTAATGGAATATATTTTATAAAAGTAAAATTTGATATTATTAACAATTACTTATTTAATTAAATACGACAAATTCAGCTATTTTACGATTAAAATTTTACATTACAGTGCTTTTAATATTTAAACATTATTATTTTTTTCTTTCTTTTATTTAGCAAATGTAAAATAAATAATGAAAATATAATCAATTTGCACGAATTTTTCCAGGTTTTTATAATGAGTACTTCAACAGTGAATTTTTAGTACGAATAGAATGCAAAGCATATTTTACAATGTAAAAAAATTATAAAAATAAAATGTAAAAATATACATTATTTTAAACTAGAAATATCAGTGCCTATTTTTGTAAAGAGGTAAAATGCATGTGGTTTACCTTTTTAATGAATATGCATAAAATCTAGTTAGAATGTTTATAAATTTTCTACTGAATGTATAAGTATTTTAGCATTTGTTTCTCGTGTTTTGTGATGTTTATTGCAATATAATAAATAATGCAATTTACATCAAAAAATGAATTTCAAGAAAAATATATTTTTAGAAATTAATAATTATGTTTCAACAATGTTGTTATCGAAAAATATATTTTAATAAAATGTTCAAAATCTTTTTTATAAAATTTTAACAAAGATTTTATTTTACTATTATAAATAAAGAAATAAATCTTTTAACATGTTGGTATCACGACCTTGATTTATTAACATTCTATTTATCCCAAAAAATATAAAGCAACTGATAAATCATTTTTAAATTAAGAAAAATAGGGAAAAAACTGAAATAAATGGCGAGCATGGACTTTGTATCTATATGGAACCTGGAAGGTATATACCTTCCAGGTGTATACCTGGTAGGTATGCAATCCAAACGTTAGTAAAGTACGTAACAATTTTTGGTTCTTTAAGGTTAGCTGGGCGACAGTGAAAAGATATAAATATATATATACAGATATATATCTACATATATGTTTGTGTATATATGTATGTATATGCATATATGTGTGTGTGTATATATATTTATATTTGTTACACTAGCGCCCGGCGAACCGAAAAGTAACCATTTTTTTTTTGAGAGTTTACATTAATTTTATTGAAACCAATACTGTGTTTCAGGATTTCGGTGATCCGAACGTCCTCTCCCTTGTTAGTTAAAGGTGCACTGTTGATAGAAAATTAAACTTTATTTTATTATATGCATTATTTTGTACAATATATATATTTATGTAACTGCTGTCAATTAAACTAAT
This sequence comes from Maratus michaelseni, assembly GCA_963931845.1. Lineage (NCBI taxonomy): Eukaryota > Metazoa > Arthropoda > Arachnida > Araneae > Salticidae > Maratus > Maratus michaelseni. Next base: position 25,217,920 of record OZ007600.1, on the reverse strand, counting down.
CCATCAGTTTTAGTAGGTGCTGTAGTTTTAGAGACATATAAGTTGACAGCAGTTATGTAACTATATGATGTACACACACACAGCACACACACACATATATATATATATATATATATATATATATATATATATATATACATCATACTTTGGTATTCTATTATTTTTATGTTGCATTATAAAGCTTAAAAAATCATTTTAGAATGTTAAAAAGTTGAAAAATTTCAGATATCCGATCATGCTGCTACAGCTGTATCAATCAACCTACCAAACCAAGTAAAACTATAAACACAAAAAAAGTCCAATCACGTGATCAAATCAGCCACAGATATTTCCTGGGTCGATCGCGCGCCGCGCGGGCGAAATGTTTGCGAGTTATGAACGCCGATCGGGCTATCTGATCACGTGATGCTTTTCATGAATGTTTCGGGGGTTTGTTGATGAAATAAAAATAGATATTCCTATTATAAGATCCATTTTTTTAAAGGATAAAGATGTGTAGTTGCTAGTTTCACCTAATCCGAGCCACAGAAGCTTAAAATAATTGAAATAATTAAATTATTTCAATATATTAAATTACTTCAATTTCCGATAAGACCTACTCCATAACCATTCTCTCCGTCGCCCGCGCGATCTTCGGTCCTGAACAAAGCCATACCTGCATTGCCGTCATTTCGCGAAACTAAATTTTCATATTGGTTAGATAAATTTCCCATAAATACTCATAAATGTAAAATAGCCTGCAAACTCGAATACTGCTTGTTAAATTCATGCCCTGATCTGAACGCTGTATTCCACTATCGAAGAATTTGTTGTTTCCATGGCAACAACGCATTTCATTGAAATCATATAGAATGAGTTCAGAATCGAGGCCTAAGAGCAAGATTGTACTGGCGAATGAGACCCACTCCATAGCCTTAATCTCCTTTCTTCGCATCAATGCTGAGTGACGTCAGTTTCGGCCTCGAATGAGCGCCAACCGCTGTCAGCGCCATCTATTGTTTGAAATTCGAACTAAAATCAAGAATCACAGTAAAAAAACTCCCGACATCATACATAACCCTCCTGCAAGAATTTTTTTCATATCTGTCACCGTTTGCTAGTTATTGAATTTTAAAATCCATCAGTCATTTTTGGGACACCCGGTATCTAAGGTAGAAAATTTGCTGAAGTTAAATATCAGTAAAGTGTATTTATGGTGTGACTCGACCATTATCTTAGAATGGATTCAGACTCCTCCTCATCTACTTAAAACCTTTGTCGCCAACAGAGTTTACAAGGTTCAAGAGCTAACTCAAACATGTCAGTGGAATCATATACGTTCACAGGACAATCCAGCAGACCTTGTATTCCGGGGATTGGATTTTGACAAGCTAGGTGATTGTGATTTCTGGTGGCACGGTCCTTCTTTCCTTAGGGAGGAAGGCACCACATCCAATATGCGCGGCAATAATCCAATTAATTTGAAGCATGTAGCAGAAGATAATGAATTTACTTCTGAATTAAAACAAAAAACTGATACAACTTGAACATGCCTTGATTCAAATGACTTTTTTGATCATATTTTGAAAATTAGTAATAATTACATTAAAATATTACGTATTGTTAGTTATACTTTCAGGTTTTTCTATAATGTGAAAAATCCAGCTCATAGGAGAGTAGGAGGCGTAAGTAAAGAAGAAATTAATGATGCGTAGTTATATTTAATAAAGGAAAACCAAAAGGTGTACTTTAATGAGGATTATAATGCATCGTAAGAAGGTAAGACAATTTCTAATAAAAGTAAATTGCGAATGTTAAGCCCCTTTTTAGATGAAAATAAGGTACTAAGAGTAGGAGGTCGATTAGTTCACGCTGACCTAAATTTCTCTCAAAAACATCAGTATATTATTCCAGCTAAGGGTAAATTGTGTAAAATGATTGCAATTTATTATCATAAGAAATATTTCCATATAGGTCCGTAAGCATTACTATTTCATTTGAGGCAAAATTCTGGACATTACAGGGAAGGAATTTAGCTAGGAAAATAACGCATGAGTGTGTAACGTGTAATAAAAACAATCCGGTAGCTGTGCAACAAATTATGGGTTCGGTACCAACAGAGCGAATACAGCCCAGTGCCCCTTTCAACTATGTGGGTACAGATTTTGGTGGTCCTTTTTTTATAAAGTACAGGGGACAAAGAAAGGGAATTCTTAATAAAGTGTATATGGCAATCTTTGTTTGCTTTATAACTAAAGCAGTGCATCTCGAATTAGTGTCAGAATTGACAACGGATGCCTTTATTGCAACATTAAAAAGGTTCATTAGTAGATATGGAAAAGGCGCAGTAATATTTTCCGATAATGCAAAAAACTTCATTGGCGCAAATGCCGAATTACAGAGACTACATAATTTGCTACGACGACCCGAAGAAGGGTTAGCAAATTATTCGGCAGAAGAAAATATCACTTGGAAATTTATCCCTCGTCGCGCACCTAATTTTGGCGGGTTGAGGGAAGCGGGGATAAAATCGGTAAAATATCACTTGAAACGCGCAGTAGGCAATGCAAAGCTAACATTCGAGGAGTTACTAACCGTAGTTGCTCAAATAGAGTCTATATTAAATTCCCGTCCAATTACTCCAATATCCTCCGAAGTGAATGACCTAGAGGCTTTAACGGCAGGCCATTTCTTAATCGGGAGGCCTGTGGCAGCAATCGTGGAACCAGAATTAATTAACGTAAACGAAAACAGACTTTCTAGATGGTATAGAGTTACTAAATGGGTTCAGTTGATATGGAACCGTTGGCATAGAGATTAGTATTTAATAAGCTTCAACAGCGTTCAAAGTGGCAATTTGAAAAAGCTAATGTAAATGTAAGAACCTTAGTGTTGATCAAGGAAGACGATCTTCCTACAAATAAATATTTACTAGAACGCATTATAAATGTTTATCCAGGTGCAGATGGTAAGGTTAAGGTTAGGGTTGTAGAGATCAAAACTGCAAAGGGAATATTAAAAAGAGGTTTATCCAAAATTGCTTATTGCCACAACAGACCTTTGAAAGTCAATTATTAACTTTAAGGTAAAAAAAAAAAAAAAAAAAAAAAAGAAGGGAACATAGAGAAATACTGTACTAATTTGGTCTCTTGTTTAGAACTTCTATATCTATTATTGCTGTATTATAATTTATGTATTTCTTATATTTTTGAAGTATTATGTGCATAGTGTCTGTATATTTGTAATGTTTTAAATGTTTTGTAATGTTTTAATGTTTTACGACTAACTTTAGAGATTTATTCAAAATAGCTGACTCCCTTGTATCCTCACAAACTAAAATGTCATCTCTAAAAAAAAATTTCATGTATTTAGGAGCAATTTCTACATCTTGGTCTAGTTTTCTTGCAATCTCGCAGCATTTCTTGTCTGATTTTTGCAATTCACCAATTTTTTCAAGTAGATTGGAATGAGGCATAAAAGTAACTTCCTTTTCGACTTGTATACAAAAATTACAATTAACAGTATCATTGGAGTTATCATTGTTGACATACCTCGAAAGGAAATCTGCGACACTGTTACACTTACCTTTAACAAACTTGATTGTAAAATTAAAGTCTGAGAGAGTGCAGATCCATTTAGCCATGCGTGATGTAGGGTCGTGAATTTTTAACATAAATGTTAGAGGCGCATGGTCTGTATAGATGAAAAAATGGGTATTAGCAATGTAACATTTAAAGTGGGCAGTTGCCCAAACTAAAGCTAGTAATTCCCTTTCAGTGGTGGAGTAGCGGGTCTCAGCATCTTTCAATTTTCTGCTGGCAAAGGCAACAGGATGGAGCATGTTATTTTCATCTAATTGTGATAACACTGCCCCTAATGCTTCGCCACTGGCATCACTATATAAGTGGAATTCTTTCTCAAAATCAGGGAGTGCAAGACATGGTTTTGAAATAAGAGCCATTTTAAGGTCTTCAAATTCTTTCTGTGCATCTTCATCCCACGAAAATTTTCCTGTCTCTTTAGTTAGATTGATTAAATTTTTGGCCCTCTTAGTAAAATCTGGTATAAATCTCTTATAAAAAGATAGAGTTCCAATAAAGGACCTAACAACCTTTCGGGTAGTTGGAGGTTTAAAATTTTCAATTACCGCAATATTTTTATTAATAGGTGACACTTGGCCACTACAAATCTCAAAACCTAGATATTGTATTTTATTTGAAAGGAAAGTGCATTTATTGGGCTGCAGTCTTAACCTATCAAAGACCATGCTAAGCTTCTCAAAATGAGAATTTACATCACAGGAGGCAATTACAATGTCGTCGATATAAACAAGAATTCCAAGATTGCCTAAATCACCGAAAATAGCATTCATAAGTCTCTGGAAGCTGTTACCTGAATTTGAGAGCCCAAAACAGTTACGGGTCCACTCAAAAAGTCCCTTGCGGGTGATTATTGCAGTTTTATGCCTATCCTCTGGGCGAATAACCTGTTGAAAAAAACCACTAGTTAAATCTAGCGTTGAAAAAAATTTAGCCCCACTTAAAGCATCAACAGAGTCGGGGATGTTAGAAATTGGATAAGCATCTTTAACAAGATTTTTATTTAATCTTCTGTAATCAACAGCAAGTCGATAGGGAAGGTCTGATTTCCGAACCAGAATAACCGGAGAAGCAAATTCCGACATGGAAGGTGAAATTATGTCCACCTGTAACAAAGTATTAAGTTGGTCTTCCATTTCTTGACGTAGTTTGTAGGGGACTCTATAAGCTTTGCCTTTTACTGGTTTATTTGAAGTTAAGTTAATTTCATGAGGGATTGTATCACAGCCGGGTAAATCTAAGACCGATGCTGCAAATACATCTTTGTTTTTGTCTAGAAAATTTTGCATTTTAAGTTTTAATGGGGGTTCTAAATGATCTAAATTAATTTCAGAGCTCCAAGTGAGATCAGTGTGATCAAAGTCACCAATTGGAGGGGCCAAATTTACATTACAAGTAAGGTTATTTTCAGTTACGGGTACATTTGATTTGTCTACACATTTTTGAATTTTGGCAACAAAGGTTCCTTTATTTAAATGAATACTATTGTCTGAAAAATTTGCAAATGAGATATATAGGCCATGTTCTTTAGTGCAAATGGCTCTGGAGGTAAGGAGACCTTGATTTAAATTTTTCGCCAAAGGTTCTAACATAACAATATCATTTTCCTTAATAAAATTTTCCTTATAACTTTTAACCTGGGCTAACATTTTTGACTGCGGGGGACTTGAAATTTTACTACATAACACAGCGAAACTTATACTTTTATTTTTATTGGTTTTATCACTACTGCTATCTTCATTTCCCTCCTCCTCGACTTCAGGTACCTTATCCTCTATACTTACCAAATCTTCACTTTCCTCAATATTACAAATTTCAGTAGTATCTTCAGCTAAATTACCCTGGGTTAACTGACTCGCTGCTGATAGATTATTGTCGACATTTTGAATACTTGAAAAATTTGCAGTATTATTACCCTCAGAGTTACCGCCTGATATTGTTTGCATGCAAAAGTTCTGCGCAACACTTTTAACTTCCTTATCTGACTCAGTTTGAATGATTATCTCAACATCTTTTCCCATATTACTCAACTGCGGGTCCTGAACTACCATATTTTCACTACTATGATTCCCATTTTCAACACTGACTGAGTCATGAACATTAATACATGCAAAACTTTCAGGGGGACTATTGGCATTACTACTTTTTGTATTTTCCTCTACTTTGTTGACACATTTTATATTTACAGAATTATTTTCAACAATATCATTATTCACACAATTATTATTAGAATTTACACTATATACAGAATTAGAAATATTTACAGAATTAGTAGCAAGGCAAGTATTAGACCCTGAAGAAGTATTACTTGGGGTTTCTAAGCTTTGTTTACTTTGTCCTGCTACTGGCACTTTAAGAGCGACAGCATTAATATCACAATTTATATTTGCCCGGTACTCTTTCAAAAATGGCATTCCCAAAATCACATTAAATTCCTCAGCTAATTTTCCTTCAACTACATAGAATTCAGCTTGACACTGAATATTATCAAAAATAAAATTTAAAAATATCTTCCTATTTAGGTGCACTTTCTCACCGGTGACAGTCATAATGGGGGTATTGCAATTCTCCGTCTCAAAATTCTCTAAACAGTTAACATCAGTACCACTCAGAAGGTTGATTGCTGAACCCGTGTCACATAATGCATTCAGGCAAACTTTATTTATGTAAATTCTTGCAGTCGGTAAGGTATATGACTGGGGGTGAAAAACGCTATACACAGCTGGGGGGTCCAGGGGCCTATTGGGGATCGACTTGACCACATCTGATCCGGCCACTAATAGTTTAAAGGTTCATTTACACTATTTGCTATTGGGGTGTTATTTACCGCCTGCTCCTCATTTCTGTTCGCAGCTGTATTCCTGTTGTTTTGGTAAGAACCACCTCTTCTTCCCCTGTATCCACCTCGCTGATTATGGTTGCCTCTAGGATTTTCACTTCTGTTTCTATAATTTTGCACACGGCTTCTGAAATTTTGACCACCTCCCCTTCTAAAATTATAGTCGACAAACTTTAGTGGACAATCTCTGCCATAGTGGCCCTGTACGGAACACCTATAGCAGGTTACGGGTCTTACTTCCTGGTTTTTCTCCTATACATCCCGAGCCCTAAGATCAACTAAACTATCTATCTTAGCTGCTAATACATCAATTTGTGACTTTAGTTGGTCTATCTCCTTCTTTGGTGCTTCTTGCTGAAAAACAGCAGCACTGGGTAGGTTTTGGGTCAAATTAGGGTTGAGAATTTCCTCGCGGTGGTTGTAAAAAGGGTTAATGCTCTTATAAGCTTTTTCTTCCAGAAGTGCAATTTTGAGAATTTCTTCTGGGGATTGCGGGTTTCTCGCAATTACCCCCTTTCGCACTTCTGGTGTAAGATTGCTCAAAAGCATGGAGTGGAGTAGAGCCGTTCGGCTTTTATCGACTACTTCACCCTGGATACCTTCCATTACAAGGGCTCTTAATGACATATCATAGGCCTTGTCATAAAACTCCTGAACACTCATATTGGGTGGCTGTTTAAAATTTAAAAAATGACTGAGTGCAACATCTGGTGTGGCTTGTGAAGTATAACTCTCTTTTAAGATTTTTAAAAGTTCCTCAGATGTTTTCGCTTTGTGAATTTTTATCCGCCTAGATGCAGCTCCTGAAAGTCTAGCAAGTAAAACAAACTTCTTTTCCTCCTCAGTCCAGTCGAATAATTTTGAAAAACTCTCAAATTTCTCAGAAAAATCTGAGAAGCAGACTGAGCTGGCCTCTCCATTGAATGGGGGAATGTTAGACAAATTGTCCACTAATGCATTTTTTCGCTGAATAGTGGCAATTGCCTCTGAATGTTTATCAGCCATGGTTAGAGTTAGAACATGACAAACAGACCCAAAAAAAAGGAAAATTGGGGGGGGGGGGGGAACTTAAAAATGATAACAAGAGAGGAAAAGAAAAAACCCTTACAAATACACAAAACTTAAGTACAGGATTATGATTTTAGTAAATGAGATAAAGTTATGCATACGAAACATAATTTTGACTGGGAATTGTAACTAATAGCACAGAGAGAGAGCCTAGACCTCTTTTTACACTTGAACATATAAATAAAAATTTAATTGCAAAAACACCCAGTTGCTCTTTGATATATAAATACATACAAGTAAACAATAATAAATAACCCAGAGACCGAATTGTTACGGCTCCATTTGTTGTGGAGTTTTCTTGGATGTTCTTTCAGAATAATTGACTTAATTTATAAGGTTCATTTACTACTCATTCTTCATTTGACAATTAACTAATTTAAAAACAAGTATACTCTTATTAACTCCACTGAAATCTGTTGCCATGGAAAAGGGAGTAAATTACATTAAACTTAACAAAATATCAAAACTTAAAAAAACCGAATAAATTAATACAACAAGACATTTTTGAACTCACCATTTTAGAATAATACTAAATGTAGTAAGGGGCAACAGATTTCTAAATCAAGTAGTATACTGAATTGCATAAAGAACACCCAACTCCACTCCAACCCGATCAAGCTCAAATCTCCGTACACAATAAATTAGCAAAATATAAACATCACTGAATTTAGACAATTGGAGAAAACCTGAAATTCCTCCAATATGAGGATAAAAGGGAAAAGAGATAAATTAATAAAATGAGCATATGATGGAATACTAAAAATTAGAATGATAATGGAGATTTGGAGCAAGATCAGATCGGTTAACCGAAGGTCGTATAGTGGCATAAAAAAAAAACTGAATACTTTTTTTTTTTTTTTTTTTTTTTTTTTTTTTTTAATAAACATTTTGATGTTTATTTTGGATAACAATATTTCTGAGAGAGGAGAGTTAAAGCTTACTTTAAACAATTATGAAATTAAATTTAATATTACCTTTTCATCATTTATTAAATTCTCCCTCATTAAAACAAGATAAAAAGAACAATAAATGAATGACTTTAATTAAACCTCAATTAATGTTCATCAAAATACTGACTGCGAAATTTAAACATTTAATTTAGATGAGTATTATTCTCCATCTCTCTTCTTGCTCATTGAAAGACCAATCTCTCATATTTATTCACTGTAGACACTTTAATACCTGTTATTTAAGGATTACTGCAAAAGGAACATGCCAGTTTTAAGAATAAACAGATCTTTTATTTAAATACTTAAAGTTATAAAAACAACGTAGTTTCTTAAAATTATTACAATAACACAATCTAAACGTTGATCAGTAATATTGGGATTAACTATTTAAATGTATTTTAAACCAAACAACACATTTCTAAAATTATCACACTATCATGCTTTTAAGACTGATCAACTTTGCGGAGTTCACTTATTATTTAAATTGCAACTAAGCATAGAGAATCTTAAAAAAATAACATTACATCAAAGTTTAAAAGTCCATCAATTATAAAAACATTACCTAATAATAACTTTAACATACACATATATCATTCTTAAATTCTCCAAGTAGTTGTAGGTAATTTAAAGTGGGAGGACATACATTTATGAAGAAATAAAAATTACTTACAAAGTTGAAAGATTTAACAAACTCATCAGTGGGCAGGCTGGCGACTCTTTTTCTCTTATATTCACACCTTATAAAGTTTCATTCGTCTATAGTCTAAACAAGATAGGAATCGGAATTAGCTGACATCTTTATACTATTCTCGTCTGTCATCATGAGGAACATTCACGTCTCAAAACTTCAATAGGACGGCGGAATCGGAATTAGCTGACATCCTTATACCATTCTCGTCTGTCACCATGAGGAACATTCACGTCTCAAAACTTCAATAGGACGGCAAACTTCCTCGCGTCTCTTGTTGACTTCCATTCACGAACGACGATAACTGGAGACTCCACGAGCGTATATACAGCATCATTATTTTGGAACGCTCCTATAAACCCCTATCATCCTTCCTCAACTCTCCACTAGTGGTGTTTCAATTCAATAACACATCACTAGGTCTTTTTTTTCATTTTTCGAATTTCATTCATTTCTTTAGAATCGTATTCTACAATTCCAAATAAACCACTAGAAAAGAAACAGTCTCTACTCAAAACAATCAGTGTAAGACTGCCAGTACCTCATCGCCGATAAATGTTTATCCAAAACAATAAGACATAAAAGATTAGACGTCACATCAACAGGTAAAATACTTCATTTCAAGTACCGCCCCGAAACACGGGTCAAACTAACTCTTTTTATTATTTGTACACAATTCTAGGACTCCATCGTCGAACTCAGTCAAGATCCAGAAAACAAGTCAAGTCAACATTCACTCTCCCGCGCCGCTTACAAAAACTGGACGGAACCTAAAGCTATTTTCCAAGGGGGTGTTCGGGGGTAAAAACAATAGAGAATGGATTATTCCTGTTAGCGACAGTCTGTCGCTCCTCCCTGCCGGCCGCTCCATGATAAAAGCACCCGCCTCTCTTTTACTGTAGGCTGCTGAAACAGTTCCCATGAATGCTTGTTTACATTCGCGTCATACAGACGCCCGGGACAGCAGGGCCAATTTGTAGCATGTCGTAAGAATACAAAGCCTAATTGCGTGTATAGTACTCTCATAAGATAACGTAACATCGTACGGGTGGCCTTGCTTTCTTTTAACAAAGACCAGACTCGGTGTCTCTAAACACATGATTCTAGGGTATGGGAAAATACGAACACGACTGCCCAATACAATATGTGTGGTCTTTATCTGACAAACATCCCTCCTTGCTATCTACTTTTCGTATTTGAAAACAGGAAGCTACGCCACAATGAAAGTTGAACTTGCTTTGCTTAAAAGAAAAGGAAATAAGAGAAAGAAAAAAAAACTGCTTTTATTATTATTATTATTACAATTACTTTTATTTATTTATATATTTATTAGAAACAGAAAAAGGAGTGCTTTTAAATAAAAGTTAAAGGGAATGAAGGAATTTAATGTAGATTATAAAAAAAGGGTTAAAGCCAACCGTAACAAGATTGCTCCCCTCGGCTAGTTAAAATTTTTTTTTGAGAAAACAATTTTTTTTGAAAGGCAGCTGGGTGCCACAAGGTATGCTGGGACCTCAACACTGAAAAACTGACTCACAAACACAAATCATACTTCGATCCGGGACGGGATCCAGATAATTCACCGCTGAAACACCACCCCGATAGCATATTCCGGATATATACAACCAGAGATCGCACATCCGTAGCAACCATTACCTAAAATACTACCTCAAACATTACTATAAAAGAGTATAACCACAGGAGGGACCACAAGGCTGATGTTACCACTAAAATGAAAAAGATACCTTCTGCACCTGTAAAAGAACACATGTTCCACTAGGACTGTGAAACCTCACCTCCCTATTACTGTCATTCCTAAGCATAACTGCATCCTACCTGAAATTTCTGGTAACAGAACTGTAAACAATACATAAATTGAATTTTGAGAGGAAAAAAAATAAACCGAAAAAGAAGGAAGTGCCCACTGATTAAGGTTCTTTACACTGCGTATATACATAAATTCAATAATTGGCATCACAGTATAATACAACACTATATATTAATGTAAAAAGTACTAGTAATATTATAGTTATAACACTGTACTTGCAATGCATGTCCTTGTTTAAAACACACATTAACTCTACCATACAAAAATACACAAGAGCAACTGGTGACACAAAAATAAAAATATATACATACTGTAAGACACATATTATGGTATCACAGACCATGTTATAGAATCACGTACACATTTATACGTGAATTTATGTTTGTATTCGAAGAAAGTCCTTTGATTCGGGATACTATGTAGATTTTACAAATGCACGTACAGGCAATGTGCAAGGGAAAGAGTATCTCTGCCTCTGTGCTACTTATAGCAAAAGCCCGAAACTGATTTTAAAACAACAGGGAAAACATTCCACAAAAAATTACAACAGGGGTGGTGAAGTATATCACCAGGAATGAAAACATACATTCCACAAAAATAGGAAGTAAAATTAAGAAAATACTTAATTTTAGTAATTTAAGCCATACACAACAACATCCAGGCATGTACATGAGACAGTATGTACAAGATAAAGGAAAAAAAAATATAGGGTCCACACTCCTTAAAGTTTAAGTTCAAATAAAACCACAAACTGTATAGTAAATAATAAATCTATCTAGGTAAAATGCAGAAATTAAAGTAAACACATACTTAAAAAGTTATATACAAAACACTGATGCATTAAAAAAAACTGAACCAAACAGATCTACCTCGGCAAAAGGGCATACAAAACATAACATCCTAAAAAAATTTAAAGTAACGAAAATTACATTCGTTTTTTGCAAAAATACACCCAAAATCTACGAAAATGGGGTGCGGACGGGTATATACCACATAATCTATCATAAAACAGACGAAACTTGCAGGTAAAAGCATAAAAAGGGTTCAAAATGCATATATGAAAGTATCAAAACACAACCAAAACAAACCTTTAATATGCTAAAAAAAACTAAGTTCCGTTTTAAAATGCCAAAAAAAATAATAAAGTATACATACACATTAACTAAACTACAAATAAATACAAATAAACAAGGTAAAATTGAATAAAAATGCACGACTAACGAAAAAGGTAGTTAGTATTTATAATTCGGACGGTCTCTTCTATTTCGTAGCGAATAGTCGGTTCTAGAAATCGATACTGATCGACTACCTCTATTCGATTTAGCAGCTGAACGAATCGATGAATGAGACCTGCGCGAATCGCTGTGCGCAGCAGCTGAACTGCTTACTGCTGTGGCTGAATTTTCACTTACGCTCATCGTGTTGCTTTCTGTCGTTGCCGAATTTTCATTTACTTTCATCACGTTGCTATCTGCCGTTTCTGAGATTTCTCTCTCGCTATTTTCTGCCGCTGTTACCGCCGGAGACACGGGAGGTGGGGGAGAGGGATTCATGATTTCAGTCTTGTCGCTGTCTGTTTCCTCCATTTCCGGCGTTACCGGAGTTTCGTTATTGTTGACGTTCACTTCTGCTGGTGCGCGGTTATTACCATATGGTGCCCAGGGAATGAATCGGTGACGCCTGCATCTGCGTACAGGAGGATAATTGCACGATTGTTGTGGTGAATCGATGGTCACGTTTTCAGTCGATCCCAGGCTAATTGTTTGTTTTGGTTCACTGGACCAGATGGGGAGTCTGTCTTTGAAAGAAGACAACCTGTCAACATGGACAACCTGACAATTTTTGGGATTAGCAACTAGCGCTATTTTAAAATTAACTTCATTTAGCTTCTCAATTATAGTAAAAGGACCATTATTTTGTTTGCTTAATTTTTTTGTATTACCAGGGGCGACTGTGGGTGTAAATAACCACACAAGATCTCCTATTTTAAAACTTTTATCAACAGCTGTCTTTTCACGGTATTTTTCCTGCTGCTCAGAAACTTTAATTAAATTACTATGTACCTCAGTGTATACTTTTTGAAGAGCTGGGATTAAGAGTTCGCAAAAAGAGGGTGCATCATTATAATTAAAAGAAGGTGGTTGAGAAAAGAGATTATATGGTAGATTCATATTTCTGCCATACATAACTGCAGCTGGGCTAAGTTTAGTTGAAGAGTGGACAGCTTAACGCATAGCTAGTAGCGCAAATTTGAGTTTAGTGTCCCAGTCAGATTGATTTTGATTGACTATGTGACAAAGTGCATTTTTAAGAGTACGATTCTGTCTCTCCACTTGCGAGTTGCCAGCCGGGTGATAAGATGAGGTCTTAATATGTTTAATACCAAACATTTTATACACGTGTTCAATCGCATCTGAAATTAGATTCTTCGCATTATCCGTCGTAATAAAACAGGGAGCTCCGTAGCGTGAGATGAAATCAGCTAAAGTGTCCGTAATGACATCTGAAGTGGTTGAACTAACCGCATATGCTTCTGGCCATTTAGTGAATGCATCTATATATGCGACTATATACTTATTTCCCGAAAAAGTTTGCGGCAAGGGTCCAATGAGATCTAAATGTACCTTGTTCATGGGAAACTGGGGGGTCGGCATACGTTGCAGAGGGGCGAGCTGGTTTGCTCTATAAGCTCTTTTCTGCTGGCAACTAATACATGACTCCACTAGATGCTTGACATCTGACGACATTCCTGGCCAATAAAAGTGCTCACGAATGCGATCAATGGTCTTTTGAAAGGCTTGATGACAAGCCGCTAGGGACTCATGTGTTAGTGCAAAAACTTGAGTAACCAATTCTTTTGGCACGACTAACTTTAGAGATTTATTCAAAATAGCTGACTCCCTTGTATCCTCACAAACTAAAATGTCATCTCTAAAAAAAAATTTCATGTATTTAGGAGCAATTTCTACACCTTGGTCTAGTTTTCTTGCAATCTCGCAGCATTTCTTGTCTGATTTTTGCAATTCACCAATTTTTTCAAGTAGATTGGAATGAGGCATAAAAGTAACTTCCTTTTCGACTTGTATACAAAAATTACAATTAACAGTATCATTGGAGTTATCATTGTTGACATACCTCGAAAGGAAATCTGCGACACTGTTACACTTACCTTTAACAAACTTGATTGTAAAATTAAAGTCTGAGAGAGTGCAGATCCATTTAGCCATGCGTGATGTAGGGTCGTGAATTTTTAACATAAATGTTAGAGGCGCATGGTCTGTATAGATGAAAAAATGGGTATTAGTAATGTAACATTTAAAGTGGGCAGTTGCCCAAACTAAAGCTAGTAATTCCCTTTCAGTGGTGGAGTAGCGGGTCTCAGCATCTTTCAATTTTCTGCTGGCAAAGGCAACAGGATGGAGCATGTTATTTTCATCTAATTGTGATAACACTGCCCCTAATGCTTCGCCACTGGCATCACTATATAAGTGGAATTCTTTCTCAAAATCAGGGAGTGCAAGACATGGTTTTGAAATAAGAGCCATTTTAAGGTCTTCAAATTCTTTCTGTGCATCTTCATCCCACGAAAATTTTCCTGTCTCTTTAGTTAGATTGATTAAATTTTTGGCCCTCTTAGTAAAATCTGGTATAAATCTCTTATAAAAAGATAGAGTTCCAATAAAGGACCTAACAACCTTTCGGGTAGTTGGAGGTTTAAAATTTTCAATTACCGCAATATTTTTATTAATAGGTGACACTTGGCCACTACAAATCTCAAAACCTAGATATTGTATTTTATTTGAAAGGAAAGTGCATTTATTGGGCTTAAGTTTCAGTTTATGCAGTCTTAACCTATCAAAGACCATGCTAAGCTTCTCAAAATGAGAATTTACATCACAGGAGGCAATTACAATGTCGTCGATATAAACAAGAATTCCAAGATTGCCTAAATCACCGAAAATAGCATTCATAAGTCTCTGGAAGCTGTTACCTGAATTTGAGAGCCCAAAACAGTTACGGGTCCACTCAAAAAGTCCCTTGTGGGTGATTATTGCAGTTTTATGCCTATCCTCTGGGCGAATAACCTGTTGAAAAAAACCACTAGTTAAATCTAGCGTTGAAAAAAATTTAGCCCCACTTAAAGCATCAACAGAGTCGGGGATGTTAGAAATTGGATAAGCATCTTTAACAAGATTTTTATTTAATCTTCTGTAATCAACAGCAAGTCGATAGGGAAGGTCTGATTTCCGAACCAGAATAACCGGAGAAGCAAATTCCGACATGGAAGGTGAAATTATGTCCACCTGTAACAAAGTATTAAGTTGGTCTTCCATTTCTTGACGTAGTTTGTAGGGGACTCTATAAGCTTTGCCTTTTACTGGTTTATTTGAAGTTAAGTTAATTTCATGAGGGATTGTATCACAGCCGGGTAAATCTAAGACCGATGCTGCAAATACATCTTTGTTTTTGTCTAGAAAATTTTGCATTTTAAGTTTTAATGGGGGTTCTAAATGATCTAAATTAATTTCAGAGCTCCAAGTGAGATCAGTGTGATCAAAGTCACCAATTGGAGGGGCCAAATTTACATTACAAGTAAGGTTATTTTCAGTTACGGGTACATTTGATTTGTCTACACATTTTTGAATTTTGGCAACAAAGGTTCCTTTATTTAAATGAATACTATTGTCTGAAAAATTTGCAAATGAGATATATAGGCCATGTTCTTTAGTGCAAATGGCTCTGGAGGTAAGGAGACCTTGATTTAAATTTTTCGCCAAAGGTTCTAACATAACAATATCATTTTCCTTAATAAAATTTTCCTTATAACTTTTAACCTGGGCTAACATTTTTGACTGCGGGGGACTTGAAATTTTACTACATAACACAGCGAAACTTATACTTTTATTTTTATTGGTTTTATCACTACTGCTATCTTCATTTCTCTCCTCCTCGACTTCAGGTACCTTATCCTCTATACTTACCAAATCTTCACTTTCCTCAATATTACAAATTTCAGTAGTATCTTCAGCTAAATTACCCTGGGTTAACTGACTCGCTGCTGATAGATTATTGTCGACATTTTGAATACTTGAAAAATTTGCAGTATTATTACCCTCAGAGTTACCGCCTGATATTGTTTGCATGCAAAAGTTCTGCGCAACACTTTTAACTTCCTTATCTGACTCAGTTTGAATGATTATCTCAACATCTTTTCCCATATTACTCAACTGCGGGTCCTGAACTACCATATTTTCACTACTATGATTCCCATTTTCAACACTGACTGAGTCATGAACATTAATACATGCAAAACTTTCAGGGGGACTATTGGCATTACTACTTTTTGTATTTTCCTCTACTTTGTTGACACATTTTATATTTACAGAATTATTTTCAACAATATCATTATTCACACAATTATTATTAGAATTTACACTATATACAGAATTAGAAATATTTACAGAATTAGTAGCAAGGCAAGTATTAGACCCTGAAGAAGTATTACTTGGGGTTTCTAAGCTTTGTTTACTTTGTCCTGCTACTGGCACTTTAAGAGCGACAGCATTAATATCACAATTTATATTTGCCCGGTACTCTTTCAAAAATGGCATTCCCAAAATCACATTAAATTCCTCAGCTAATTTTCCTTCAACTACATAGAATTCAGCTTGACACTGAATATTATCAAAAATAAAATTTAAAAATATCTTCCTATTTAGGTGCACTTTCTCACCGGTGACAGTCATAATGGGGGTATTGCAATTCTCCGTCTCAAAATTCTCTAAACAGTTAACATCAGTACCACTCAGAAGGTTGATTGCTGAACCCGTGTCACATAATGCATTCAGGCAAACTTTATTTATGTAAATTCTTGCAGTCGGTAAGGTATATGACTGGGGGTGAAAAACGCTATACACAGCTGGGGGGTCCAGGGGCCTATTGGGGATCGACTTGACCACATCTGATCCGGCCACTAATAGTTTAAAGGTTCATTTACACTATTTGCTATTGGGGTGTTATTTACCGCCTGCTCCTCATTTCTGTTCGCAGCTGTATTCCTGTTGTTTTGGTAAGAACCACCTCTTCTTCCCCTGTATCCACCTCGCTGATTATGGTTGCCTCTAGGATTTTCACTTCTGTTTCTATAATTTTGCACACGGCTTCTGAAATTTTGACCACCTCCCCTTCTAAAATTATAGTCGACAAACTTTAGTGGACAATCTCTGCCATAGTGGCCCTGTACGGAACACCTATAGCAGGTTACGGGTCTTACTTCCTGGTTTTTCTCCTATACATCCCGAGCCCTAAGATCAACTAAACTATCTATCTTAGCTGCTAATACATCAATTTGTGACTTTAGTTGGTCTATCTCCTTCTTTGGTGCTTCTTGCTGAAAAACAGCAGCACTGGGTAGGTTTTGGGTCAAATTAGGGTTGAGAATTTCCTCGCGGTGGTTGTAAAAAGGGTTAATGCTCTTATAAGCTTTTTCTTCCAGAAGTGCAATTTTGAGAATTTCTTCTGGGGATTGCGGGTTTCTCGCAATTACCCCCTTTCGCACTTCTGGTGTAAGATTGCTCAAAAGCATGGAGTGGAGTAGAGCCGTTCGGCTTTTATCGACTACTTCACCCTGGATACCTTCCATTACAAGGGCTCTTAATGACATATCATAGGCCTTGTCATAAAACTCCTGAACACTCATATTGGGTGGCTGTTTAAAATTTAAAAAATGACTGAGTGCAACATCTGGTGTGGCTTGTGAAGTATAACTCTCTTTTAAGATTTTTAAAAGTTCCTCAGATGTTTTCGCTTTGTGAATTTTTATCCGCCTAGATGCAGCTCCTGAAAGTCTAGCAAGTAAAACAAACTTCTTTTCCTCCTCAGTCCAGTCGAATAATTTTGAAAAACTCTCAAATTTCTCAGAAAAATCTGAGAAGCAGACTGAGCTGGCCTCTCCATTGAATGGGGGAATGTTAGACAAATTGTCCACTAATGCATTTTTTCGCTGAATAGTGGCAATTGCCTCTGAATGTTTATCAGCCATGGTTAGAGTTAGAACATGACAAACAGACCCAAAAAAAGGAAAATTGGGGGGGGGGGGGCAACTTAAAAATGATAACAAGAGAGGAAAAGAAAAAACCCTTACAAATACACAAAACTTAAGTACAGGATTATGATTTTAGTAAATGAGATAAAGTTATGCATACGAAACATAATTTTGACTGGGAATTGTAACTAATAGCACAGAGAGAGAGCCTAGACCTCTTTTTACACTTGAACATATAAATAAAAATTTAATTGCAAAAACACCCAGTTGCTCTTTGATATATAAATACATACAAGTAAACAATAATAAATAACCCAGAGACCGAATTGTTACGGCTCCATTTGTTGTGGAGTTTTCTTGGATGTTCTTTCAGAATAATTGACTTAATTTATAAGGTTCATTTACTACTCATTCTTCATTTGACAATTAACTAATTTAAAAACAAGTATACTCTTATTAACTCCACTGAAATCTGTTGCCATGGAAAAGGGAGTAAATTACATTAAACTTAACAAAATATCAAAACTTAAAAAAAACGAATAAATTAATACAACAAGACATTTTTGAACTCACCATTTTAGAATAATACTAAATGTAGTAAGGGGCAACAGATTTCTAAATCAAGTAGTATACTGAATTGCATAAAGAACACCCAACTCCACTCCAACCCGATCAAGCTCAAATCTCCGTACACAATAAATTAGCAAAATATAAACATCATTGAATTTAGACAATTGGAGAAAACCTGAAATTCCTCCAATATGAGGATAAAAGGGAAAAGAGATAAATTAATAAAATGAGCATATGATGGAATACTAAAAATTAGAATGATAATGGAGATTTGGAGCAAGATCAGATCGGTTAACCGAAGGTCGTATAGTGGCATAACAAAAACTGAATACTTTTTTTTTTTTTTTTTTTTTTTTTTAATAAACATTTTGATGTTTATTTTGGATAACAATATTTCTGAGAGAGGAGAGTTAAAGCTTACTTTAAACAATTATGAAATTAAATTTAATATTACCTTTTCATCATTTATTAAATTCTCCCTCATTAAAACAAGATAAAAAGAACAATAAATGAATGACTTTAATTAAATCTCAATTAATGTTCATCAAAATACTGACTGCGAAATTTAAATTCCAGAAATTTAAACATTTAATTTAGAAGAGTATTATTCTCCATCTCTCTTCTTGCTCATTGAAAGACCAATCTCTCATATTTATTCACTGTAGACACTTTAATACCTGTTATTTAAGGATTACTGCAAAAGGAACATACCAGTTTTAAGAATAAACAGATCTTTTATTTAAATACTTAAAGTTATAAAAACAACGTAGTTTCTTAAAATTATTACAATAACACAATCTAAACGTTGATCAGTAATATTGGGATTAACTATTTAAATGTATTTTAAACCAAACAACACATTTCTAAAATTATCACACTATCATGCTTTTAAGACTGATCAACTTTGCGGAGTTCACTTATTATTTAAATTGCAACTAAGCATAGAGAATCTTAAAAAAATAACATTACATCAAAGTTTAAAAGTCCATCAATTATAAAAACATTACCTAATAATAACTTTAAAATACACATATATCATTCTTAAATTCTCCAAGTAGTTGTAGGTAATTTAAAGTGGGAGGACATACATTTATGAAGAAATAAAAATTACTTACAAAGTTGAAAGATTTAACAAACTCATCAGTGGGCAGGCTGGCGACTCTTTTTCTCTTATATTCACACCTTATAAAGTTTCATTCGTCTATAGTCTAAACAAGATAGGAATCGGAATTAGCTGACATCTTTATACTATTCTCGTCTGTCACCATGAGGAACATTCACGTCTCAAAACTTCAATAGGACGGCGGAATCGGAATTAGCTGACATCCTTATACCATTCTCGTCTGTCACCATGAGGAACATTCACGTCTCAAAACTTCAATAGGACGGCAAACTTCCTCGCGTCTCTTGTTGACTTCCATTCACGAACGACGATAACTGGAGACTCCACGAGCGTATATACAGCATCATTATTTTGGAACGCTCCTATAAACCCCTATCATCCTTCCTCAACTCTCCACTAGTGGTGTTTCAATTCAATAACACATCACTAGGTCTTTTTTTCATTTTTCGAATTTCATTCATTTCTTTAGAATCGTATTCTACAATTCCAAATAAACCACTAGAAAAGAAACAGTCTCTACTCAAAACAATCAGTGTAAGACTGCCAGTACCTCATCGCCGATAAATGTTTATCCAAAACAATAAGACATAAAAGATTAGACGTCACATCAACAGGTAAAATACTTCATTTCAAGTACCGCCCCGAAACACGGGTCAAACTAACTCTTTTTATTATTTGTACACAATTCTAGGACTCCATCGTCCAACTCAGTCAAGATCCAGAAAACAAGTCAAGTCAACATTCACTCTCCCGCGCCGCTTACAAAAACTGGACGGAACCTAAAGCTATTTTCCAAGGGGGTGTTCGGGGGTAAAAACAATAGAGAATGGATTATTCCTGTTAGCGACAGTCTGTCGCTCCTCCCTGCCGGCCGCTCCATGATAAAAGCACCCGCCTCTCTTTTACTGTAGGCTGCTGAAACAGTTCCCATGAATGCTTGTTTACATTCGCGTCATACAGACGCCAGGGACAGCAGGGCCAATTTGTAGCATGTCGTAAGAATACAAAGCCTAATTGCGTGTATAGTACTCTCATAAGATAACGTAACATCGTACGGGTGGCCTTGCTTTCTTTTAACAAAGACCAGACTCGGTGTCTCTAAACACATGATTCTAGGGTATGGGAAAATACGAACACGACTGCCCAATACAATATGTGTGGTCTTTATCTGACAAACATCCCTCCTTGCTATCTACTTTTCGTATTTGAAAACAGGAAGCTACGCCACAATGAAAGTTGAAATTGCTTTGCTTAAAAGAAAAGGAAAGAAGAGAAAAAAAAACTGCTTTTATTATTATTATTATTACAATAACTTTTATTTATTTATATATTTATTAGAAACAGAAAAAGGAGTGCTTTTAAATAAAAGTTAAAGTGAATGAAGGAATTTAATGTAGATTATAAAAAAATGGTTAAAGCCAACCGTAACAATTGTATTCCTTCGCAAATGTTCAAACTAGAATCGAATGTTTGAATAAAAAATTTGTATATTGAGTTCTACAAATATAAACTACTGACTGTCTTTCCCTATTTTTCTTCGCAAACATATTTTTATCAAATGAGGATTTTTGTTCTATTCCTCGCAAGTAATTTGATGTTTGTTCGAAATTACGATTACGCAATCATCCTTAACTGGAAAAAGTACGCAGCAAGTGCTTAAAAAGCGAAAGTTGAAGCCAGACGATATTTTTACTCCTATGGAATAACTGAAAATCGGCGAGTAAAAAACTTTTTATTCCCATTACATAATTTTGTCGATATATCTGATATTAGATCCGCAAAAACTAATAAAAAAAGCTTAAAGTCAAATATTACAAAATTTAAGGACAAGGTTAATTCGACTTTAGAAAACGCAGATATAGTCCTTTTACCGGTCAATTCACCACCAACCTTCAACTTCCCGTTCAACTCTCAGTTGAGTAACCCCAGGTTCGCGAATCTAACTGCCGGTTGATATTTCCGAATTCTTCGTTAACTTCAGGGGCATGGTTATTCGACTCTGGGTTAGTCGACGGCAGGTTGAAATGTGTATATCTCACTGGCCAAAGGGATCACATGACGTAGCAATAGTCTTTATCAGTTCTGTCCTCCCTTGAATCAGTTTTCAATAACGAAACAAAACAGAGTATTGAAAGAACATAATTGGAGTGTTTACTTTCTGATAAATAAATTTACAAATAAATTTTGAATTATCATTTTGATTTGGTGATTTAGAAATATTGTCACAGTCATAAAATGCTCATTTTTACAAAATTTTATAGTATTTTTTTTTTAAGTTTTTTGATTAAAGAAAAAAAATAATATATATATATATATATATATATATACACTCAAGAGCCGAAACATTATGACCATCCCCACATTTTGCAATGAATTCACCTGGATGACGTGGAAGGTACGTGATCAGGAGGGAGTGGTATTTAAAAGCTGCTGGAGAGTCTGAGGAATCATTCTTGCGCTTACTTTTGTGTGTGATGGGAAAGGCTGCAGATCTAAGCGACTTTGATAGAGGGCACATTGTAATGGCTCGAAGGCTCGGAATATGCATTTCCGAAACTGCACGACTCGTGGGTTGTTCGCGATCTACAGTTGTTAGTACTTATGAAAAGTGGATGAATGACGGTGAAACCAGCAGTAGACGCCATGGTGTTGGACGTCCACACGTTATCAAAGAAAAAGGACGTCGGAGATTGTCCCGCTCGGTGAAGAAAACCGTCGTCAGACAGTGGCTCAGCTGACAGAATACAATGCCGGTCCAAGTAGAATTGTATCGGAGCACACTGTTCAGCGGACACTGTTGGATATGGGGTTACGCAGCAGACGTCCCACTCGTGTGCCTCTGTTGACCAAGCGTCATAGCCAACTACGCCTACGCTGGGTCCGGTAACATCGCGACTGGACCATGGATCAATGGAAGAGAGTTACCTGGTCAGATGAATCACGCTTTGTCATTCATCACGCCGATGGTCGTGCCAGGGTACGCCGTCTTCCAGGCCAATCGTTGTTCCCTCAATGTACAGCAGGTCATACAATGGCTGGTGGTGGCGTTATTATGCTTTGGGGGACGTTCTCATGGGCATCTCTGGGACCCGTGGTTGTGGTACAGCAGACCATAAACGCTAAGGAGTATCTGAACATCATTGCGGACCAGTTACACCCTTACATGGCGTCTGTCTTCCCAACTGGAAATGGAGTCTTCAATCAGGACAACGCTCCGTGTCACAAGGCTCGAATTGTGTTGGAGTGGTTCCAGGAACATAATGCTAAATTCCAGTTAATGTCCTGGCCGCCTAACTCACCGGATCTCAATCCGATAGAACACATTTGGGATGTCATGGAACGGCAGCTCAGGGTTCAAATACCACCAAGTCGCAATATCTCGGATTTGCGCGAACGTTGCTTAAACATCTGTTACAATCTGTCTCCGGCCATCTACCAAGGACTTGTGGCGTCCATGCCAAGGCGGGTTGCAGCTGCGTTGTGGGCCAAACGTGGGCCAACTCGTTATTGACAGGTGGTCATAATGTTTTGGCTCTTGAGTGTATATTATCTACGTTTAATAAACAATTTTATGACCAGGCTAACACTAATAGGTGGAATAAAAGCAAATAGCGAGCTGGATTTATTTATTTTGCAAGAATATTATATAAAAAGATATTTTCATATATTTCTAATGTATGTTTTTTATTTAACTAAAATAATTGATTACAGATTCAATTAAATTATCTTGGATGAAATTGCATGTTTGGTAGCATTTATCCCTTATACGAGACCCAAAAAAGTGTTTTTTTATGTGTAAATTATTATAATTAATATATATATATATATATTTAATTTCATATATAATAATTTTAGAAGCTGTTTGAAAAAATTCTCGTGAACTGCGAAAATTTTCAAATAATTATACTTAAAAATGTTTCTTTCAAACAAAAATAATTATTTTTAACTAACAAGTCTTTTTTTTTTTCTTTTTAATTACTTGATTAAAGGGAAATATATATATATATATATATATATATATATATATATATATATATATATATATATATATATATATATATATATATATATATTATCTAAGTTTAATAAACAATTTTATGTCCAGGCTAACAGTAATAAGTGGCATAAAAGCAAATAACGAGCTATGCTTATTTTGAAAAAATATTATATATAAAAAAAACATTTTCATATATTTATTTCTAATATATATATTTTTTATTTAACTAAAATAATTGATTACAGATTCAATTAATTTATCTCGGATAAAATTGTATGCTTGGTAGTCTTTATCTCTTATACCAGATGTAAGAAAGTTTTTTTTTTAAATTTCATGTGTAAATTATAATAATATATATATATATATATATATATATATATATATATATATTAATTCCTTGTATAATAATTTTAGAAGCTGTTTGAAAAAATTCTCGTAAAGTGCGAAAAGTTTCAAGAAATCCTCTGAAAAATGTTTCTTTCAAACAAAAATAATTATTTTTAACTAACAAGTATATATTAGTTCAAATTATTTATCTACTATAAATGGATAAACATACGCGATATTTTAACAGAAAATTCCGTCTTCTATGATTTTATTCTTTAAACAAACATGAAGTGTAGGAGTAAATCTGAAAAAAAAAAAAAAACCAAGCTTTTCTTTATTTTTCAAAATAAAAAAAAATTGAATCATACAACAATATTTGAGGTGTAAGAACATTTGAGTTTGAATTCGATAGATGGCGCTACCAAATATTCACAGTAATTATTTTAAGCCTTGAAAACTTTGTCAAAAATCACTATAATCTTGACATCACAGATTTGAAATATCCTAAAAGGGCTAAGAATTAAAAGTAACACATTCATTCACATTCATTTTTTTTTAATTAACATTTCGTTTGCTTATTGCATCACAAATAGCGTTTATTACAAAATAAACTTCAAACCCCTATTCAAAGCGACCGCCATCTTTGTTTCAACTGCACATGCGCGCGTCGACTAAAGATGCGTTTTCACTGGTCGACCCAAGGCCTAACTTACCCAACTTTCGACCTAAACCCAAGATTTTAGGCAGTTAGGTAGCGATTTTGAAGGTTTGATCAGTACTCAATCCTAAGCCCATCTAACCCAAGCTCAGCCAATTAGAAAAGAGCTTTTTCATACATAATGGCGGCGGATAAATATTTATTTTGGAATTATTCAGCTTTTGAAAAAAGAAATTCAATTTTTTGTGATTGAAGCAAAATAGTGAGTTTTCTTAACAAATTTATATCTTTTATTAATGTCTTTCCGTTTAGTAAATAGCAATCCAGTATAGATTTATTGTTGCACTTATTTTGTACGATAAATATCTCTGTTTTTGGTAATGAATCAGATGCTTTTTATTAATATTAAAATACTAAATATATAGTTCGTTTAAGGATTTCGTTTCTGATGTAATAATGGATACATAAAGTGCAGTTCTCAAAATTATTTTATTATGATTGAATGTTAGCAATAAAAAAAAAGTAAATAAAAATATTATATATCATGATTATGGATATTTCTCTCTCATAATGAATTAAATATACTTGTTTCATTGATTTTAATTTATTATATATCCTTATTTGATAATGTGTTTTTCGGTAATTTAGAATTAAATTTCTCTTTTCTCATTTAAAATAATTATAAGTATTAATAAAGATTTGTTTACTGTAGCCCAGCCCATTGATATTTAAATTGAAAATTAGTTAAAGACAAACGTCAATCCAGTTTTGTTAATACTTGAACATTCATGTTTATTCAAGCATGTAAACAAACTTTCTCTAAATTAAATAAGACAGTGTATTTTGTATTATCATGTTCTCTTTTAAAGGTGAAATATGTATTACTAATTTCAAAACAGTTTGCCTTTTCAGAGATTTACTTGTTAGCTTTGTTATATAAAGAAAACTCTGCTGTTCTGTTGTTTAATTTTTCTTTTTTTATGCATTTCAGCTGCAGATGTACTATATTTGAGTTTAATCTTTTTTGTTATTCCATTCATGCTGAAACTTTTATGAAGATTTAAAACTTTGTATAAAATTTAATTCAATTGCAATCATATACAACTTTTTTAAATAGACATCTCTAAGAATTGGCACACATTATCATGTATGATGTGTTATTAATTGAGCAATGTTTTCATGTGATATTTCAATTCGAATGGCATTTAACTTTTATTTCACCATAGTTTAATCCACAAATCCTGTAACTTTGATCAGAATTAATGCTCTTTTTGTGTAAAAAATATTCTGTATTCTCTAAGTGAGGAGTAACGAATCTGAGAGTTATCCCATTGAATTTGTTATATGTACTTTATTTGGTCAACAAGAAAGCAGCAGGTTTAATATTATAAACAAGTTATTAGATTTGGATTCTTTGATTACTCTTCAGTCTTATTATTTTCTTAATTATGAATGTAGAAAAAAGGAGAAATTTAGTTCCAAGTCTGTGTTTATCTTTTTCTTTAGGAAAATTTTAAGAATTAGATTGGAAATAAACAAACATTTATAAGGCATGTAACTTTAAAAAATAATGTTTAATAGCATGCCAAGCTTAAATAAACAAACTGGCACATTGCAAATAATGTTTAAAATATTTTTTAATGGTATTCTTTCACAAATTAGCATTAGAATAACAGAAACCACTTTATGATTTAGGTTAGACCTTTTATGTGTACAATAAACTTTGTGTAATGCAAAAAGATTTTAAAGTCCCCATTATAAATAGAGTTATACACTGTCTAAGGTAGAATATTCTTTATGATAGAAAATTTTCTCGGTCCTGGTCGATTCTGTTTTAGACGTAGTTTGCTGTATTTCATTTAGTCTTATGTAACATTTTCTACTGCATATAGTTTTATATTTATATTGTATCAGTTATAAGATGATCGTTATATCCTGATAAATGTTATTGAGTCAGTTTAGGTTTCTACTATATTTTAATAAGGAAAACAAAATTTAGTGAATATTCTAGTGATAATTTTTTTAAACTGATACAGTGTTGCATTATGCAACATCTGTTATTTGAAATTTTATGCTTGTGTAATGATGTCTGAGAGATAGATGGTAAAATTCATTATCTGCAGATTGACAGTAGTGCTGTGAACTTACCAATATGAAAAAACAAATCCATTAATTTTTAGATGTTTAAAGATAATTAAATATTGTTTTAATAATAGATTAGGAAACCATTTTATGATTTATCATTAATATTTAAAAGTGAATTTTTTTTGAGTGAGTCAATTTTAAATAAAAAACTGTAAAATATAAAGGCACAGATGTCATATATGCACCACATTGGCGCAATTTTTTTCCTCCGCCAATTTGGCAAAAACTTTGTCACAAATAGCATGCAGTAATAGCACGTGATCTTTTATTTCAATGTAAAAATAAAATAACGTTAATATACATTATAACGTTAGTGTTATAAACGTTAACATACATTATAACATTAATATTCAAAAACAAAGTTTTTGACAAATTGCTGGGGGGGGGAAGGGGGGAGGAATCACGCTAATGTGGTGCATATTGATTGATATACATATTAAAAATAATTTATAGAATTGAAATAAAAAATAAAAGCAAATAAACAAATATTTATTTTATTCGCCAAGTTGGCGGGAAAAAATTCGTGCCAATGGTGGTGCGCATATGACATCTGTGCCAATATAAATATATATTTTATGACATTTTTAACTTAATGAACAATATTTTGGAAAAGCTCACAAATTATCATTATCTATACTTCATATGGTGTATATTATTAAACTGAAAATTTTATAAAATATTTCTAGCCTAATTTTTACTTCAACCAAACTTTTAAAATCTGAAATCTTCTCTCTTTTTAGAGCCAATTTTGCTGTTGTATCCTGGACAACTGTAGTTGTGATTAACAATGTGATTGAAGGAATTGGGTTCACCCACATATGAAATTTATTTCACGAGATACCACATGGCTTGATTGGCATTTATCTTTTATCTACGGACCTCCAAGTGAGAGGACTCTCCACACCGCTACTTTTTTGTGCAAGTCTGTAGCACTGACATGGCATTCCCAAGAGCCATCCTCGGAAGAATTGACCTCATCTGATGCTACCTAGCTGCCATTCTCTGGTGAAAACTACTGCTGCATTGTGGCATAGTTGAATAAATATTGCTTGGTGTATATTGATGCTTAATTTGAACTGTATACACCAGCAATGCTTTTTCGACTGTAAAATGGGAAAAGCTGTGTTCACCAGCCAACTGATCTAGCAGGGAGAAAGCTTTACCAAAAGTAAGCGTTTATTGTTATTGTAATAATTTATCCCATTTTTATTAATATTCCGTAAGACGTTTATGATACTTAATAAAAAAGGTTGTATTAAAATTTGGGACATAACTTATGGGGCTTCAGTCCGTGTTGTCCTTTCTTAAATCTGTTTAGGGGGACACTCAGTTTGAAACAAGAAAATCGCCATTTGGGCAGTCTGTAATTTCTATCCAGAGTATTTTATAATTATCAAAAAATTAATTAAAATGTAATAAAATATTTAATATGGTATTTCCTTGATATAGATAGCGGCGACTAAAATGTATCGCCAAGTTATATTACATATATGACATTAAAATCATATTGACATTTTATGATGTATATATGATATTTTAGACATAAATATTATGAAAAAAAAAATATGTATATATATTATAGGTGCAGATTCACGGTCGCCAGTCGCCACGTGGCGACTAAATTTTTTGCTGTGGCCACTAACTTTCGGTGTTTAAGTCGCCATGTGATTTAAAAGCAATCAATTTCTGGTATTCCCAGTCTCCATCGTGAAATGTTGATTTTTTTAAGATTAAGACCAAAACACATAATAAACATTATTATTATCTTTTAATAACATTTCAGAATGATCTATTTAACACAGCAAACTATTAAATATATTCGAATAGCAATGTTATTCGTAACAGTTTGAATCTGATAATTTTACATAGACTGTGATTTAATATATATATATATATATATATATATATATAAACAAATGTTTGAAGTGTGTTTTGATTTTTATAGTGCAAAATAATCTCACAAATTCAAATTTTCTTTCATATATACCTTTGTCTGGCAAAATCAAAATAAGAAATATTGTTTTTCTGATATTCCCCGCTTATCATGATTGCTTAGCTTATACATATTTTTTTTAAACCGTTTCTTGCCCAACTTTATCTTCTGACTGTACATGATTTAAGATTTAATTAATATTAAAATTTTTTTGTACATGTGTTTATATTAAATAAATTACTTTGAATAAATTACTTTTAAAAACACTTTGAATTCCTGAGTTTTTTACCCCATATAAACACTATTGTTTTTATGCGTTTGTTTTACAATTGTGGCCACTGGATTTTTTGGGTTTAGGAGCCAGTGACTCCTTCCAAATTTTGGGAATCTGCACCTATAATATATATATTGGGTACATTTAGGATATACATATATACAGTATACTTCCTCAAATCCACACCCTAAAATCTGCAAATTCTTAAAATCTGCACATCGTTCCTGATGTAAACAATGAAATTTACAATTAAGATGTAAGTGTAAAATTTTAGTTTTTTAAAAATTTTATATCATTCTGTACACATTTTAATATGTAATTCTGTTTGATATGATTCAACTCGTGTTTTCTCATGAAGAAAGTATAAATTTATTTCTGAAAAAATTCTAGATACTGCTGATATCAATGGCGATTGCAATATTTTTTTTTTTTTTTTTAACCAAATAATTTTTGTATAATCAAGCTTTTTTGGTTATTAAGCACGGCTGAACATGAAAGAAAACTTTGTTATTTTAAGATTTTTATGTGAATTATTAGTGTACATTTATAAGGTGAGTTTCACTGAATAATCTCTCTATATTAAAAAAAAGTAACCACCGCTGCCGCCGCTGTCAATTAAGATTTTGTGCCTTGAAGTCTTTCTGGACTAATATCTAGAAAACTATTGCATGTAAAATTTTAAAAATTGGTAGTTTTATAAAGAAATGTTCGATAAACACGCTGAAGCAAACAGTTTTTAAATCGAAGAATTATTTTAAGAGATATTTAAAATCAAAGTTCGTCAAAACAGTTTTTTGAAAAAAGTTTTATAGGAACGAAAACTATCCGCAGGAATTTAACCATAATTTGTAAGGATATAGTTGACAAGTTTGCGGAGTGCAGACTGCAATCACTTTTTTAATTTGAGTAATTTTTTCAGGTTATATTTCAATTTTTTATTCAAAATTTTCATTATTTTAACGAAGATTTATTTCATATTTCATAAATTCCATTATTTGAACCGTTGCCAATTTTTTATTCAAAATTTTCATTATTTTGACGAAGATTTATTTCATATTTCATAAATTCCATTATTTGAACCGTTGCCAATTTGTAAAATAGCGCACGTAATAAGATTCCCTTTCAATTAAGAAATGTATTTACACGAGACTATTAAAAACAGAAATAAAATTTTAAAATAATATTTAAATGATCACGTGTTAAAAGCAATAAATGTAGAAAATGACGTAATAAAAATATACTTGCGCGTGAATATTACAAAGAGAAATACGAGTAACTAGGGAAATTCACGTCACATTTAAAATGATAAAAAAAAACAATATTTCCAAACAATTTCAATTAATTATTATATTTTCATGAGAGATCAATTTATTTCGACATATCTTTTACCCATTATTGCAAATTTTAAAACAGCGTAAATAATAATATTTCCTTTCCAATGTCAAAATTCTTCTATTTGTTTATTTGGTGTTACAGTTTAACGATAGTTTTTTTTTTTAATGAAAATTGATTGACGGGGTAATGGAGAAGTATCAAAAGACAAATAAGCGTTGAATTAAAAATTCCCCGATGAAAAAACTAACTAGTGTAACGCATCTGATGTCAACTGAAAGTGACGCGACGCCACGATTATGCACGTTTGGCGCTAAATCATATATTTTGGTGACAGTTACAGTTGTAATCTGTTTCAACAGCAGTTGATTCGACCTTAAAATCCCTCAGTCAAAGGAAAATGAATGGAAACCCTGTTACAGCAGATCGCCACTGGTTGTTTAATTGTAATACAATCTTCCGTAATCGTTTTAGAGATGATCAAATCAGAGTGTTTTTAAATCATGCGGTGTCAGAACGGGGGTTGGCGAGCGCAGCTCGTAGGGGGCAGAGCCCCCTAGTTTAAGAAAAAAATATCTCATCATTATCATATTTAATTAAGCATTAATAATTATTTACTTGACCTTTACTTTTATATTTTAAATGTTTTTTAAATTTTCTTAATTTTTTTATTTTATTTTACTGTAAGCATTCATTATAATTTTCAGTGCATTATTAAATTCAAATTATTGTTTAAAAAATGTAAATAAAACAGTGACCAAAAATCTGCAAAATTCTAAAATCTGCATAACCTCTGGTTTTAAGCTACACAGATTTAAGGAAGTCTACTGTATAAGATTGGCAAAATCATTACAACTGTGGGATAATAGTAATTGTGAAGGCCACTATAATGAGGAAGTATCTTTTAAATTTTTTGTCTCCTTAGATTTACACAATGTTTAGGAGAATGCACCCACTCGCCTCCAACACACATCTCACAGAAAAAGCCCATGCATACATTTTTTTGGTCTAATATCTATTGTAATGATAAATTATGTAAAGTGATCAACAATATATTTAGTTTTAAAATTAAAAGCACATTCTGTCAAATTTTCCACACGAATATCGTCTCTTTGCACATGCGCCAACGTTTTTTGAAGGTTTCTCCCCTCAGAAAGGGGAAACCTGATGTATTAGCCCTCACCTGTTTAGCCTAGGATAATTGAAAAGGGTTGATTGCAAACAGATGGAGTCACCTCACCATTGCATTAAGCATAGAACTTCTAATATATTTTTGCTCTGAGATTGAAAGCTGAAGCTTTTTTTTTTAAGAACTCATTGTTCCAATACTAAATATGCATATTTTTCGCAAAATTTTAAAGAGAGCTTGGATAAAGTTATATATTTATATTGGATTGAAATGTCAGAGAGTTCGGAAGATGAGAACAATTTTTTTATTGCTATGTTAAAGGAGCCGACACGAAAACAAACAAAAAAAAAAAGCGAGAAGAAAACATTTATTTTACAACTAGATAACAATATTTTTTCACAAAATTTTTACACAGGCTGTAAAACCGTTTATTTATCACCAATAAAGATTTCAAAGAGTTCGGAGAAAAAGAACTTTTTATTTTAAAACTATGAAACGACCCTATGTAAACAAGAAAATGAGTGCATCACTAAATAAATATTAATATTTTTTCGCCAATTTTTTCATTTTAAAATATAATTTCAGACAAAATTTTAAAGAGAGCTTGGATACAGTTATATTTATAACCGATTGAAATGTCAGAGAGTTTTGAAAATGAAGACTATTCTGTTATTGCTGTTTCCCAAAATTTTTACACGGGTTGTAAAACCGTTTATTTATCACCAATAAAGATTTCAAAGAGTTCAGACAAAAAGAACTTTTTATTTTAAAACTAAGAAACAACCCTACGTAAACAAGAATATGAGCACTTTTATCACTAAATATCAATATTTTTCATTTTAAAATATGTCATACAAAATCTGATTAAAGATATAAAATAATAAAAACTTGATGTTTCTTTTTAAATTTATTATTATGGGCCCGGGCAACGCCAACTAGTATTAATATTTAAAATATACATTGATATAGCCCATTTATCACACAAATCTAAAAAAATAATCAATTTAAGCTTGAAATTAATGCTTTTGTCTGCAAAAAAAAAAAGGGGGGGAAATTTTCCTGCTAAGAAAAATCGAAAAGTTGTGAAATTTTGGCGATATGCATTTTCTGGTAAATTCTAGCAACCTTTTCCCTTTTGCTGGTGGTTCTGACAGAGAAGAGATATTTTTCGTCGAACATGAATAAAACAAAAGTTATATGGTGATGTTATCTCTCAAGTGACCTTAGGGGGTCGTTCAAGTATACCCGTAAGCATATTTTTAGTAATTTTATACCCCGTCCTTCCCTTATCAGAAAAAATAAGCAAATAGTAACCCCCTCCTTTTTTTTTTGCTTATGTATGATTTTGACATTTTGTACGTCAACACTGCCAGGAAAAAACAGTTACCATTAATTTACACTATTAATCTTACAAATTTATATAAATAGGCATATATAGGGGTTGTGGTATCAAAATAATGCAAAATGGTTTTAATATATTGTTGTTTATCGCATTGAACAATAAAACTTAACAATAGGCCCTAACTTAATTAGTCATCATAACTAAAATTTTTAACAGGAATCTTAGAAATGTTACGTGTTTGAAGTTCCGAGCAGACTACAGAATACTCATTTCCCATCATGTATTTTTTCTTGTTGTTGCTGCGTTGTCTAATGCATTCATAAGAATTGTCATAATCCCCCCCCCCCTCCCCTCGTCTCCCTGTCAGCAAAAATAATCAAACCCTGAACTCCTCCTTACTGCTTATGTAATACTTGAATTGCCCCTTAGCGTTATTTTTAATTTTAAGAATTGTACACTTGAGCAGTCAAAGATGCTTGTTTATAATTTTAAATCATCAGATTATTTTGCTTTGATGGATTTGAATTGGAGCAGGTGTTCAATATTATTGAAATATTTATTTTACGTGAATTTTATAAGTGAATACTGGATATCTAGCAATCAGTGCTTAATTTATGATGGAGCTCAGCTCTGGTACTACTTTGTTTTCAGTGAATACTTAAATATAGCCAGAGCTTATAAATATTGTGCACCACAACTTACCAGGATATTCGTGTATGTTTTATATTGTTGGTTGATAAAAAAATGCTTAGCGAGTAAGATTTTCTGAAATTTTTTTTATAAATGTTTTTGCTATTTGTTCATTCATTAGATTTTACTTTATATATATGCATAGCTGCCAACTAATCCTTATCTGTGTTGCTACTAAATCTGGATAGTAATATTGACCTTATTTAATTGCAAAATTCTGCAATTAAACCATGTCAAGATTAGGCGAAGACTTCTGTTCGGAAATACTGGTAACAAAAAAGTGGAATAGTTGACAGCTATTTATAGACTGAATTTTCTGTAAACCTCAAGCCGAGGACACTAATGTAGAAACATTTGCCTTTTACTTCCGGTAAGTTAACCCTTACTTTTGGCGCCTTTGCTTGGCGAAGTTTGTTTGTTTACAAATTTGATGCTGTCAAATCTATGAAATACACACACTTAACATTCAAGGTTTCGCGAAAAATAGAGTATTTATTTATTTTCATTATTTCTTATTTTATTCTGACTACAATTTAAAAATACAACAACCATAGTTGTATGGAAAAAAAATTATATATTTTAGACACATATATGTAAAGATGCATTCAAAAACTTGTAACATTATTTAGTACGATACACAGTAAATATTTACTATTCTCAAATTATGTTTATTTTTAACTACATTCAAAAATATAAAAACGGGTTTTTATTTATTTATTATTGAAATCAAATACTAAAATATTTTAAAACCTTTGTTAATAAGAAAACAAAATACTTCTTTATGTTTATTCTGTGAATAAATTTGCAGAATTTAGTGTTCACTCTATTTTTTGTGACGCTATTTAGAGCACAAATTAGTATAGTATTAGGTTATATTGTTTGTTATTTAGAGTGAAAAAACTATAAGACTAAGTGATTGACTGCAGCATATTTGATGTAATATCCCTAATTCTTGAAATTTTAATGTTTACACTATAATTTGTTGTTGGTAGTAGAACATTGGAATAGTTTCATGTAAATGAGTGATTTTTTTTTTCATTAGTCTAAATTATTTTTTATTGTGACAATATTGAAAATAAAATATTGATTCACAACCTCATATTATTTGTAATTGAAATCTTCAACAGTTATTTTGATTATTAATTAAAAATTTCCAACTGTACTTTATTTTTAAATTTTACAATTAAACGTTTAAGATATTTTGAATGATGAGGAGAAAAAGTTTAATGTAAACAGTTAAGCTTAATATAATATAAATGCAAGTTTAACAGTTTAAGTTTATTAACATTGTTATTTTTATAACAATCTTTTTAAGCTTATTAAGTTTGGTAAGGATAATTAATTTAAAAAATCTGATTTAACTTTCAAGTGAAAAATCTAAACGAAAGAAATAATATGTTATAAATAAAACAATACAAATAAATGACATATTAAGTTTACATTTAGGAACAAATTAAATATTGTTTACTCTTCTGTATAACTTTTAGTATTGATTTTTAAACAATTTAGATTAATCAAATACTAAGAGAAGCCTTCGTTATTATTTTTTTAATTGGGAACATACATCTGACTTGTGTGATTGATACAAATATCTGCCCCTTCATTATTAATCGTAATTACAAAATAAACAAAAACATATCGCCAATGTAGCACTTTCACGATCGCTAGAAAAGAGCGATAAACCACCATAAACATATCGCCAATGTAACACTTTCACGATCGCTAGAAAAGAGCGATAAACCACCATTTATAGCATCCATGCCACCGAAAATGACTAAATTATGCATTTATTTAAGCAATATTTCATAAAAATTCATATACCTGCCCTATTTTTTCACATTTTAAAGTATTTATGTATATACATTTTAAAAAACAATGATGTAAAACCATTTAAATTTAACGAACTATCACAACAAAAAATCAGAATCTTTGCCAAATGCAATGTTGGCTTTATGTCAGCCTAGCACATGAGATTAATCGTTAAATATTGTTGTTATTACCATTATTCGTATTCTATTAATTTCTTTTGAAATATAGACTTATCATTCATTTTATTTAAAATATGAATTTTTCATTTAAAATACACATATCACATATATTTAAAGTACATTTATTTAAAAGAAGAATAATAATAAATGAAATAATACAAAAAACCAAAATATTTTATTTCAACATCAAGCCATTGTTTCTAATCTAAGCAAGTGAAAAATAAACGGTGCTATAGCTGGAGGGGAAAAAAAGATATTGGCAAGATAATATAATATTGGCCCAGCTAACATAAAAGTACCTTTTTTTGTGATCTATTTGAAAAATCAGTGACTGCTTCTGACAAAAATTGGGACCACTTCACAAAATTATTCTTAATAAAAGAAGTACCTTCACAAAATTATTTTTTTTATAAAAGTGATTTTACATTTAAAAAAGAAAAAAAAATTGTTGGGATTTAAAATGTGTAATTTGCAAACAAAATAAGCTCGCCAAAAAGGTAAACTTAACATATATATATATATATATAAATCAGTTTGAATTTAAGAGTAACTGGATTTGACTTTTTGTTACATCATTTTATTTTTCGCAAAACATAATTAAAAAAAAATACCCATGAGAGAGATGGGAAAAAAAAATCTGCATCAAACTTTGATGTGAAATCAATCATACAGTAAAATTTACAATTTTAAATACATTTAATTTGCATTTTACTGTGAAGACTTTTTTTTTTGTTTTTGTGGGGAGGGGTTGGGTGTGTCACAAAAAGTAGATGTAACTACATTCTATAATTCTACATTGTAGTGATTATATGATAAAACTAGCTGCCAGTGTGATCAACTGATACATGCTATTAGCATGTACCTTGGAGAAGCCTCATGTATAATGACAATCCTGAAAGGTGTTTTAAAATAAATGATAAATATTACTATTTGTTTCAAAAGTATAACTGCACTGGCACAAAAATGATATATGCATGTACAAATAAATTGTATATAGCACTGAAGTAAATATCAAAAACATATTTAGACTTTTAATTTAACTTGTGAAAAGCAGAAATATAATTTTAGATATACAAGTCATATGCTATAAAAATTATTCTCAGATAAAATGAGCTTTCACTGTATTCTGAGTGACTTCGAAATCTTATGATTTACGATCGTCATTATTAAAAATATATAATGTTTTATTTTTTGAAACCACAAAAAAATTAATAGTTATCATTGATTTATTAACGGAAGATTAATATTTTTGTGTGGCATTATTTAAGACCCTTTAATAGCGAAAACTAGCCAAAACTTTGGATTATTTCCACGCAAAACATTTGTTATTAACAAGACAAGGACAACAAATAATTATTTGTGTATGTTTATAATCATTCACAGCTGATATCGATCCGTAAATATGACGCTTGCGCAGTAAAACTTTGTTCATGATTGGTTAGCGCTAGTGCTTCCCTGTAACCAGTGAAAACGCTCTTAGGTTAAGGTCTTGGGTCGCTGGGATTTTTAGGTAGTTGGGTCGACCAGTGAAAACGCAGCTTGACGTGAGCTCGATACCTTAGTTCAGTTACTCGACTTAACTATGGATTTTCGATCAAATTTCTCCAGGTTGAGTTAGCGGAGAATTGGATTTCAGAATCAACCGAGAGTTACAGCTTAACTCGCCAGTTGAGGTTCAGGGTGAGTTAGCGGGTTAGAGTTTTATAATGCAAAAATACTGTCCTTTGAAAAGGAATTCAATTCAGTATTCGATGCAATATTTGCGGATTGTGATGTTTGTTAAAGATATAGATGAATTTATTAAAGAAAAGGAAAGCATTATTGAAACCATAGATGACATTAATTTAGCCATAAAACGAAAATTATAAGATGTAAATAACTTTGGTGAAACATTAATTGTTTATTTATTAGTGGAGAAGTTGGATAAAAATACACGATGTTGGTGGGAAAGGTCACTTAAAAGAGATGAATTAGGCACTGTTGAACAGTTAACTTCCTTTCTGAAGGAACACGCTCGTACCCTTCAGAATAGCAAACCCCTCAATAAAGATCCAAAACGTGTGTACAATTCTAAGTCTCTAGCTTTATTTTCTGAAGTTCCACACAATTGTTTATTGTGTAAAGGTGATCACATTTTAATGAAGTGCCCACAATTTATAAATTTGTCTGCAAAAAAGAGATTTAACATGGTTAAAATGATAAAAATTATGCTACAATTGTTTATCAGGTTTCCATAACATTAGTCAATGTAAGAGTTCAAATACATGTAATATATGTAGTAAGCGCCATCACACATTGATTCACCTAGAACGCGGTGATGAAAGTTTTGATTCTAGTCAGTCATCAAATCAAAATAGATGAACTCCCAATCTTACCAGTAATTTGTCGCCAACCGCAAACGCATTTCCTCCTAATAATTACCCAGATAGCCAGATGTCTGCCACCACTTTGGGTGCGAATACACAGTCATCTAGCACCACGCATTCAACTATCAACAATACTGTTATGAGTATGACGTCATTTAATAAACAAATACTTCTTTCAATTGAAATAATACATGTGAAAAATGCTAGAGGAGAGTTTGCTCCTCTTAGAGCGTTACCAGATTCAGGTTCGCAAAGTAACTTCATAACTAAGGAATGTACTGAGTTATAATTAAGTTGTTATGGGAAAAAATATAAATGCCTCGGTTTCAGGGTTGAATGATTCAGTTATGAATATAAAAGAAAATGTCATAACCACTATCGCTAATGCAAACAAAAATTTGAGTGACAC
Organism: Maratus michaelseni; assembly: GCA_963931845.1. Taxonomy (NCBI): domain Eukaryota; kingdom Metazoa; phylum Arthropoda; class Arachnida; order Araneae; family Salticidae; genus Maratus; species Maratus michaelseni. Next base: position 25,179,641 of record OZ007600.1, on the reverse strand, counting down.
TTTGCAATTTTTTGTAGTTCCTAAAATAACACGCATAACACCAGTTACATACTTAAATATCCTGCCTCTTCACCAAATGCAACCATTCCAATTAGCAGATCCACACTTTGATAAACCAGGTCCAATACATGTTTTATTATCTAATGAAGTATATTTTAAATTATTGGGAACAAATAAAATAAATATACAAAATTTGATTTTTTAAGAAACTGTATTTGGCTATATCGCCAGTGGTTCTAAGTCTATGCCACAAGAAAGCAATTTTAGTAATTATTGTGGGCTTGTGAAATCTGTGGATGATTTATCAAATATTATGAAGAAATTTTGGGAAGTTGAAGCATTCATGAAACAAAAATAAAAAGTAAGGAAGAACAGTATTGTGAGGATCATTTCATGCGCACTCACACTAGAAGAAATAATGGCAGATATGTTGTACAAATGCCAATTAAACCTGAGGAGCTTGTATGTTTAGGGGAATCAAAGGAAAATGCAAATATAAGATTAAATCATTTATTTAAGCGATTTACGCATAATCCAACCATGAAAATCTTATATGAAGATTTTATTAATGAATATAATACTCTGGGGCACTCAGAAGAAATCTCAATAGAAAAATAACCTTAATTTTGCATATTATTTGCCACATCACGGGGTATACAGACACGACAAACCCAGCACTAAATTAAGGGTCGCGTTCGATGCCAGTGCCGCTACTAGTACTGGGATTTCTTTAAATGGTGTTCTACTAAACGGAGGATTAGTTCAAGATGAACTCTTTGATATCATTTGTAGATTTCGAACATACAAGATCGCTTTCACAGCAGATATCATAAAGATATATCGCCAGATTCTAATTGAAGAAAATCAGAGAGATTTATTACGTATTTTATGGCAATAGAGTGAAGAAGGACCTGTCAAAATCTTTAAATTAAAGACAGTTACCTACGGGGCGTCAAATGCTCCATATCTTGCTACGCGGACATTGAATCAGCTCAGAATTGACGAAAAAGATAATCTCCCGCTAGCTTCACGTTCAGTACTCCAGGATTTCTACGTTGATGATACTGACGTCTACGTACTGACAGGAGCTAATAATTTAATAGAAGCTCAACAATTCCAAACCGAATTGATTCAATTATCGCACGAGGCGGTATGGTTCTCCATAGATGGTGTGCTAACCACCCTGAGATTTTAAAATTCACAACTGATAGCAAAGAATATCCATTCTGTGATCGTAATGAGGATCAGAGCACTAAAACTTTAGAACTCTTATGGAATCCTACTCGTGATACCGTTTCATTTAGCTCATCAATTAAGGATTAAGGAACCAATTATGTTCACGAAAAGAACAGTTGTATCAGATATAGCTAGGATTTACGATCCAATGGGACTGTTAGGGCCTGGAATACCTAAGGCAAAAATTTTCATTAAGAAGCTTTGGTTATTAAAACTTGACTTCCGGACAACGTTAAAAGTGAATGGCAACTCTTTATCTCAACACTTCAATCCATAAACAAATTAACAATCAATCGTTATGTTTTACATGATATAAACTCTGAAATTGAATTACACGGGTTTTCCGATGCATCAGAGCTCGCTTATGGAGCAGCTATTTATCTACGCTGTCTCACAAATTCCAACTCATCTTCAAATTTATTTTGCAGTAAATCGAGGGTTGCACCACTAAAACCCTTGACAGTGCCACGCCCCGAGTTGTACGCAGCTGTATTATTATCACAACTCGTACTGGGTGTCCCAAAAATGACTGATGGATTTTAAAATTCAATAACTAGCAAACAGTGACAGATATTAAAAAAATTCTTGCAGGAGGGTTATGTATGATGTCGGGAGTTTTTTTACTGTGATTCTTGATTTTAGTTCGAATTTCAAAAAATAGATGGCGCTGACAGTGGTTGGCGCTCATTCGAGGCCGAAACAGACGTCACTCAGCATTGATGCGAAGAAAGGAGATTTAGGCTATGGAGTGGATCTCATTCGCCAGTACATGCAATCTTGCTCTTAGGCCCCGATTCTGAACTCATTCGATATGATTTCAATGGAATGCGTTGTTGCCATGGAAACAACAAATTCTTCGACAGTGGAATACAACGTTCAGATCAGGGCATGAATTTAACTAGCAGTATTCAAGTTGCAGGCGGTTTTACATTTATGAATTTTCATTTTCCCGGATTAAATTACTTTTTATGACATGATTTAAAGATTATTTTATTCATCGTATTTTAAAACTACTAGGTGAAATAAACCATTTTCAATAAATAGTGTACACTCTTTTAAAAGTACTCACTAGCAGATTGCGTAGCAAAATAACGAATGAAGATGTGACGAACTCGGTTTCTGTGCAGCTCTCACATACCTGCATTGCCGTCATTTCGCGAAACTAAATTTTCATATTGGTTAGATAAATTTCCCATAAATACTCATAAATGTAAAATAGCCTGCAAACTCGAATACTGCTTGTTAAATTCATGCCCTGATCTGAACGCTGTATTCCACTATCGAAGAATTTGTTGTTTCCATGGCAACAACGCATTTCATTGAAATCATATTAGAATGAGTTCAGAATCGGGGCCTAAGAGCAAGATTGTACTGGCGAATGAGACCCACTCCATAGCCTTAATCTCCTTTCTTCGCATCAATGCTGAGTGACGTCAGTTTCGGCCTCGAATGAGCGCCAACCGCTGTCAGCGCCATCTATTGTTTGAAATTCGAACTAAAATCAAGAATCACAGTAAAAAAACTCCCGACACCATACATAACCCTCCTGCAAGAATTTTTTTCATATCTGTCACCGTTTGCTAGTTATTGAATTTTAAAATCCATCAGTCATTTTTGGGACATCCGGTATCTAAGGTAGAAAATTTGCTGAAGTTAAATATCAGTAAAGTGTATTTATGGTGTGACTCGACCATTATCTTAGAATGGATTCAGACTCCTCCTCATCTACTTAAAACCTTTGTCGCCAACAGAGTTTACAAGGTTCAAGAGCTAACTCAAACATGTCAGTGGAATCATATACGTTCAGAGGACAATCCAGCAGACCTTGTATTCCGGGGATTGAATTTTGACAAGCTAGGTGATTGTGATTTCTGGTGGCACGGTCCTTCTTTCCTTAGGGAGGAAGGCACCACATCCAATATGCGCGGCAATAATCCAATTAATTTGAAGCATGTAGCAGAAGATAATGAATTTACTTCTGAATTAAAACAAAAAACTGATACAACTTGAACATGCCTTGATTCAAATGACTTTTTTGATCATATTTTGAAAATTAGTAATAATTACATTAAAATATTACGTATTGTTAGTTATACTTTCAGATTTTTCTATAATGTGAAAAATCCAGCTCATAGGAGAGTAGGAGGCGTAAGTAAAGAAGAAATTAATGATGCGTAGTTATATTTAATAAAGGAAAACCAAAAGGTGTACTTTAATGAGGATTATAATGCATTGTAAGAAGGTAAGACAATTTCTAATAAAAGTAAATTGCGAATGTTAAGCCCCTTTTTAGATGAAAATAAGGTACTAAGAGTAGGAGGTCGATTAGTTCACGCTGACCTAAATTTCTCTCAAAAACATCAGTATATTATTCCAGCTAAGGGTAAATTGTGTAAAATGATTGCAATTTATTATCACAAGAAATATTTCCATATAGGTCCGTAAGCATTACTATTTCATTTGAGGCAAAATTCTGGACATTACAGGGAAGGAATTTAGCTAGGAAAATAACGCATGAGTGTGTAACGTGTAATAAAAACAATCCGGTAGCTGTGCAACAAATTATGGGTTCGGTACCAACAGAGCGAATACAGCCCAGTGCCCCTTTCAACTATGTGGGTACAGATTTTGGTGGTCCTTTTTTTATAAAGTACAGGGGACAAAGAAAGGGAATTCTTAATAAAGTGTATATGGCAATCTTTGTTTGCTTTATAACTAAAGCAGTGCATCTCGAATTAGTGTCAGAATTGACAACGGATGCCTTTATTGCAACATTAAAAAGGTTCATTAGTAGATATGGAAAAGGCGCAGTAATATTTTCCGATAATGCAAAAAACTTCATTGGCGCAAATGCCGAATTACAGAGACTACATAATTTGCTACGACGACCCGAAGAAGGGTTAGCAAATTATTCGGCAGAAGAAAATATCACTTGGAAATTTATCCCTCGTCGCGCACCTAATTTTGGCGGGTTGAGGGAAGCGGGGATAAAATCGGTAAAATATCACTTGAAACGCGCAGTAGGCAATGCAAAGCTAACATTCGAGGAGTTACTAACCGTAGTTGCTCAAATAGAGTCTATATTAAATTCCCGTCCAATTACTCCAATATCCTCCGAAGTGAATGACCTAGAGGCTTTAACGCCAGGCCATTTCTTAATCGGGAGGCCTGTGGCAGCAATCGTGGAACCAGAATTAATTAATGTAAACGAAAACAGACTTTCTAGATGGTATAGAGTTACTAAATGGGTTCAGTTGATATGGAACCGTTGGCATAGAGATTAGTATTTAATAAGCTTCAACAGCGTTCAAAGTGGCAATTTGAAAAAGCTAATGTAAATGTAAGAACCTTAGTGTTGATCAAGGAAGACGATCTTCCTACAAATAAATATTTACTAGGACGCATTATAAATGTTTATCCAGGTGCAGATGGTAAGGTTAAGGTTAGGGTTGTAGAGATCAAAACTGCAAAGGGAATATTAAAAAGAGGTTTATCCAAAATTGCTTATTGCCACAACAGACCTTTGAAAGTCAATTATTAACTTTAAGGTAAAAAAAAAAAAAAAAAAAAAAAGAAGGGAACATAGAGAAATACTGTACTAATTTGGTCTCTTGTTTAGAACTTCTATATCTATTATTGCTGTATTATAATTTATGTATTTCTTATATTTTTGAAGTATTATGTGCATAGTGTCTGTATATTTGTAATGTTTTAAATAGTAGTGTATATTAATTTCAAAAAGTAATTCTTATTGTGTATAATATAGGTACTTAGTATTATTTTGCTTGTTTGTTGATATCATCAAGATAATGAATAATGCAGCACTTTACATGAAAACTGCAAATCTTCAACAACAACTACGCTTAGTATCTACTGTACTGGATAGTTTTCAAAAAGATAATTTTTGCCTAGGAAAAGTCGTACATACTTGTTCAATTTCACTGGAAGATGGAGTACTTGCTCCATACAAAAATTCAATCCAAAAACGATATAATCAATATATACTTGCTCATGTGATAGCTTATCTAGCTCACCCCAAATATAAAGAGAGAAATTTGTCAAGCACCGAAAAAGAATTAACATTATACTGGCTAAGAAGCGTTAACGGTGATTATGTAATACCATTAATGTCGTTACAAATATCAGATAATGAATATTATCCAAAATCATTGTTACATCCCTGTGTCACTGATGTACTGGCCTCGTCTAAAAGATGAAAAATAATGGTTAAAAAAAGATAAAAATACACTGGTCTTCTGAAGCAAGATTTTTGTTACTATATAGCATCGTTAAATTCATTGCCTGCCAGTTCTACAGCAGTTGACTGTCTTTTTTCCACTTTTGGGCTTGTTCAAAATAAACTTCGTAATAGGTTACAGGTAATCAAAAAACAGAAAAACTAGTTACGTGCTACTAATTATTGAAAAGTGCAAGTGAAAACAAGTAGGTAAGTGTGATCGAAGATCGCTCAAAGGGTTTTGTTTAATATTCAATTCAAAACACTTTATCCTTTCTTTAATAAATTCAAATAAATATCATTTAGCAAAAAAAAAAAAAAAAAAAAAAAAAATATATATATCATGTTTTTTATAAAGTAAAAATTTACCGGTCTATTTTTTCGTTTTTTCGAATATCCAAACCAGCCGATTAGCGGGCGAAGCCCGCTATTATATTCTGTCATAATAATATCCGTCATACGGACTAAATGCAATATTTAAAAAAATAATTTCAAAATTAAACAAATTGCATACCTTCAAAATGTTGAAATATGCGAATATTTCCATAATCGGATTTTTATCACGATTCAATATGTTTCTCAAACTCATATATTTACTATTCTCTATTATTCATATTGATACTCGCTTTGTATTATTTTCAAACGTTTGAAAAATTCGTTAAACTTCGGATATGACGTCAGATTTCAGAATTCTCTAATGACGTGATATTAATCTGCTTTGTGCACATACACATACTCCTTGTATTATTGAGAAATCTTAGACATTTTCCGTTTTATTACCACTATGACGTCAATCAATTTTATTTCATATTTATCTTTTTTTCAATTGGTGAAACTTTTTATTTCATTTTCATTTTTCCCGTGGAAATCGTCTGATAGAAAATTAATTATTGAAGAAAGAATTTCATTGTGGATTTTAAATTTTTGGCATCTGCTATAACGAAAAATGTTTAAATTTAATATGAAAAGGCTGATAGAATTTTGGTTTTTTATCTCTATTTACTAAAATAATACGAATTTTTCAAATTTTAATATTTTGAGCTCTTCACAGCTGGTATTCATCTAAATACACAAAGTTTCAACTCTATTAGTTATATAGTTTTTGAGAATGGCTCTATGACGGACACACAATGGAGCGGGAATAATAGGGTTTCGTGAGATGAACGAAACCCTAAAAATTAGTAAACATCATAAAATTTGAATTTTCGTGTAGTGTAAAAATTTCATGTTATAAAAAGTCAAAAAATATCACTAAAGTTTTTCATTATTCTACTTTATTATGGTGATAATATGGTGTTTATTTTTGTCCATCTGCTTTATTTAATTATCAAAGTATATTATTTTTTTCATATTTAATTGCAGGAAATATGTTTTCGTAGATGTTAAATGTATTTTTCTTTATTACTTTACACAGTTATTTACTTTTTTACAATTATATAACACATTTTTTTTGGTCCATCAATTTCAAGTTAAGGAATACTCACTGTATACGAAAATAATAAATCTAATAAATACTGTATGATAGCCAAGAATAATTTGTGCATGTATGAATATATGTAAAGAAACATTTTACTGTCACATTTTTTTGTTCAAAAAGTAATTAATATTACAAAATGTTGTTTTATTTGATAAAAACTCATTTTCTCCAAAATACCCGGGTTTTTTAAGCAAAAACCCCAGCTCTTTGGGGAAAATTGGTACCTACCCGGACTGTAAATCTGGCAGCCCTGATTTGGATACCTTCTTAACGTGACCCTTCTAGAACATCTTTCGATGAAAATACCATAGATTAAGAAGTTTTCATTAAATAATAAATTTCGTTTGTTATGCGGAAAAACGTAACATTTACAAAGGTTACAAGCAGATCAAAAGTGTTTTCGCAAAATAATTAATCTCGTTACTTATGCGAAAAAACGTAACATAATGTTTTATTACAAGGAGCTTAAAAGTAAAGTAAGGAGGGTTCTTGTATGGTAAAGGCGAAAATAAGTACTCGCCAGTCGCCACACGGCGATTAAACTTGAAAAACTGGCTATTAAAAAGATGGAAAGAACCGGCCAAATGCTGGATTTTCCAATTTTCTTTTTTCCTCAAATTTCGCGATTTTTCTGAACTCGTTCGACGAAATTAATGATTTTCCCACGCCCGTCCGACGATATTCATGATTTTTAAGCAACCGATTGACGAAATTCATGATTTTCCCGCACCCAATCGATGATATTCATGATTTTTACACGAATAAATTCATGTTTTTTAAGCGACCGTTCCACGAAATTCGTGAATTTTATGCGCCCGATCGATAAATTTCATGATTTTTACGCACCTGATCAACGAAATTTATGATTTTTACACGCCGATCGATAAAATTCATGATTTTTAAGCACTGGATCAACGAAATTCGTGATTTTTATGCACCCGATCGATAAAAGTCATGACTTTTATGCACCCGATCGACGAAATTCGTGATTTCTAAGTACCCGATCCACGAAATTCATGATTTGTAAGTTCTCGAATGACGAAATTTGACATTTTTTCCGAAACTAATTGGTGAAATGCCCAAATTTCCTGATGTTTTAGAGATGTTGGCCACTTTTGGTCACAGGTTGTGCATGTGAAATGTATATCATGTTGTGGGTTATTATTTAGTGCATAAACATACCTATTTTATTGCTGTCAAATCTTAATTCTAGACAAATAATTAAAAAAAAAAGATACTTATGTAGTTAGCTACACAAGTACCTAAGCTTATTCTGACTTATGTAGTTAGCTACATAAGCATGTTGTGTATAACTTTGCTGCTAACTTATTTTAAAATTAAAAATAGATTGGAAATTAAGATATCAAGTTTATTCAAAACAATATAAATTAAAATATTTTTATTTAGTACATAAATTACTTGTTTAGTATAAAGTCATATATTTTTTAATTAAATTTTCAGTGACATAATTGTACTTACTGGCTACTAAAGAAATTATTCTCACTAGCCAATGACGGGCTACTACTACAAAAAAAAAGACCTACCAGCCAATGGCTACAAAGCGAAATTCCTTATTTTGACCTTTATCCACCAAGTGGCATATTTTTTGTTACATATCTCACAAGTACGAACAACTTATTTAGTATGAAGCTGAAAATGGATTTAACCCTTTAGCGGGCGGTGGTCACAAAAAAGGACACCTAATTTTAATTCCAAAACTGACAAACGGCACCAAGAATATTTAATTAAAATTTTCCTTTTATGAAGTAAGGGATAATCAGCAAGTTATTCTTCTGTAAGGGAATCGTTTGTAAAATCTGATGTCAGTCCATTATTTCACAAACAGATTTATTCTGCGCCGGAAAGGGTTAAAAGAGTCTAATCGAGCGTAACCATTTCTACAGGTGTCACAAACAAACGGTTTTATGCGGTGTGAATAAGGAAATGACTTTTGAGCGTTTCTTTTTTAGAAAACCCTTTATTACAAATTTCGCAAGAGTAAGGTTTTTCTTTTGTATGAGATAGAAAATGTCTCTTCAAATTAGTATTTCGAGCGAATCCTTTCAAGCATATTTCACAAGTATAAGGTTTTTCATTCGTATGCGATCGACGGTGAACTTTCAAATGGGAATTTTGAGTAAATACTTTTCCACATATTTCACAAGTAAAAGGTTTTTCTTTCGTATGAGATCGACGGTGTTGCTTCATATTAGAATTATCAGCAAATCCTTTTCTACATATTTCACAAGTAAAAGGTTTTTCTTTCGTGTGAGATCGAAGGTGGACCATCAAATGTGAATTTCGAGTAAATGATTTTCTACATATTTCACAAGAAAACGATTTTTCTTTCGTATGAGGTAGAAGATGGTTCTCCAAAATTGAATTATGAGTAAAAGATTTTCTGCATATTTCACAAGAATAAGGTTTTTCTTTCGTATGAGTTCGAAGGTGGACTTTGAAATTAGAACTATGAGTAAATTCTTTTCTACATATTTCACAAATAAAAGGATTTTCATTCTCATGAGATTGAAGATGGTACTTCAAAATTGAATTACGAGTAAATGCTTTTTTACATATTTTACAAGTAAAAGGTTTTTCTTTCGTATGCGATCGAAGATGGTTCTTTAAAGTTGAATTATGAGCAAAAGCTTTTCTGCATATTTCACAAGAATAAGGTTTTTCATTCGTATGATATCGAAGATGGTTCTTCAAATTACAATTAAGTGAAAAAGCTTTTCTGCATATTTCACAAGAATAAGGTTTTTCTTTCGTATGAGTTCAAAGGTGGACTTTGAAAGTAGAACTATGAGTAAATCCTTTTCTACATATTTCACAAGTAAAAGATGTTTCCTTTGTGTGACTTCGGAGGTGGATGTTTAAACTAGAATTATAAGCAAATGATAGTCCACATATGTCGCATTTAAATGTTTTTTCTTTTGTGTGAATGTGCACGTGTTTCATTAATTTGTTTTTATTGGAAAATGGTTTGTTGCATAGTTCACAAATATAAGACTTCTTACTGGTACAAGTACTTTTATTTACCTTGAAAATTGAACTAGAAAATATTTCTCCGCTTTCTTCCTTTTCTGTATAAGAATGCTGATACTCATTTAAGGTACTTCGAACAGAAAATTCGTCGCCACGTTCTTCTTTACAATCTCTTATGTCTGGAGGAGCAGAATCCATTGATAACCAACCTACAACAATCAGAAATAACAATGTTTATGAATGTATAATGTTTTTCTGCATAATGTTTAAGAATCTTTTATATTACATATTGAAAAGAATTTCAGAATATATTTCGTAACTACTCTTTCATCCTTGTTTTTTAGCTTCAATCAGCTGATTCAATATAAGATATAAAAATTCGGACTGTGCCTTCCCCGATCTTTAATGAAATAATTATAATCACAGACCTGCCTTCACGATCCTGTTGTTCTCTCGTGTAATCTTAACACAAACTTTACATTTATGAGCGCTCCAGGAGGCGAAATTCTAAAAAATAGTCACGTTTTAGCATTATTGACAAATGCAGCCACCTAATTGGTCATTTAGTTGTGTCCTTTTCCTTGGTGATAGGGAAAACGTCGCCAATTCGTTTGTCTATTTCTATGGTTAGACAAATGAAGAGGAAAAAAAATAAAATCTGTGATTTTTAAGAGATTGTTATCTTCAGCTTTCATTTAAAATAAACCATTGAAAATAACTTAAGATAGTTTGACGACATTTTATAAAACGAGAGTGGAACGGTTTAGATTTTAAGCTGTATAAAGATTTTAAAATGGTATGACAAGTATTTTTTTCAGAAAATTGAAATTTGACAAGTATTGTTTCAGAAAATGGAAATTTGACAAGTATTTTTTCAGAAAACGGAAAATAAAAATAAAATTTCGCTTTTTTGTACCTTTTAAATCCAAAAGAATATGAAAATTCCCACATTGCTGTAGAAAATTTAATAACTATTGTTAGAAAAACCTTTTCCTACAGTTTTAAGATAGTATAAAAACATTAAAAAATATATATATAAGCTCTTATTAAATAAATATAAGTGTCAATACTGAACATTTAAAAAAAATTCTGTCTAAAAGAAATTATTTAAAAAAACGCTGTAAGTTTTTTAATAAATTTTATACATAAAGAAAAAACATTACAAGAATATTATATAAGAACTTTTTACATCTAAGTTGATTTTTATCTTATTTATTATCGCTGTCCTTTTAAAATAAAAGTTTAATATTATGTAATATATATCTTTCACAAGTTTATATATATATATATATATATATATATATATATATATAAACTTAACCAATGAATGGGATATTTTATTATAGTGGGATTTTTTTTTTAAATAGTATTTATTCAGGTGTAATCTATTAAAGGCTTATACTAAATTTTACTAATCTACTTCAAATAAATAATGCTCTAAGTCATCTCATAATATCGCAGATTTTCTTATTATGAATCTGATGGTATTTCGCATAGGGGCGTACAGTTTTGAAAATTGTTGGTGGGGCTCCACTCTTTTTTACACAAATATGTGTATGTGAGTGTAAAAAAGATCGATTACCAATATAATGTTGCCTTTTTTAACTCCCTTTTAAAGAAATTAAACATAATCGTATATTGATAAATAAGCACAAGTTAAATAAAACATTAAGACAATATAAAAATTCGAATGTACAGACTCGTTTATAAAATGATACTCGCTGATATTCGAGAATCGTTTATAATAAAATGACAAAGAAAGTTGACTTTGAATAACTTTTTTGTACGGAATATGGATTTTTTTCTACAGTGGGTTGCCAAATTATTAGGGACAGTCATGAAGTGTAGGTTTTTTGTACAATATTAGGATATAATTTGAAAATAAACATTGTTTTTAAGTTTAAAAAGCTTTATTGTTATAATTTAAGTATTTACGCAATATTATATGAAAAAAAAAACCCAACAAAAATACAATACAGTCAATTTACTAATGTTAAGTAAAGAATATTAATATTTGGTGACATTTCCTTTGGCTTCGAGGAGTGCTTCAATGCATCTCGGCATGCTTTCTATGCAATTTCTGGCACTTTCTTTTATTTTAGGGTTGTGATGCCATACATTTATTAGTTTTCGATGAGTTGTACCTTGGTTGTAATCATATATTTGGTGATTTCCGCGGTGATCTTCCATAAGTTTTCTATGGGGTTCATGTCAGGAGAATTGCCAGGTCAAGGTAAAACTGGGATATTGTGGTCTGCCAAAAACTTTGTGACGCTTCTAGCTTTATGACAAGGCGCTGAATCATGCATAAACATGAACTCTTCACCACCTGGGAACCATTCTTCAATTTGCGGCAGCAGCCGAGTTTCCAGAACTTGCCTGTACTGGTCTTGTCTCATGGTTCCCTGGACAATGTAAAGGCGTCCAACCCCTTTAGTGCTTATGACAGACCACACCATTATTTTATCAGGGTGTTTACCACTCTCCACGATGCAGTCAGGGCGGTATTTTTCGATTGGGCGTCGCCTGACAAAGCTGCTTTTATCGGCTAAAATCTCAAAGGTTGATTCATCTGAGAAACACACCTGAAAAAAATTAAATATGCTAATAATTTAGAAATAGATGATTTTAAATGACAAATAATAATTATCTTAACAACTGACCTTACTGCAGTCATCAACTGTCTTCAGGCGGTGTTTACGAGCCCAGACAAAGCGCTTCTTCTTCATCGCTTCTGTCAACCGGGGTTTCTTGGCTGGACAATGGCCTGTCAACCCTTCCTCCACTAATCTCCGTTGCATAGTTCTATTAGAAACTGGTATTCCAGATTTTTGTACGATCTGAGTAAAGAGTCCCGCACTTTTCTTTCTGTTTCCTAAACAGATATCCCAGATTTTTCTATCGGTACGTGAAGCTGTTATGCGTTTTCTTCCACTTTTACCTTTTCGTTTGGGCGAAAGTGGCTAGTTTTTGTCCAGATTTATTTTTATCCTGTTGACTACTGACTTGGAAACTCCAGCAAACTCTGCTATCTTCCTTTGGGAATGCTCGTATGCAGAAGAAGGGTTTTTACCTCAGATTTTTTCCTAGGGGACAAATCAACCCCATGACCCATATTGAATCAATAAAAAAAATTAAAATCGTAAATAATTTCGCAAAAAACAAATATTTAATCAATAAAAGAAAGATAATACTCACATATAATCCTTAACTTTTCCAAAAAAAGCCAAAGAATTTTGTTTAAAAGAAAAGCATATTCCACTATTGCATGTGTAAAAGATTCAGCGTCTCTCCCGTTATTAAAATATTTATATAAAGTAAACAAACCTTTTCACATTCCAAAAGTACTTAAAAGGTGAATTAAAGAGATATTGACTACGGCAAAATACAATCCTGCAACACTTAAACCACTTAGAGCCGCAGTCAAGTGCACCCAAAGTATAAAACTAGCAAAAAATATGACTGTCCCTAATAATTTGGCAACCCACTGTAATTTTATATCTATACTAATAAAAGAAAGTTTCGCTCTGTGTGTGTGTGTGTGTCTGTGTGTCTGTTGGCGATGGCTAGCAAAATCTAGCCCACCTACAAGTCTGTAAATTTAGGTGTGGATAGTCCAAGGTCTGGCCATGTGCACCTGAGTCTCAGAATTTTAATATTTTGATAATTACCCAAGATATTAATTAGTTTCTCATTAACCATCGCTTCTAAAATGCCTTATTTTTCTGAAAATGGTGCAAAAGAAACGTGAAACCGCAAAATGAGTTGTGTGTTGGGAGAGGGAAGAAAGATTTTAGGTTTACTGGAAAAAGGTTGGGCTACCACAATGACTTTTAACTACGCCTTTTCTACACATGTCAAAATAAGAGAAACTATTAGGTCTTTCGACACGAAAATTTGCAGATCTATATAAACAAACAATCACAAATTCAAAAAGTCAAATTAAAAAAAATTCCATCCACAACTTTCAGAAATATTAATTAGAAATGTTTAATTTTTCGAGCAATTTAATCTTGCAATGATCAACACGGTTTTTGATAAAAATTTGAGCCGTCGCAGGTGTCTCGATAATGGAACCGCAAAGAAAGAGGTACTAAGAGATTTTTTAGGTGACTTAAATTAACAATTCTAATTAAGCTACGATTTTAAAATTAACACCTTTCGAATCCTCTCTGTTTCCACATTACAAGTTTGTAAAAATTAAAATTATCCGATTCTTATAACCGAAGATATTTATTATTTCGCATTGATTTGGCTGCAGAAAAAAAAAAAAATAACGTGTTTCTTTTTCTTTTTTTTCTACGAGCAAGCATAGCAGACAAGATGTCCGTTATCTCTTGAATAAAGAAAGATACAAAACAAGTAAATAAAAATTTGGAATGGTGCTAGAAGTCTGGAAATTTAGACGTGGATAGTCCAAGGTCTGGCCATGTGCACCTGAGCCTCAGAATTTTAATATTTTGATAATTAGCCTAGATATTAATTAGATTCTCATTAACCAACAATTCAAAAATGACATCTTTTAAATCAAAATGGCGAAAGAAAGGAACTGGCGCATTGGATTTTTAAGCGGAAATGAACGAATTCGAAATTATTTTACTAATTAGCGAATTTTAAGAAAACTAATTGAGATATCAATTTGAAAATTTCTGAGCATATGTAAAAAAATATTCTGTATCTGACCATGTGATTTTTGAAAAATGCGGTCGGTAATTTTTTTTAATTTATGCAAAAAAACTGCCAAAAATCTGCCTGCGCCAGTGAAAACGATCCGAAAAGTTTCAGACAGGGATCTGCTTTCATTAAAAACTGAACTACAAAGAGATCTGTTTCTCTGGCCGATCCCTCTCATTTAGTTTGCGAAAATGAAAGGAAATAATTGCCAAATTTTACTAATGAACAAAAATTTAGGTAACTAATTAAGATATAGATTTGAAATTGAGGTCGGGAAGGGGGTGTCATCTGCCGGCTATTTTAGCGTAGCGTCTTCGTTATGTTCTAATTTTCCGAAAAATGTAATTCTTTTTTTAATGATCGCGTTAAAGTAGGTGACGGTGGTTCTCTTGAACAAATTATTCATTATATTTGCGGGTATGGGGAGGGAGGTGGTTAACGCCTTTCTCTGAGATTGTAATTTTCTCGGGCCCGGGCAACGTAGGGCGGGTTAGCTAGTTTTATATAAAAAGTTCAAACGTTGAGCATTTTATTCTAATTTAAAAAAAATAGAACATAGAGTAAAAAGTTTTCCTAATGCCGTTTATCCCTATAACAAAAGAAAAATAGGAAAAAATGAAATATTTAAAAATTCTATAAAATACTAAAAAGTAAAAATAAATAAATAAATAAATAAATAAATAAATAAATAAATATATATATATATACACAGTATGCCCACTAAAGTCCCTTGCCACCCTCTTTAACTTCGGAACGGCTGCTGCTATATTCATAAAAATGGTGTCTAGGTATAGTAAAGTAGCCATGCGCTATACAATGAAACCGCCTACAGCGCCACCTGGCAAAATGCTGCGGAGTTAGCATTCCTATTTCGAAAACGGAAAGAGATGGAGAAAAAAAGTGATTTACAAAGTTGTAGAGTATCATCGATTTAGTACGAAAAGACACCTTGTGGACATTAATGCGAAGAATAGAACGGTTAAAACGCGCATTTGTTTTTTTGTGATTTCCTACGCTGTGACGTGACAAAACGATCTTAGAAAGAAAGAAACAACCAGTTATGAAACAGCAGGTCTGTGCGACCCCTCCCCAAACATTGCAGGTCATTAAACGACGCTATTACGGACGCTTGTGCCAACGTGTCACCAACGTGTGCAACGTAAAATTCAGACAAACATCCAAATATGCATTTCAGCTGACGACGGCGAGAAGTTTGAAAATCTAAAATAAAGGTATATTATTATAGCTAGTTGCTTTTTTTCTTTCTAAGATTGTTTTGTCACGTCACAGTGTAGGAAATCACGAAAAGACAAATGCGTGTTTTAACCGTTCTATTCTTCGCATTAATGTCCACAATGTGTCTTTTCGTACTAAATCGATGATGCTCTATAACTTTGCAAATCAGTTTTTTTCTCTATCTCTTTCCGTTTTTGAGATAGGAATGCTAACTCCGCAACATTCCACCAGGTGGCGTCATAGGCGGTTTCATTGAGTAGCGCATGGCTATTTTACTATACCTAGACTCTACTTTTATGAATATAGCAGCAGCCGTTCCGAAGTTAAGAGGGTGGCAAGGGACTTTAGTGGGCATACTGTATATATATATATATGTATATATTAAAAGGAGAAAAACAGGGAGGACTCCATTTTTGAAATTATTGGTGGGGCTCGAGCCCCACCAACCCATACAACTCTACTCTACGCCTATTGGTATTTCTATAATGGCTGTATTTTTTTAATATCCTTAATATGCATAGGCGTACGCAGGATTGTGCAGAGGAAAGCTACGCCCTGCCCCCTCTCTAATCTTTGAATAAGGCAAGAATTTAAAGAAAAGGTATGAAGTACACAAATATCAAAAGGTGCATGTAATTGTGATTGAACATGGTTATTGCATGATTGGAATAGGTTTTACATTCTTTTATTTATTTTAACTCGGTTCATGTATCTAAAGATGGAATTTTGTAATAGATTTTTCATTCTCTCACTGATATATGCTTAGAATAATAAAAATTATGTATACACAGGTGTGTTTCCGATGACAATACAACATTTTAATATTTTTAAAACGTAATTATAAATTAATTTTAAATAATTTTAAAGTGAGCAGGGCAAAGCTGGTAAATTGCCAAATATTCTTTATAGTTACAAATGTAAACGAGTAACAATAACAATAAAGGTTATACGCCAAACCGTGTTCTCTAAAATATGCCGACTGGCTTTGAAAATGCACCAACGAAATATTTAAAAACTAAAAAGTAAAATATAAATTAAAAATAAGGAGTGTAGTTAAAAAAATATGCTTTTATCAATTAATAGTTTAATAATTAATTAAATTAGGATTATACGTTGTGAAAACAATTTAGAAATCTTCAATAGATAATTTGAATAATCATTTTTCTCTTTCCTGTTACCATATGTTAAAGCAAGGAACAGAGCAACAATTATAATTCTTAATGAATTCACTAGTTCGCGCTTTCTACCAAGCATAAATCAAAGCGGTGAATTTTTCATAATAGGGGCCCACATCAAAGTAACACATTGTAACAATTTTTTTTGGAAAAACATGAATTGCAGTCATGAAATTGGGCGTGATTTTTACAATAAGCATTCAATGCTTATAAAAGAATGTTTAAGAATATATATATATATTTACTTTCATACTTATTTTATGGGGAATAGAACCTTATAGGTTTTTAGCTACAATGTCTTTCTTTAAAATAAAAGTACATGATAATTAATTCATTCTCCAATTAATTTGGAGGAGGGACGTACGTCCCTTTCCCATTTTCATCTAAACTTGATAAAATTAGGTAATAATTTTAAAAACATTATGGATGCTTTTTTCTTACAGAATTTTTCTGGTGTTGAAGGTAGATAATAATCACTCCTCTCCCCCCCACCCCCAATATCATTTTTTTCGTACTATTTACACTGATATTTAACGAGAGTTTATAATATTTAATATATTTATATATTATCTTAAAGTCTAGAAAAGTACTTTCAGAAAACAGTTATTAAACTTTTCTATGTTAATTAGGTTAACTTTTTTGTTGCCTTAAATTAGGTTAATTTCTATGAAAAAACAAAAGAATGATTTAATACTAAATTTACTAAAATAAAATAATGTTTTAAAATTTTAATTCATTTTATATAATTTCCTGTTTCAAAAATCTACATTTATTAAACGAAATGCACAGTATAAAGAAAACTTACAGTTTTTCAAATAATTTACAGTTGTTTGCTGTGGGGTAATAATACTCAACAGTATGAATAGCGGCCATATTAATTAACATTTATCATGTTTTTTTTAATTATTTACATTTAACCACTTCACTCCCAGGCTTAATTTCGCTGGTGAAGGGCTATAGACCAGGCTGTGCGGTGCAAAATGTTTGTGTCATAAATCATTTAATAACTTCCGTGATTTAATAGTAATGAATGTAAGGTCGTTAAAGGATTTACAACGTTATCGTAATACGTATAAAATAATATATAAAACTTGCACATTATATACATACACTGATATACATACATACAGTAGGTGGCTAGTGGTCAGGGAAAAATACAGTAAAAAAAAAGTAATAAACACCAGTATATTTTTATACAGGGTGTTTCAGTTAAAAGTTTCAGAACTTCTAAGAGGGGTAGGGTACATCCTGACGAACCAACATCATATAACAATGGGCAGTCAGAAATGCTTTTGATTGTAGATGGCGTTGTGCGAAAGTTCCGAGCTTTCGTGCAGGGAATCTTCATTTCGCACAAGAACGCCAAGTTAGTAGGATGGATGATTACACGAACGCAGAATTAGTCTATACGCATTTGGTGTACGGTGCTTCAAATTGTAGTGGGCCAGCCGCACAGCGTTTGTACGCGGAACGATATTCGACGAGGCGTATTCCCAGTCATAATTTATTTGCAAGACTGCACCAGAGGTTAGCTGAGACAGGTTCATTTAAAAGAGCTGACAGGGTCAGGGTAAGAACAGCACGGTCTAAAACCGTCGAACAGAATGTGCTGCAGCATGTACAGAGGAATCCAAGAACGAGTACACGAAGTCTAGGAAACGTAGTCGGGGTTTCCCCTTGCAGCGTCTGGAGGATTCTCCGAGAACAAGACATGCATCCGCTTCACGTGCAGCGTGTCCAGGCACAGCAACCGGAGGATTATGCACCTCGTATTGCTTTCGCACAGTGGTACCTTGGAAAATGTGCTACAAATCCCACTTTTCCAGCTGAAGTGTTGTTTTCCGATGAGGCATCCTTCACAAGGAAGGAATTTTCAACTCGCATAACGACCATATCTGGCCGGTCGAGAACCCGTATGCAATACGACGTCGTGCAGCACAGATTCGATTTTTGGTCAATGTACGGGCCGGTATTATGGGAGATCACCTCATCGGAGCTTACCTGTTACCGTGTCGTCTAACCGGAAATAACTACTTGCTCTTTCTGCAGCAAGTATTGCCACAACTTTTGAGAGATGAACAGATTTTTGCATCGACGCAACAGACAATGTGGTTCCAACACGATGGAGCCCCTGCCCATTATAGCGGAGCTGTTCGTAACTACCTGGATGTCACATTTGGTCAACAGTGGATCGGACGTGGTGGTCCCGTGCATTGGCCTGCTCTGTCACCCGACCTATCATGTCTTGAATTTTATTTCTGGGGTCATATGAAATCGCTAGTTTATGACACCCCTGTTGACAATGCTGAGGAGCTGGTTGCAAGAATCGCAGTAGCTGCCGGAGAAATTCGAAAATCGCCTGGAGTATTCCAGAATGTTCGGATGTCCATGCGTCGGAAATGTGAGGCGTGCATTGTAGGCCGTGGAAGCAACTTCGAACACTTACTTTAATCCATGTACCTTTTGCTTCTTCTCATGTATTATTAAAACGATTTCTCACTTACGGTCTCTTTTCCTTATGGTGCTTCTGTGTACAACAACGCTTCAGGAAAGCATTTCAGACCCCACATTGCTATATGATTTCGAGTTGTCAGGATGTACCCTACCCCTCTTAGAAGTTCTGAAACGTTTAACTGAAACACCCTGTAGAAAAATTCATGTTGATTATTTGATCGAATAATCAACATGAATTTTTCGATAAGAATATATGGGTGTTTGCCACTTTTTTTGACTGTATTTTTTCCTGACCACTAGCCCCTGTATATACATAAAACTTAGGAATTTATTTTCTTTCTATTTATTTTCTTTTATTCTTTCTTATAATGACGTAAGATGTATAGTGAACGTATTGGTGTACGTAATGGTGACTGATTACTGAAATGAGAAGACATACAAAGCCGTACGTCATGGTCGCTGATTACTGAAATGAAAGGACGTACGCAGTGTACGTCCTGGGAGTGAAGAGGTTAAGAGAGGAAAATGGGACACCAGTTTGGATGTATCATTTAAATATTTACATTTTTTTTTTTTTGCCATTATCTACATCAAGGGCCATCATTAAAACGAAACTGAAACTATATTTACAAACAGTTCAATATTCGAAAATTCCCAAGACATATAGGAGTGCGCCAAACGCCAAATTTAAAACGCCAGCAACGTCTATGACACGTAACTGATAACAGCGAATGAGAACGCAGTTCAAGCCAATAATGCTAAAACGTGGCTATCTTTTAGAATATTAGCCTATCTTAGCGAACTATTTTTCAGTAGAAACAATTTGGATTTTTTTTAAATTAAGCAACGGTTTTAGACAAAGATGATTGAACGTCCCAGGAAGGTGTTGATTCAATCAATCAACACTACGTAGAAACCAGGGACATTATTAAAAAAATTCTGATTCAAAATATGTTTATTTGATTTCAGAAAACCTCAAAGTTGGCAGCTATGGATAGTTAAAAAAATTAATCAATCGAAACAAAATAACCTAGAATGTTTTTTGGCTTTTATTTTTTTTTATCTTATATTTTACATTTTATTTAAATATTTTAATAAAATCAGCACTAAAACGATTCTTAAGGCCTGTGATGAAAATTCTAAAAAATTACTCATCTTGATATGCAAGTGTTCAAAATGTGGCTTGAGGGTTAAAGCTTGTGTCGTGAAACTGAGTTTTGTGGAGTTTTTTCTATTAGCAATATTATTTTGACGTACACTCTCACACACCCGCCCCCACGGCAACTAGTCTATTGGATACACAAGATCGGAAACCAATGAGTTAAACAATTATTTTTACTGAAGACTCATTACAAAATTAATGTACTTCAGAATGAAAGGAAGAGATGGTTAAAGAAATTTAAAGTTCTGTAAGGGGAAAAAATTAGATTTTTGAAAATTTTTCTCTGTAACATAATAAACGAAAATAAAATTTTAAAGATTTTGTTAAATAAATGCAAAGGAGTAACAGACACGCCGTTTGGTATAAGTATTTTGATGGTAGCGTAAATTAGGGTGTAATTATTGTAAATTATGATACAAATAATTACACTTGTGGTATTAAAAAATGCAATAAAATGCATTACACTTCAGGAGAGGTTCTATTTCTTTGTGTCAAATTTTTCGATATATAATTTTTGCATTCTTTACATAGTGTGTGCATCGTTGCTCTGATGCGGTTTCTTGATATCCCAATTTATTACAAACTTTTTTGATTTTTATGCTACTTGTTATGGTAAAACTTAAAACTTGTCTTACTTGAAACCATGTTTTACAAACTGAGCGAATACTTTTCTTGAGAACTATTCGACCGATTTTTGTCGTTTTTAAAGGTAATTGTTTTGCTGAACCTTATACAATTGAACAGTATAATTTTCTATATTTATTTTCAATGTTAAAAGGTGTAAAGTAACAACATAATATACAGTAAAATAACTTTTATTAGCTTTTTGAACCGGCTCACTCGAAGCCATTTTCAAAAACAAATGAGAATATTCTACAATTGCACGGTCTTTGATGTAATTATATGAAATGCTATCATTTAAATTCATTAAAATCATTAATCATTCAAATTAAAATTAGATGATATCATTTTAAATAATTACTTCAAAGACCGTGCAATTACAGAATATTCTCATTTGTTTTTGAAAATGGCTCAGAGTGAACCAAAACACGTCAACAATCTAATAAATGTTATTTTGTTGTATATTAGTAGTGTATATTTGGCAGTTCAACGCCACCTGAGTCGAGCAGCGGTGGCGGTGGTGGTGCTGTGGAGCTGTGCAGGTGGAGCAGCGGTGGAGCAGCGGTGAGCGGTGGAGCACAGGGGGGAGCAGGTGAAGGTGGCGATAAGAGCATGAGCACTGATAAGAACGGAGGGTTCGATGGGAGGGGGGTGCGATAAGGATTTCTACTATAAGATAAGGGGATTATTTAAAAAATGAATTTTAATTGGGGGACTTGAAATTTTTCGATTTTTTTTTTTCGGTTTGTGGCAAAAATATGAATTAAAAATGGTCATTAATTAATTGTAATTGAGGAACTTGGAAATTTTTCGACGCATTTTTTTTTTTCGCGGAGAATTGGTGTACGAAGTGAATGTCAACGGATTTATTATAGCGAATTAGAAATTTAATTAATTTTAATTTTAATTAATTTTAATTGGGGAACTTAGAAATTTTTCGTAGCAATTTTTTTTTTCAACGAGAGTATGCAGTTTGATTATGAGTATATGCAGTAGAAGTGAATGATTAATTAATTAAAAATATTTATTAAACATAGTAATTAATTAATTTTAATTGCAGAACTTAAGAATTTTCGCGAGATTTTTTTTTTTTTTCAACGAGAGTACGCAGTTTGCATGTGCAGTAGAATGGGAGATTCTAGTAATTAAAAAGGGTCATTAATTAATTTTAATTGGCGGACTTCAACATTTTTGGGGCAAACAGGCGCGTTTTAATGAATTCGATATAGGTTGTGGTAAAAAATATAGGGTCCCGCATGAATTATACTGTACTCAATTGAATAGCTCCCCCCTCCCCCTCCCTTTTTTACCCAGAGGGGCCCTTCGATAGACTAACAATACACACTTCCAAAAGTATAGAGTACTATAAAAATAATTTTAACGTATATGTAAATAAACAAGTATGTAAAATCAGGCATAGCGGCATAATTCATGAATCACTTTCCAACATTGTCGAAGTGTTATATAAACAAAATATAATTTTACCATCTAGTGCATTAGTTAATTAAAATAGTGAACAGTTACAGATCCCCTTTTTAATAAAAAGGCCTAAGGCCCTTCACAAAAAATCCAAAGGATTCAAGAAAAAGCTTTACCCTACTGATAGCCAAAACATATAGGATTCTTAAATGGATTGAAGTACATACAAATAGGTTCTACAGGAATACATTTATTTAGGTTAGCATGCAAAAATAGTTAAAAGTTATAGGGAAGCCTTCGAATGGAGTGATTATACGTTTTGGGGACCCTTCAAAAGAAACTGGAAACAGTTATAGATATTGAACCCTTCACAAAAAAATTGGACAAATCCCCTTTTTAATAAAAAGGGTCCCTTCACAAAAATTCCAATGAATTCAAATTATGCATAAATACTAGAACCCTTCATACATTCAGTTCATCGATTCCCCCTTTTTTTACCCTTCGAAGTGTGAACTCGCATTAGACTAAAGGGCCCCTTCATAAAATAAATGAGATACGTACCCTATTCGAAAGAGCCCTTCACAAAAAATTGTAGGTGGCCCCTTCACAAAAATTGAAATGCGTGTTAGAGGAATCATATGATATAAGAAAATAATTAATATATTTTTAAAACTGGGCCCTCCTCCGCCCGCTATTTTTTATATAGCGCCCCAGTATTTTTGCAGCAAACTCTTTTTTCAAGAGTGTATGAAAACTGTTAGGCTCATATGAAAAATTAGCCCTTAGACGAAAGAAATGCAACTTATGAAGAAAAATAATTATATTTTTTAAACTGGGCCCTCCACCGCCCGCTATATTTCTTATAGCGCCCCAGTATTTTTGCAGCAAACTCTTTTTTAATTCAATGTTTCATATATGAAAACTGTTAGGCTGATATGAAAAATTAGCCCTTAGACGAAATAAATGCAACTTATAAAGTAAATAATAGTTATTATTTTTTACTAAAATCATTCAGAATTAATATCTAATTTTTAATTATTAATTATCTAATGCTTTATATGTGAAAATTAAATTTTCTAACCTTTCCAGGCTACACAAGTCCAGGCAGGCTTTCTTATCGCTATTGTCATCGGAGGTAATCCCCAATACTGAGTCACTGATAACAGATTGTATGAAGCCCTGTTTAAGGGCTTTTCTCAAATCCAAAACAGGCTACTTTCTGACACATTTTTAAATTTCATTTATGATCGCAAATGCATGATATTGGCAGATTTCCTTTTTCAGAAACTATATGTAATCGAAACATTTTTTGATTTTTTTTATAATTCTTTAAAAGATATGAATAAAGCACATATGTTTTACACTGAATACATTATTTAGCATAGCATGCAAATAAAATCTAGGAACTTTTCGAATAAACGTTACTAACATATTCTAACATATAAGAAATAATCGCATGCCTCAGATTTTTTTTTTTTTTTTACTAGTGAATCAATAACACTTTTTTTAATTAGAATTCAAAATAATATGATAGGAATTAAATATTTGTTTAAAATTTTGTGAGAAATCTATACGGTTTAGTTTTAGACCGACACTACCTTACATATTAATTAGTAAAACAAAATTCAATTTTATGCTTACGAATACAGAAATTTTAATAATACTGCTTGAAAAAGATTTTTAAGTAAACTATATTTCTGTTTATTGAAACTTTACACTAATATTTTCTCAAGAATTTACACTAACTGAAACAGTGACAATTAAAAAATATTAATTACTTATGCAAGAAATTATGTATTTGGAGGTTTGCCTTTTTCATTCAATATGTAAACTTATAGCATTGATTGCGTATGTTATGAAAAGAAAACATATGCAAATAATTTCACTTAAAATAAATACTTTAAGATTAGAATTTACATTTAACTTACCCTATAACATAAATAGTTTACACCAATGTGATTATAACAGCACGAAAATAAATTCATGAATAATAATAAGTACAAACTATGTCACTATAATGTGGGCATATTTTAAACTGTAATAGGTTAACAGTTATATTATATGGCATAAAGATTTACATATGAATATATCATTTTACTCCGATATAAAAACACAATTTTAAAATAAAACATACATTATTAAAAACACAATTTAAAATAAAACATAATTATTAATAAAACATGTATTATTAGGCTACAGCGTGACCATAAATTAAAAGAGGTCCCATTTTTTTTCCTAAAGGGCTCATTTTTCTAAAGTCCCCTTTGAGCGTAGTGAGACTAGTTCTATACGAATATATTTTAATATATATATATATATATATATATATATACATACTATAAAAAATTAATTAAGATACATACATATTTGCAAAATTATGAAAAAGAAATCACATTACCTCTTATTTTGTATTCAGAAAACGGTAGAGGATTCATTCCCCACCGAACTAACTTGATATATGCCTTAGAGAGATAACACATACTTATGCTTATCGCATGACTAATAAGTGTATCACCCCCTATTCACAAGTAGAATTTCGTGTAAAGTTCTTCTCAAATACATACAGACCCCTTTCTGACACATTTTAAAATTTATTTTTGTTCGCAAATGCATGAAATTGACAGATTTTCTTACTGAGTCACTATGTATTCGATACAAGTTTTTCATTTTTTGGTAAAGACAAAATATTATCAAAGTCGGCGTTTTGTTATCGCATAAAATATATTAACAAGTCCTGTAAAAATATATTGACAAGACATGAACTATTAATAGATGATTTAAAACATATTGGTTATAAAAAACACACACACATATATATATATATATATAATTTTTATCGTTACCTAAAATTTTCAAGCACGATTTACTGGACTTCATCCAAATTCAACTAGATTCTTCACCACGTGGTTTGATGGGAAAAATCATGAATCATGGTATACTTTATGAAACACTTTCCAATGCTATGGGACTATCGTTAAGAATTTGAAATAAGTGAATTAGATTTAATAATTCATACTGGAAATGTATTTTTTAAAAAAATTAGTAGCTTCGCATACTTTTAAATCATTCAAGACATGTGATGAAGATTTAACCGCTGCAGAACGACTAAAAACTAGTATCTTAATGAATCGACCTATTTACGTCGGGTTCACAATTTTAGAATTATCTAAATTAGTTATGTATGATTTTCATTACAATTTTATAAAGAAAACATACAAAGATCGTGCAGTTTTACTCTTTACGGATATAGATTCCTTAACTTATCATATTCAAACACATAATATTTATCAGGATATGGAGCACCATCATGATTTT
Organism: Maratus michaelseni; assembly: GCA_963931845.1. Classification (NCBI taxonomy): domain Eukaryota; kingdom Metazoa; phylum Arthropoda; class Arachnida; order Araneae; family Salticidae; genus Maratus; species Maratus michaelseni. Next base: position 25,153,647 of record OZ007600.1, on the reverse strand, counting down.
TTCGACTTTTCTGAATACTCGAAATCCCATCGTCTAAACCGCACAAGTTTCGAACCCACAAACATATAATCAGACTTGTCATTTTATAACCAGGACGCTAACCACAGGGCTAAGTGAGCCCCCGCTTATTTTATAGTCACCACGCTGACTATTGGACTTAGTAAGCCCCAGGCTAATTTATATCCACCACGCTAACTATTGGACTTAGTGAGCCCCTGCCTATTTTATAGTCAACATGCTAACTATTGGGCTTAGTGAGCCCCAGGCTAACTTATACCCACCACGCTAACTTTGGGGCCTAGTGAACCCCCGCTTATTTTATAGCCACCATACTAACCACAGGGCTAAGTGAGCCCCCGCTTATTTCATAGTCACCATGCTAAGTATTAGGCTGAGTGAGCCCCAGGCTATTTTATACCCACTATGCTAACTAATGGGCTGAGTGAGCCCCAGGCTATTTTCTACCCACCACGTTTACTAGGCTTAGTGTGCCCCCGCTTATTTTATAGCTACCACGATAACCACAGAGCTGAGTGAGCCCCCGCTTATTTTATAACCACCACGTTAACCACAGGGCTAAGTGAGCCCCCGCTTATTTTATAGTCACCCTGCTAACTATTTAGCTTAGTGAGCCCCCAGGCTAATTTATACACACCACACTAATTATTGGGCTTAGTGAGCCCCCACTTATTTTATAGCCACCACGCTAACCACAGAGCTAAGTGAGGTCCCGCTTATTTTATAGTCACCAAGCTAACTACTGGGCTGAGTGACATATTGAATGATACCACATGGTCACGTGATATCACTTAAACAGTGACGTCACTTGTTTAAATCTTATCACTGATTATATTAGCTGATAAGGCCCTGAACAATCATTCACTTTTCTCAGAGTCTTGGTGTGAGACGATTGGGTGCTTAGCTAGCTGGCGTGTTAAGTAAGAATAGTATTTGTATATATATATTTTTAATATGACTTTAAATTAATTTGATACCTACTATGTAAAACGCTATGAATATGTTTTGAATATTATAACTAAAAAATAATACTTTGAAATAATAGACTTACTAAACAGTAAAATTTAAAGCTATGTAGATAAATTTCCTAAAACTAAGTTTAAATGAAAATGGTAAAAGTTTAGTCAGTCTGATGTTAGTGTTTATCATATTAAATCTACAAAAGAAATGTTTAAGTGTGAATACTAATAATCCAAGTTACCATATAGATATTATAAGTTAGTAGATTCATAAACTAATAAGAATGTATATAATTTTAATATACTATGCTGATTTCTACAGATATTTAATAAAATACAAGTGAGTTTTCGAGGGAAATGTATAGAGTTTACCAATTTACTTCCGAGCTTTATCTTACCATAGGCAATGGTCTAAATCAAGTCAGGACTCATCTAATGTGTCCTGACTCAAGTCAGGACACATCAAGTCAGGACACAATGGTCTAAATCAAGTCAGGTACCTTGGAAATCATATTCATGTGACTAAATAACCTGGGGCTCACTCAGTCCAGTAGTTAGCGTAATGGCTATAAAATACCTGGGGCTTAATCAGCCCAGTAGTTATCATGGTAGGTATAAAACAGCCTGGGGGTCACTCAGCCCAGTAGTTAGCTTGGTGACTATAAAATAAGCGGGGCCTCACTTAGCTCTGTGGTTAGCGTGGTGGCTATAAAATAAGTGGGGGCTCACTAAGCCCAATAGTTAGTGTGGTGTGTATAAATTAGCCTGGGGGCTCACTAAGCTAAATAGTTAGCAGGGTGACTATAAAATAAGCGGGGGCTCACTTAGCCCTGTGGTTAACGTGGTGGTTATAAAATAAGCGGGGGCTCACTCAGCTCTGTGGTTAGTATGGTGGCTATAAAATAAGCGGGGGTTCACTAGGCCCCAAAGTTAGCGTGGTGGGTATAAGTTAGCCTGGGGGCTCACTAAGCTAAATAGTTAGCAGGGTGACTATAAAATAAGCGGGGGCTCACTTAGCCCTGTGGTTAACGTGGTGGTTATAAAATAAGCGGGGGCTCACTCAGCTCTGTGGTTAGTATGGTGGCTATAAAATAAGCGGGGGTTCACTAGGCCCCAAAGTTAGCGTGGTGGGTATAAGTTAGCCTGGGGCTCACTAAGCCCAATAGTTAGCATGTTGACTATAAAATAGGCAGGGGCTCACTAAGCCCAATAGTTAGCGTGGTGGATATAAATTAGCCTGGGGCTTACTAAGTCCAATAGTCAGTGTGGTGACTATAAAATAAGCGGGGGCTCACTTAGCCCTGTGGTTAGCGTCCTGGTTATAAAATGACAAGTCTGATTATATGTTTGTGGGTTCGAAACTTGTGCGGTTTAGACGATGGGATTTCGAGTATTCAGAAAAGTCGAAAAAATCATGATGGTGCTCCATATCCTTATAAATATTATGTATTTGAATATGATAAGTTAAGGAATCTATATCCGTAAAGAGTAAAACTGCACGATCTTTGTATGTTTTCTTTATAAAATTGTAATGAAAATCATACATAACTAATTTAGATAATTCTAAAATTGTGAACCCGACGTAAATAGGTCGATTCATTAAGATACTAGTTTTTAGTCGTTCTGCAGCGGTTAAATCTTCATCACATGTCTTGAATGATTTAAAAGTATGCGAAGCTACTAATTTTCTTAAAAAATACATTTCCAGTATGAATTATTAAATCTAATTCACTTATTTCAAATTCTTAACGATAGTCCCATAGCATTGGAAAGTGTTTCATAAAGTATACCATGATTCATGATTTTTCCCATCAAACCACGTGGTGAAGAATCTAGTTGAATTTGGATGAAGTCCAGTAAATCGTGCTTGAAAATTTTAGGTAACGATAAAAATTATATATATATATATATGTGTGTGTGTTTTTTATAACCAATATGTTTTAAATCATCTATTAATAGTTCATGTCAATATATTTTTACAGGACTTGTTAATATATTTTTGCGATAACAAAACGCCGACTTTGATAATATTTTGTCTTTACCAAAAAATGAAAAACTTGTATCGAATACATAGTGACTCAGTAAGAAAATCTGTCAATTTCATGCATTTGCGAACAAAAATAAATTTTAAAATGTGTCAGAAAGGGGTCTGTATGTATTTGAGAAGAACTTTACACGAAATTCTACTTGTGAATAGGGGGTGATACACTTATTAGTCATGCGATAAGCATAAGTATGTGTTATCTCTCTAAGGCATATATCAAGTTAGTTCGGTGGGGAATGAATCCTCTACCGTTTTCTGAATACAAAATAAGAGGTAATGTGATTTCTTTTTCATAATTTTGCAAATATGTATGTATCTTAATTAATTTTTTATAGTATGTATATATATATATATATATATATTAAAATATATTCGTATAGAACTAGTCTCACTACGCTCAAAGGGGACTTTAGAAAAATGAGCCCTTTAGGAAAAAAAATGGGACCTCTTTTAATTTATGGTCACGCTGTAGCCTAATAATACATGTTTTATTAATAATTATGTTTTATTTTAAATTGTGTTTTTAATAATGTATGTTTTATTTTAAAATTGTGTTTTTATATCGGAGTAAAATGATATATTCATATGTAAATCTTTATGCCATATAATATAACTGTTAACCTATTACAGTTTAAAAAAGTCCTTCCGGCCTGTACCGGGTGAAAAGGTAGCTTTCCTATATCTTCGTTTTAAAATTTTAGCTAATGTTACACGAAAACAGCAAGCTAAAATGCAAAGAAACGTTTACAAAAGATTCGTTAATACTGAATTTGAATAAGAAATTCGCCAATTTATTGAGCAATAGCCAAATTGGCTTCATTTATGAAGACTTATTTTGATCGCCAAATTTGGCGATATTTCGCCAAATGTCGCCCAATTTTGCCAATTTTGTCGCCAATGTCGCCAATTTTGGCGTTAACGGATATGAATATATAGTTTTATGCGTATGATTGGGAAAATTATTACAACAATGAAAGAAAATAATTTGCGAGTAATCGCGTTAATGTGCTGTTTTGTTTCAAAATGTCAGCCACCCTAGAATTTCAAACTGCTCTATCTCAGCCATTTTTTAAGATAGAGGTAAACCAAAAAAAGCTCTGGAATCCTTGTATCAAGGCCTAACACGTAATTAAAAAATAAATTTGAATTTTTAAATTTTTTGTATATTTATTTTAGATTTTAAGTTATTTTACATCTTTAAATGGCCGCCATCTTGAAACAAGATGGCGGACCAAGCTGGCCAACGAACTCGGTCGAGACATTAGTGACCTTAATACACACAATTAGTTTCATCAAAATCGATTCATAATTACGGGCGTTATCGTATGACATAGGTCAGATATATATATATATATATATATATATATGGATATATCTATATATATAAATCAACATTTGGACGGAGGGTGGTTTTGGGGTCTGGGGGTCATGATCGGTGAAAATATATCGAAATTTTCCGGAACTGCTTTCCTCCGAACGGCTGCAATAGGTAGCTTTATACTTTTTTGTATTGAAAGCTACCTAATATGCCCACATTATAGTGACATAGTTTGTACTTATTATTATTCATGAATTTATTTTCGTGCTGTTATAATCACATTGGTGTAAACTATTTATGTTATAGGGTAAGTTAAATGTAAATTCTAATCTTAAAGTATTTATTTTAAATAAAATTATTTGCATATGTTTTCTTTTCATAACATACGCAATCAATGCTATAAGTTTACATATTGAATGAAAAAGGCAAACCTCCAAATACATAATTTCTTGCATAAGTAATTAATATTTTTTAATTGTCACTGTTTCAGTTAGTGTAAATTCTTGAGAAAATATTAGTGTAAAGTTTCAATAAACAGAAATATAGTTTACTTAAAAATCTTTTTCAAGCAGTATTATTAAAATTTCTGTATTCGTAAGCATAAAATTGAATTTTGTTTTACTAATTAATATGTAAGGTAGTGTCGGTCTAAAACTAAACCGTATAGATTTCTCACAAAATTTTAAACAAATATTTCATTCCTATCATATTATTTTGAATTCTAATTAAAAAAAGTGTTATTGATTCACTAGTAAAAAAAAAAAAAAAATCTGAGGCATGCGATTATTTCTTATATGTTAGAATATGTTAGTAACGTTTATTCGAAAAGATTTCCTAGATTTTATTTGCATGCTATGCTAAATAATGTATTCAGTGTAAAACATATGTGCTTTATTCATATCTTTTGAAGAATTATAAAAAAAATCAAAAAATGTTTCGATTACATATAGTTTCTGAAAAAGGAAATCTGCCAATATCATGCATTTGCGATCATAAATGAAATTTAAAAATGTGTCAGAAAGTAGCCTGTTTTGGATTTGAGAAAAGCCCTTAAACAGGGTTTCATACAATCTGTTATCAGTGACTCAGTATTGGGGATTACCTCCGATGACAATAGCGATAAGAAAGCCTGCCTGGACTTGTGTAGCATGGAAAGGTTAGAAAATTTAATTTTCACATATAAAACATTAGATAATTAATAATTAAAAATTAGATATTAATTCTGAATGATTTTAGTAAAAAATAATAACTATTATTTACTTTATAAGTTGCATTTATTTCGTCTAAGGGCTAATTTTTCATATCAGCCTAACAGTTTTCATATATGAAACATTGAATTAAAAAAGAGTTTGCTGCAAAAATACTGGGGCGCTATAAGAAATATAAGCGGGCGGTGGAGGGCCCAGTTTAAAAAATATAATTATTTTTCTTCATAAGTTGCATTTCTTTCGTCTAAGGGCTAATTTTTCATATGAGCCTAACAGTTTTCATACACTCTTGAAAAAAGAGTTTGCTGCAAAAATACTGGGGCGCTATAAAAAATAGCGGGCGGAGGAGGGCCCAGTTTTAAAAATATATTAATTATTTTCTTATATCATATGATTCCTCTAACACGCATTTCAATTTTTGTGAAGGGGCCACCTACAATTTTTTGTGAAGGGCTCTTTCGAATAGGGTACGTATCTCATTTATTTTATGAAGGGGCCCTTTAGTCTAATGCGAGTTCACACTTCGAAGGGTAAAAAAAGGGGGGATCGATGAACTGAATGTATGAAGGGTTCTAGTATTTATGCATAATTTGAATTCATTGGAATTTTTGTGAAGGGACCCTTTTTATTAAAAAGGGGATTTGTCCAATTTTTTTGTGAAGGGTTCAATATCTATAACTGTTTCCAGTTTCTTTTGAAGGGTCCCCAAAACGTATAATCACTCCATTCGAAGGCTTCCCTATAACTTTTAACTATTTTTGCATGCTAACCTAAATAAATGTATTCCTGTAGAACCTATTTGTATGTACTTCAATCCATTTAAGAATCCTATATGTTTTGGCTATCAGTAGGGTAAAGCTTTTTCTTGAATCCTTTGGATTTTTCTGTTCACTATTTTAATTAACTAATGCACTAGATGGTAAAATTATATTTTGTTTATATAACACTTCGACAATGTTGGAAAGTGATTCATGAATTATGCCGCTATGCCTGATTTTACATACTTGTTTATTTACATATACGTTAAAATTATTTTTATAGTACTCTATACTTTTGGAAGTGTGTATTGTTAGTCTATCGAAGGGCCCCTCTGGGTAAAAAAGGGAGGGGGAGGGGGGAGCTATTCAATTGAGTACAGTATAATTCATGCGGGACCCTATATTTTTTACCACAACCTATATCGAATTCATTAAAACGCGCCTGTTGCCCCAAAAATGTTGAAGTCCGCCAATTAAAATTAATTAATGACCCTTTTTAATTACTAGAATCTCCCATTCTACTGCACATGCAAACTGCGTACTCTCGTTGAAAAAAAAAAAAAATCTCGCGAAAATTCTTAAGTTCTGCAATTAAAATTAATTAATTACTATGTTTAATAAATATTTTTAATTAATTAATCATTCACTTCTACTGCATATACTCATAATCAAACTGCATACTCTCGTTGAAAAAAAAAATTGCTACGAAAAATTTCTAAGTTCCCCAATTAAAATTAATTAAAATTAAAATTAATTAAATTTCTAATTCGCTATAATAAATCCGTTGACATTCACTTCGTACACCAATTCTCCGCGAAAAAAAAAAATGCGTCGAAAAATTTCCAAGTTCCTCAATTACAATTAATTAATGACCATTTTTAATTCATATTTTTGCCACAAACCGAAAAAAAAAATCGAAAAATTTCAAGTCCCCCAATTAAAATTCATTAAAATAATCCCCTTATCTTATAGTAGAAATCCTTATCGCACCCCCCTCCCATCGAACCCTCCGTTCTTATCAGTGCTCATGCTCTTATCGCCACCTTCACCTGCTCCCCCCTGTGCTCCACCGCTCACCGCTGCTCCACCTGCACAGCTCCACAGCACCACCACCGCCACCGCTGCTCGACTCAGGTGGCGTTGAACTGCTAAATATACACTACTTATATTACTAGGGGGCTCTGCCCCCTGCTCGCTACGCTCACCAACCCCCGTTCTGATTTCACAGCCTCTTAAAACCTGGTAATGTATCCTGTTTTGAAAAGATGATGATGATATCACGAACGGCGACTATCTTCTGTAATCAGATTATAATGCTTTTTCATTTAACTGGTTATAATGCTTTTTCATTTAATTCATCTTTTTTATTTTTAATATTCATGTGTAAACACAAGTTTTATGACGTAATTTTCTTTATTTCCTGCTTTTAACACGTGATCATTTAATTATTATTTTAAACTCTCATTATTGTTTTTAATAGTCTCGCGCAAATACATTTTTTATTTGAGATAAAACATAATCAGTTGCGCTTATTTGGAAATTGGCAACAACATAAAAAATAACTTTTTCAATTAAAGATTTTTTACTCGATTTTTAAGGATTTTTTGAGTTTTTACTGTCCGAGCGTGATAATTGTTTGAATTTCTGAAAGCTTGTTATATTTCGCGTCTGGTGGTATGATTTTCGAATACGTAGGATGACTAGAAAAATAAAGTAATCGCTCCTCAAAAAAGTCCCTAGTAAAAAAGCGATGAGAATAACCCGGAAGCATATAAACTACCTTTACATTCATAGAACCCACAGAGAAATTTCCTCCTTCCTGATTGGTGGATTTCTATTTCGTCTTAGTGGTGTCTAAAGTCTTTGAAAGTTCTATTGACGCCAATAGTGAATTTATGCGCTATTATATAACTATTATTTTCTTGATTTTTATTTTTGTATTTAAGTGAATCCTAATTTAACATGCAAACTTTTAATCTAACTCAGTTTTTATCCAATGTGTAATTAAAACAGATTTCCGCAAAATGTAACTGTGTTATAAAACAATAATTAAACGGAACTCCAGGTGGAAAAATATGTAGTGGCGCCATCTGATGTTCTAATATTAAACTGCCGCTTGCTTTTTTTTTGTCAACATTCGTTTTTTGTGAATTTTTATTTTTATTTTTATGATTAAATCTGATTTTTGAAATCAGTTTCAAAATTGTTTTGCGTAAGAAATTTATACATTCATACATATAAAATATTTAAAATTCTAGTTTTTTAGAGTTATTTATAAAAAATATTTTTATCCAAATTTCCTTTTTGACAATTTTAACAAAATATTCAGCATTTTTAGAAGGAAAAGTGGGTTTTCTTTTCCTATCCCCCCTTTTTTAAAATCTTATTTGAAAACCATAAAAATTTATCTTGGTACATATATGCACGATATTATGATTGTATTTTTTTCATTAATAGCTTTTTTCTGATTTTACTTGTAATTGTTCAAAAACTTTTTTAAAAAATTAGAGTATGTGGGAGTGGGGGTGTATATTTTTTAATTTAATCTAAGAAAGAGCGGGGAAAGAGATTTAATCTATGCTTATGCTTATATCAGATGTAAATGTCACCATATCTTTATAATTTGTAAAATATTAGTTTTGTAAAAAAGCAGTAAAAGAGTTAAGGTTGTTAATTTTTTCTGTTCATATTTAGATAAAGGATTCTTTAAATTAATGTTTAACAGACAAATTGATTTTTTTTTTTTTTTTTTTAAATCTTACAGTAAGCGTAAATGAGCAGAGAGTTTCAATTCGTTTATTTTTGCCGACAACGTCGGGGATATATATATATATATATATATATATATATATATATGTTACGGTCAATATGATTAATCCGGAAAGGCAGCCATTTCAGGAAAAAGGGAAAAAAAACTTATTGAGCATTTTTTTCAACCTCAGTGTCTTGCGTTTTCAATAATGGCGATAACACAAATCACATAAAAGGAATCAACCAATCAGGTGGGAGGAAATTTCTCCGTGGGCTCTATGAATGTAAAGGTAGTTTATATGCAACCCGGAATATCGACGCAGATTTTCATTGGTCCATTTCCAAACCATTACTTTTTTTTAATATATAGAAGGATGTTGTTAGTTTACATCATTTAGCATTTTAAAAAAATATTTTATTACAAGGTGTTATAATTTATTATATTAGTGTAATTTTCATTGATTAAACAATTTTTCGAGTTCGTAAAAATTAAGAAAAAAGTGAAAATAAATCAAATGTAAAAAATTAACTTTTTAAACTAAATGCTGTCCAAGCTCCAGAAAAGTTAATATCCTTTCATAATTTGGCGACTAAACTTTTAAAGATACTTGAGACTTGAAAAATACGATCGCCAGATTGGAAGTTCATCACGCGCAACAGCAAGTATTCCCCATCGCACAAGACGTATTAATTTTTTTACCCGACTGCCAAAGAAGTGTTATGTGTTTGACGCATATCTGGCTATGTATGTGGATTTCTTTATGCCCTCGAAACATCCCAACGGCTGGATGGATTTTAATGCATGAGGTCTCTATCGATTCGTCTTAACCGTCCAATGGTTATATAGTCCAAGAGCCGGCCGTCGATTTTCCTATGTTTAAGATACAAAAGAAATTCGGCCGGCATAAGTAAGCCCTAACAAAGATCTATGGGAAGCCACCTTTTTTAATTATTTATTCCTGCCGGGTCATGCATTTTTTGCGTCACTTCCGGTGTCAATTTTGAGTGTTTGCCTATGTATCGAATACAAGGACCGTACATGCATCACAATGTAGGTATCAGAATGTACATTAAGAATATATTGGTCTGCCAGGTCCAATCCTGCCGGAACCAGGTGGCAGACTTACTTTTATGACGTCAATTTTGAGTGTTTTCCTATGTATCGAATACAAGGACCGTACATACATCATAATGTAGGTTTCAAAGTGTACATTAAGAATATATTGGTCTGCCAGGTCCAATCCTGCCGGAACAAAGTGGCAGACTTACTTTTATGGCGTCAATTTTGAATGTTTTCCTATGTATCGAATACAAGGACCGCACGTACATCACAATGTAGGTTTCAAAGTCTACATTAATAATATATTGGTCTGCCAGGTCCAATCCTGCCAGAACCAGGTGGCAGACTTACTTTGTATGAGAATTAAAATAACTTAGTCTGAGAATTAAAATAATATGTAAAGATTATAGATGATTTATGTATTACAGATCATGATGATGTTACTCGTGAATTAGAATCTAGCAGAATCACCAAGGATAGACAAGCCGTCTATAATATTATTGCAAAAATCAAAGAAAATATAAACCCGTTTGATTTTAATATAGATACAAATTATTTATTTAATATTGTTACTGGAAGATCTGTTTGTGATTCATCTTGTAAATTTCTCATCGAGGCTGAATAAATAGGTGAAAACAAAAAACTAAGTTTCATAAGTAGCTGTAATAGCAATGGTGACATATTTAAATCGCCCATTAGCAAAGTAAAAACCCAAACATTTTCTTCAGAATGCATGAAAAAAGCTTTCAAAAATACTGATGGCAGCAAAATTTTTTTAATGAAAATGGAAAGGAATATTTTTGGAAGATTATTAGCAATAGCTATAAGCAGAAAAATTGATCTTGAAATGTGTCTTTCTTATCCATTAGCACCTGCACCACCAGCATTGTTCCAATGCTCAGGTGAAATGCATAAAACAGCAAAATCGGCTTTGGCAAACACAATTAAAGTTTTGGTTGAACCAGAATATCCATTACAGATTGATGTGGAATTAATAGATGGATTTTACTTGCTTCACAGATTAAAACCAACAGTGCCCCAAACCTTTGGCAGGATATCTGAACTTATATTAAAACAAATTTGCAATACTAAAGCCGGCGAAATTCATGTTATTTTTGACAATTATATATCCCCCCCCCCCCAATAAAAGATATAGAAAGAAAGTATCGGGATGAAATTGATGTACCGTACAGCATTATAAGGCCTTCCCAGAGCAGGACAATAAATTTTTTGAAAAGCGTGAAAAATAAAAATATTAAAGAATCTTTAGTTGAATTTTTAATTCGATATTTGGAAAGCAATGAAGTGGCAGCAATTTTAGGTGAAAAAAAAGTTTATTTAACTGTTGGAAAAAATGCTATTCATATATATCAAAAAATGGGAAAACTTCAAAAGTGGAAGAGACAGCATTAGAATGCAGCCACGAGGAAGCTGATTCTAGGATAATGTTTCATTTAAATAAATGCAAAAATAGTTCCAAAGTTCTGATAACAGCATCAGATACAGATGTTTTGATCATATTATTAGGTAACATCTTAAAATTTGGCTTTTCTCATCTACCAATAAGGCAGCCCAAAATAATTGTATTAATTGTACAGACCTAGCTAAATTGTTAGAAAATAGTATTTGCAATTCCTTGCCTGGTTTTCATGCTTATACTGGATGCGACTATACATCAAGTTTTTATAAAAAGGGTAAAATAAAACCATTTCAAATATTAAGGGAAAATGAAAAATATCAGTTAATGTTTGCAAATCTCAATAATCCCCTAAGTATTGAAAACGGAGAGATGATGAGAACAATCCAAGAATTCACTTGTAATATTTATGGTATTAAAAATTGTACAGATGTTAATTTAGCTCGTCTGTTAAATTTTGAAAAACAGTTCGCAACACAATTTAACGAGGGACAGTTTTTCAAAAAAAGTAAAAAATTACGATTCAAGTTTGATGCCACCTTGCTGGAAATCTCTCAAGCAAAAAATTTTAAGAACAATTTACGTTACTTCTATGTGGCAAAATGCAACAAATAAGAATTGCATTTTACATGATACCTCTGATTGTGGATGGATTTGTAATGATAAAGATGAAATCAGACCAAATTGGTTTGAAGGAAGTCCAACACATGTGCTTGTGGAAGATATTTCATTGAATGATGAAAAAGAAAATGAAAGTGAAGATGAAGACACTAGCAGATATTTCTCAGATTCTGATGAAGATTGATTAAAAACTCATTCGATATGTGCTAAAGTATTATTGTAAGATTGCGAATTTCTATACCACGTATTATTTTTCATGTCATTTTCTATACATGACTGTTCAGAAATAAATTTATATTTATTTTCTTTTGATTTTATGTGCATTTTCATTACAGTCTACCAGGGTTGTTTTACTCAGCAGTGTAACTTTACCCCCATTGTCACAAAAAAGTCTGAGGCCTTGTCATTTAGTTGCAAAGTAATTATTTTTTTTAGTGGCAGCATCAGCTAAGAAGCACACTCTGTTACCAAACAGTAGTTTAATACAATTTGGCACTGTGTTTATTGGTTTAAAGATAGCCAGTTTGTACATAATGTTACTCGCTATTTGAAAAAAAAAAAAGATTTTTTTAATATGCATTTTGAGTATAAATTAAAATTCTCAAAAATTAATTCGTGCTTTTAAATCTAAAGTCAGCAATTTAAATTTAATCGTATTTATTTATTATAGATCATATTATAATTTTCTATAGATAGGCACTCATAAAATTGCTAATGAAGGGTAACATTAGTCCAGGTCAATAGTCCCAAAGGATTTCTGGTATAAATATATAAACATAAAAGGAAAAAACTATGGAATTAAAGAATAAAAACTATAATTTTAGAAAGTAAACCGTCATTTGTGGAAGACCAGTATAATGATATCACTGAGATTATTCAGAACAAACATTTACATATAAAAACAAATATCTATAACAATGTTTAAGTCACACGCAAAGTATGCATGATAACAGTTCTTCCAAAATTACTATTTTACACATTAAAGATGAGTTGTTATATATATATATAAGAAAGAAAAGTCATAGTCATATATAAGAAAGAAAAGTCATAGTCATATATAAGAAAGAAAAGTCAAATATGTCAATAAGAAAGAAAGTTTGCATTTGTCTAGAGCGTCTACTTAACCTTGTCACAGAACTACATAATTCTTTTCTAGGCTTTGAAACCCATTGAGATGCATGTTTAACCTTTCTATTCGATACATTCAAAATTGACGTAATAAAAGTAAGCGTCATGTATGCCATCTGAAGTTGGGGAGAATTAGATTTGGCAGAAACGTATATTTTTATTGTATACTTTGAAATGAACATTATTATGCATATTTCATACTTTCATTATCGAAATTCACGTAACAAAAGTAAGTTTTCGTTCTGGTTGCGGCAGGATTAGACCTGGAAGACCTGTATATTCTAAATGTACATTTTTAAAACTACATTGTGATGTATGTACGGTCCTTGTATTCGATACATAGGCAAACACTTAAAATTAACACCGGAAGTGACGCAAAAAATCCATGACCCGGCAGGAATAAATAAGTAAAAAAGGTGGCTTCCTATAGACCTTTGTTAGGGCTTATTTATGCCGGCCGAATTTCTCTTGTATCTTATACATAGGAAAATCGACGGCCGGCTCTTGGTCTAATTGGCTAGGTTTTGTTTTCATAAATTCAAAATGGCGGCCGCAAAATACAAAATGGCGGTACAGACAAGAAAAATACGCACCATATTGAGTGGCATATCTTTGGATAGGTCTTTTAAAATGAAGATATATAGGCTAAGTTTTGTTTTCATAAATTCAAAATGCCAGTCGTAAAATACAAAATGGCGGTAGAGGCGAAAAAAATTTTACGCACCGTATTGAGTGGCATATCATTGGATAGGTCTTTCAAATTGAAGACTTAAAGGCTAAGTTTTGTTTTCATAAATTAAAAATGGCGGCCGCAAAATACAAAATGACGGTAGAGACGAAAAAAAAATTATACGCACCATATTGAGTAGCATATGATTGGATAGTCTTTCAAAATGAAGACGATGTTTCCTAGACTATTTCACAGTCAGTAGCTCCGTTTTTAGTTCGCATATTACGCAGTTGGGTTTTTTGATTTTTTAAATTTAATTCGTTCTTGTTTACACAAAAAAAGTAATATAAAAACTTTTTTTAAGTCAATTCCTACTTAGGTCAAATAGAATTTTTTTTCCAGCGATTTACACGCTTCGCCACTGACGGTATTTATTCCTAAATTTATATCCTGCTAAATATCTTACATAAGAGAAATTTTTGAAATATATTAAAAATTAAATAAAAAATAAATAGCTAAAACACCAAAACTTAATAGCTCGAAAAGTATTTCTCACAAAATTGTTAGACAAACTGCGTTAGAAAGGTAAAAAAATTGTATTTTTCTTGATATAAATTTAAAATCTAATGATTATGTCGTTTTTCAAATATTGAATTTCAAAAATTACCAAACTTCACAATAAAGTGCCATAGCGATGTTACAGTTTTTTTGAAATATTAATTAATTAATTAAATTTATTATTAAATTTTATTTTTATACTTCATTTCTGTTCAAAAAGTATAGACTCACACCACATTTATAGTCTCCTTCGTCCACAAGCCGCCTGATCTTCGTCCGTGAACAACCCCATTATCTTTTTACGTGTGAAGGTGAGACTATAAATATGGAGTGAGTCTATACTTTTGAACGGAAATGAAATATAAAATTAAAATTAATTAATTAAATTTAATGAATTAATTAATATTTGAAAAAACTGTATTAACATCAATTGTCATCCAGTACAAGTTTAAAAAAATTTATTTGAACTTGAATGGATGAATAGAAAATATTTTATTAACGATTGAAAATTCCAACAAGATATATATAGAGAGAGTGTGAGCTAATAGTAGGAATTTAAAAATTTAAGCATATAAGTGAAAAGTCAATAAATATAATGCAAACAAATAATGTATCAGTTTCTTTCTAACCGAAAAAAATCATAACAATCACGAGAATTTTAGGCGAAAGAAATACGGGAACCTTCCCTTAACCACTCTTTAAAGAAAATCATGTGCAGTGGCTTGAATCCAGCTTTAGGATGGCATGTCGGTATTCACGCTTAAAATTTTACTTTATTGGGTACTCCGACATCTCCGCCCTTCTAGACTGTTATTAACAAATGAAAACCGTTAAGTACCCTGTTTTACCCTACAAATCTATTGATAAAACACAGGGTAACAGAAAGGAATTGAAGTACAGGGTGTCCATAATTAAACGACCCTACTTTAAATGTAATACTATGTAATACTTTAAATGTAATACTATTTCTACGGAATTGTTTATGATACGATTAATAGTAAATGAGACTTTTCGCCTATCAGCACAAAATTATCTTGGTCCACTGAAACAGTAATCCTTTTCACCAGATATAAATCCTTACAATTTCTATCGTGTGGCATTTATTAGCCTCATAAATGCCACAAATGACATATTTTCAAACCTATATGGTTTCTTGCACATTTCACACGCAAAAGCTTTTTTTTCTTCCTGCATGAATTTAAAGATAAATTTTCAAAACAACTTTTCTAGAAAATACTTTATTAAAAAATTTACTAGTGTACAGAATGTTTTGTGAAACAATTTTTAGAATGTGCGCTGAAGTGCTTGCGTTAAGCTGCCTAATCAAAAGAAACTATTTTGACAGATGACAACAAATGAAAGGGTTTTCTTAAAAGAAACTATATGACTGTTTTCTCACCATGCTTTTTTTTTCTAGAAAATCCATTTTCGCAAATTTCACAAAAAATAATTTTCACTTTCTTTACTTTTAAAGTGTAATTTCAAAACATGTCTTCAAAGAAATCTCTTATTTCAAATTGTGGCTTGATATTGGTGGCAAATGAAAGGAATTTCAATCATATAGTTTCAGTGGGGGAGGAGGAGTGTAAATTTCAACTAGTAGCTATGGGACAAATCCTTTAAACATTGCAGCTTTTAGTTAGTACGAAAAGAGTCTTTTGAGAAAATCCTTTCCCATATACCTCACAAACAAATTTTATTTTTTGTGTGTGAGTGAGATCGAGTGCTTGAATGTTTTTTAACATATCCTTTCTACAAAACAATTTTGTCGCAAACTTTACAAATAAACAATTTTTTGTTAAACAATATTCGAAAAATATGACATTTAAAAGATTTTTAATACAGGAAGCTCCATGATCATGTAAAGAAGGGATCTGAAAGTCATTGTTTTGCATGAGCCAGAATATGTCTCTTCAAACCCTCAAAGTAGCATTTTTTTTATATACCTCACATGCATAAACAACAATTTTAGTATGAAGTCGAAAATGAATATTAAAGCAGTTGAATCGAGAGTAACCATTTTCACACATTTTCAAACAAAAGGTTAATCTGCCTTGTGAGTAACATAATGACTTTTGAGTATCTCCTTTCGAAAAAATCCTTTATTACAAATTTCACAAGAATAAGGTTTTTCTTTCGTATGAGATAGAAAATGTCTCTTCAAATGATGATTCGTAAAAAACCCTTTCAAGCATATTTCACAAGTATAAGGTTTTTCATTCGTATGAGATCGAAGGTGAATCTTTAAATGGGAATTCTGAATAAATCCTTTTCCACATATTTCGCATGTAAAAGATTTTTCTTTCGAGTGATATCGAAGGTGGATCTTCAAATTAGAATTATCGGCAAATCTTTTTCCACATATTTCACAAGTAAAGGGCTTTTCTTTCGCATGAGATCCAAAGTGGTAATTTAAATTAGATTTTTCAGCAAATTCTTTTCCACATATTTTACAATTAAAAGGCTTTTCTTTCGTATGAGACAGAGAATGTCTCATCAAATAATCATTTCGAGCAAATCCTTTAAAACATATTTCACAAGTATAAGGCCTTTCCTGCGTATGAAATCGACGATGAACCTTCAAATTTGAAGTATGAGTAAATGCTTTTCCACATATTTCACATGTAAAAGGTTTTTCTTTCGTATGACTTCGAAGATGGGACTTCAAATGAGAATTTTTATTAAATCCTTTTCCACATATTTCACAAGTAAAAAAATTTTCTTTCGTGTGAATTGTAATGTGGCTCATCAAATTAGAACTATCTGCAAAACGTTTCCCACATGTGTCACAAATAAATGGTTTTTGTTTTGTCTGAATGCGCAAATGTCTGATTAAGCTACTTTTAGTGGAAAATTGCTTTTTGCATAGCTCACACATATATGATTTATCTATCTTCAAAATTAAATTAGAGAATATTTCCCCACTTGTTTTACATAAGAAAGACTCTTTTTCTGTATGAGAATGCCGATGTTCAACCAAGGGACTTTGAACAGAAAATGCCACGCTAAATTCTTCGCTTGAGCAAAATTTTATGTCTGAAAGAGTAGAATCCATTGATAGACCACCTGTAACAATGAGAAATAAAATAGTTTATGAATCTGTACATGTTTTTTCTGTACAATGTTAAAGATACTTTCAGATTTTATATTTTTTAAATATATCAAAAACAATTTCATAACTATTCTTCCATTCTTGAGTTTGAGTTTCAACCAGGTTTGTCTCACTCGATATAAAAGCTAAAAGTTTGACCTGTGCCTGACCAAACATGTTTATTTTTTCCCATTTCATCTCCTGATCTAGTCCATACAAAAACGGAAAATATAAGGCCCAAATAAATTTCTAGTAAAGATGCCTTTATTTCTTAACCATTATCCTACAATTAAACTCTATTAAAATAATACTGCATACATATTTATTAGGGTGGAGCGAAATTTTTTTTGTTTTTTTTACAAAAAACGGGTAGGGGCCAAAAGTTGCCTTTATACTAGTACATCAAATGCATGCAATTTAAAAAAAATTGCTTGGTTCTGCGCTTTTGGTCCAACAGTCGAAAATTTGACAATTTTTCAAAAAAATTTTTAAAATTCTGTAGAACTGGTTATGATTTAAAAGTGTCATTAGAACCTTTAATAACAAGGATTTAAAAGATTGAAACGATAAAATGATATCTTTATTCTGTATAAGTGGAGCAAAATTGATAACTTTCTGTAAAAAAGGGGCGTTGCCATTTTGGTACAGAACGAATCGTTTTGAATGCAGCTCTTCGCCAGTTGCTTTTACAACTACCCAAGACATACCACGGTGAAGGTGGGTGCGTATCATGTTTCACCCGTGCCCCGCCAGACCATTCTACCATCTGAGCACAATGTTTTATTGATACATTGAATTGTGAATTTTTATCAAAAACTGGTGCGAGTTTTCTGTGTATTAACCTACTTTTAGTGTATTCATCTCTTCTTTCGCATCCACCGACTTTGGATGCTGCTGCTGCGACCTCCTTCACGTATTTTTCTACTGCTTGAGTATGAGAAAGCAAGCAAAGTAACTCATTGGGGATGTTATTAATGTAATCTATATAGGTGTCTATTATCTTCAACAAAATTGCATCCGATAAATGCATAGTGATTGGGGGATCTGTTACGACAATAGTTTTCCAATCAATTACATTTATATAATCATCTGCTTCAAAGTTGATTGTTAGTATTTCAAATTTGCGTATGTCATCCTGTATTCTATGTCTTGCATTTATTATGTGATGAGCAGCTAGTTGTTTAATATGATGGTGATCATCAGAGAGCACTACAATTAGAATTTGCTGAGCGTGTGTAAAATAACCATTATCCTGAATAACTTTTTTAACTATTTGTTTTATGCCGTTTTCTGTGTTGTTTAGTAACGAAGTAGTTTCCCATAAGGTTTTAGATCCATTCTTTAGATGTGGATTACATTTGATAATAAACCCTCCTGAGGCATAAACTTAGATCACATACTTTGTGAGGTGAAAATAGAGACTCTGACGCGCAGTCATTGCTTATATAAAGGCGAAAAATTATATTCGCCGTTGTGAGCCATCTTTGGTGGGACAATTTTCCTGGGCTCCTATTAGCTAGTTCTTTTGAGCAATATCCTGATGAAATAGCTTTGCAAATGTCCAGCAGGTATTTCTGGTCTGTGCTGAGCGCTTTTTATCGATTTCAGGAAATATGTTTTCTAAATTACTCTCTATGGGTTCAAAAACTGCCTTAAGGAGTGTATGGCACGTGGACAAGGATTTTCCTATTGGTCCGGTGAATATATGTGTGTCTGAAGTTTTCCCTTTGATCTTCCCTAACAAATGAAGCAGAGGCAATTCATTGGAGTGGAGCTGGCATATGATCCATTGTAATCAGGGTTAGAAATTAGCAGTCGTAAGTTGCCAAATACAACTAAATTATTGCATTTCACGATCGCAGAATTATGCCTAGTCATCAAATTTGATGCCTAGCTTTCTTTCACTTTAATTTTTGTTTAACAAACACTATGATTCATACTTTAACATAAGACCCCCTCAACCCCCCTCGATAGAAGGTCAGACAGCAGCATGTGTCTTAGACTCCCTTGCACTAGTCAATCACCTCTAAGTTGGCATCACTTTAACCAATGACTGATAAAAGTGACCTTATAGATTAAGCACCTAAAATTTTTGCACACTTTGTTTGAAAGAATGGTAATGGGCTCTATTTGTTCGGGTTTGAAGCTATGATTTCGGAAAATTTTCTCCAAAGCACGTGACTCGACGTCACAAAAATATGGTCCTTTACTGCTCTATGGCATTCAACGTTGCATTGCAAAACAAGTCATTGCATAGTTAAGGCCTACTTCCCCAAAGATAAAAAAATTAATCTGTACACTCCCCCCACCCCTGCCCTTAACACATAAAAATAGAAGCAATGTTATTGCTAACATGATTGCAAAAATAAAAGAGAAAATATGATGTAACATAAAATTTCAACCATGAAACGTACTCTGGCACCTAGAAGAAAAATTGTGGGTGTCATTTGACACCTTACTTAGAGTTCCCAATTTCTAACCCTGATTGTAATGGTCTTGCGAATTTATCTTCCATTTGGCGAATTACTCTATTATGCTTCCACATATTCACAGGCCACCCATCACAACCCAAGCATGAGAGGCTGGACAAATCAAATTTTCATCGTCTAAAAATTTCCATATGAATTTAAAAATATCTTTTGATGCTCCAAATGAGGAGGTTATGCGCCCCAAATATTTGGATCCATGCTCTTCTTCCATAATTCTGCGATACGCATGTATATCACTTCTCTTTTCTATACACATTGTGTTATCTTTTCGGGAGTCAAAATGTAAAGCTCTTACTTCTGTTTAAGTTTGCTGTTCTTTACGTTGAGACGAACGAGCCGATTGGCGTTCACGCCTTACCTTGCTTCTATCTATAACTGGTACGGGTACATTATGTTTTCCAGTGTCATTTGCTGCACGTGCACAATCCTGGAAAACCGCTGAAGAAGACCGATCAGAAATTCCATAGCTGTCGCATGTTTTAGAAAAAGTTTCAAGCTGCATTCTAGCTTTGGTATTGGAGGTTGAAAATGGGAATTCAATTGTATCTACTATTGAATCATTGCATACTGATTCGTTTTCTTCAATGCCACATCCAGCAACGGCACATCCAGCACATTCATCCAATTGCGGCGCTCCTTTATTTAATCTTCTTTCTATTAATTTTATTTTTCAACGATTCGTTGTATGCTGTACCAGAATGACAACGACCCTTTTTTACTAAAAGTTGTCAGTTTCGCTCCAGTTGTACAGAATAAAGATATCATTTTATCGTTTCAATATTTTAGATATTTAATTACAAAGGTTCAAAATGACACTTTTAAATCATAACCAGTTCTACAGAAAATGTTTTTTTTTTTTTTTTTTTTTTGAAAAATTGTGAAATTTTACCCAAAATTTCGACTTTTGGACCAAAAGCGCAGACCCAAAATTTTTTTTTGTCAACTGTAAATTTGCACACAGTTGATGTACTAATATAAAGACAACTTTTGGCCCCTACCCGTTTTTAGTAAATAAAAAGTTCTTTTTTTCGCTCCACCTTAATATTTATGTAAAAAAATTAAAGAACCGCATTTTTCAGATTATTACATACTAGCAGTCTACGCTTGCTGCGCTGGCAGGGAAATGTGGCCGTTATGACCAAAAGGAATTGAAATGTTCTGTAGTCACCACACTACTAAAATAAACTAGTCGGATGTGTCAATCCCAAAACTCTTCTATCTCACACAGGTTTCGCATACACTAAAAAGAATCAGCACCAATTTATGTCACGGTCTAAATGAATCTAAAGTTTTATTAAATTCCGTGCATTAGTTCTTGAGATATGACTATTGCTAAAAGCGTGTAAATCCTGCAAAATACAGCATAGCAGCGACACTTTTTGGGAGATTTAGATCAAAACTAATCAATAATAACTTATGTCAACGTCTATCTGAATCTGAAGTTTGATGAAAATCCGTTGCATTTGTTCTTGATATAGTTATCGTGTTAATAATGAAAAAAGTAGCATAGCAGCGCCCCCTGTTGGGTTATTTACACCAAAACATAAGTAGCATCTATTTATATCATGGTCTAACAGAATCTGAAGTTTGATGAAATTACGTGCATTAGTTCTTGAGATATAGCTTTCGTAAAAATCATAAGAAAAGTGGATTAGCAGCGCCACCTGTTGTGATATATACACCATAACGTAATCAGCATCTATTTATGTCAAGGTCTAACTGAATCTGAAGTTTGATGAAAATGAGTGCATTTGTTCTTGAGATATAGCTATTGCGGAAATTTTCCGAAAAATGCAGCATAGCCACACCATCTGTTGGGCGATTTTCACCAAAAACTAATCAGCACCAATTTATATCAGGGACTAACTGAATATAAAGTTTTATTAAATTTCGTGCATTGGTTCTTAAGATAGAGCGCCCACAAAATTTGTGTCACATACATACAGACATTTTCTAAAAACAGCCCGTCAAAAGCTGGAAGTCGAAAATTTTCATGAATCCAATATTTTCTTCTTGTAAAGATAGAAGAAAGTAAAAAAGATGAGTACAATGATTGCAGAAAATAACCAGTGAACTTAAATAATGTTCGGGTTATTAATTTTCGTTTTATAGTTCTTGAACTCAGGGCCTCTCAGCTTGGTGCTATGTAAGGTTCTGGTAGCTTAAGTACAATCTCACTCTACATTTTGCATTTCTTTAATGAGCATAATAACACGGAGAAATAAATAGGCTTTTTACTTCTTTTATAATCTAGATTAGCCTTTGGTGTTTAGTCTGTAGCTTAAGTAACTCCTATAAAAAAAATAATAGCTAATTTTAGCTACTAGGGTTGTGCGTCAGCCGAAACTGTTTTATAATGATGGAAGTTTTATCTAATCTGTATTTCAGGAACTTTTTTCTTATCTAGGCTAAAATGATAAATCAACAAATATTGTTCCATTCGTCACCATTGGCATTTCAAATTTTTTTTCGTACATTGCAAATAATTGTTTTTTAGTCGGATTTACCAACCAGAGTCCCCTTCAAACTTCAAACATAAATGAAACTTCCAACAATATAGTAAATACGCCAGTTAGAGGTGATCGGATTACGGAAGATTAATCTAATATATTTTAAAAACCTTCAAAAAAGGGAAGATATGAAAAAAACTAAAAAAAAAATTGACGAATTAAAAGGAATATCGAAAATTTATTTCAGCAAGCAATTTTTATTCCAAAATGTTAGTTTTTAACACTTTCCAACACAGTTGCAAAGTGTTTATGAAATCGGCTTGTCTGTCTGTTTGTCCATGCTCTAACTCGCATAAACACACTCGGATTGTCATGCAATTAATATGTGTTACTGATGTTCACTATGGCATGTTCAGTATTGAAAATGAAGTGTGTTGCGCTTATAGTTACTTTACAGGGACACTACAAAGAATTCCGTTACATTATGGTCTATGGAGAAAAATCATTTGCAGATTATTTTAATGATGTTATCCTATTTCAAACATATTGAGATTGATATATACCACTAATGTTCACAACAAGAGGAATAGGGTGTGCATCTGTGCATAGCACTTATAGTTTCTTTAAGAAGGACACTCAAAAGAATTCCGTTACATTACGGTCTAGAGAAAAAAATCGTTTGCGACTTATTTTAGTAATGTTGCACTATTTCAAACATATTGAAATGATATATATCACTGAGTTGCATTACATGGGGCTTCTATAGAATATTGTGTGCATAGCATTCGTCGTTCATGTACAGGGACACAGAAAATAATTCGGTTAAAGTGCAGTCTGTTAACAATAATTACTGAAAGTTCGTTTTCACTTGCGGTACACGTTTTTAAATTTAACGAATTTTTTGCCTATTACTTGGTGTGTATAAATTCTATAGATAACATACAGGGCAGCACAAAAGATTTCTAACACATTTCTGATTATTGACGGAAATTCTAGAAGGGGAATTTTAAACTGTGCTATGCGTTTTCTAACTAAACTAAATTTCAGCATTCTATGTAATATACATACAAATCTATTTATCATATACAGGGCTGTACAAAATAGTTTGGATATTTTTCCGAATATTGTTGGTAATTCCTAAAATTGGGTTTTTAATTATGTTATGCTTTTTCCAATCTGTCTAAGTAAACAAATAGGAAAAAGCATAACATAATTAAAAACCCAATTTCAGGAATTACCAAGAATATTCGGAAAAATATCCAAATTCTTTTGTGCAGCCCTGTATATGATAAATAGATTTGTATATATATTACATAGAATGATGAAGTTTAGTTCAGTTAGGAAACGCATAGTACAGTTTAAAATTCCTTTTTCATTTCTCCTCATAAATAGTATCTTAACCCTTCGCGGCGCGGATTAAGTCTGTTTTTAAAATGATGAAATTATCGACTGACACCAGAATTTACAAAAGAATTTATTAGAAAATAAAAACTTACTTATTTTCCTGTAGTTTATAAAAGGAAAAATTTAATTAAATATTCTTGGTGCTATTTGTCAGTTTTGAAATTAAAATTAGGTGTCCTTTTTTGTGGACACCGCCCGCTGAAGGATTAAAGCTCAAATCATCCTCATCTTTGCTTTCAACTCTTCTAACATACTCAATAACAGATCTTTCTGTTAAAAATCTAACTAAAACAAAATCATTTAAACATGTATTTGATTCATCTTTAAACCAATCTCTTTCTTGTGTATTTGCATGCTCATTTATAGTGATATCAATGCTTTCATCAAAGGTGTCATGCATAGAAATGAAAGTAGTTAAAATTCGTTTTTAACTTTCAAAATAATAAGTTTTATTTGTTACACCATTAAACTCCGAAACAAAATAGTCTTATAAATATAAAATACCAAAAAAATTGCATGTAATTAAACATAATTATTTGGATAAAGCTATCATTTGGGATCCCTGAGTCATAGTGTCCCATTCCTCCCTTAGAGCAACATTTAAAAAAAATAGGTTTTTACAATAAGCATGTGGCTTTTAGGCTTAATTGAACTGTTTATTCATAAAAGATATACTGTTGAGTTTACAAAACATTAAAAATAATTAAGTTAACAACAAAGAATAAGATTGAAAATTTACAATAAAAATCTGAGTAGTTAGTTAATTTTGATAATGTAAAATAGTTTTTTATAGGAGCTTGCAACTAAAAAGATTTACAGCAACAAGTATGACGCAACGATACTCCATCTGGTGGAAGAGTCATAAATTAAAAGTAAAGCTTATTTTAAGCATTACTGCAGATGTCACATCACTCCCTAATCTCCCCTACATATAGATACATAAAGCATCATACGTTTAATAAATGGCATTGAAAATAGCTCAACCAAAAGTAATTGGCGATAAAGTGTAATGCATTGCATTGTTTTGTGGTGCCCTGAAAAAAAAAACTATAAATGTTACACTCACATTTTCAATGGAGAACATGCTGCACTAAGCCTTAGAAATGTATAAAAATTTCATAGAGTTTTGAATAACTTAATAATACTAAACTGCATTTTGACAAATTACTGCCCATAGACAATATGTTCCTATTCAAAATGTTTTGAGTGGCCCTGTAAAATAACTATAAATTATGTTATACACCCTCTTCAAGAAAAAACATGCTGTATGTAACGATAACAACATACTAAATTTACAGTACCATCTGCGTTCTCCCATTTCTCATATATTTGTTGTATATAATCATATGCTTCTGTTCAACTCTGTAAAAAACTATTAACATATACCCTCTTTGAGGAAAATCATACTGTAGGTGACTGTAACAACATAAATTACATTACAGTCAGCATTCTGAAAACACCATTTTTAATATATATTGTTGTGTTGTTTTGTTTTTGTTGCTAGGTGAGATGCTATCACCTTTTTCAAAAATAATGAATGTGTGCAAATTACCTGTGACTAAAAATTGAAATGAATCCTGTCAATATGCATACTTACAAAATTATTCTCAAACTAAAATAAATTTAGAAAAAAGGTAAATGGACTAGATTAGACAGAAACAATTAAAATTTAAAGAATTTAAATTTACTTGAATTCTAAGTTTTGAATTCAAAATAGTATAAG
This sequence comes from Maratus michaelseni, assembly GCA_963931845.1. Lineage (NCBI taxonomy): Eukaryota > Metazoa > Arthropoda > Arachnida > Araneae > Salticidae > Maratus > Maratus michaelseni. The sequence goes on along the minus strand of OZ007600.1, from coordinate 25,127,980 downwards.
AATTAATTATTTAAAAGTACTGACAAAATTCTCAATTTGCACTACATCCAATTCCCCAACAATCAGCATTGTGAATTCAAGAATTAATATGAAGGGTAATAACAAGGAATTTTCATAGACATAATAATTTAGACTAAGTGAAAATTTTGGAATAAAAGGGAAAAATCTTTCTTTTAAAGAAAGTATAGAAAGGGGGTTATAAAATTGATGAGATAGGTTAAACAAAATAATATTTGGCCAATATTAAAAAAATGCAGAATTAATTTCAAGAATTCACAACACTGAAGCTGTGATCGTATAGTTTCATCATTATTTAAGAGACCATGAGTTAATAATTAAATTTTGAATAAGTAATTCATTATAATAAAATGCTTCTCAAAAGACTTTAGATCAAAATATTAAAATTACTTTATGTGAAAATTTCAGATAAGTATGTCCTGTAATTAATTAAAGAATAGTAAAAGGTCTCAGCTACTTAAATAAAATAAGTTTGAATATTAAAGATTACAACATCCAGTAAATTAGCAGTTTATTTTTTTATTAGATTTAATGCTTAAAATAATATTTAGAAATTCCATGACTAGAGAATACAATAATTTATTTTAATTAATTAATTTATTTATTTATCTTTTTTACCAGAATTAATATTTAGATCAATAGAATAAATTAAGTTAAAGGATTAATAGAAATCCTAAGGAGATTGATTTTCGTAAGTTAAATAAAAGGTAAAATATTAAAAGCAGACCTTTTGAATTAATTAAGCAAGTAATCAAAAAAAAAAGAAAACAGAGAAGGAGTTAAATTAGAAAGAACAAATATTTATTTACAAATAACACTTTAAATGATTTAAATATCCTCTTAGATATATATATATGCATCAAAATACTAAGACACAGATAAGTTCCGTCATATCAAACAGAAAACATAATTTATAAATCATAATAGCGATAAGAATTGTTTTTACTTACAAGGCTTCTTAATTTTGGAAAACTTAGCATTATTTGGATAGGACGTTACTTTCGAGAGGTATTCGTCTTTCAAGGAGGTAACTTAATGATCAAGACTTTTATTCAGAACTTTCCAATTTTAGAGGGAATTTTCACAGTTTAGACTCAGTGTCAGGAACATTGCACAACTTCACCGTGCACTCTTCAAATCACACTTTACAGGAGTGCAGTTTTGATATCTCACAATCTCGCTGAAAGTATGCACCAATACTTTTTTTTTTGCACCTATGCACCTTTGAGCTGTCAGTACTGCATTCACGGTTGTCGGAACTGGAGTTTGTGAATTCATAAGCTGAGATTTTGTCGACTCTGGATTTTAGCAATCCAATCCTATATAACTAGTTATTCCTGTAGAAAATTACGAGATACGACACGGTCTTTTTATTGAAGAACATCCTATCATTTTTCGATAAGCTGGATTCTAATATTCATAGTTGTTTCAATCAGTTAAACGCTACTTTCTCGTCCTTTCAGGCCGCTTGATGAGCGCACATTTTCTATCAACCCACTGTCGCTAGTGCTGGGAGAGAAGTCTCTGTCTCGAAAAAAAATCGCTAATGCCTAACCGGCGGGGTGAGGGAGGGAACCCTCCACCCTCACACACCTAAACTATCCGAGCTTCAAGACATGACTGCCTGCTAACTAGCTCTTCGTTCACTTGGTAACGCTACCAGGGGGGAAAAGGGTCAACGCTGATTGGTTGAGTGGGGGGAGCAAATAACACGCTTATTGGATTATTGTTGCTAGGTGAAAAATCCTAGCTACAATTCCTGGAAATTAGCCGTCTGTTGGGTCCCACGAAAAGGAAGAAATCACGTGTACGCTTGCACCTGTTATTTCGTAAACAACGACTCGAAAGCAATAAACTGTGCATCTTCCTAACAAGCCTTCGAAATAGTTTTATGACTCTCTTTACTGAGGGTAATAAAAAGTCGCACACAAAACAACTGACAATAATGCTTCAGTTATTCCCATGACTTCTTATAAAAGCTTATTGTACTATATCCAATCTGCCTGTGTGTGTTCCGAATTTACGATCCCTTAAACTACGTGAGAATTTCAAGTAAAAGTTGTTTGCGTGGACACTATCTCATAGTGAAAAAGGAAGCACTTGGGTGGTCTTGACTTATAGAGAAATACAAATGTTTGGATTTTGAAAATAAGAGTTTTAATTAATAATGTTTAAGAAAAATAAGAAAAAGGAGGAGGGGGTTTGATTAAATATTAAAATAGAATGAGTTTATAAAAAAGAAATGTTTTAAGATATTAATGAAAATATAAATATAAAAATTTAGATTAAATTACCTCTAACAAGAATCCCCCGTCTCTATTTAAAAAACACAATTTTTTGAAAAAAAAAAAAAAATTTTGTTTTTTAAGTAAAAAGTGCGAGTAAAAATTCAATGGATGCGGGAGAGATCACTAAATGGGGCCTAACATTTCAAACAAACCAGACCTCGGTCCGAAGAATTATCAAGAAACACTTAGCAAGCCTACCCCTCACGGTATACAGTCCGGAATGCATAACCTGAGTTTGCATACACAAAACTCTCCTCACCTGTCAACAAAATCCTAGACACACCTGTAGAATAACAAAAAAAAATTAACAGATGAACACAAGGCTGGACATTGCTTTTGTCACCACTAACCTTATCAATCGGGAAGGTTCCATTCAAAGTATTTACCTGAACACTGTTTGCTAAACCACAAAAAAAAAATTTGAAAATTGCCAAAATAATTTTTTTTTTTTTTTTTTTTTAAGCCAAATAAAAATTTGGGAGAGAACATTGCCAACCGAAAGAATCGCCAAATCCATTACAATAATAATGCATATCAATATAGGTATAAATTGTTAGCTCGATGTACACAGATATATAAAAACATATGAACTAGTAATGTATATGCATATAAAAACACAAACAAAAAGAATAAAAAAAAATGGGTAAAAGGCAATTTGCACAATATACAGTTAATTCACAATAAAATACATTTCACTAATTAAAATTCAGTTAACACAAATTGTATCAATGTGTAAAAATTGAGAAACACTTTCTCCAGTTGATTGATATGCAAGTTGAAACTATGAAGTAAGGTATTTACATATGCACTTACAGCGACACTGTGCATATTGGAAGAGCAACCCATTTATCTGTGCTATAAACAATTGCCAAAATAAAAGCATGATGGGGCGAAGAAGACCCAAAAGCTATGGTGAAGATTATCACCATCAGAAACTTAATTTATACAGTAAAAATTTAAATTTTGACAAAAGAAATCCTTTAAAAAAAAGGAAAAAAAATAGCACAGAACCAGATAAAATTTTATAAATTTTTCAATAAAACCACACCACTATACTTTAATGAAGTAATGTACTCAAGAACAAAATTAATAACCTCAAAAGTTTTCAGGTTAAAAAAATTATACACAAAACAGTACACTAATACTACCTTACACTACGAAATACCTACATATTATATCTAGTAATGAGTAAAATTAATAGTTCGCTCAAATATAGTATTATCCTGTAAATCCACTTATCCTCATCTACTGAGAACTTAACTAGAACATCAATTAAAATATAAATAATATGCAAATCGATGGATACTATCGTATTTAACAAACAGGGAGTACTACATGAAAATAAAAGGGGAGGGGAAAAAAATTTGGATTCCCATTTTCAAAATGCACTAAAAATTTTCAAAGTCTCGAAATTACCCAAAAATCGAGAAAAAACGTAACATAATTCCAAAATATACCTGCGGAGAGGTTATTTGCACTATAACTATCGAAATCTACCTTATTTACACTAAAATTAGCTATATAGAACATTAAATGTGATGAAAACACAACCGCTCAGATCGTTACCGCTAACCAAAACAAACGGTACAAGTACTCTAAAAAGCTTATTTTTCACGTTAAAATACAATAAAAACTAACTCTATACTATCTATATACATTATACAAACAAAATATAAGGTTATTAAAATAAAAATACTATAATTACTACAACTTAAAGTTTATAATTGGGACACTTGTCCCTGTTCCTGAATCCATAGGTATTTCTGGACGAAGGAATCGAATCAGTCGGTTTGCACTGAGATTCGATTAAAGTCGGAAAACGACTGGTTGAAGGAATAACATAGGATTGAGCTTCAACAACTTCGTTAGCTACCGCGATATCTGGCATGTCCGTAACTGGATTTTCAGCCGTGGAGGGGGAGGTTTCAGCTCGTGAGTTCTCGAACTCGGCTGAAGGAAGAGAGGGGGAAAGGGGTTCGTTGCTGGTGGCTAGTGAAGGCAACGTGTTGGCTGTTGATTGCATGGGCAATGCTTCATCTCTGTTTACTGCTGATGCTGTAGGTATGATAAACGCGCGCCTGCGTTTTTTCGTCCGCCGTTCTGGGTTATCGTTAATCGATTGGTGAATGGGAGTAGTTGGATTCTGAATATTCGATTGATCATCGAATTGACTCTGCGGCCGTTGGTCATTTGTTTGGAAATCATCATGCCTGTTTTTAAATTCAGTCAGCCTATCGACGTGTACCACTTGCGTTAATTTTAAATTTGATTGGAGGGCGATTTTAAAATTTACCTCATTTATTTTTTCAGTTATTGTATAGGGACCATTATTAAATTTAGATAGTTTTTTACATTGTCCTGGTTTAACAGCTGGTGTAAAGAGCCAAACTGAATCACCTATTTTAAGATTCTTTGAAACAGCAGTTTTTTCTCTGTATTTTTCTTGCTTTTCTGAAACTTCCACCAAACTACTGTGCACTTCAGCATACACTTTCTTCAAAGCAGGGAATAAAAGTTCACAATAGGTGGGGGCGTCATTATAATTTAAAGTTTGGGGGGTGGAAAAAAGTTTATAGGGGAGATTTAAATTTCTGCCAAACATTACTGCAGCTGGGGTTAATTTTGTAGAAGAATGCACGGCTGTCCTGAGAGCTAAAAGAGCAAATTTTAATTTTGTATCCCAGTCCGACTGATTTTCGTTGACAACATGGCATAGGGCATTAATTAGAGTTCTATTTTGTCGTTCAATCTGAGAATTTCCTGCTGGGTGGTAAGCTGACGTGTGAATATGTTTCATTCCAAAGTTTTTATAGACTCTCTCAATGGCTTCTGATATAAGATTTCTACCCTTGTCGGAAACAATATAGCTAGGAGCACCGTACCTTGAAACGAAATCTGCTAGAGTATCCGCTACAACGTCTGAGGTGATAGAGGATACAGCATATGCTTCAGGCCACTTAGAAAAAGCATCGATATATGTCACGATAAACTTGTTACCCGAAAAGGTTGTCGGTAAAGGACCAATTATGTCGAAATTCACTTTTGCCAATGGAAATTCTGGTGTTGGCATTCTCTGCAAAGGGGCTAGATGTTTAGGTCTATAAGCTCTTCTTTGTTGGCAACTAATGCAAGATTCTACTAGATGCTTGACATCTGCAGACATACCTGGCCAGTAAAAATTTTCGCGAATGCGATCAATAGTTTTCTGGAAGGCTTGATGACAAGCTGCCAGAGAATCATGTGTTAGTGCGAATACTTGGGGGATTAGTTCTTTTGGCACCACCAGTTTGGGCAATTTATTTAAAATGGGAGAGTCTCGAGTGTCCTCGCACATCAAGAGATCATCTCGGAAGAAAAATTTCATGTACTTTGGTGCTATATCCACTCCTTGATCTAGCTTCTGAGCAATTTGGCAACACTTTTTGTCAGTCTTTTGGAGTTCTTGAATTTTTTCAAGAAGATCAGTTTGGGGCATAAAAACATTCTCCTTTGCTATTTGTACACAAAAATTACAATTTACAGTATTTACAGAGATTTCATTAGAAGTAGTGTATCTAGACAGAAAATCCGCAACACTGTTGCATTTGCCCTTGATAAATTTGATTGAAAAAGTAAAATCAGATAAGGTGCAAATCCACTTTGCCATACGAGAAGTTGGGTCCTGAATTTTAAGCATATAAGTTAGGGGAGCATGATCAGTGAAAATAAAAAAGTGGGTGTTAGCTAGGTAACACTTAAAATGGGCGGTTGCCCAGACAACAGCTAAAAGTTCCCTTTCTGTGGCTGAGTACCTTGTTTCAGGGTCCTTCAACTTTCTGCTAGCAAAAGCCACAGGGTGTAAAAAGTTGTTCTCATCCAGTTGAGATAAAACTGCGCCTAAAGCTTCACCACTCGCATCAGTATAAAGATAAAATTCCTTCGAAAAATCAGGGAGGGCAATACATGGCTTAGAAATTAAAGCAGCTTTTAAATCTTCGAATTCTGCTTGCGCTGCAGGGTTCCATGAAAAACGACCATTTTCTTTAGTTAGTTCAATTAGGTTTTTAGCTCGTTTAGAAAAATCAGGGATAAATCTCCTGTAAAATGAAATTGTACCAATAAAAGATCTAACTGCTTTGCGGGTATCAGGGGGTTGAAATTTTTCAATTACTTCTATATTTTTATTAATGGGTGAGACTTTACCTTTATGGATTTCAAAACCTAAATATTTAATTTTATCTGATAGAAAAAGGCATTTACTGGGTTTTAATTTTAAATTATGCTGGCGAAGTCTATCAAAAACAGTTGTTAATTTTTCAAGGTGGGATTCTACATCTTTGCTAGCAATCACAATATCATCTATATATACAAGAATTCCCATATTTCCCAGATCTCCAAATATTGCACTCATGAGTCGTTGAAAAGAATTTCCTGAGTTTGATAAGCCAAAACAATTTCTCGACCACTCAAATAGTCCTTTATGAGTTATGATTGCTGTTTTGTGTCTGTCCTCAGGACGCACAACTTGCTGGAAAAAGCCACTTGTTAAATCAAGTGTAGAAAAGAAATTTGAACCGGATAGTGCATCAACCGAATCTGTGATATTAGGGATGGGGTATGCATCTTTAACTAAATTTTTGTTTAATTTTCTAAAATCGACAGCCAATCTATAAGATCCGTCTGCTTTCTTAACCAAAATGACTGGAGCCGCAAATTCAGAAATGGAGGGGGATATTATATTAGCTTTTAACAGGATATCTAATTGATCTTCCATTTCTTGTTTAAGATTATGGGGAACTCTATAGGCTTTACATTTTACAGGTTTATCAGAAGTTAAATTTATTACATGGGGAATAGTGTCACAGCCGGGCAAGTCTAGGACTGATGCTGCAAACACATCTTTATTTTTATTAAGAAAATCCTGCATTTTAAGTTTAAGAGGGGGGTCTAAATGGTCAAGATTAATATCTGAACTCCAGCTGAGATCAGCATGATCAAAATCAGCTAGTGGAGTGGGCACATTAACATTAAGGGCATAATTACAATTATTAGAATTACACTCAGAATCATCGATGCACTTTTGAATTTTAGCAACCCTCATTCCCTTATTCAAAGTAACCTCATCATCCGAAAAGTTAGCAAATGTGATAAATAACCCGTGCTCCTGAGAACAGATTGTTCTAGATGTTAAAACACCATTACCAAATTTTTTTACTAGGGGTTCCAAAATAACAACATCATTATTATCAATAAAATTACTTCTCGAGCAGTTTACTTGAGCTAAAATTTTAGATTGGGGGGGGATAGTTACTAAATTTTTCAAAACAGCAAAACTAATTTTAATAATCTTAGACTTTTCACATGTATCACTTACTTTAGTTTCGACATCATTAGATTGTGACTTTTCGCTATCATGACAACTCACTTGGCATACAGGGGCATTGATTTCATTTTCATTATTTTTCACAACCCTGATATTATTTACACTAAGATCACAACCATTTGTTTCACATATATTATCCCGACCAATTGCCTTATTTTCATTTAATTTATCAGTACACATATAACTACAGGTCTCATGATTATTTGTATTATTAACATTTTCTAATTTTGAAACACTTTCAGAAGATTTTTGAACAGAAGAATTGCTATCATTACCTTCGCATTTATCTAAAATCACCTTATTTTTATCTTCGCTACTACATTTTTCACTATCTCGAATCTCTATTTGTTCACTACTTTCCCTTACATTGGCTTTTACTACCATACAATTGTTCTCACTGTTCTTATTCTTCTCAGAAATATTACTAACATTAGAAAAACATTCTACATTATCCTCAGTTTGACATGACACACTTTTAAGGCAAGAAATTTTGTTATTTACAATAATTGGCGGTTTAATATTTACATGACATTCTGAAATTTTTGGAACATATTTACAAAAAGTTTGCTCATTAATACCAAGACTAATAGATTTGTCACTACACTTTATGATAGCCTTGTACTTACTCAAAAAGGGCATACCTAAGATAGCAGTAAATTCATCAGCGAGTTTACCTGCTACTACAAAAAATTCAGCTTGGCAGCTGACATTACTGAAATTGAAAGATAACTTAACTTTCTCAGTGAGAGGGACACATTCACCTGTCACAGTTAGAATGGGTACATTGCATGCCTCAGTTTTGACACCTGGGAATAAACACAATCCCTGTCGAGAAATTAAATTGATACCTGATCCCGTATCACACAGTGCAGTAATAAAAATATCACCGACAGCAATCCTTGCAGTAGGGAGATTGCATGCTGATGGTGGGAAAACATTATACACAGAGGGGGTTTTGTCGTTCGGCTTCTCATGAGTTAGTCCGACTACTCCAGACTCAGCCATTACCCGTTTAAATTTTGTTGAACATTGTGTTCATTGGCAGTGTTGTTATTCTGCTGGGTTACATTATTGTGATTACCCCTATTCCTATAATTACCTCTCTGGCCATTGTTGGTACCTCTGTTTCTCTGGTTATTGCCATTTCCCCTATAGTTTCTTTGATTCTGATATCCCCTGTTACTATAACTGCCTCTGTAGTTATTGTTAGGTCTGGCCATACCTCTACGACCATAGGGATTTTCATTAAAATTTTGCCAGCCTTGATTTCTGGGGTTTTGGGGGCAGTCCTGAAAAAAATGGTTGAGGTCGCCACATCCAAAACAGAAAAAAGGGTTGTACTGGACATTTTCCTGGGCTGGTGGTCTCGCTGCAGCTGGTTGTTGCATAACAAGACTATCAATTTTAGCCGTTAAGATTTCCATTTTGTTTTGGAGTTCTATAATTTCACGGTTGGGATGGCTAACCTGGGGTGTAGGGGGGTAAACAGCAGCACATGCTACACCTGAGGGGACCTGGGGGGCAATGTTTGCTGGTTCATAGCTGTAGAAGGGGTTAACACTCCTACAAGCCTTTTCTTCAAGTAAGGCAAACGTTAGTATTTCCTGAGGGGTCTTTAGATCTTTTGAAATGACACCCTTCCGAATTTCTGGAGATAGGTTACCTAGAAGCATAGAGTGCAGTATAGCATCTCTACTTTTATTTACAATGCCCTCAGCAATTCCATCAATGACAAGAGCTCTGCGTGACAGATCAGAGGCTCTGTCGAAAAAATCTTGGACAGACATTGAAGGTGTCTGTTTGAAGTTAAGAAACTTCGATAATGCCACATCTGGTGACTCCTGTTCCGTGAATCTGTCTTGTATAATTTCCACTAATTCCGTATAATTTTTGCCTTTATTAGCCTTAAATAATTTGGCTGCTTTCCCTGACAGTCTGTTAAACAGGGCGAAAATTTTTTCTTTTTCATCCCAGTTAAAGAAGGTGGAAATATCTGTGAACTTTTCAATAAAGTCGGAAAAGGATATAGTGGAGTCCCCGCTAAAAGGTGGGATGTTGGATAAATTATCCATCAAAGACGATTTCTTCTGCAGCTCAGCCATCTCCTTGGTAAGGGTTTCCGCCATATTTATGAAATGTTTTGACAACAAGGCTTCTTAATTTTGGAAAACTTAGCATTATTTGGATAGGACGTTACTTTCGAGAGGTATTCGTCTTTCAAGGAGGTAACTTAATGATCAAGACTTTTATTCAGAACTTTCCAATTTTAGAGGGAATTTTCACAGTTTAGACTCAGTGTCAGGAACATTGCACAACTTCACCGTGCACTCTTCAAATCACACTTTACAGGAGTGCAGTTTTGATATCTCACAATCTCGCTGAAAGTATGCACCAATACTTTTTTTTTTGCACCTATGCACCTTTGAGCTGTCAGTACTGCATTCACGGTTGTCGGAACTGGAGTTTGTGAATTCATAGGCTGAGATTTTGTCGACTCTGGATTTTAGCAATCCAATCCTATATAACTAGTTATTCCTGTAGAAAATTACGAGATACGACACGGTCTTTTTATTGAAGAACATCCTATCATTTTTCGATAAGCTGGATTCTAATATTCATAGTTGTTTCAATCAGTTAAACGCTACTTTCTCGTCCTTTCAGGCCGCTTGATGAGCGCACATTTTCTATCAACCCACTGTCGCTACTGCTGGGAGAGAAGTCTCTGTCTCGAAAAAAAAATCGCTAATGCCTAACCGGCGGGGTGAGGGAGGGAACCCTCCACCCTCACACACCTAAACTATCCGAGCTTCAAGACATGACTGCCTGCTAACTAGCTCTTCGTTCCCTTGGTAACGCTACCAGGGGGGAAAAGGGTCAACGCTGATTGGTTGAGTGGGGGGAGCAAATAACACGCTTATTGGATTATTGTTGCTAGGTGAAAAATCCTAGCTACAATTCCTGGAAATTAGCCGTCTGTTGGGTCCCACGAAAAGGAAGAAATCACGTGTACGCTTGCACCTGTTATTTCGTAAACAACGACTCGAAAGCAATAAACTGTGCATCTTCCTAACAAGCCTTCGAAATAGTTTTATGACTCTCTTTACTGAGGGTAATAAAAAGTCGCACACAAAACAACTGACAATAATGCTTCAGTTATTCCCATGACTTCTTATAAAAGCTTATTGTACTATATCCAATCTGCCTGTGTGTGTTCCGAATTTACGATCCCTTAAACTACGTGAGAATTTCAAGTAAAAGTTGTTTGCGTGGACACTATCTCATAGTGAAAAAGGAAGCACTTGGGTGGTCTTGACTTATAGAGAAATACAAATGTTTGGATTTTGAAAATAAGAGTTTTAATTAATAATGTTTAAGAAAAATAAGAAAAAGGAGGAGGGGGTTTGATTAAATATTAAAATAGAATGAGTTTATAAAAAAGAAATGTTTTAAGATATTAATGAAAATATAAATATAAAAATTTAGATTAAATTACCTCTAACAATATTCGTTTAATCAATCATTTTATAAAATCGTTTCATTAGAATTTTATATACCGGGTGAATCAAAAGTTCGTTAAAACTTTAAAAATTCATAAAAAAGGAAGAAATTATGATAAAGAAGTGTGATTTGCAAGAAAGGGCTCACAAGGTAGTCGGATTTTTTTTTTTTTTTTTTTTTTTTTAGCAGCAAAATTATTTTTAGTTAAAAACGTCACTTGTAAATGGGCGCTAACATGACAGAGATTCAGCAGAATTATGCAAATTATTCCTGCAATAACAGTCTGGAATACACGAGGAATCCACTTTCAGAATGTTATAATTTCCCGTCGAGCATTCTATCAAGATTGTATCTGGCGTCAGGTTTCTGCAATTCATTCTGACATGTTCCATTCAACAGTAACGGGCATTGTGTTTACCTTAGTTTTATCGTACAATGTTCTGGATGTCATGTTAAACAATTGTTATTGGAAGAATAAATGGATAGAGCATACTGTTGTCCTGTTCATTGTGTTTCGGGTCGTCAGCACCATCTACAGGTGACTCTTTTAACTAAACTTTTTTTTTGTTGCTAAAAAAATCCGACTACTTTGTAATCCCTTTCGGGCAACCTGCACTTCTTTATCATAATTTCTTCCTTTTTTATGAATTTATAAAATTTTAACGAACTTTTGGTTCACCCAGTATACCGGGTAGATACACACTATAAATCACTTCAGTAGTTTCTGTCAATATATTATTTTCAATAAGATTTCACAACTGTTGTTGCTGTTATAATGTCATCCCCTCGAACACAACTCTTCTTTTTTTCATTTAAAAGGCGTTAACTTCTTATTCATCTTGCATTTCACAAAACTATAAATAAAGTAGAAAGTACGAACATTGCATCATGATGGCATTTAGTTTTCTCAATGAGTAATTAACCATGAACGATTATATATTGGATGATTTTGGTACGTTCCTATACAAAATTGAATACAAAAACATTGTCGTAAAGTGGCACTACCATTATAATGTGAAACGCTTCAAAACTAATATTGAATTTGCATTATAAACGTGATTTTATTCTTATTACATAAAATTTAATTGAATAAATATTTCCGCCTAACTACACTTTTTAGGTGCATTCGTAATTATATAAATACGTAGCACCTATAGTCGTCGTTTGGTCCGTCCGTCTGTCCGTCCGCATATAACAACGCAAAAACTACCCAACCAAATGGTTTGCAATTTAAAATATATTATCTTTGCAGAATTTTGTCGAGACATTTCAAATTTTATTAAAATCGAATCAAAACTTTAGGAGATATTAATAAAAATATTTATTAAGAAATTTGATTTTTTTTTTTTTTTTAATCGGTGCTTTTTTGTTATAGGAGCTTCCGAAGTTTAATCGTCAAGCGACCGAGATACTTATTTTATTACAGAAATTAATCTGCAGACGATATAATTCATTTCACAGAATTAAAAATCATCAAGATCTGAATATTTATATAACTAGCTGATACATATATATCTGAATATTTATATAACTAGTTAAGATATTTGTATGAACAGTGTCATAAAATATATACTTAGCTAGCTGTTTAACCCGTTCTACGCACGGGATATCATGAATTTAATTCTAAAACGTGCGTACGAACGCACCTCGTTTGTAACGTTTGACGTACAATTTCCAACTTGTTTGTTCTTTGTAAGCTTTAAAAGTAACATAGTTTCTGAAATATTCTCTCCATGAAATTTCGGCAGATAAATGATTCCATTTTCAAATCAAATTAATGTTTAATTAATAATTATGTGCTCTTTGAAAATTCTATGTAAGTTACTATTGAGTTAATAACGTACACATGTAACAGTATATTGTTCTTTGTTGTAGGGGACTTGGCGCGATAGAGATAAAGTCAATGTTGAATTTGCCGAGAGAAAAGTAAAATTTTCAAATGCACTTTCTGGCAACCTTTATTTACATTTTAAAATCTCATCAGATTTTTACATCTTTGTGAAATACAGTGCAGAACCAGCTATCTGGAATGGTTCAATTCAGATGTATTCTGAATAACTGGATGCTGATTGAGACAACACCCATTAATCAGAATTATACATTATATTAAGCCTTTGTTTGTGATTCAAAATTAATTATTAGAATAATCAAATTTAGAATCTTTAATTTTCTTTTTTTTTTTTGTATTTTTGATTTTGAAACTATTTATTTTTTAATTTTCTATGTCTTCTGCCTGCCGATTCACCATTTCTATTTTACCCAAAAATCAATTTTTAAAATGAATCAATATATTATTTTAACACTACTCGATTTTGACAAATCAAAGATGAATAAATAATCGTCATGATAAACACGAGACAAAGTTCAAAGTAAATATACAAAACAGATAGTTTCATTTTCCATCGCTGGTAAATCATAAATAGTAAACACATTGGAAACTTAAAAAAAAATAATAATAATAATTTATCAGAGAAATTCCACATGCTGGAGAAAAGTAAACTATGTGCAGATTAAATTTTTGTTTTTCATTGCAACAGGAAAGCAGAATTTCTTATCAACAAAACATTTCAGCAACAATTATTATCTTTTCTTTATTAGCAAACACAAGTCTCATTTCAAATGTACTTTGCACCCGGTTTCTCCAACAGCAGATTACATCTGCATATGGCAGAAAAATAGGAATGCTGAATGTTAATTATTCCATAAATGATTTTATATTCATTTAATGGCTTTAATAATAACTTTGTATTTTAATAAAAATAAACAAGAGACAAAAAAAAAAAAAAAAAAAAAAAAAAGATAACAGATTAATTTAATGTAAAAAAAAAGAGAAAATTTTGGTTGGTAGTTAATCTAAAAAAACAATGTAGCAAAGTATTCTTTCATGGTTTATTCACCTCTATGGAGATATAAAAAGTTAAATTTAAATATATTGATTAGAAAAAATACTCAAAAGTTTATCAGAAGAATTTGTAGTCACAAAATATTTATTATGAATGTAATGTAATGGTATTTTTTTATTTACTGCAGTTACTTTACGTTTCCTTCTAAAAACATTGTTTTCATTCCTAATGCCCTTTAGTTTGGCGCCATCTGCTGAGAAAAATAAATGATTTAAGCGATATATGTAAAACCATAACTTTTCATAAATAATATCAAGGCTCTTTTCGTCATATCTCCATGGGTGTGTATAAACTGTGTATTTTCTATCTATGTTGTTTTTCAGATTGGCAACAGTTCTGCTTTGTTTATTTATATGCATTGTAAAACTACAGCAGGAAAGCAAAAACATTGCTGTGGTCTTATACAGCATATTAGATTAAATATATATATATAGATATACAAAAAATATGCTACTTTTTAATGAAATACTAAATTCCAAATCCAGAATACTATATCACTAATTTAAAAAAAAAAAAAAAAAAAAAAAAAAAACACAGTGTTGAAAATACTACGATAAATGGTACTTTTTCTGGAAAGATTCAGCAGTCGGTCGATCAAAAATACAATTCTAGTTAACTGGTTTCCAGATAACAGTTCCATGCAATTTTTACCCAATTTATACCATTTATTATATGTATATATTGAGAAACAATTTATTTAATATAAAAAGACACATAATAATACCATTTAAAATATATAGCATATGTGTACACAATTAAATTATATAATAAATGCACATTTAGCAATGCACACAACAGTCACCTAAAATACACTGTCCTAATAGAATTCTTTATCCTTTTCAAAGAAGAATTCATCAATTTCTACAATTTTACATGGCCCTCCTTTTTTCTGTTTTTTTATTGAATGCATTCTTATAAATTTAGAGCAGATTTTGTGCATTGAACTATTCCAGACTCCAAATGATGTTTCAAACATATTTAACTTATTCACATAATCACATTGAAGTCAGTTCCTCACTCTAACAATACATAAATTGCAATGTTGTAAGTAAAAGTATTTTAGTGTATCTGAACTAGTAGTTTAGCATGATAACACATTTCTTCTTTTTGCAATTGCTTAGTATACTGCATCTCAAGATTTTATGGCAATATCCTAGAACAAGCGAGACACCTGATTTGGCAATTTTTTTAACGTGCACCAACCGAAAAATCCACAACCGAAAAATTCTACCCAATCAGAATGCATGCTTTCGGCAGGCAAGCAGATACTTACACACTGTTTACAGCAAGCTTTTTCACAAAGTAAACATCAATTTTATTTAATTTTACGACTATTTACAACGTTTTAGCAAGTTTTTCTTCACTATTTTTCAATTTTTACGAACTTTTAGCAATATTTTCCTCTGTATTTTTCTAATTTTACAAACTTTTAGCAATATTTCCTCCAGATATTTCGATTTTTACAAACATTTAGCAATTTTTTCCTCCGGATTTTTCCATTTTTACAAATTTTTAGCTATTTTTGACTCCTTGCTTAAACTTTGTAAATTGTCACAAAACGGAATAAAATCAATTTTTATTTTGTGAAAGAAATTTTCATAGAAACTGTGTAAGTAGTGAGCTCTCTGCCACAAAGCCCACAGGTTATGATTGGGGAGAATCTCGAGATTTCTAATTTTTTGAATGCACGAAACTAATTCAAGCACCAGTTAGTAACATATATATATATGTATGCCTCATGTACATTAACTGGAACAAAAAAGGAAAAAAAACCCTGGATGCACGAAACTCCCTGTGAATCAATCTCTACAATGCATGAAATTCATTCAAACAGTGGTTAGTAACTTCTATTTATGTACGCTTTGCGTACATTAACCCAGGGAAAAAAAAAAAAAAAAAAAAAAAAAAAAACCTCTGTATGCACGAAATTTGCTGTTCAGCACTCTCTAGAATGCATGAAATCCATTCAAGCTGTGGTCAGTAATGTTCACACAAAAATCAGTTTACAGCAATCTCTAAAGTGCATAAAATACATCTTATCAAATAAAATCAACAAAAATGCACTTACCTTTATTTCTCACCTTTAGTTTTTTTTAAAATATTTCCCAGGAATTATCCTTTATGACATACGAGAAAACGTCAAACCATTAAACTTCATAAAACACATTTCACAAACATAATTCAACAAATCCGACACACAACAAACCAACTCACAGAAAATTGAACCTTATTCTAGAATATTGTAATCTGTCAACCAACCAATCCAATCTAATTCCCTCAAAAACCAGCTCAATTTCCAGAACCATGCATTCTGCCCGTGCCAGAACCGAGCACAGAAAGGAAACAAACCAGTAGCAAGTAAAACTCATTTATCGCTTCGCCAAATTCGACGACACCACTGAAATATACAGTAGCATATTATGATCAGTTTTACAAATCTTTGAGGTGATGAAATGCCTTTCTTTTGGAAAAAGAGCTATAGTTTTATCTTCCATTGCTGGTAAATCATATACAAGTAAACACATTGGAAACTTAAAAAAAAAAAAATAATAATTTATCAGAGAGAAATTCTTTATGTTGGAGTAAAGTAAGCTACGTGCAAATTACATTTTTTTTTTTTTTTTTTTGGCAACAGGGAAGCAGAATTTCTTATCAACAAATCAACAATCATTCTTTTTTCTTTATTAGTAAACACAAGTCTCATTTCAAATGTACTTTGCAACCGGTTTCTCCAACAGCAGATTATATCCGCATATGGCAGAAAAATAGGAATGCTGAATTGTTAATTATTCCATATATTGGAATTAAATGATTTTATATTCATTTAATGGATTTAATAATAACTTTGTATTTTCTTAAAAATAAACAAGAGACTAAAAAAAAAAAAAAAAAAAAAAAAAAAAAAGATAACAGATTAATTTTATGTAAAAAAAGAGAAAATTTTGGTTGGATCAAAAGTGATAATTCTCTCCTCCTAAAAATATCTTACGATATCAAATGACAACCCACCTCCTCCCTGAAGTTATAACTTTATGCACAGCCCCTAAGCAAACTTTTTGCTATTTTCTACAATTAACTATGCAGAATTTTGATAGATTAGCATCTTTAAATCTGAGAAAAAGAGAGGATTTTTGAAAAGCACGTTGGATATTTTACATTCGTTATTGTCGATTTCAGCATCTTCTCTTATTTTGTTCACCGGACACTGGTTACAACAAGCAAATTTCAATATGGGAAGGAAATTCTTAGCTTTACCAGCCCTCAACTAACTTAAATAAAACATCATTTTTCAGGTAAAGCAACACAGTCAAGAACAATATACGGTACTTACGTATTATCCGTGCCAGGAGATTGATCGCCAAAAATGGTTGCCAAGTACCAATCTTGTTTATCATTGTCAATCATGTTTTCAAACGCAGTAATTTATCATTATCAAATAACATAGTTAAAAATGGGGAACAGATGTGTTACACTCACGCTAAAATGTAAACAAAAGATTGGCGACTGTTTGGTTGGCGCGATTTCCAAGACTGCGCCAAACGAATAACTTAATACAATGGCTAGGTTGCCATTAAAGGAAAAAATCCCCTAAATTTGGCGACTTTTTTCTTTTTTTTAACCGATTAAATTTTTTTTTTTTTTAGCGTGAGTGTAAAGCATCTAAGCCAAAAAGGGTAATTAATATAAAATAAATAAAATGTAATATATGTTTATTAAATTTATAACATTGTTAAAAATAGTAAATAACATTATTTTAGTAAAATTAATAAATGGTAAATAGCATAGTAAATAAGAAAGAATAGTATTACAGGTTATTCCCAGGCATGTACCATGTAGCAAGAAAAAAATATATAAGGGTTACTATAATTAGTAATATTGGCTTCATGCTTGGCGCAGTTAGCTCAAAATTGGCACGGATAATACGTAAGTACCCAATATACTCAAATTGGCATGTCATAGATACATCCGTGATACACTGATACATCCGTGGAATAATTTTATATCAGCGGACAATATGAAATCTTGAATCGGGCAAGCTCGTCGCTACCTAACGTTAAATTACAGTGGAATATTCTGATTATGGGAAAATAAACAGTTTTAAAAATATGTATATACTGAATTTCAAAATTTTACTTACCTAAAAAAGCCTTTTTATGCTGAATGTGAATACAAATCTTTATTTTACTGTATGAGAACGAGTTTTATTTTGATACGACAAAAACTTGAAAATCAAAAGCTATTACGCGTCGTAGATTTTAAAAAAGTATAACACAATGTGCATTTTGACAATTCGAAGGGATCAAGCTGATAAAACAATATAAAATTGTAACGATCACCAAAAGTAAACAAAACATAAATTGGTTGATTGGTTGGCGAGATCTGTTTCTTTGAAGTCGAAAAGCGGTGGATATTTTAAAATACATTTATTTCAAACTGTTTTGTATTACTTGGATAATTTCGTTGTGTAAATCAAAGAGAAGTGTTCACTATTATATGTTAAAGAATAGAAAATTACTCATTTATTTGCAGTCCAATATTCTTTGTAAGTTGGCGCTTTGAGGCCCGATCGCCGTTCGTGAACAGATCTCCAGATGTCACCAACACACCAGCTAACCAACCAATCCATTTCCAATTACATTATGTTTTGTTTACATCTGATTGCAATTTTTATATTGTTCTACACTTTTTAAAATCTTCTTGTCATATGACTTGATTTTCAGATTTTTGTCTCATCAAATTTAAAATCAAGCTCCTTCTCGGAGAGTAAAATAAAATTTGTATTTACGTTCAGCATAGAAAGTCTTTGTAAGTAAGTAAGTAAAATTTTGAAATCCTATACATTTCTTTTTTAAATGATTTATTTTTGCATAATCAGGGTACTCTAGGCTATAATGTCTTACACTCACGCACAGTTTTTTTTTTTTTAATCGGTTATAAAAAGGAAAAAAGTGCGGGGATTTTTTACTTTATACGGCAACCTGGCTATTGTATTAAGTTATTGGTTTGGCGCGGGCTTGGAAATTGCGCCAATCAAAAAGTCGCCAAACGTCGGTGAGTGAGTGTAAAGCATCTGTTCTGTACTCTATTTCTATGTGGCTTTAGACAGGAGCAGGCTTGTCAGATTATTATATAATGTGGTTCAGATTTCATTTAGTATGGTAATATAAAATCAACCCATTGATGTATCTAGCAATGGCATGTTAATTCGAGAATATTTTGACTAATTTGCTTTGCTGGAAAAAAAAAAAAAGATGTCTTGTTTATGTTGTCCGAAGGATGGCGATTTTAAGATAAGGATTTCCTTAAGTGAAATTTGCATATTGTAAAATGTGCAACTATTGTTTCAGATAAACTTAGATTTCCATTTGTCTAGGGTTAAAGTTGTTAATGCAAGTTAATTTTCCTTGGATTTTTATTGTGGGTTTTCTTTTTTAGTACTTATATGTATATATGTGTGTGTAATGTGTATATATATATATTTATATATATCACTGGTGCCCGGCTAACATATAAGTACCTCTTTTTTTGAAAAAATAGTTTTATAAAAGAAAAATCACATTTAATAAAATCGTTATTTTTTACTGTCTTTAATTTTTCTGTAAAATATCCAATGTAATTTTTACTTCAGAAAATCCCCAATGTTTATCATATATAAAGATGCTAATCTTATGGGATAATTGCATCACCCAATGCGTGGGAAGAGTTTCATATCCTGTGTTACTTGGTGTGAATGGCGAAAAAACCCAGAATGGTGCCAAAATGGGTGTGACGTCACACAGATAAAGAACATTCCAGTAGTTAAAAAGCAACCACAAAAGCTGAAGATCACAACAACCACATCAAAAATTTATCGCCTTGTAATTTAAGTTAGCTGTAGTATACTAATTTCAGTTGTTATTCGAAAATGGCACTAAAATTTATAAAGGCCACTAATAAAAATTGTATAGAAACATTAAAAATTCTGTTAGATAGCTATGCTGTCAGATACTATGCAATACAATATCACATTTACCATGGTTGAAATCTTCTGTGATTGGTATATCAAGGTGTGATTTGCACATAATATTTTAAAATCTGGCCCCAAAAAATATCTTGGATAGGAAGCTTTTGCTCAAAAAAATTCCCCATTTACCAGAAATTTTTGCTTTTTTAAAGAGCAATCAATCCTGTGAATAGTATAAAGCTATGAAAAAGATAGATATAGAATATTGTTACATTTAACAGTTTCTTAAAATAATGATTATTCTAAGCATATTTAACACAGCACATTGTGATTTTTTAAATGCACCATGCAATTCTTCCATATGCTTCGTATTATAGGACAAAATTAGCACTCGCCAATCAGCGAGTAATACTGAAAATTTGGCGATTGACTTTATTGCCACCACTGGTCAAACTCAATAGTCACACTCGCCAATTGCGATGATTGAATGGGAAAAGATTTGTCACTTGACAAATTTTGAAACCATTTGGCGAATTTCATGATTTTCCCCCCGAAATTATTTAACGGATTGTGATTTTTTTTTTCTCAAAGCCAATCGACGATATTCGAAAATCCCCCCCCCCCCCCCCAAAACCAGTTGATGAATTTTGCGATTTTTCCACTATCGATTAATGAATTTTGTGATTTTCCGCTATCGATTGACGAATTGCACAATTTATCGACTATCGATTAACGAATTTCACTATTTTTTCCATGAATGAACAAATTGTGCACTTTCTTTCCACTGATGTTCGACAATTTTCACACTATTTCCATTGCCGTTCGACGAATTTTGCATTTCTGTTCCACGATTGTTAGACAAATTTCACTATTTTCCTCCCAAGATCATTTGACGAATTTTGCAATTTTTTCTGCCCAAACCTATTTGACAAATATCTCGAATTTTTTCACGACAGTTAGACAAAATTAATTTTGTTCTTGCAATGCCTGATTTCTTTCACGAGACCATTTGACGAATGTCACGATTTCTTTCCCAACACCATTTGACGAATTTCGCTGTTTATTCCACAATCGTTTGACAAATTTCGCAATTTTTTTATCAAGTATTTGTAAATTTGTTATTGGCCAGCGCTGAAAAACACTGGCGAGTAACTGGCAGTGTGCAAATTTTTTGAATTGCCGTTTCATTATCCAAGCATGGGCAGAGAACCCTTTAGAAAGAAAAATCAAATCTGATAGATTTGTGATCATCAATGATAAAAGTTGCTTTTATGTGCAATTTTTTTCAGTAACATATCGTCAAAATTCTCAAGTTTTTCCATTGTCAATTGCCTGTTTTTTTTACTGTCATCAATTGTTATTCCCCCGTTTTTTTATTATTATTATCACCTAATAATTCAAAAATGCTGATTTTTCAGAATTCTACAAAAAATATATGGTTTGCAGAATTCGGCGAATTATAAAAAATATATATATTCACAGAAAAATCACATCAGAAATTGAGGAACCTCGGGGCTCACGAGGAATCTAAAATCGAAATTCGTTAGGGATTTTTTTTTCTTTTTTTGTACATGCATTTTTCTGTATTTTATACTTTATTATCAAACTACTACCTTATTTTATCTTACATTTCTGGAGATGCAACCAACCCCGAAACAAACAAAAAATGTTCCTGAACAGTGGGATTTAAAAATATTTTTTTGGTCCCACCCAAGCAATTAAACTCCCCTCCATTTATAAATGTTGGTAGGGAGACTCCCCTCCTAGGAAGCATTGAATTTCTAGTCCTGTTATATGGAATTAAGTCAACTCCCTCTAATCTGCAACTCTATAATCCGCAAATGCCTATAATCCGCACACTGTTTCAGATGTAAACAGTGAAAATTTGGTTACCATTAACTTTACAAGATAAATTCAAAATGGCGAAAATTTGATCAATGATCAACAGTCAGTTTTTCTCCCCTCTAAATTTTTGAATTTCAATGGAGTAAAACTTTATTTATTAAACGAAAAAAAAAATCAAAAATACATAAGACTTTTTTCTGCCTGTTACATATTGCAACAAAAAAAAAAGCAAATTTTCACAGAGTGGTTTGAAAGCCATTTTGTAAAAGAAGCCTATATGCATTGTAGTACAAAGATCGGTTTATCTATAAATTGTAAAATATTATTGCTCTTAGACAATTGTGCATCCAAAATCGGGACAAAAAGACAATGTCTCTACATTAGTTTTATCTGCAAATACTCCTATTCAGCCAATGGATCAGGGAATCCAAAATTGGCACAAAAAGACAATGTCTCTACATTAGTTTTACCTGCAAATACTCCTATTCAGCCAATGGATCAGGGAATTATTTGTAGCATGAAAGGCCAATACGAAATGAAATGTATGTGCAGAATTATAACCTCTGATTTATTGGCAAATATGGAGGGGTATTAGAAGGCAATTTACAATTAATGGCAGTTATTTTTCTCTTGGGTGATGCATGGGACTCTGTATGCAAAGACACTTACTTTAGTAGGTGCAAAGCATAATTTGTTACCAGCATCTTTATTTATAGACAGTAATGGTGAAGATGTTGACTTCAGTGGTTTCAGTTTGGATAGTGCTAAACAGAAATCTGCAGAAAAATTCACTAACACAAAACTAAAACAAAAAATTTCACTGTGCCTGATTTCTTGAATAGAGAATATATAATTGAATAGATATCCTCCCGAGATGAAGCTCTAATTACAGAGAGTTTCAGAAAGGATGACATTATAAGTACTACTCAGTTAAACTCTACTGAAAACAGGATAATTCTGACACAGAATATGATGATGACAGTGAAAAAGTAACTCTTGAGCAGACCTTGGATATGGGTTACAAATATCTGAATTTTCTTCAAAAACAGAATTTTGTCTCGGAACAAGAAATACAGACTATACATAGACTCCAAGAAAAAGTACTAGATCAAAAGTCAAAAATTCACAAACAAATGACAATTCATAACTATGTTTGAAAGTTGTTTAAACAAACAAAAGAAATTATGAAATAAAATTTAAATAATTTTTTCCATAAATATATGATTTTTAATCAAATAACCCAATGTTTTACAATATCTTTCTTTTTTACCAATTAATTTATTCATTAATAATTAATTTACTGTAAAATTACAGGAGAAAAAAATGTAAACAAAGTAATGACCTATAATCTGCACAACCTTTGGTCCCAAGCTGTGCGGATTAGAGGGAGTTGACTGTAATCGAAATTTAGAACTTCCATTGATTCTATTGTTAGAAATAGTATTGTTTGTTATGTTATTTTAATTAATAGAAATTCTTTTATTAATTAGTGTATAAAATGGTGACATAAAATTTATTTAAATTACAAGCTGTATTTTATTTTTTGTTTGCCAAAAAATAGACTAAAACGTATATATCTTATACCACATCAACTTATACTTTAAAACCTAGTAGAAAAGTGTTATATGACTTTGATTTTTCTGGCCGTCTGTCCATCCATCCGTTCTCCAATTCTCGTAAATATACTTGTATTGTTCTGTAATTTTCATACGTTATTAACATTTACTATAGTGCAATCCCTAATGAAAATGGAATGTGTAGATTTATAATTTGTTTACAGGGACAGTCAAAATTCGTTTCAAGTACATTTTGATGATGTTACACCACTTCAAATATAATGAAATTGATATAGAATTATGAAGTGCACATGCTTTTTGTAGAATATGGGGTGCAAAGCATTTATTATTTATTTACAGGGTCACACAATAGAATTCTTTTACACAATGTTCTATGGGGAAAAATTGTTTGCAGTGTAATTTAATGATGTTACACTATTTCAAACATAATGAAAATTTTATATGCATTGTTGTGATTACTATAAATTGTTTACTGAAAAGTATGGTATGCTTTGTATTTATCGTTCATTTACAGGGTAATTTCACAAAAGAATTCGTTTACAGTCTATGTGTAATAAGCGCATTTTCAACTTTGGTTTGCTTTTTTAAGCATAACAAAATTTTTGCACAGTAAGGGAAGAAAGGGATAGTTGAGCCACTTTTTAAATTTCAATTAAAAAAAAATTGTATACTTTCTTAAAACAAAATAAAATATTGTAGTTGAAAATTTGATATTTTTTCTTCAACTGAAAACCATTTTCAATTATTTTGAACTATTTTTCTTTGTCTAATAGATTTTTACTTTTTCTTTTACATTGTGGCTCAAGTATCCCCATGAGGGGGATACTTACGTACATTTTAATTTATTTAAGCAAAAACATGTCAATTGCCATTTACACAGTTTCTTCTTCTTTTTGGAATTTCTGTTGCGGTAACACAAAATTTGGTTTTCTAATCCTCCGAGCAGTTGCATGCTGCTCTGATATTTGCGTCTATATGTATGAAATGCTGTTGAGAAATTTCCGTTTTTGAGAATTTTCTTAGAATTCTTTTAATGTTGTTTCTTTCTTCGTCATTTTCTGCAATTATCATTTTCAAAAATTCGACGCCATCATGCTGGGGGGAAAATCACCTTTGCACACTAATAGAAATGTTACCTTCAATGATCGAGGGGATATATAAGAAAAAGGTTACTACACTGCTGGAAATAGCATTGACTGAAATCGCACTAAGTGAGGGATACCTCCATATGAGACGATAGCTACTCATAAATGTAAAGTCTAAGGCAGAGTTACGAGAGAAAAATAAAGGTTCGAAACTGCAGGTCTAACTAGGGAATTCCCAACTGCCAGATCAGAATTTTGTCGAGAGTAGTGTCGTTGAAAAGCTCTTACCATGAGGATCTAGGAAATGTATATAACTAGTGAATGCAACTGGTTAATAGTTATAGGCCTATGTATTTCTGTCATTTATTGATTTCTCCAGATCGTGTCGTTGGAAAGCTCTTACCATGAGGATCTAGGAAATGTATATAACTAGTGAATGCAACTGGTGAATAGTTATAGGCCTATGTATTTCTGTCATTTATTGATTTCTTCAGGTCACTAGCTATGCAGGAAATACACTCTGTGTGGTAGAAAAGACAACTTACAGTACGGTTATGTAACCTGTTGTTGCCAGTGTGAAGTTGGTGAAAGTTCCATGTTCTCTGTAGTAAGAAACAGAAGATTGTGACCACATTTTCACAATCATATATAACTTATTGGACTGCACTGACTTGGAGTATGCTTTAAAGAATATCAGGGACTAACTCCTCACCTGATCTTACGGTATGAAAAGAGGGCATGGGCAGGGCCTATGGGGGAAGTTCCCGAGGCGCTCAACCATGGAGAATTTTAGCAGTAGGGGAGACCGGGGTACAATGGACCACTTCTGTAAATTTTGACTGCTTACTCTCAAAATACTGGTTTTTTGTGTTTGAAAAAAATGTGTGCATATTATGTATATATTAGGGTTTAAGTTGCACTCACTCAAAATCAATAATTATGTTTACTTTTTTTACTATATTTTTTTAAATAGCAAGTGACAAAGTGGACCATTGTATCCCAAGGTCGGGGTACAATGGTCCACAGCATGGGGCTCAATGGACAACAAGTAAATTAAGACAAAAAAAACATTTATGTAGTACATTCTTGAATGACACAAACAGAATGTATTATACTTGTTTATTGGTGGCTTCAGTTCAAACATATAAGATTAACAAATATTAAAGTTGGCAAATACTAAAAGATTTTTGTGTCGCTGAAGGTATGATGTTTTCTTGTAAATATGTAGAGTTCACAAACTCATTGCAATATCTTGAACATTTACAAGAGATTCATCAACAAGATCAGGAAAAATGAACACATTTTGATTAGGTTTTCACTGCATGAATCTCACAAAACATAATCATAATCCTTTTACCAAACCATCAAAAAAAAAAAAAAAAAGCACCGTTTTATCTCATTTAACACCTATAATTTATATATACTGATATAAATAGATACAAACTAACAGGTATATTAATTTTTTAATGTACTTGCTTAATATAATTGTAGGTTTGTAAAAATGTAAAAATTTAAAATGAACTGAATGTTTATAAAAAGTAAAGAAACCATAAATAAATAAATGAATAAGTAGGGGAAACATGGGAGGTTTGACCCACCCTATCTTTTTCATATTTAAACATTTATTCAGCTGATGAGTATCAGATGGCAGCATGGCATCAAGCAAAATAACATATTGTTTCTGTCTGTTTGCCATTTACAAGCAGAATCAAGGAGAAATCACATGCAATATCATTTTCAGCCAGAAATTATTTTTTTTGCTGTTGCAAGCTCTTTTCTCCTGTGTCATCTGTCATTAACGATTAACATATATAAAAGTTAGTTGAATTGTTTGTGTACTTAGATTAACATACTAAAAAGTCTACTTATTTTTTACTTTTTATTTTAATGTTATTTTTACATTTTTTCCAAAATGGCTATTAAGGGAGGTTTGACCCATATCAATTCTGGAAGGTTTGGTCCGGGTCAAACCTCCCATTTAGTTTAATTTGATGATCTAATATTTTAAAACTGTACAACAGTTAATTAGTTTTTAATAGAAATGTTTCTATTAACTCAAATTGAAGAAATAGTTTTCTTATATTCAAAGTTACTGAATGTAATATAAATATATTTGAAACACTTCTTGTTAATACATTATTCTAATCAACCTAAATATAACTGAAGGGCATTTCCATGAAAAAGTGGACATGAGGGTTGAAATTTCAAATGTCTTTTATTACTACAAATAATATATCAAATTAAAGGTAAAAATATGAAGCATATGAAATTACAGAAAACTAAACTCTAAAAATATTTTTTTTTATAATTTATCTAGGCTCAAAGCTGGAAAAATTAAAAAAACTTTCGGCATGTAAAATAGGGTATTTTCATTCTGCCAGAAGCAATATTTAAAACAGCAGCATTTTCAATATATGTGCATATATTACTATTTGTCACCTTCGTGTATCTTTTGACACACTTAATTTTTCAAAAAAATTTAAAAGACCCGATTTTTAATATAAATATATTTACACTGTCTCTCTGTCACACCCGTCACAAAAAAGATGCTTAAGTTACTATACAAAATGCATTTTTCCATGAAAATACATGAAACTTTCGGAAAGTCTAACTATTGCAAGTCTGAATAACTACAAAACGTTAAAAATTCATTAATTTTTTATTTTGTGTGAAATTTTAATGTGACGGGTGTGACAAAATCCTTGTGACGGGTGTAACAAAATTCTTGTGACAGGTATGACAACATTTTAAATTGCTTTGAAATATATTTAAATATTTTTTAAATGAAGTGCAAGGTTTAATCATTCTTGTTTCTGAACATATTAAGGCCAATTTGCCAAAAAAGAGACGATAAATCATGAATTATGTATTTGAATTATTTTAGCAAATTGTGAGTTGGTAGCAATTTACTTTTAAGTTAATTCTGCTTTGGATTTTTTAAAATGTGCTCAGGAGATTGGTGCAGTAAAGGCATTGTATGTCTCAGCAGAGAAAATACTAGAAACTAAACAAATGCTGACAGAAAGGTGGGAAGGCATTAAGTCTTATCACCACTTTAAAGTAAGTAGTGATAGTACTATCCTTTTGATGGGAAAGCCTGCCAAATCAACACTGAGGGAAGTAGCAGTCACTGCTAATTGTGACCCCCAGAAAGATTTTGAAAATATCAGATTTAAATATTGGTGATTATCTTTTGGTTTCCCTGGCCAGTAGCAAAAAGAGTAATAGCTTGTATTATGCTAATGTCTTGAATATCAACTTCCGTAAGGAAGAAATAAGTATAAAATACCTGCAAGCCTGTGAGCCACACTGGATTTGGCCAAAGGAAAATGACATCTCAATTGAAAATTTTTCTGCTATTGTAAAAAAAGTAGCTCCCCCATCACTTATAACAAGTAGGGGCACTACAAATTTTAAACTAACTGCATAAATATGTTAGTTTTATTAAATTTCTTTTGTATATTTACTATTGTTGAGTTTACTGTCTATACTGATCACTGTATTTTTTTGGTAAAGAACTTTCAAATTGTGCACTTTGCACAATGTCACAGCAGGAAAAAAATTCTTATATATTAAAATAATTAAAATTTATTATGAAGGTTACGTATTCAGTTTAATTTGAATCTCTTTTATTAGAAAAAAATTGTTTTAATAATAACACTTTTAAATATTCACAGGAATTTTAACAAATGTGTGTGCAAGTGAAAACTGTTGTCCCGAGAGAGTCACACCCGTCATAAGTTTAAAAACTTTTATTTTTAAAAATTGAGAGCTATTGAAGTTATATATTTGCTCAATTATCCAAGAATATGCATGGAAAAACATAATTTAAATACTTTTCAGGGATTTCTTAGCTAATTTATTTCCCAAAATATAGATATAAACTCTTAAAATTTTGTCTGGATGTCACACCCGTCACAATGGAATGGCCCTGAAGTCTTTTTGTTTTTTACTTTGTTAGGACTTTTTAAGAACAACCCATCCTTAAATTCCTCACTCACTAGCTAGTATTTCTTCTTTTGTAACCTTTATTTTATATTTATAATATGAAAATTCAATAAAATAAAACTAGAAATAACCATTTTCTCCTAAATTAGTTCATAAAATGAACATTGCATAATAATTTTCTTATGGTTATTAAAATATGAGTTAATTAAAGAAACACGATATGAAAAAGATAAAGAAAACTGCATAAAATAATAAAAAGGTGAAGAAACAAATGAAAAAGCGAATAATAGATTTGTCTTTAGACAGTGAAACTGAACCAGAAAATTTTCATGTTTCAAGTGATGAAATGATTTTGAAAACTCCCAAACTGGAATTTAAAATAGAGATTGTTATGGCAAAATTTACAACTAAATCTAGTTTACTGCATTATAATGGTTGTGCCATGAAAGTAAATGAGGATGGTTTTTTTATAAATTTTCTCAGATCTGATGAATGTAATTTCAGTTTTATTTACCCTGAAAAAGAAGATGTTGCAACAGTGTACGAAAGAGATTACTTCACTCACGCAAAAACACCCGGACACTAATGTTAAGTCTATGTGAGAATTTTTTTTAAATATCTCGTTTGTATTTAAATATTTTGAAATGTTTTTCCTTTTGCATTGGACAACTGAGGTCGATCTCTATGCATGCTGTTTTTTTCTTTTTCGATTTTGGTTGCAGGTATTTTATGAGGATACTTTCACTTTTGGAACCAGTTCTGAAAGTGAAAGTATCCGAATAGATAAAACCTTTAAACAAAATCGAAAAAGTAAAAAACAGCATGCATAGAGATCAACCTCAGCTATCCGATGCAAAAGAAAAATCATTTCAAAATATTTACATACAAACGAGATATTTTAAAAAAATTCGTCCACAGTCTTAAAATTAGCAAGCAAGTGTTTTTGCATGAATGGAGTAGGCACAAAAAGAATTGTTTTAGAAATGAAATTTGACTGCAACATATCTAACTATGAGAATTTTTACTGATTCAAACTAAATTCATTTAACAATTTTTGTTAAGATTATTTATTATTTTTAAATTGTCCATTGTACCCCGGTCTCCTCTACCTGTGGCTCGCGTTCCAGGCGCGTTGGTTCAGGAAGGTGGCACGCGCGCCTGTGACATGCGAAGTCGGGCCCAGTTCTGAAGATGTTGTCGGCAAGTCTTCAGGCTGTAATGCTATCGACGACAAAGCGAAGATTGCAGATTTCCTTAGCTTGCAACTACTAGAATATTTTGGGGAATCTGAGGAAAAGGAGGCAACGACTGAAGAGAAGGCCATTAGTCAGCGACTATTCAAGACAGTGAAGGGGATGATCGAAAACGGAATTTTCTGGCCGCTCGATATTCTGTATGAGAGCAGCATCGACGAAAATGAACTGACAAGTGATTTGGAAATAAATACGGACCCCACTTTCGACTATGAAGAACCTGCGAAAAAGAAGTGGACAGGAAGTGAAGGAGTATCTGTAGAAATAATTGCGAAAGCAGTAGAAACGCATAAGAAGGCAAAGAAAAATAAACTAAAGGTTGTGCAGCATATATTTAGGCAGGTAAAAGACCACAAGATGATTCAATGGAGGGCATAATACGTTGGGAAAGGTGGAAACGTGTAGAGCAAATTGAAAATTTCCAAGCACGTGTGGTCGCAATTTTATCATTATCGCAGACAGTTAAAAGCCACCGTTCATGACAGGAACCTCAAAATGTTGACCATTGACAAATCATTGGAGTTTGGAATTCCCAGATTCACAACAAACTCACACTTCATCAAGAATTTCAAACAGGCATATAAAAATAACAAGTCAAAAGGTGACACAAATCGTAACAAAAAGAGATTTGTTTCCAGAAGTGTCTTATCAACCTGTAATCGACAAATTCTGGGAAAACGCCAAAAAAATGATTGAGCAGAGAAAGTGGCCACTGTCCAACGTCTTGAACACCCATCAAAGTGGCTTCCAATACCAGATTGTATGTAACATAATTCTCGATATGAAGGGATCTAAAGACGTGGGTGCACCGACAATCAGTAAAACCAAAACAACTCATTCCTATACCGTGCAAATATGTTTTAGCGCCGTTGGAAAACTTATGGGACCTTTACTACTTGTCCCACAGGAATGTCAGGGGGAATTTGGTCCCAAAGTTATGGAAAATGTGCCTGGAATATCATCCTCAGCGCATTACATGCTCCAAGTCAGAAAAGAGCACAAAACAAATAACTGCGGCATACTTTGATAAACTAAAAGAATCGATTGGTGATCAGGAAACAATCACGGTGCTGAATAGTTGAAGTGGCCAAACGGATCTGCGTTTACTCATTGAGAAATTTGCATTGATTGTGGGGCCTGTTTTTCTCCCCCCGGGGAACGACAAAATTTCTTCAGCCGTTAGACGTTTATTTCTTTCAACAATACAAGTACTTAATAAAGAGAATAGGAATATTCTGAAACTCATCAGAGTGTTTGTTGAAATGTCGACATGACCACTAGAGAAAGCATAATAAAATTGCATAAGTTGGCCTATATCCTATACGATCAGGAACAAACTTAGAGTGCATCATGCCCATGTGCGAGCATTTTCATTTTTAGGAGCTCAGTCTTTTTTTTTCCTTGGAATTTGCTCCTGTTTTCTGAGTTTCATTTCAATATTTTATCTTTTATATTTTCTTTGTCCCAACTGCATATTTTTTTTCATTATTTTCAATACCGAAACTATTTGTATTCATGATTTAATGTTTAATCAGTCAGCGGAATCTTTAAAAATTGATTTTCGTTTATTGTGTTACGGAGAAATAGATTCAAAAATACACTTTATATTTTACAGAACTCTGAATTTCTTTAACGATCTTTCCTTTTCTTTCTAAAATAAATTACTTTTTTAAAGAGTTTTCAGTGAAAATGATTGTCAAACTCAGTGGTTACCGATCTTGTGTACCCAACAGACTAATTGGTTCGTGGGAGGGATGTCCAAATAATAGTGCTAATGGAAAAAAACACAAAACTCAGTTCCATGACACAAGCTTTCATTCAAGCCACATTTGAACACTTGCATACCAAAATGAATATTTTTTTCGAACCTTCATCACAATCGTTAAAACTAGTTTTAACGCTGATTTTATTTAAAGATTTAAATAAACCGTTAAACCTAAGATAAAAAAAAAATCTGAAATATATTATAAGTTAAATTTTTTCAATACATTGATATTTAATTAGCCATAGCTGCCAATTTTCAGATTTTCTGAAGTCAAATAAACATATTTTGAATCAGAAAATTTATTTAATAATGTGCCTTGTTTCTAAGTAGTATTAAATTGATGTCATTTCTTAAATAAAATCCTGGTTCAAAATATGTTTGTATGTTTATTGGACTGAAAAAAAAGTTGGCAGCTGTTCTATTCTGGGTTAAATTGACTGAAAGATGCAGGGGTCTGTCTAGACTTTTTTTCCCAGGGTCCTGTTTTTGTGAAATTGTGAACAACTTTTTATATTTGTAAAAAATCTAGTCATAAATCAAAATTGTTAATACGGAAAAGTAATTCTCGGCAGGTATATGAATCCAGGGGCACTCACAAATGTAAAATCTAAGCTAAGATCACACGAGAGAAAAACATGTTCGAAACTACAGAACTGAGTGATTATTAATATTTCATTAATGATCGGGGAAGGTACAGCTGATTTTTTATATTTGTTAAGACTGACTTCTGATTGAAACTGAAAAACAAAAATGAAACAATAGTTATAATTTTTTTTTAATATGTAATCTTAAAGATTCTTTAACATTTTACAAAAAAAAAAATATAAATATTCATAAACTGTGTTGTTTCTCATTGTTACAGGTGATTACCAATGGATTCTGCTCCTCCAGACATAAAAGCTTGCTCAAGCGACGAATGTAGCCTGGAACTTTCTGTTCAAAGTGCCTTGAATGAGTATCAGCTTTGTTACACAGAAAAGAAGCCTTTCTTATGCAAACCAAGTGGAGAAATATTTTCTAGCTCTATTTTAAAGGTGAATAAAAGTACTTGTACCAATAAGAAGACCCATATCTGTAAACTATGTAACAAAACATTTCCCCGTAGAAACAATTTAATGAAACACTTGCGCACTCATTCAAAAGAAAAACCACTTAATTGTCACACATGTGGTAAAGGATTTAATGATAGTTCTAATTTCAAGCGCCACCTTCTAATTCATACACAGGCAAAAACTTTTACTTGTGAAATATGTGGAAAAGTGTTTACTGATAGTTCTAATTTCGTAGTCCACCTTCGAACTCATACGAAGGAAAAACCATATATTTGTGAAATATGTGGAAAAGGATTTACTCAAAATTCAATTTTAAAGGGCCACCTTCGAACTCATACGAAAGAAAAACCATATACTTGTGAAATATGTTTTAAAGGATTTGCTCAAAATGCGCATTTGAAGGTCCACCTTCGATCTCATACTGTAGAAAAGCCATATAGTTGTGAAATATGTTTTAAAGAATTTACTCAAAATGCTCATTTGAAGAATCATTTTCTATCTCACACGAAAGAAAAACCTTGTGCTTGTGTAATATGTGGAAAAGGATTTACTCAAAATTCAAATTTGAAGGTCCATCTTCGATCTCATACGAAAGAAAAACCTTATTCTTGTGAAATTTGTAATAAAGAATTTTCTAGAAACGACAGCCTGAGAAGTCATTATGTAAGTCACAAGGCAGAAAAAACATTTCTTTGAAATCATGTAGACTGTTTTAATATCTATTTTCGACTTCATACTATAGAATTTTTTATACCCGTAAATTATGAAAAAAAAATTCTGCTTCGAAAATTTTAAGCGACATATTCTTCCTCGTGCAAAGGAATGATCTTAATTTTGAACTTCCTGTAATAAAAGCTTTTTATGTGGCATTTTTTTTATATTGTTTAATGAGGATATATTGTAACGATAAAATTATTAATCTATAACTCATTTCGTAACAACTAAAAACTTTGCCTGTGAAATGTTTAAAGGATTTTCCCATAGTCAGTTCTTGAAGTTTCCACCCCAGAATTCATATGATTGAAAGACCTTTCATTTGCATTGTTTATGATGAGAAATTTCCTTGATATTCATGCTTAAGCAAAACCTTTTCCGCATGAACTCTGCAAGAGACCATTTAGGCTTGAAAGTATGTCAGTCATGGCTTTTTTGAGGCTGACAAGGTTTTTCGGCTTCTTTTCGTTTGCGATATCTTTCATATAATGCAAAATATAGAAATCATATTGTTAATATCGGGTGAATAAGACGGCTATTGCATTGCACCAAGATAACAATTTCGGTACTGATAGGCGCCTTACTATTTTAATCGCATCAGAAACAATTCCGTAGAAATAATGTTCTATATTGTCACCAGATGAATATTTGTTTTTATGAATACAAATACGATTTTTAGTTGATTTTGACTGCTTGGAAGGCATTTTGGAAAAGAGTGGAGGTCTCATTACAGAATTTCATTTTTTTGATGAGTCATTCCATGTCAATTCAACCACAAAAATGGGATTTGTACACCCATGGTCTCCGATTTTGATGAAACTTGGTATATTCAATAAATATATGGTATTAAATAACCCCCTAATTTTTTTTCATCGCTGACTTCAATACTTTTTTATTTACAGCCATTCAAAATTTCTTCAAATTCATCTTTTTGCATATATCCGAGAAGCGCTAAACAAGCTGCACTTGGTTGTAAAAAAAATTCTATTTGGTTCCCAAACCTTTCAATTTTTTTCAAAATTAATTAATTTACCAACAAAAATATGATAACCACAGAAGAAAATACTAGAGAGCTGTAAATATTTATTTTGGTTCCCTAAAAAATAATTAATTTTTATTAATTTTTATTTTTGTTAGAAACAAGAACGAAAAATCATGCGTCAAGCATAG
Source organism: Maratus michaelseni (assembly GCA_963931845.1). NCBI lineage: Eukaryota > Metazoa > Arthropoda > Arachnida > Araneae > Salticidae > Maratus > Maratus michaelseni. Next base: position 25,093,558 of record OZ007600.1, on the reverse strand, counting down.
ATTATGTAACACTTTCCAACGCTTCCAAAATAATTTTACAAATCATACCGTTTAATAAGCTACAAGATAACATCTAAGTAATCCGAATTCTTTTCATCAGCCCTGTATAGGATCTATAGATTTGTATATATACTACATAGGATGCTAAATTTTAGTTCAGTTAGGAAACGCGTAGCACAGTTTAAAATTCTCCGCCTGGAGTTAAATAATACGGAAATGTGTTCGCGAACTTTTGTGCTTCCCTGTATAGGATCTACAGAATTTATACACACCACGTAATAGACAAAAAGCTAGTTAAAATTAAAATCGCGTTCAGTAACTTAAAACGCACTTCCAGGAATTATTGTTAACAGACAGTAGAGAATTCTTTTGTGTGTCCCTGTAAATGAACGATGACTGCTATACACACAATATTCTGTAGTAAGCCTCTTGTAATGCACCTTATATAAATTTCAATGCGTTTAAAATAGGGAAACATTATTTAAATAAACCGCAGACGATTTTTCTCCATAGATGTAATGTAACGGAATTCTTTTGACTGTCCCTGTAAAGTAAATATAAGTGCTATGCACACACTATTCCATATTAAGCTTCTTCTAATGCACCTTAGTGATATATATATATAAATTTCAATGCGTTTAAAATAGTGAAACATTATTTAAATAAACCTCAAGTGATTTTTAATTAATTAATTGATATTTAATTAGCCATAGCTGCCAATTTTCAGATTTTCTGAAGTCAAATAAACATATTTTGAATCAGAAAATTTATTTAATAATGTGCCTTGTTTCTAAGTAGTATTAAATTGATGTCATTTCTTAAATAAAATCCTGGTTCAAAATATGTTTGTATGTTTATTGGACTGAAAAAAAAGTTGGCAGCTGTTCTATTCTGGGTTAAATTGACTGAAAGATGCAGGGGTCTGTCTAGACTTTTTTTCCCAGGGTCCTGTTTTTGTGAAATTGTGAACAACTTTTTATATTTGTAAAAAATCTAGTCATAAATCAAAATTGTTAATACGGAAAAGTAATTCTCGGCAGGTATATGAATCCAGGGGCACTCACAAATGTAAAATCTAAGCTAAGATCACACGAGAGAAAAACATGTTCGAAACTACAGAACTGAGTGATTATTAATATTTCATTAATGATCGGGGAAGGTACAGCTGATTTTTTATATTTGTTAAGACTGACTTCTGATTGAAACTGAAAAACAAAAATGAAACAATAGTTATAATTTTTTTTTAATATGTAATCTTAAAGATTCTTTAACATTTTACAAAAAAAAATATAAATATTCATAAACTGTGTTGTTTCTCATTGTTACAGGTGATTACCAATGGATTCTGCTCCTCCAGACATAAAAGCTTGCTCAAGCGACGAATGTAGCCTGGAACTTTCTGTTCAAAGTGCCTTGAATGAGTATCAGCTTTGTTACACAGAAAAGAAGCCTTTCTTATGCAAACCAAGTGGAGAAATATTTTCTAGCTCTATTTTAAAGGTGAATAAAAGTACTTGTACCAATAAGAAGACCCATATCTGTAAACTATGTAACAAAACATTTCCCCGTAGAAACAATTTAATGAAACACTTGCGCACTCATTCAAAAGAAAAACCACTTAATTGTCACACATGTGGTAAAGGATTTAATGATAGTTCTAATTTCAAGCGCCACCTTCTAATTCATACACAGGCAAAAACTTTTACTTGTGAAATATGTGGAAAAGTGTTTACTGATAGTTCTAATTTCGTAGTCCACCTTCGAACTCATACGAAGGAAAAACCATATATTTGTGAAATATGTGGAAAAGGATTTACTCAAAATTCAATTTTAAAGGGCCACCTTCGAACTCATACGAAAGAAAAACCATATACTTGTGAAATATGTTTTAAAGGATTTGCTCAAAATGCGCATTTGAAGGTCCACCTTCGATCTCATACTGTAGAAAAGCCATATAGTTGTGAAATATGTTTTAAAGAATTTACTCAAAATGCTCATTTGAAGAATCATTTTCTATCTCACACGAAAGAAAAACCTTGTGCTTGTGTAATATGTGGAAAAGGATTTACTCAAAATTCAAATTTGAAGGTCCATCTTCGATCTCATACGAAAGAAAAACCTTATTCTTGTGAAATTTGTAATAAAGAATTTTCTAGAAACGACAGCCTGAGAAGTCATTATGTAAGTCACAAGGCAGAAAAAACATTTCTTTGAAATCATGTAGACTGTTTTAATATCTATTTTCGACTTCATACTATAGAATTTTTTATACCCGTAAATTATGAAAAAAAAATTCTGCTTCGAAAATTTTAAGCGACATATTCTTCCTCGTGCAAAGGAATGATCTTAATTTTGAACTTCCTGTAATAAAAGCTTTTTATGTGGCATTTTTTTTATATTGTTTAATGAGGATATATTGTAACGATAAAATTATTAATCTATAACTCATTTCGTAACAACTAAAAACTTTGCCTGTGAAATGTTTAAAGGATTTTCCCATAGTCAGTTCTTGAAGTTTCCACCCCAGAATTCATATGATTGAAAGACCTTTCATTTGCATTGTTTATGATGAGAAATTTCCTTGATATTCATGCTTAAGCAAAACCTTTTCCGCATGAACTCTGCAAGAGACCATTTAGGCTTGAAAGTATGTCAGTCATGGCTTTTTTGAGGCTGACAAGGTTTTTCGGCTTCTTTTCGTTTGCGATATCTTTCATATAATGCAAAATATAGAAATCATATTGTTAATATCGGGTGAATAAGACGGCTATTGCATTGCACCAAGATAACAATTTCGGTACTGATAGGCGCCTTACTATTTTAATCGCATCAGAAACAATTCCGTAGAAATAATGTTCTATATTGTCACCAGATGAATATTTGTTTTTATGAATACAAATACGATTTTTAGTTGATTTTGACTGCTTGGAAGGCATTTTGGAAAAGAGTGGAGGTCTCATTACAGAATTTCATTTTTTTGATGAGTCATTCCATGTCAATTCAACCACAAAAATGGGATTTGTACACCCATGGTCTCCGATTTTGATGAAACTTGGTATATTCAATAAATATATGGTATTAAATAACCCCCTAATTTTTTTTCATCGCTGACTTCAATACTTTTTTATTTACAGCCATTCAAAATTTCTTCAAATTCATCTTTTTGCATATATCCGAGAAGCGCTAAACAAGCTGCACTTGGTTGTAAAAAAAATTCTATTTGGTTCCCAAACCTTTCAATTTTTTTCAAAATTAATTAATTTACCAACAAAAATATGATAACCACAGAAGAAAATACTAGAGAGCTGTAAATATTTATTTTGGTTCCCTAAAAAATAATTAATTTTTATTAATTTTTATTTTTGTTAGAAACAAGAACGAAAAATCATGCGTCAAGCATAGATTATGTAACACTTTCCAACGCTTCCAAAATAATTTTACAAATCATACCGTTTAATAAGCTACAAGATAACATCTAAGTAATCCGAATTCTTTTCATCAGCCCTGTATAGGATCTATAGATTTGTATATATACTACATAGGATGCTAAATTTTAGTTCAGTTAGGAAACGCGTAGCACAGTTTAAAATTCTCCGCCTGGAGTTAAATAATACGGAAATGTGTTCGCGAACTTTTGTGCTTCCCTGTATAGGATCTACAGAATTTATACACACCACGTAATAGACAAAAAGCTAGTTAAAATTAAAATCGCGTTCAGTAACTTAAAACGCACTTCCAGGAATTATTGTTAACAGACAGTAGAGAATTCTTTTGTGTGTCCCTGTAAATGAACGATGACTGCTATACACACAATATTCTGTAGTAAGCCTCTTGTAATGCACCTTATATAAATTTCAATGCGTTTAAAATAGGGAAACTATTTAAATAAACCGCAGACGATTTTTCTCCATAGATGTAATGTAACGGAATTCTTTTGACTGTCCCTGTAAAGTAAATATAAGTGCTATGCACACACTATTCCATATTAAGCTTCTTCTAATGCACCTTAGTGATATATATATATAAATTTCAATGCGTTTAAAATAGTGAAACATTATTTAAATAAACCTCAAGTGATTTTTCCCCATAGACCGCAATGTAATGGAATTCTTTTGAGTGTCCCTGTAAAAAAAGTATAAGTGCTACACACTTCCGTTGAAATAGGGAACATGCTATAGATAACGACTATAACATATAAAAATTGCAGAGCAATCCGAGCATATTTGCGGGAGTTAGAGCACGGCCAGACGGCAGACGGCCAGACAAACCGAAGTCATAAACACTTTTCAACTAGGTTGGAAAGTGTTAAAAACACGATTTTCTAAAAATGCAATATCAGTGAGAGGGACAGGTATAATCTTCGAACATTTTTTTTAAAAATTGAGCCTAAATATATGTTCTATCTTATTCTGGAATAAAATTGGTGTTTTTAGGTGCGTTCGTAATTATATAAATACGTAGCACCTATAGTCGTCGTTTGGTCCGTCCGTCTGTCCGTCCGTCTGTCTGTCTGTCCGTCCGTCTGTCTGTCTGTCCGCATATAACAACGCAAAAACTACCCAACCAAATGGTTTGCAATTTGAAATATATTATCTTTGCATAAATTTGTCGAGACATTTCAAATTTTATCAAAATCGAATCAAAACTTTAGGAGATATTAATAAAAATATTTATTAAGAAATTTGATTTTTTTTTTAAATCGGTGCTTTTTTGTTATATGAGCTTCCGATGGATGTTAAATCGTCAAGCGACCGAGATACTTATTTTATTACAGAAATTAATCTGCAGACGATATAATTCATTTCACAGAATTAAAAATCATCAAGATCTGAATATTTATATAACTAGCTGATACATATATATCTGAATATTTATATAACTAGTTAAGATATTTGTATGAACAGTGTCATAAAATATATACTTAACTAGCTGTTTAACCCGTTCTACGCACGGGATATCATGAATTTAATTCTAAAACGTGCGTACGAACGCACCTCGTTTGTAACGTTTGACGTACAATTTCCAACTTGTTTTAATTTCTTCTGAATAAAAAAAAAAGAAAATCACCCAATGCCATCAATAAAATGGCAACATCATGAATATAATTTTTATTTCACATAACTGTAATATAATTTTGGAATGTAGTTTAATAATTAAACATCTATTTAAATTAAATATTCATTTTTCTTAGTAATTTATTTTATAAATATATTTTTTATTTATTTATAGAACTTAAAATGACATGTTCTCAGTAGTTGTATTCTTCTTAATTGTCATGTATTGTGTGTATTAGAAAGACTTTACGTATGATTAATATTATTCTTCCTTGCAATCAATACAGTTTAAATGTTATTATAGAATAATTCAACAATGAGAAAGTTAAGCATTTTACTTTCAATTAAATCTGAATATAAACACATGCTTACATACACCATACACAAGCAAGAATACACCATTTTGAGCACAGGCTACAAAATTTTGAGAAACCCACCTTAGTGTTTTGAAACTCTTGCTTAAAATTAATATAATTCACTCCAAAAAAAAAGTAATCTTTTACTAATGCGTACTTTTTTCCCCTTAAGCTCACAACATCTTTCATTCCTGTCATAATCCTTGAAATATCATTTTCATAAAAGTTTTTATAACCATGTCAAGGACATCGGGTCTCGATTGTTTTTTCTCTTTTGGGTTCTGGTTCAACTAATATTCTTTTCACTTTGACAAGTTTCTGAGCTTTACGAAATGCATACTCTGATACATTAAATGTATTTCTTATTTAATTTTTTTGTGTCCATGATAGTGATGCTGGAATCCTTGGAACAACTGAATTTGTTTTTTATTATTTTTTTCAAATGTTAGTTTGTCTTTTATGATATCTGCTAATTTATCCATGTCTTCTGCCTTCTGTGCAACAAGGTCCTCTGCCATTGACTACCATTGTTGCCATTGCAACTTTTTCTACCTCTGGAATTTTGATATCAAGAATTTCTTCAATTTTTTTGCTTTTAGCCTTTTTTTTTTCAAATGAATGAAATTTCATTTTGTCGTACGAGGCCTTACTTTTTTCTGCAAGAGCATGTAATTTGAATGGAGAACAATCTACATCCGCAAAAGATGAATTTAGTTTTTGTGTGTCATCTTCTTTGCTGCTGCTTGCAATGGCAGTGTAATCCATGTCTTCAACTTCATATGGGCTGTCAGAATTTGTATCTGTGTTGTTATACAGACATTCTTCATTCTGAAATGCACTTTTGAACAAGAGCATTGTCCTACATTGCCAGCCTAATTTTTCTCTTGCCTTAACTTTAAGTCCCTTAAGTAAAAGATCATCATGTTGCTGAAAATTTACAGAACACAGTGTATTTTTTTGTTGAGTTTTTAAATATCAGCTAAGTGACTATATAAGAATAAAACAGTTTATTTACAAAAGAAGAACATCTAGGTAAAAATTTCTGGACCAATATACTACAGAACATATTAACCGAAAACACCGGCACAGCAACCACACATCGTTTTTACTTTTTTACATTCCACGTGACAACAGAACATATTTAGGCCACATGACAGACAGCTAAAATAAGGTGAAAGTTTTAATGGGTTCTCTCATATATCACCTAAAAGGGAGGTACATACTATGATAAAGCAGAATAGCGGGCTTAGCCCGCTACAGGGTCACTAATTTACATCAAAGTTTTCTTTAATAGTTTATTTGTCATATTTGCGGGAATGGGGAGGGGGGTAAACGACTTTTATCCGTTCATGTTTAGTCCACTTGACAGATATTATTACAACGGAGATAAATGGGCTTCGCGCTATGGCAACCCTAATTTACATCGAGGTTTTCTTTAAAATATTTCTGTTTATATTTGCGTGGGTGGGGTTAATGACGTTTTATTAAATGTGGCATTATTTGTACTTCACCGCGCGCGAGTTTTTAATGATTACAACCCACTTTTTATTAAATCCACATGTATCGCTCTGATTTCGACGGAACTAATTTCATTTAACAAATTAAACACGTTTAGCTTCATAAGTACCGTTTAATTTCTGTTATATGAAGAGAATACCGGATTTTTCGAAAAACAGTTTTCGTAAAAATTAAATTTACGTTCCTAATAACAGTACGCTATTATTAACTCGTATTCAATTTATGCATACCGACAATCAAAGTTAGTGATATGTTGTTGAGCACTTCACTATACATACCCCATAGCGGCCCCTCCGTATAGGTTTTTCTCTAACTGTGCCTTATTTCAATAACTCAGCTAATAATGTTCCGAGATTCTCCAAACCATTTCTATTTTGCTAAATTAGCATAACAATCACCATACGTAGCTTCAGGGTGTATTTCTAGAAAAGAGCTACCAGAATCTCAGCTTAACCAAATGAAACAATCTTTAAAGATGCATAGCGGTCCTCCTGATTACTAGGTGCGTAACTCAGTCTCGGGGTTTCACACATAGGCCCATGTAATGGCCCATGTAGTCAACATACATGTCTAAAGTTGTGTTTTTCTAATAGCTTGGATATCTATTAACAATAAACAGGTGTAATAACAACACATATCGAAACGCAAAAATATTTTTTCTAACAGCGAAACTGTTGAGTTTTGTGTCAAATAAACAGCATTTGCGGGAAGCTTTGCTTTTTGCTTTAACTTGCAAAAAAATGCATCTGAAGCACGTCGTTTGCTTGAGGAGGCCTAAGGCGAACATGCACCATCGAAAACTACCTGTGAAAATTGGTTTAAACGCTTCAGAAATGGCGATTTCGACACTGAGGACAAGGAGTACTCCAGAAGACCAAAAACAATTGAGGACGCCGATCTGCAAGCGTTATTGGATAAAGATGATACGCAAACACAAGAACAACTTGCAGAGGCATTAAACATGACTCGCCAAGGTATTTCCAAAGGTTTACATGTCACGGGAAAATTTCAAAAGGAAGGAAAATGGGTGCCGCATGAGTTGACTGAGAGACAGATGGAAAATCGAAGAGCCACTTCCGAAATTTTGCTTTTGCGGCATGAAAGGAAGAGTTTCCTGCATCTAATTGTTACTGGCGATGAGAAGTGGATATATTTCAAGAATCCCAAACGCAAAAAATCGTGGCTTTCACCTGGCGAAGCATCAACATCGAAGGCACGGCCAAATTGCTTCGGAAAGAAGACAATGTTCTGCGTTTGGTGGGACCAGAAAGGAATCGTGTACTATGAGCTACTGAAACCGGACAAAACTGTTAATGGGAATCACTACTGACAACAACTGAATAATTTGAACAATGCATTGCTCGGAAAACGGTCAGAATGGGACACGAACGAGTGATATTGCAGCACGACAGTACTCCGTGCCATCGCACTTCCATCGTCCAGGACACCATCAAAACACTGAAATGGGATCTGCTACCACACCCGTCGTATTCACCAGACTTCGCCCCTTTTTATTATCATTTGTTCCATTCGATGGCGCATGGCTTGGCTGGGCTACACTTGGCCAATTTCGAAGGTATGCAAAATTGGTTGGATGAATGGTTTCGGTCCAAAGACGCGTCTCTTTATCGTCGCGGTATTCATGCATTGTCAAAAGATAGCAAAAATGTGTAGCTAGCGAGGGACGATACTTTGAATAAATAATTTTTTGCATTTCTCTTAAATTTTTCCATTTTTTATAGATAATAAAACCCGGAAACTTAGTTGCGCACCAAGTAGTCATTTGCTGAAGGACACTTGAACATCCATCCTCCCCCCTCGGCACCTTCCTCGGGGTATTTTTTTCCTCCAACTGCGCCTTATTTCAATAACTCGGCTAATAATGTCCCGATCTTTTCCAAATAAGCTCAATTTTACTGTGCGCGTGCATCACGCCTAACATACTGTGCCATAGGCAGCGGGGACCCGTGTCAGACATTCGTTCTGAATGAGGTTTGTTTAGAACAGAATGCTCCCCTGGCGGTGGTAGGTGGAACTAAAAGATTTTTCGGAGTGTACGAGCATGTCCGATATACGGTTCCGACACCATCAGAGGCCCTGTCCACCGTTTCGTTTTTTAAGTGATTTAAGTTTATTCAATGGACTCGAGCAACGCCGGGCGGGTCAGCTAGTAAAAATATAAAAAAGCACTTAAATAAAGATTTCGCGACCTAAATAATAATTTGTTTCATGAGCCCCTTGACAAAAAACCCCGTGAATATCTAGTGGAAAGGGAGCACTTTCAGATAAGATAAACAAAAATACGATAGCGTAAGATACATGGCGTAAATGGGCAGTGTGATTTCACGCCCATAAATTGCTAATACAGTGATAAAACGTTGCTTTTCAGGCCATATATCGATAATACAGGTATCCTCTTTTTTTCGTTTTATTTAACGAACTGAATACTCGATTATTTTTCTTTTGACTTATTTTCAATATCGAAATTATTTGCATTCTTAAACACTGTTTATTCAGTCATGAAATATTATGGTTTAAGGAAAGAAAAATAATGAAATAACTTGAATATGCAAAAAAATTAGTAATATTAGTTTGGAAAATTATTACATTTTTCTATAAGTATGTCATGTTCAATCATTTTGTGTATTGTTAATGAACTCCCTTGTTTTCAGTATCACTATGTTCTTCGAAAGTCTTTCATGGAACAAAATTATGCCCACTCAAAAATTTCATTTTAATGCAACCTGCTGAAAAATTTTCTAACGATACACAACTAATCCTGATTATGATATGAGAATATTTTTAAAACACTTCAATGGATTTTTTTTTTTCACAATAGTCTACAATCAAATGAGACTTCTAACACAATTTTTATTTGTTATGCAATTAATTTAATACACGTGAAATTCTTGAAGCTCAACATATTCTTAGAAATTTAAATCAATAATGCGTTATAATAATCTATATATATATTACGCTATCGTACGTGGCACAGAAATCGCGATTATTTATTTTTTGCCGGTGGCAACAAGTGTTTTGTTTTCACTAATTTGCAAATATTAAGAAAAGTATTTGAGGTATCGATTTAAAACTCATCACACATTATGTAGAAAAAACTTCTGCATCGAAAATGCGATTTTAGTAAAAATGGGGCTGTATATTACTTACCCATCATACGTAGTATAGGGTAAGTCTTGTAATCGTTTTGAAAATCGAAAATTTTTTTTTGACGGATTTACACGTTTCAGACACTGGAGATTCCGAAAAACATATTTTTAGAAAAAAAATTTTGCCGTCCGTCTGTGTGTCTGTGTGTGTGTCTGTAAACGCTCTATCTCCCGAAAAAATTGAGATAGAGACTTGCAATTTGGTATGTACTTAGTATGTAATAATGGGAAGAAGCCTATTTCATTTCAATAACCTCGATTAACCGGAACAATTTTTTTCGGACTCTCGAAATATTCGTTCTGATGAAAGGTATATAAAAATTTTCGAAATTGTTTATTTTAAGAAATGAATATAAAAGACAATAAAAAAACATAAATTTTGAATAAAGCATGAAGTCGATCGGATAATTAGTTGCCGAGATATTTGGAATCCTATTTTCCACACTCTTCGATTTTTCATGACCCTGTATTTCATCCAAATTTCACTTCAAAGATATATTTTAATTAGAAATTTGACGCCTAATCAGATGCAATAAACCGCTAGTTAATAGGATTATTATTTTTGGAGTTATAAGGAAAAACCTCTTTCAAGCAATTCAGTAATCGAGCCTGTAAAGTTTGTGACGTCATCAACCCACGATTTTATTTGAATTGCAATGCATTTTATAAGTAGTTTACACATTTTTATTTTAATATTTTACATTATGCATATCCATGATGGGTAAGTATTACGGTGGCCCCCAACGATTAGTTTTTTCTTATTTTTTGCAAAAAACTAGCTACTTTCTGTGACGATGATAATATTCTATTGATGGTATGGAAGAATAAGGAATATAGTGAATTTTTAAATATTGCAGTTGTGATTGAAATAAGCAAATTAACCCTGCACAATTTGTGCATCTGTTCTTTTGGTCGATTTCTTTGAGGAGAAGAGAATCAAAATAATAAAATGAATAAAATATTCTTACTTGTGTGAAGAAATAGATGCAGACTATAAATGATGAATACTTCATAAGATTGGATCCATAAAATCTTTATTGTAATTCTTGAGGAAGGAGGAAGGATGAGAATAAAATCGAGCTGCACATCAAGTCTTTAAAAAGTACTGGCTCAAATTTCGTAAAATTCGAAGAATCTTTGAAATATACATTCTGGCCACGTCCATGAAGAATTATAGAATTAATTCAGGAGTCAATTAAATTTTCCAGTTGATTTTTACTTTTAAAATATTGAATTAAATTTTACAACAGCATATTTATAAAATAATTAAAAACTGAAAACGCGAAATTGATCTCCAAAGAATCCGCGCATGGCGATTCTAGGATACGAGCGCCGGCACAGGCCAGGCCTCAGATCAGACGACGTTTTGCATAAAATTTACAGCATCATTTTTATTAAAATTCTGTTGGAAAAATGCGCAACATTAGTATTTATACCCAGAAAAGGGGTGCACAAATGTGACAGCAAGATTAATTTAAACTAATTTGTTGATTAGGAATTACGTGAAAAATCAAAAGAGCAAATCAGAAACTAATTAACATTTAATAATTAAAAGAACGATTCTAATTTGGGTACTTTTCGGTTAGTCGGGCGCCAGTGATATATATACATGTTTATATACACACACATATATATACACATATATCTACATACATGTATATACATACATATATATTATACACATATATGTATGAATATAGATATATATATTTATATACATATATATTTATATATGTACATATATCACTGGCGCCCGGCTAACCGAAAAGTACCCTAATTTGTATTTGAAAGACACGCCCCTTTCGCATGCAGCGCCAAAACAAAACAGCTCCCGAAAACATACCGAACAAGAGCGGCGGTGACGCATGCGCACAACACACGCGTGGGGAAGAGCCGCCGAATGACGATGACGTCACAGATCAGCGCCGATTGAAGCGAACTCATAGCACGAAGGAGGAATGAAGTAACGCCGTGAAAACCACTTGCGTGGTGCGGAATTGCCGATAAAATTGCTTTTAAAGAACGGCAAATTTAAACTGGAAAGGCTATAAAATAGAAATACATTGAGCTGAAATAAAAATAATTAAAAAAGATAAAACTGTGATATATCTTTATCACACTTTCTAAAAAGGAAAGAAAATAAAGTGCGAAGTCAAACCAAAAAACGCGCCATTTTGTTACCAATTTAAACATTAGCTCCATTGTTTACCTTATGCAATTTAACCTCATTGTTGTGACGTCATCTTTATGACGTTAATGTTACTGATGCACATATTTGTGATTTATAATATAGAATCGATAATAATAAATGAATAAAATAATCCTATAGAGTGGAGATTTCCGTTATGTCCTACCTCTCAGTTTTAGAGATTCAAGATCGCTGACAGTTTAGCGTTGCATAAAGATGCATAGACTTTGTTCTAAAGTTTAAATTTTGAAACTTACAGAAAATATACGCACCCTTAAAACAGAGAGAGAGTTAGCAAGGTGGCTGTTGCAGTTTGGCGAATGTCAAAGAGGGTGGGGAAACTATTAAGTTGCCCCCAATTTGCTATCCAGATATTCATGATTCAGTGCATTAACTTTTCAGTGACACTGGTTTTAGGACGGTGACACCTCAAAAGCTTAAAGGAAGAGCCATACTAACAGCGACAAACAATTTCTCACTTGAAATTAAAAATCGTGTTTTACAATGTATGCTAGGAACGGAAAGGGTTTATGAAAGCATTGACATGATCATAAATTATGATCCACAAGATCAACTTGCATATACTGGAGAATTTTTAAACAGTTTAACACCAATTGGAATGCCACCTTATAAACTCAAATGAAGGCCAGGGGCAAATCATAATGTTATCAAGAAATTTAGTACCTTCTAAAGGTCTGTGCAAGACTTATAGTTAGTAACTTACAGAATAATGATATTGAAGCAAAATAAATTGATTTCAATATTAACGAAACTTTTCTTACCCCTCGAATACCACTTATTGCATCAGAGAATAATATGCCTTTTACATTTAAGCGTATACAATTTAGTATCAGATTAGCTTTTTCAATTATTATAAATAAATCCCAGGGTCAAACTTTTGAAAGAAATTGCTTAGATTTGTCAAATCCAGTTTTTAGTTAATGGTCAGTTGTATGTTGGTCTTTCAAGAGTTAGGTCTTTTGATTCAGTTACTGTAGTATATGTGAGCTTTGAAATTTACAATTGTGTGCATAAAGAAGTTTTCGATGGGGGGGGGGGGGAGATAAAAATATTTTGATAATTGTGAATGGTGTAGATACTTTCAATATAATATGTATACACTTTTTTTAATTTTAAAGAGTATCCAGTCACTATTGTGTGCATACAAAGGTTTTTATATGCATGATGCTGGAAAAGGACGTCTGTTTTCATATTTCTATATGGCGTCCGTATCTTATGATGTGTATATAGATTTTTTTTATTTCAAAGTACCCAGTCCTAAGTGAAGAAGTTTTTATGCGTAGTATTTATACATATAATGCTGAAATTCGTATTCTAATATGCTTATATTTAAAAGAGTAGACACTAGAGTGCAGATGCTCTGCGCGGGATCGCCTAGTATGTTACAAAATCTAATTGAAAAACTTAAAGTCAACGATTCAAAATAAAAATTCCAAATGAATATTTTCATTTATTTTTAAAATGTAATTTTATCATGTGTCTCTTTTTAAATTTAAAAAGGAATACTATATGCCCTTAAACTAGTCGTTGGGGGCCACCGTAATACTTACCATCATGAATATGCATAATATAAAATATGAAAATGAAACATGTGTAAACTATTTATAAAATGCATTGCAATTCGGATAAAATCGTGGCTTGATGACGTCATAAACTTTAAATGCTCTATTACTCCAAAATTGATAATCATATTAACTAACGGTTTACTGCGTCGGATTAAGCGTCTCATTTCCAATTAAAATATATATTTGAATTGAAATTTTAATGAAATACAAGGTCAGAAAAAATCGAAGAGTGTGGCAAATAGGATTACAAATATCTCGGCAATTCATTATCCAATCAATTTCATTCTTTATGCAAAATTTGTTTTTTTTTATCGTCTTTTATATTCCCTCCTTAAAATAAAGAATTTAGACAAATTTTATATACCTTTTATCAGAACAAATATTTCGAGAGTCCGAAAAAAATAGTTCCGAATAATCGAGGTTACTGAAATTCAATGGGCTTCTTCCCATTATTACGTACTAAGTACAATTCAAATTTCAAGTCTCTATCTCAATTTGTTCCGGAGATAGAGCGTTTACAGGCAGACAGACGGGCGGCAATTTTTTTTTTCTAAAAATATGTTTTTCGGAATCTCTAGTGTCTGAAACGTGTAAATACGTCAAAAAAATTTTTTTTCGATTTTCAAAACGATTACAAGATTTACCCTATACTACGTATGATGGGTAAGTAAACTAGTCGTTGGGGGCCACCGTAATACTTACTCATCATGGATATGCATAATGTAAAATATTAAAATAAAAAATGTGTAAACTACTTATAAAATGCATCGCAATTCGAATAAAATCGTGGCTTGATGACGTCATAAACTTTAGAGGCTCTATTACTGAATTGCTTAAAAGAAACATCCTTATAACTCCAAAAACAATAATCCTATTAACTAGTGGTTTATTGCATCTGATTAAGCGTCTCATTTCCAATTAAAATATATCTTTGAATTGAAATTTGGATGAAATACAAGGTCATGAAAAATCGAAGAGTGTGGAAATAGGATTCCAAATATCTCGGCAACTGATTATCCGATCGACTTCATTCTTTATGCAAAATGTATATTTTTTTATTGTCTTTTACATTCACTCCTTAAAATAAGCAATTTCGAAAATTTTTATATACCTTTTATCAGAACGAATAATTCGAGAGTCCGAAAACAATAGTTCCGGATAATCGAGGTTACTGAAATTCAATAAGCTTCTTCCCATTATTACATACTAAGTACTCATCAAATTCAAGTCTCTATCTCAATTTGTTCGAGATAGAGCGTTTACAGGCGGACGACAAATTTTTTTCTAAAAATATGTTTTTCGGAATCTCCGGTGACTGAAACGTGTAAATCCGTCCGTTTTTTTAGGGTTTCGTTCATCTCACGAAACCCTATTGCTCCCGCTCCGTTGTCTGTCTGTCACAGAGCCATTCTAGAAAACTATGTAACTTTCCGAGTTGAAACTTTGTGTATAAATCAGAATATCAGCTGTGAAGTGTGAAGAGCTGAAAATATTAAAATTTGAAAAAATCGTATTATTTTAATAAATATAGATAAAAAACCTAAATTCTAACAGCCTTTTCTTATTAAATTTAAACATTTTGCATTATAGCAGATGCCAAAAATTAAAAATCCACATGAAATTCTTTCTACAATAATTAATTTTCAATCAGACGATTTTCACGTGAAAAGTGAAAATGAAATAAAAAGTTTCACCAATTTAAAAAAAAAGATAAATAAAATATAAAATTGATTGACGCCATAGTAGTAATAAAGTGGAAAATTTCTAAGATTTATCAATAATACAAGGAGTATGAGTATGTTTATGTACACAAAGCAGGTTGATACACGTCATAGAGAATTAAAAAGAGAATCTGACGTCATATTGGAAGTTTAACGAATTTTTCAAATATTTTAGAATAATACAATGTGAGTATGAATATGAGTAATAAAGAATAGTAAATATATGAGTTTGAGAAACATATTGAATCGTGATAAAAATCCGATTATGGAAATATTCGCATATTTTAATATTTTGAAGGTGTACAATATGTTTAATTTTGAAATTATTTTTTTAAATATCGCATTTAGTCCGCATGACAGATTATTAAGACAGAATATAACAGCGGGCATTTAGATATTCAAAAAAGACGAAAAAATAGACCGGTAAAATTTTATTTTATAAAAACATGACTTTTTATTTTTGGTTGCTGAATGAAATTTATTTGGATTTATTAAAGGAAGAATAAAGTGTTTTGAAAGGAATATTAAACGAAACCCTTTGAGCGATAATCGATCACGCTTACCCACTTGTTCTATTTTCAAAACGATTACAAGATTTACCCTATACTGCGTATGATGGGTAAGTAAAAATGTATTTTATTCAGCCCTTTTGGTCCTCATCTCATAGTGGTGACTGCATAGCTTCTCCCGCTATACTGCTGTTCCAAAAACACAACGTCTCCAAACAATGGTGAAATTTCTTAGGCGGGAGGGAAGCTCACGTCCGTGAGATTCTCTTGAGTATGTTTTCAAAATTTTAAGCCTGAATTCCGTCCTGCCAATCTAAATGTTAGGTACTGACATCAAGCCACTGCGCAGGTTTTTCTTTTGGGAATGGTTACGTGGGATTCGTTTGTTGCAATTTGTAATACCATACATAATTACGCACCATTTTACTTTAATTATATACATTAACATAAATTAATCATGCATTAAATTAGTTGTATATTAATTTACGGTAACTGTTTATCATCAAAATCCCGATAGCAGACGACGAGTCTGTTATTGATTGCATTTATTTAAGGGAATCTCTAGCAGTTCATTTTCGTTTAATAAGTTACAAAGAAATATTTTCAAAAATCAATTTTTTTTATTACAGATTTTTAATTTTCTTTAACCATTATCTCTTTCTTTCATTCTAAGATACATTAATATTTTTTCTAACCTTCACTCTTCATAATTGTCTGCATCAGTGGTTACGATCAACTAACTAGTTGGTCTGGTGTAGAACATAAAAAAATATATTGCTAATGGTAAAAATCCCTCAAATCTCAGTTCCATAACACAAGTTCGAACTTCTAAATTTGAACAAGATGAATACTTAATGTATTTCGACAAAATATTTAAAATACTGAATTTCAGAAAATTACATTTGTTAAATTATTGGGACAATGATTTTGTATATGGTTTAATATATATATATATATATATATATATATATATATATATATATATATATATATATATATATATATATATATATATAAATGAGAACATTTTTCAGTGTATTAGAATGCATGGAATTGTGTTTCCCGTTACAATTCTTAAGTCAGTGAAATTCCCTACTCCCATCGTTAATGTTAAACTTATAGGCGAATGATACGTTCGTATATTTAAAATATCTCCTCAGGAAATTAATATTTTTATCTTCTGTTTTCTGTGTACTCTTCTTAAAGAATGTCTGTTTTTTTTTCTTAGTTGTCAAATTTTTTCTAAACTAGTAAATCTGCAGATCAGGAGCCTCAACGTCAGCTCTAAAAGTCATTGTTTTTAAATCTCACTTTTCATATTATTTATCATCTTAGAATCCGCAATTTAATTATTTTATATTATATACATATTTATAGGCATATAACATACTTCGGAGGTTTCAGAAATTAGAAGCGTTAAATTAAACACTGTTTACGCAATGATATTCTGAAATTCTTATGAACTTCTTATTCATATAACTTTTTAGATAAAAAATAAATTTGTATCAAAATAAATTCTCATTTATGTCAATAGAATATTAAAATCTCCCGAAAATAATTTATTTTGCTAATAAAAAATTGCAGCAAGTGAGAGTTACTTGAATTTTATTATTTTGATATTCTTTGAAATAGGGTTGCTAAGCAACTAATATATTAAAGAACAAAGGAAAAAGAAATTCACTTTAAAATTTGTAAAAAATATGAAAATAAATTGTTTTATATTTCTCGAACAGATGCAAAAAATGTCCCAATAATTGAAACAATTAATTTCTAAATTCTAATAAACGTATCGGCAAATTTTCAAAGCTATTGAATATATTTAAAACCTCCGTATAAAAAATTAGCAGCAGTAATTTTACGTTTAAATCAATTATTCAAATATATGATATTCATTTCAATTAAAAATGAAATTTGAAAATCGTCTGTATTCCCATAGGAAAGCATTATGACCTAAAACGAAATCTTCTATATTTTTCGAACGAATGAACCAAATGTAACTAAAACCTATACAGCTAATTCCGGATACCTCATCAACATACTCACCAAAAATCAACCTAATCGGGTGCTTTTTATATCGGGCTCATGTATTTATCGGGCTGTCAGTTATCGCGGAACAGACATACAAACAAACGGGCGGAAACCAAAAACTTTTCGTGTCTCCACAGTGAGCCTCCACTGACGTTTCGGCAAATATATACTTAATTTTATGTGAAGTGTTAAAATTTTATTCAGTTTCGCTACGACTTTAACATATATAATTATAAACCAAAGGGCCCGTGCGAGGATTTCGCACTGAAATCTAATATGTTTTAGGTACTGCTCTATTATCCCGTCGACCACTTTTCATAGCAAAAAACTATCGCCAAACTGTAAGATTAAACGTCAAAAATGCAGTTCCATTAGTGATGTCAGAATCATTATGCGTGTTTGTTACGTCATCTAGTGGTTTTACATTCGATATTTGCGTGTATTTTTCATTATGTTTTACTGATTTAGTAGTTATTTTATTAATTAAAATAACAATTGTGTCCTTAAATTCTTATATTTTATTTATTTATTTATTTATTGATATTCCAATGGCAACGTTCTCCCGTTTATTTGGCGATAGTTTTTTGTTATGAAAAGTGGTCGACGGGATAATAGAGAATTATCATTTTTTATCAATATGTAATATTTATTAGATGCAGGTTTAAAGTTCGAAAGAAAAAGCAAGGATAAAAATATCTGCAAACAGCATTTAGTTAAGCCAGAATATCATCTAATTTATTCCATCAAAGTTAGATTAAAAACTGATCCAAGATTGCTAAAGGCACGCGCGAGAAACTGCATTAGAGGATGACGTCATTCGCTTCGGGAAAACCATGGGACTTAGAAATATAAATCTAAACATTTCAATTTCAATTTCGCTTTTTAATCATAAGTATAAAATAAACCCGTGCGGTGTTTTTATAATAATTGCTATGAGCATCATATAATGTGGTATTTTAGTTTTTTGGCAACAATAATTTCAGGAAAACCTTTCATTTCTTTTATAAAAACAATGCCGATTTAAATTTTAATTTTCAGCAAATTTTAATCAAAACATGTTTTAACGAATTGTTAAGTGGGCTATGTCAGAAGCCGGTTCTAAAACCTTTCATACGGTATCTCATTCGTTGTTCTGCGTTTCATATTTTCTGAGAAAAAGGGATGTTGACAGAAGAAATAATATATAAGGATTAAGCACATATTTCAGAAATATTTTGATAACTAAGAAAAACAGCAACATAATTTAAGAAGCGTACACAGAAAATAAAAGTTAAAAATATTAATTTTCTGGGGTGAAATTTTAAATATACGAATGCCTCCTATACCTATAGCCATAGGTTTAACATTAGCGAGGGGAATAGGGAAGTTCACTGACGAACAGCCTTAAGAGTTAAATTTCCAGAAACTTTTTGATATATTACTTGTAGTAATTACCAATATAAAAATGATGCAAATAAAATTGCAGGTTGGATGTTTTAAATGCCTGTATAAAATGATTTCGAAATAAATCTATGGAACTGACATTTGAGACCCCTGATCTGTGGATTTACTAGCTTCACTG
The DNA here is from genome assembly GCA_963931845.1 of Maratus michaelseni. Lineage (NCBI taxonomy): Eukaryota > Metazoa > Arthropoda > Arachnida > Araneae > Salticidae > Maratus > Maratus michaelseni. The sequence goes on along the minus strand of OZ007600.1, from coordinate 25,073,870 downwards.
ATATTATAAATGCAATTACTACTTATAGCATTTTGTATATATAGTTAGTTTGTCAGAAATGAAAAGTCAAACACTGAAGACAGAAATTAATAGATTTTTAAAAGCTCCTGTGACTTAAAAAATGTTTTTAAATTAATTGTGAGGGCTTTGAGCCCCATGAGCTCCTTCTTTTCCTATGCTTTTGAACATCATTCCTGCTTCCAGATTGACTTGTCGAAGTATAAAGTATGTAAAGCACAGTTAATAATAAAAATATTAAAAATAAACTTGTTTCATATTAAAAAGTTTATTAGCCACATTAAATTAATTAAAAGCAGCTATTTATAAAAATTTTGTTCTTATATTCTGGTAAGTGAAATTAAAAAAATAAGTTTGATTACTTAGCTGTTTAGTTAAATCAAAAGATTTCAAGCGCTATAAACGTTACTGAAATTACACTTTTAATAAGGGTCACATAGGATGGACATTACTAGAAATGAATAATTAGGCATTCGAGTAATGGACACTGGTCCTAAAATCTTAAAAATAAATTGTGTAATTGACACTTCATATATAAAATTCAAAGTTTTTTTCATCGCTATCAAAACAAGAACATGAAATTTTTGCAAGAAAATAAAGAAGATATAAAATTAATTAAGTAAGACTAGCTTGCTCAGTAAAATAAGTTTTACAGAAAAACAGTGGAACTGTGAAATTTTATTTTCTGTTTCCGGACTCGTTCTGGTTTGTCCATTACTGGCGTATTTACGCTTATGTTTCATTGATTAATTTTTAGAGAATGCAAAAAAAAGTGTTTTAAGCCTTTTTCATAAAACAAAGTGTGCATTTCTGACAATTCTGCATCAAGTGAGGTGATTATATCGGAACATGACATGAACTTATTAAATAGGATTGTTGTTAATATTTGTAATTTATTTTATTGATGCAGGTTAGATTCGAATTAGAATATTGCATCGAATCGAGTAAGCAGATTTTATCAGGTTCAGGTTCATGTACAGGTTCAGCAGAACGTGGTGACCTACCGATTGGATACAGCTCTACAAATCCTGCTCAGCGGGGATATCCACTATCCAAGGAACCTAACCAAGAGGCAGGACCCGGCCATAAGCTCGTCTGGTTCGTGTAAAACTTGGATACCACAATCGATGCAAGACTCTCCTAATCCGAATCCTACCTACAACAGCCAAAAGAAAAAGAATCCAGCAAACACAATAAAGTAGGACCAGATAAGACCTAATAAGATCGTGTCGAGCGCCGAGAAAATGTGTTCACCTATCCCGATGCAGAATCGTCACATACGCTGCACTTTTCACAAATTTGTCATAATATGACTTCACAAAGTATTCCCAGAGTAACGTCATAAAAAGGCTTCAAAACGGCCTTAACTACTTCACATTTGGGTCGCAGTGACTTCACATCCGCGTCACGTAACATCACATCGACGGTCACAACGTGACATCACATTGACGTTGTCGTGACGTCACAATCCCATACGGGAAGTGAGGTTATTCCTTTGTATGAAAGAGAATATGAACCCCATCAAGTTACATAATTTTGTTACTTATCTCACAAGTATGAACAACTTCTTTATCATAAAGGCGAAAGTAGATATTAAGAGTCTAATCAAGAGTAACCATTTTCAGATGTGTCTCAATTAAAGTTTTCTGTTGTGTGAGTGAGATAATGACTTTTGAGCATCTCCTTCCTAGAAAACAATTTATTACACATTTCACAAGAGTAAGGTTTTCTTTAGTATGAGATAGAAAATGTCTCTTCAAATGAACATTTCGAGCAAACCCTTTCAAGCCACAAGTACAAGGTTTTTCATTCGTATGAGATCGAAGGGGAACCTTCAAATTGTCACATTTAGAAAATCCTTTTCCACATATTTCACAAGTAAAAGGTTTTTCTGTCGTATGGAATCGATAATGTGTCTTCAAATCTGCCTTTCGAGAAATTACTTTGAAACATATATCACAAGCAAAATGTTTTTCTTTCGTGTGAGATAGAAGATGGATCTTCAAAATAGAATTATCAGCAAATTCTTTTCCACATATTTCACAAGTAAAAGGTTTTACTTTCGTATGGGATAGATAATGTCTCCTCAAATGAGCATTTTGAACAAACCCTTTCAAGCATATTTCACAGGTATAAAGTTTTTCGCTCGTATGAGATCGAAGGTGAACCTTCAAATTGGTACTTCTAGAATATCCTTCTCCGCATATTTCACAAGTGAAAGGTTTTTCACTTTTCATGCGCGGTAGCGTATTACTGCTTGCACGGCAGCGTATTACTGCTTATTTTACTGTTTAATACTGTTAATTTTACGGTATAATACTGGCAGCTGGGTGCCAGTTTTATACTGCAAAATCAACAATTATTTTTTTGCAGTGTATCGAAGCTTTTGCATTCTTTTCTATCAAAACACTATATGTGACATAATTATTTATCAATACATAATTACTTATCAATGCTTATCAATCCCCAAAACAACCGTAAGCTGTCGCGACAGCGGTGGGTAAGGCCATGGTAACCGAAAAATACCCCATTTAAATGAAAAAGCATTATAACAAGAAGGGGTGGGGGCACGCTACAGTTATTAGTACTGCAGAATATTAGGGCTCCGGTACTTTTTTTTGTTAGAAATTAAGCCCTGCTCGCCAATACTTATCAAAAGGGGGACGTGTGAACAGGTCCCGACTTATGCATCGGCATGTGGGGCAGCTGCCTCGGGCCCCACCCATTTGAGAGCCCCCCCCCCCCCTCTGGGCTTAATCAGGATATTTGTTAAAATGGTGCAAAATGGTTCAAATTGGCCAAAAGTGACCACAATTCTTATATTTTCAAAGATTTAGGAAGGGACTGTAGCCCTCCACTTTTACAATCGGTTTCCTGCACCCCATGTCCCCTCCTCCCCAAAAAGGAACCATCTACATCATCATAAAACTATTGTTATAAAATTTTATACAAAAGGACTTTAAAGAGCATGGGGAATGAAGAAACAACATAACAAGTGTTGAAATGAGTTGCAATTAGTATAAGTGCATGCCTGCAGTTGATTTTCAATATTATGGAATCAACCAAAAGCATTCTGATACAATACAAAGATTAAATTTTATAATGTGGTAGAAAATTTTATATTATAACAAATAACCAAGAGTGACTGAAAGATCTGTATTTACACTTCAAAAGCTCATATGAGTCGTTATATTCATATACAAAAAAAAAAGTGTTCTGTCATCAGTGAGAGTTGTGACCATCTATCTTGTGATACCCTGTATACAGATGTAAATAGTACTTGGTTCGAAATTTATGTATGCATACAATAGGTATGAAGTTTAATACTAGTTAGTTCAACATAATTTCCAAACAATTTCTATGGACAGATAGAAGCCCCCCCCCCCCAGAATGATGCTTGCCCCGGGGCCCCAGATAGTCTAAGTCGGGCCCTGCGTGTGAAAATTTAAAAAGTGTACATATTTGAAAAGTAATGGGAGAACTGTTTCATTACAATATTATGTCCTACATTATTTTAAACCCTCTTTCAATTGACGATTTGTTCGGCCATTTTAAAAGAGAAAAAAGAACGAAAAATCATGCGTCAAGCATAGATTATGTAACACTTTCCAACGCTTTTTTATAATTTTATAAATCATTACCGTTTAATAAGCTGAAAGATAACGTCTAAGTAAAAAATTTGGAAAACGCAAAACATATTTAAAACGTAATTTCAGGAATCTCCAACATATACAATATTCGGGAAAATATCCGAATACTTTTATTCAGCCTTGTATATGATCTATAGATTTGTATATATACTACATAGGATGCTAAATTTTAGTTTAGTTAGGAAACGCGTAGCACAGTTTAAAATTCTCTTTCTGGAGTTTCTGTCAATAAATGAAAATGTGTTCGCGAACTTTTGTGCTGCCCTGTATAGGATCTACAGAATTTATACACACCAAGTAATAGACAAAAATTGAGTTAAATTTAAAATCGCGTTCAGCAACTTAAAACGCACTTCCATGAATTATTGTTAACAGACAGAGAATTCTTTTGTGTGTCCCTGTAAATGAACGATGACTGCTATACGCACACTATTCTGTAGTAAGCCTCTTGTAATGTACCTTAGTGATATATATAAATTTCAATGCGTTTAAAATAGTGAAACATTATTTAAATAAACCGCAGACGATTTTTCTCCATAGACGTAATGTAACGGAATTCTTTTGACTGTCCCTGTAAAGTAAGTATAAGTGCTATGCACACCCTATTCCCTATTAAGCTTCTTATAATGCACCTTAGTGATATATATCAATTACAATGTGTTTGAAATTGTGTAACATCATTAAAATAAACCGCAAATAATTTTTCCACATAGACCGTAATGTAACAGAATTCTTTTGAGTGTCCCTGTAAAAAAGCTATAAGTGCTACACACTTCAGTTGAAATAGGGAACATGCTATAGATGACGACAATAACATATAAAAATTGCAGGGCAATCCGAGCCTATTTACGGGTGTTAGAGCACGGCCAGGCGGCAGACGGCCATACGGCAGACAAACCGAAGTCATAAATACTTTTCAACTAGGTTTGAAAGTGTTAAAAAGTACGCATCTTATTATATGCTATCAATGCGAGTTTTAATTAACCTCAAACTCTTAACTAAAGTAACTTTTGGCAGCCTCGCTAGATGTCGCTACGAATACGCGCAATGAAACAGGGAATAAAAATAAGTTTTTTAACGTCCCTACCAATCTTTTTCAAAATGTCTTCTAAACCGTGATATTCACCCGAAGTTCATATTTTTATTGCAAAAAATTGGTATTTATGTGGTGAAAATGCAACACTATTTCTAGGAAATGTTTTCGATACCATTAACAGTGAGTAGGGGAGAGGGGACCACGTTTGAACTGGGAGCACCTTTGAACACTGTAAATATTTTCCTTGAAATATTTTTTAAATATAGATGGCAGGACATTACTGCTGCTTCAATGGAACAAGGATACAAAGTTTTACCATTTTGCACGCACACTACTGTCTATGCAAGGTATGTATTTTTCTCTTTCTTCAATCTGAACTTAACAAAATAAAGTTGCAAGCTTTTTATTGACATTCTTGTATCCCCAAAATTTTAATTGATTGTTCAATATTTAAATAAAGATGTTATCTTTAGCTTATAAGTTTTGTTTTATTCAAATTCTTAAGCCTAATTGAGTAAATAGTGGTAATGCTAAACACCATGTGATGGTCGCAATTGAACAAAAAAGTAGGGGCACCATTGAACAATTCAAACTATAAAGTAAAGAGTTATAGATGTATCTATATAAATATTATTATTTTTGGATTTTTTTTAGAAAATGTGAAAATTAACGGATTAATTAAGAATTATTATACTTAATATGAAAGTTGTACTGATACAGGACTGCCAACTACTACACATTAGGTGTAGAAACAACACATTTTTTTTCAAGTGATTTTTTAACATGAGAGATTCTTGTCTTGTCATATATTTCGATTCTTTTTCATTTTTAAACATATATAAATTTTATTATGATTTAAAATGTATGTTATATTGTGCAGGGCTTTGTATACTGCATGAAATATTTTAAATAAAAGTATTCAGTTTAGTTTTGGTTTTAACCAAATTTCTATCTTATCATGTAGCCTATTTTAATTAAAAATGTCTATTCACTCTACAAGATTAAAAGTTGATTATAGGTTTAAATATGAAAAAATCAATTTTGAAGCTTTGCATAGTTGTATAAGGGTTTTATATTTTTATTAATGAACTTTTTCTTTATGTTGTGTGATATTTTAATGTGTTTCTTAAAAAAAAGCCAATAATTAAATAAGAAAAAATTAGCAATTTCAGTAAAATGTAGTTAATTTTATTCTGAAAATTTATATTTCTTAAAGATATGCACTTTTTCATAAAACTCTTAATATTTTCATATTTTGTTTATTTGTTCAAAGGTGTCCCTTGCTTGTTCAAAGGCACCCCTACATGGGGCAGGTTTGAACCGAAATCTCTAAGCTTTTTAAAGTCTCACAACGTATTTAATTTATTTAGAAAACTGAAATTTTTTGTCTCATATGATAAAGAAATACTTTGTTTTTCTCATGTAATATTTAAAATGCAATAAATATAATTCAAGTAAGAAATATGTTCATTTTCTAAAAAAATGTTCAAACGTGTCCCCCTTTCCCCTATGGAGAACGAATTATTGTATGGTTGTGTATGGTTGAATATGGAGTGCGAGACCCTATCAATATCCAAATCGTTATCTTAGTGCATTATAGGTGGTCAACTTATACACCAGATATTAATCCATGTTATTACTATCTTTAGGATCATATGAAAAATTTGGTTAACAAGAACAGAAAAAAACATATTAGCCTCAAAAATGCCATAACTGACACATTTTCAAGCCTAAACGGCCTCTTGCATATTTCACACACAAAAGGTTTTTCTTAAGCATGAATATTGAGATGGGATTTTATCACATCTTCTCTAGAAACACATTACTGTAAAACTCACTAACGTACAGAATGTTTCATAAATTAACAGAGTTTTTAGTATGTAAGCTAAAGTGCATATATTTAACCTGTCTAATCGAAACAAACAATTCGACAGTTGAATACAAATGAAAGGATATTCTTGTGGGAAGGTATCTGAAAGTCTTCTCAGGATGTCCTTTCTTGAAAATTAATTATTGCGAATTTCTCAAAAGTGTTTTCGTTTTCTTGATTTCGAAGGTATACTTTCAAAACATAGTTTTCTAATCTCTTATCGTCAGGGTTGGACGGTATTTACCATCTGATGGTTTTTACCGGTTTTAACCATGGTTTTTACCGTCTTTGGAAAAACATGTTTTTACCACCTTTGAAAAAACTCATTAGTTTGACTGTTTTTGTCACTTTTATGAATATTTATCTACCAATATTTGATTTCCCCCAGGGATGAAAGTTTTCCGGGTATTTAATACCACTATTTCCACATAACAGTATTCACCTAACTTAGTTTCTGATTAGGTAAGTAAAAGAATGCTATATGAAAATATTGGTTTTTAAGGAATATAAAAAGCCTGAAAATATTTCAGTTTTCCTCCTACAAGAATTCAAAATTTTAAAGATATTATTGTATATTTATCATTATTAAACCTGAAACTCATTATAACTATTATTATAAGAATGCACACTACAATATTTATTTTGATGGAGATTAGTTTTTACTATTTTTTACTAAAAGAAAAAAGAAATTATAAGTACACTTTATGACACTTAAAACCTTAATCATTTTAATATAAACAAAACACTTACAAATATTACAAGTTCTCTCTATATATAAAAATACATCAATTACATGAAAATACAGTCTTTATCAATAATATTAAAATACAGTTTAATGACCAGTACAGTTTATTGTATCCTAAGGTTCTTACCACTTTTTCGCAGGTTTTTACCATGTCCTGGTAAAAACCAGTTTTTACCAGTAAAAAGCCAACCCTGCTTATCGTAAATAGCGGAAATGACAATTATTTCAATCATATGAATTCAAGTGTGAAAGTTTCAGCTACTAACTACGAGAAAATCCTTTAAACATTTCACAAGCAATAGGTTTTCCTTCGTACAATATCGAAAGTAGATATTCAATTGAGTCTTCTGAGAAAATCTTTTTCCATATACCTCACAAATATATGTATGCGTGCATGTTAATATTGTGTGTATGCGTGTAAGTGATGGGATACCTTCTTATCGTGTTTTTATAGCACATATTTCGATGTATTTCCCACAGATCTCACAAGTATGAACAACGTCTTTAGTATGAAGTCGAAAATAGATATTAAAAGAGTCTAATCGAGTTCAACCATTTCCACAGGTGGCATAAACAAACGGTTTTGTGTTGTGTGAACAAGGTAATGGCTTTTGTGTATCTCCTTTCTAGAAAACCCTTTATTACAAATTTCACAAGAATAAAGGATATTCTTTCGTATGAGAGAAAATGTCTCTTCAAATCATGATTTAGAGAAAATCTTTCCAAGCATATTTCGCAGGTATAAGATTTTTCATTCGTATGAAATCGAAGGTGAACCTTTAAATTGTAACGTGTTGCAAATCCTTTTCCACATATTTCACAACTAAAAGGTTTTTCTTTTCGTATGAGATCGATAGTGGATCATCAAAGTAGATTTCTTAGTAAATTCTTTTCTACATATTTCACAAGTAAAAGGTTTTTCTTTCGTGTGATTTCGAAGATGAATTTTCAAAGTTAAATTTTGTATAAATCTTTTTTCACATATTTCACAAGTAAAAGGTTTTTCATTCGTATGAGATCGAAGACGAACCTTCAAATGTGAACTTTGAGTGTATCCTTTTCCACATATTTCACAAGTAAAACATTTTTCTTTCATATATCGAAGGTGAATCTTCAAATGGGAAATCTGAGTTAATCCTTTTTCACATATTTCACAAGTAAAAGGTTTTTCATTAGTATGAGATCGAAGATGAACCTTCAAATGGGAACTCTGAGTATCTTTATAAGAGTCTAATCGAGAGTAACCATTCCCACAGGTGTCACAAACAAACGGTTTTCTGCTGTGTGAATAAGGTAATGACTTTTGAGCATCTCCTTTCTAGAAAACCCTTTATTACAAATTTCGCAAGAATAAGGCTTTTCTTTCGTATGAGATAGAAAATGTCTCTTCAAATGAGCATTTCGAGCAAATCCTTTCAAGCATATTTCACAAGTAAAAGGTTTTTCTTTCGTATGAGATCGAAGGTGTTTCTTCAAAGAAGAACTATCAGCAAATTCCTTTCTACATATTTCACAAGTAAAAGGATTTTCTTTCGTGTGAGATCGAAAGTGGATCTTCAAAGTTGAATTTTGAGTAAATGATTTTCTACATATTTCACAAGTATAAGGTTTTTCATTGGTATGAGATCGAAGGTGAACTTTCAAATTAGAATTTTGAGTAAATCCTTTTCCACATTTTTCACAAGTAAAAGGTTTTTCTTTCGTATGAGATCGAAGGTGTTTCTTCAAAGTAGAATTATCAGCAAATCCTTTTCTACATATTTCACAAGTAAAAGGTTTTTCTTTCGTGTGAGATCGAAAGTGGACCTTCAAAGTTGAATTTCGAGTAAATGATTTTCTACATATTTCACAAGAAAAAGGTTTTTCTTTCGTATGACTTTGAAGGTGAACTTTCAAATTAGAATTTTGAGTAAATCCTTTTCCACATTTTTCACAAGTAAAAGGTTTTTCTTTCGTATGAGATCGAAGGTGTTTCTTCAAAGTAGAATTATCAGCAAATCCTTTTCTACATATTTCACAAGTAAAAGGTTTTTCTTTCGTGTGAGATCGAAAGTGGACCTTCAAAGTTGAATTTCGAGTAAATGATTGTCTACATATTTCACAAGAAAAAGGTTTTTCTTTCGTATGACTTTGAAGGTGGAGCTTTAAATCATATCTACCATTAAATCCTTTTCCACATATGTCACAAATAAGCGATTTTTCTTTCATATGAGATAGGAAATGCACCTTCAAATGATCATTTCGAGCAAATTCTTTGAAACATATATCACAAGTAAAAGGGTATTCTTTCGCGTGACATAGAAAATGTCTATTCAAATGAGTTTTTTGAGGAAATCCTTTAAGACACATTTTACAAGTATGAAGTTTTATATGTGTTCGAAGGTGGTTCTTCAAAGCTGAATTATGAGTAAATGATTTTCCGCATGTTTCACAAATAAAAGGTCTCTCATTCGTATGAGATTGAAGATGATATTTCAAAATTGAATTACGAGTAAATGCTGCTTGACATATTTCACAAGTAAAAGGTTTTTCTTTCGTGTGAGATCGAAGATGGTTCTTCAAAGTTGAAATATGAGTAAATGCTTTTCTGCATATTTCACAAAAATAAGGTTTTTCTTTCGTATGAGTTCGAAGGTGAACCTTCAAATGAGATCTATCGTTAAATCCTTTTCCACATGTGTGACAATTAAATGGTTTTTCTCCTGGATGAGTGCGCAAATGTATAATTAATTTGTTTATACTGGGAAATGGTTTGTTGCATGTTTTACAGGTATAGATCTTCTTATTGATACAAGTACTTTTATTTACCTTCAAAATTAAGCTAGAAAATATTTCTTCTGTCGTTTCGCCTAAAAAAGGTTTCTTTTCTGTATAAGAATGATGATACTCATTCAAGGTATTTTGAACAGAAAGTTTCCCGCTACATTCTTTGCTTGAGGAAGCTTTTATGTCTGAAGGAGCAGAATCCATTGATAACCACCTGCAACAATGAGAAATAACACTATTTATGAATATTTACATTTTTTTCTGTACAATGTTAAAGAATCTTTAAGATTAAATATTTTTAAAACTTTTACAACTTCTGTTTCATTTTTGATTTTTAGACTCAATCAGAGGTCAGTCTGACCCGATATATAAGTTCGGGCTGTACCTTCCCCGATCATTAATGAAATATTAATAATCACTCAGATCTGTAGCTTCGAACCTGTTTTTCTCTCATGTAATCTTAGCTTTGACTTTACATTTATGAGTAGCCACAGACTCATACACCTGCCGCCAACTACTTTTCCGCATAAACAATTTGGATTTTTTTTAAACAAATTTAGGTATGTTTTTACAGAAAGATGATCGAACATCCCAGGACAGTGTCATTTTGCTTTTACTCAGTTTTTCAAAATTTAATTGGGAATATATTGATTGAAATTGGGAAAAGCTAACCGAATGATAAACTTATTTAAATTTTAACTTAGAAAAGAGCGGCTGCCAACTTTTTCTTTTCTTTTTTCCAGTACAACTAACATACAAACATATGTTGAACCTGACTTTTATTTAATAAATGACATCAGATAGAAAGAAGACACATTATTAAATAAATTTTCTGATTCAAAATATGTTTATTTGACTTCAGAAAATCTGAAGATTGGCAGCTATGGCTATTTAAAAAAAAATCAATGTATTGAAACAAATTAACTTGGAATATTTTAAGCTATTATTTTTTTTTATCTTAGGTATAACAGTTTATTTAAATCTTTGAATAAAATAAGCATTACAACTATTTTTAACGCTTGTTATGAAAGTTCTAAAATATATCTATTTCGATAAGGACGTGTTCAAATGTGGCTTGGGGGTACAAGCTTGTGTCACGGAACTAAGTTTTGTGTAAGTTTGCCGTTTAAACGTGAACGTACAATTTATTCCTGCTAATACTGCATGTAAAATTCATCCTCTACATCAATGGTTCTCAACCTGGGGTACGCGTACCCCTGGGGATACGTGGTGGTCTAGTTGGGGGTACAGAAAAATTACATTGGTAATGGTGGAAAACGCAAAAAAAAGTTAAAATGAAAACAGATAAACAAAACTGTAAACTTATCTTTTACAATGAGAGACTTGTGTAAAAGTAAAATAGGCTATTTACATAAAATGAGAAAAATGCACAAACTCAGTAATTGGTTCATTATATCCGCCAACTCTTAATAATATCTTGCATGTAACTCTCTCCTCCTCCTTTCCTTTTCTTTTCGTTCTAGAAATATGTAGATAAAACATGAATTGTATCGGGACTTCATTGAACCCACTTGAAAACTGGTCATCATTTGAGTTTTAAACTCATTAACGTATATCAATGGGAGTAGCTTCATTCCGTCTTTGTGAGTGCTTAACATGAAATTTTTAGCTAATATGTGTTTTGGGGGACTTTTTGTTTGTACCGTGTTGTGGTTCAAAATGAATAAGTGATTGAAAACTGGAATTCTAAAGATAACTGCATCTAACATTGGTAATTAGCACACGAACTTTACTAACGAACGGAAACAAAAATGTTTGGGACCGGTTTACGTGAGAAGGGGTGCGCATAAATGAAAAGTCTAAGCAAGGGGTAGGTGAGAGCAATAAGTTTGGGAACCGCTGCTCTAGATCAAGGCATAATAAAATCGTTTAAAAGTAATTACAGGCATCTAATCCTTAAATATCTCGTGGGTATGTCTTAGATGAAGATCAGTTACTACTACATTCTACTTCAATTTACAAAAAGATATCTTTTCTTGCATTTCACTAAGCAAGGCCTTGGGCAATGTTTCTTTAACAACAATTGAAAATTGTTTCAAAGGGGCGAGATTTTCTAAATATAAAGAAAATGGTGATGATTGTGACTCAGATAATGAAACTATTATTTATGATTTTAACAGCGATAGTGATACTAACAAAGGATGTGAATTTTCACCTTGCTACTCAGCGTACAACTAGCAGAGCAAAAAATGTCCAGGCTGGGGATCGAAACCGGATACCTTGGTATAGCGCACCAAGTGCTTTACCATTTGAACAGGGTTCATACTCTTTTTAACAAAGTTAATTCCAAGAGTTTTCAAGGAGTCTAATTTTTTTTCCATTAAATTTGCTTTGAGTTTTTAATACAACCTTGTTATCTTTTTTCAAGATGGTATATACAGGGATGGGGTTGTTCCTCCTGAAATGTAAATCTTCAAAAATCCTACTAATTTTAAATTTTAAAATAGTAAAAAACCTTGGAAATATGAGACTTAAGAGAGTGTTGATTTCTCATTATGGATCACTAAGCTCCAGTTGATACGTATCTGAAGCAAGAATTAATTTAAAACTTTTGTTTAAATTCCCTCAATATTTTAATGTCAAATTTACTGCTAAGAATTAGAAGTTCCCAGTTTAATTTAATTTTGTGTTTCCCCATGAGCTCAATCGTTCTTCTTAGCTGCCTATTGCGCGTGTTTACTGCGTAATACACTTTTCGCGCCGGTTGTGCGAACTGTGTCAGTTGCAGTTAACACTGCTCTATGGCAAAATAATTAGATTTTTTTGCGATTTTCCTGCAAAATCAATAAATTTTTAATGTTTAATATTCTCAAAATTATAGAGAGTAAAAAAAATAATCAAAATATCGTAGTTTTAATATTTTCCAGGAGTTTTTTTTTAATTTCCAGGAGTCACAGGTAAATTCCAGAAGTTTTAAGGGCCCTTGAAGAAAAAAATGTAATTCCAGGAGTTTTCAAGGAATTCCAGGAGGCGTATGAACCCTGTTTTAAGCCACCAGGACGACAATTTCTCACTCTTATACGTTGGCAAGGCTGCAACGTCGCAGCACAAGATGGAAAGTCATACATGAGACGAACAAATTCCCAGCATCGGATAATTTATATCCGATCTCCGGCCTGGACATTTTTCGCTCCATGTTGATTGTACGCTGTGTAGCAAAGTGAAAATTCACATCCTTTGTTAGTGTCATTAAATTTCCAGCGTAATTTTAGCCCTGCTGAAAACTGAATTAGCAATAGTGATTTTAATGATCATAGTGGTTTGCTGCAACTTACTGCTTCCGATTTTTCAGAAAATGTAAAACGTGATGAAAATGAGCAAAGGGGCCGTCCATAAATGATGTCACGCTTGGAGGGGGGGGGGAGGGGGTTCATGAAATTGTGACAGTTTGTGACAAGGGGGTGGGAGGGGGTAAGAAGAAGTGTGACATCACACATTTTGATTTAAATAAAATCATTTAAAATCAGCAGACTAAATTTTGAAGTTATTTTAAAATTACCAGAAATTGAGGGTGTTTTTTAATCAAGGCTAAAACAACTTTCATGTGATTTTTTTTACTTATATTCCTTTCTTTAAAAAAAAAATCAATTGCTCCTTCATATTAATATTTTATTACTATTGTATATTAATTATATTTTTTGTTGTAAACCTTAATCTTATTTCATACAAAATAAATGCACGAATCATTTTTATTGTTATGCTCACAAATGTCATTAAAACACATAGTTAAAGCTTAAAAATAAAATTTTAAATATGATCTATAACGTAGTGCTTTGTTTCTGAACTGCAAGTATATGTTTATGTAATAAAGTGTGACATGTGACAAGAGGGGGGGGGAGGGGGTATGGTGAGGTGTGACACTTTGTGACAAAAGGGGGGAGCGGGGTCAAAAATATTGAAAAAAAGTGTGACATCATTTATGGACAGCCCCAAACAGAAAATGAACCTAGTAATGAAGCAATCGTGGCAACCTCCCAAAATTGCTGCAACACAGACGATGAAGTCTGATCCTTCTCCATCTCTCTCTGATGTTAATAAATGTCTGTGTGTTGTTCGTTGATATTTTGAAGCACATGGTGGAGACTCAAATTTGATTTATTCATTAGAAAACGAAGTGGAGAAATGCAGTGTCCTGATTATGAAAAAAAAACCTTCTACAAATGATTTTTTAGTAGGCAAGAAATAAAGGATAAATTGGCAAATAATGAAAAATAAAATGAATTTATGCAGAAATTCATTTGTTTTCAAAAGTATGATTTAAAAACAAAAATTTGTTATTTTACTTTCATTTTAATTTTCCCTTAAATCACATAAATTATAATGAAAGATTAAACAATGTAAGTAAATAGTGTTACAATACATTATACTTTTGTATACATATTATTATATAGAGTAATAATAAATAACTGATTAAAATTATTAATACAATAATTATTTTTTAAATTATTATGTAAATAGTTATTGTCTATTAATATTATCTGTGGTATATAATCAAATAACGTATTCTGATAACGTTAATTGCTGTCCTCGCTTACATGCATACAATTCAGTGGAACCAACAATTTGCAATTACGCGGGACCGACTGTACCTTTGCATTTTGATCCATCATAAACATATTTAAGTTTAATCTGAAATACAAATGTTTGCAGCTTGTGAAGCTTAGAAATGAAAAAAAGGTCAAAGATTTATTTCAATTTCATTAGAACGGGATCTAAGTTTTACGGGTGGTTTAAATATCACATTGATTGTTTTTTTGTTTTTTTTTTAAGTTCAATTGGTTGAATCTTATTTATTACCAAAAAATTTAACATCAAATGTAAAACCAACTGAATGAAATATCTTAATATCTGCCCTTCTTGGGCCTAAACAATGCGGGAAATATTTTGTTTTGTTTTGTTAATTTGTTCTACAAATTAGTTTTTGTTTAATATGCTAAGTACGTTTTTTATAATTACTGCATTCAGACGAACTCATTTCAAAATTAACAGAGGGTACACCCATCAAGATTTCATTTATGCGGTATCATCGCATTACAATTTTTTATGTAAATTTAGCAATCATTAATCCAAAATGTTTGACCAGTTCGATAATGCAGGTTTTTGTAGTTTGGACAAAAACTTAAAATCTGAGGATAAAAAATCAATAATAAAACATGAAAAATCATTTTAAAGTTTTAGTTGTGTAATTTCCCAACGCTAATGTTTCGAAAACTTTTAAAAAAAAACATACAACAAAACATGTGAAAATATATAACGAAACATGAATTTCTCCCTGTCAGAAGTTTATTGTGAAAATTTATATGTATAAAAATATATTTACCCTATTTCCCACAAAGGGACGGTTTAAACGCAAAAAAAAATTGTTTTGTATCTGTGCTACGCATTTTTAACTTCGGTATAGCTATCATACAGTGAAATATAAAAAGAATAATTTTGCAAATAAAAAATAAACCGAGGTATGCTCGGTTAAAATTAGCATTGTGTTCAACTCGCTAAACTTCAATCTTTTTTTAGACTTCAAACTCTTTTGCAGAATGCATGATTCACTGTCCAACTTCGCAGACTTCAGGCTTCGGCCGAAGCACTTCCTTATATAGATAGATGAGGGATTAATTGCGAGAAAGTTCTATGTACCCTGATTGGTTGAATTATGTTCTCGAGAACGTTCCATGGACTCTGATTGGTTCAATCAAGGTATCTGCTACTGGTAATTTCTGGAAAATTCCTTCATATTCTAAAAGCCAATTCTTTTCACCAAAATTTTCCGAAAAGTCGGCAATTTGGCGATATTTTTTCATTGGCGCCAAACAAGTGTTTTGGTAAAGCAGATTTTCTCACCAAATACCGCCAATTTTGCGACTCCCTTTACTGCCAACTGTTCAACAGCTTAATAACTGATTCAATCAATTTCAATTTCCACTGAAATATATTGACTCGCAGTGACCTCAAAATTACCCACTAATTGAATTTTCTCGAACATGTGATCTAGCCCATTGGTCTTCTGGTATCCCAAAACGGTAGGATACAATATTTAGTCAAAATTGTTAGAACCGTTTGCATAAATATATATGTATATATAAACACACACACACTGCTCTTTTTATAATATATGATTTTATTGCGCTATTTTCCATCAGGGGGCGCTGTACACGCAAGAATAATTTTTTAATCAGTATTACCTAATTTTAACTTGGAGTATGGGTGCCTTATGAGAAAACATAAGAAAAATCCATTTTAAAGTTTTAGTTATGTAATTTCCCACCAGAAGCGCTACCAGCATAAAAAAACCTACCGTGAAAATTTTTATTAAACATAAATTTGACCATGGCAGATTCTAATAATATATATGAAAAGTCGCAAATTTTTTTTTTCTAATTTAGTTACCCCATTTCCCGCCAGGGACGCTATAAACACAAAAAACCTATCGTGACAATTTTTATTAAAAATAAATTTGACCATGGCAGAACATTATTCTAATAATATATAAGAAAAGTCGTAAAAAATCTTTTTTTTTTCTAATTTAGTTACCCTATTTCCCGCCAGAGGACGCTATAAACACAACAGAAAATTCTGTTGATTCTGTACCAACTACTTTTAACTTCATTATAGATATCCCATATAGCACCAAAGCTCCTGAAAACCTCCCCAGGAGCTCCAGTTCTTCCCAAATTCCTCCTGAATCTGCAATGACGCTATCAGGCGTTCCTGGGGAAGATACTTTAATCACTTCCCCAGGACTGACCTCCCAGATTCTTCCCAGGGAGCAGTCTCCTGGGGATGATATTCCTGGGTTAGTACCTAGGAGGAGGCGGTGCTGGTGCCATCTCATGGGTGATTTTGACACTAAAATAACTTATTAAAACTTTTTTTTAAAATATACTTGATTTGAAGTGATTCGATTTTTTAATTAATAAAGTTTATATTATTATTTGATTTATTTTATTTCCTAAGCACATCTGGTTATTGTTTAACTTTTAATTATTGCTATAATATTTAATTATCCTTATTTAGATATATTTTCAATTTATAAAATGCAATCAAAATGTAGTTAAATAAATTGAATTTAGAAAACATACTTTAACTAAGGGGCTCAGCCTCCTACTCGCTAATGCTCGCCAACCCCCTGTGAATTGCGAAGCAATTCACATTGAGACCGCTTCGCTCGCTCGCCCCTTTTTTTCAGCAATTCTAGCCGGAATAAGTTCTAACCATAAAACATTTGAACATATGAAATTGACAATTTATTTTAATATAAAAAAGTAATTCTCCATTGAAAACACAACTGAAAATGCATTTATTTGGCGCTACCAATGGGCATATAAATCATTTAAATACTATGAAAAAAGGATTTTTTGTACAACACGAGTTAAATTCATTAGAAAAAAAAACCCTACGTTATAGGAAAATAGTTTGTTTTATTTCATCAATACACCAACAGATGGCGGCAGGTGATATCTAGACAGTTGATTTTTTTTTCTCCGTCTTTTAAGTGATTGAAATTCGTAAATGAATTCTAAGTCAGAGTTGAGAATTCATTTGAAATTAACGATATTGCTCATAATTAAAATGAGGAATCATCTCAGACGCTTTGGCTTACGTACATGTTATTTTATTTTTAATAATTGCAAGTTTGAGTTTCATTCTATGGTTTCACTTCTCTCACACTGACCGCCATATTGGACGGAGGCGGAGCTGATCTAACACAATCTAGTCTATTCATTGATCTGAGCTCTGGAAACTACAGTTGTTGCCAAATCATAAGTTACAAATTCAGCCCTTTTTTCGCGCCACGTAAGACAAATACAGTGGGTGATCGGTTAACGAACTGTTCGGTTTACGAACAGATCGGTTAACGAACACTTTCATGAGAGATTTTTATGTTCGGATAACGAACATATGTTCGGTTAACGAACACTTCACAAAACAAACCGAAAAAGAAGCAATGCTGTGTTTTAGATTTGCAAAGTTGTTTCATCTATTATCGACTCAGAGAACATTTTAACAGTTGTATACTTATAGCCTAATTATTGCATGAGCTACCGGGGGTTCGGGCCCTACATTTACGGGCCCCAAATTAGAATAAATAGATTAAAAACATTAATTTTTGTATTTTGTGTCCCTTTTAAGAAATATTTTAATTGGAAATTAATTATTTTTAATTAAATTTAGTTCTTAAAATATTAACGGGCTCTAGGCTCCACTTGAGCTTTATCGGGGCCCGGCAGTAAACACAATCTTTGAGACAACTAATGGAGTTTTTGATAGGTCAAAGTGATAAATTGATGTGATTTAATGTTGTAGTCAAAGAATGTGATCCTAAAAGTTTTTACAAACGGCATGTCATTTTTTTAAGTACAGCACGACACGGAGAAAACGACACGGAGAAAGCCATCAAAATACGATCTGTCCATATTGTATACGAACATATATTAACCCTATTAAAAATGGAAGATTTAAAAAAAAAAAACTCCAGAGAGGAAACATAAGCTTTTGTCAAAAATGTAATGCATTACTAACTCAAAAAATACATTCCTGAAGGAAGGGCAATACTGTATGTGTGTAATGTATGTTTTATTATTATTACATTTAAATAAATTTAGGGAGAATTTATATTAATTTATATACATTATATAGCTCTTAAGAACGAATTAAATGAATTCCCATACAAATCTATACTCATTCTATGATCGGTTAACGAACAATTCGGTTAGCGAACATTGTTTTGGAACGAATTAAGTTCGTTAACCGATCACCCACTGTATATATATAGGTATTTCACATCATATATTAATAATTAAAATAAATTAATCTTTAAATATAAATTGAAAATTTTTTATTTTGTTTCTGATTTTTTTAAAAATTAACTTATATTTTAATTTATTTTATTATTACATTAATTAATTATTTTTTCTGAACTTTCAACAATTACTTATATAGTTATATATTTTTACTATTACTTTCTCATCTAACTAATACGTAATTTTACGTTGATTTCACTTATATACGTTCTTAGTTTCTATAGAAATAATTTAATTTTAAATATAAAATTGATTTACTTTCTCCTAATAAATTATTTTTGTTTTCATTTAGAAGAAATCAGAATTATTTTTTTCGAAACACGAAATTTATCAAAAGTTTAATATATATTTGTATATAACCATATTTTATAAATTACGGATTAGAAATACCAAGTAAAATTTATTTCTTCTGATCCTTTAAATATAGTCTTATATATTAAATTATTATTATTATTTGTATTAAATAATTAATCGTTTCATATTAATTTGAATTATATATATAAATAATTTTTGGATCAATATTTAATTTTAAAATATAAATTCGATTTATTATATTATATACAAGAAACGCAAATTTCGGGTTCTACGTAAGACACAGTCATGACTGACGTTGTCACGCTAGGTGAAAGAAAAGGCACTGCGAAATGCGAGCCGCGTATGTTCCTTTCTGCCATTCCGAAAAAGATGCCGCTTTCAGGGAAAGAACGTAGAGAAATCGTAAAGATTTATTACCTGAATGCACAAAATGCCGCAGAGACATTGCGTGTTTATCGCAGAAACCATAGATTACGGCGAGGCCCGTGCACTGTCAAAGCTGTACGGGACTTGATTAATAAATTTGAAGAAACTGGTTGCACATGTGATCGACCTTCCGTTCCTGTGGAAGCTGTTGCAGAAGTCCATCAGACGATAAGCACAGTTCGTCCTGCAACTGCACGCGGTGTTTCACGTGTTCTGGATCTGCCGAATTCAACTGTACGTAAGATTCTGCGCTCTGTTCTAAACATGTTTCCGTATCGATTCCAGCGTGTCCAGATGTTGGAAGCGGGAGACTATCAATTACGGCTGGATTTTGCAAATCAATTCCTTATCCGGTACGATGAAGATAGCAGTTGGCCTTTACGCATTCTGTGGACAGATGAGGCGTATTTCTCGTTAACTGGTAACGTGCATTCGAAAAATTGTGTGCACTGGGCAGAGAATAATCCACATGATGTGCATGCACGTCCATTACACGAGGAAAAAGTGACTGTGTGGTGTGGTATAACGAGTACGTTCATCCTCGACCCTTACTTTTTTGAAGAGGTTACTGCCGGTGATCTGCAAACGTGTACAGTAACGAGTGCTCGCTATCTGGACATGTTAACTCATTACGCGATTCCCGCATTGCAACGGCAAAATGCTCTATCTGAAGTTGTGTGGATGCAAGATGGCGCTCCTCCACATGTCGGGTCTTCAGACAAACGTGTCTTAACTCAACAGTTTGGTGACAGAGTTATCTCCCGTCATTTTCTGTTTCCATGGCCACCAAGGTCTCCTGATCTGACACCAATGGATTTCTGGCTGGGGGGATATCTGAAATCCAAAGTGTATCAGTTTCGTCCTCAAACTACATCTGATTTGAAAGATGCCATCAGAACTGCGATTCAAGAGATTCCTATTGCCATGATACGTTCTGTAGTGCTATCCACCATCAGCCGCATGCAAAGTGTTATCGTGTGTGAAGGAGGTCATGTGGAAAATTTGTGAAACACAATAAAATGCCTTATTTTATGCTGCTTCTCTGTCCTTATTGGTTGTTCTCACTTTTAGCCTATCTACCGCCGGTGATTTTCATGCTACAATTGCTGTTTCAACGCTATGTAGGGTTTTTCACAATGGAGATCACATTCCAATACAAAAAACTGGGTGTTGCCATTTGATTTTATCGAAAATTTCTCACTGTAACCGTAACTGTTTGAGTGACACTGTTGTTTTCCATATCATTCTTGAGCGCATACCTCAAAATACCTTTTGCCAAAATTTCATTCAGTTTCTGTGAATGGTATGATAGTTAGGAGGCCAAATGTCGGAATAGTTTTTTTATAACCGCACCCTGTATATACAGGGTGATCAGAAAGTGAGTATACATTTGAAAAATTAATAATTCACGGAATAATGTAGGTAGAGAGGTAAAAATTGACACACATACTTGGAATAACATGGGGTTTTATTGTAACCACACAAAAAAAAGTTTAAAAAAAAAAGACTGACAGATGGCACTGGACAGCAAAACGTCAGTGACTCTGCCTGAGAATCGTGTATAAAAGAAACTGTAATGAGAGAGAGAATCAGATGCACCAACAATCGCAGCATGTTGATGTTACCAGAAAAGGCAATGTTACTGAAGCTCTACTATCAAAATGAGGAATCTGCCATCAATAGGCATGCTAAAAGACAACATCCAACTCCAATTTCTCACCATAACTACAGATATGCGGCACAGTGCTGTGCACAACATTGTCCCTCGGCTACAGCTATTGTTGTGGGATGACGACGCTGGACATGTTGAGCATTCGTTCTGAAGAACATCGTCTTTGCTTTGTCATAATTTGTTATGCTAATTGTTGCTTTTCTTATCACACGAAGCGCCATCTGTCGGCCATTTTATGAACTTTTTTGTGGATACAATAAAACCCCATGTCATTCCAAGCATGTGTGTCAATTTTTACCTCTCTACCTACATTATTTCGTGAATTATTAATTTTTCAAATGTATACTCACTTTCTGATCACCCTGTATATGCAAATTTTATCTTAAAAACGGTTCTAACGATTTTAACGAAATTTCCTATTCTACCATTTTGGGGCAGCAGAAAACCATTGGGCTAGGTCGCATGCTTGAGAAAAATCAATTAGTGGGTCATTTTGGGTCACCATGGGTCAGGGTCAAGCTCATTGTACCAAAAAAACGGTCCAAACGATTTTCACTAAATTTTGTATCCTACCACTTTCGGGCACGAGAAGATTACTGGGCTGGGTCACACGTTCGAGAACTTTCGATTAGTGGGTCATTTTTGGGTCAAGTTAATTTTATCTAAAAAACGGCTCTAACGATTTTGATTAAATTTTATACCCTGAGAGTCTCGAGCACGAGAAAATCATTGGGCTAGGTCACATATCCGAGAAAAGTCGATTAGTGGGTCATTTTTGGGTCACTGTGAGTCAAGCTAATTTTATCTAAAACGGCTCAGACTATTTAGACTAAATTTTGCATCCTACGGTTTTCGGGCACGAGAAGACTAGGTCACACGTTCGCGAAAATTCGATTAGTGGGTCATTTTGGTCTTTATGGGTCAAGCTATTTTTATCTTAAAAACGGCTCAGACGATTTGAACTAGATTTTGTATCCTACGGTTTGTGGGCACGAGAAAATGATTGGGCTAGGTCACATGCTCGAGAAAATCCGATTAGTGATTCATTTTGGGCTCACTGTGGGTCAAGCTAATTTTATCTAAAAAAGGGCTCAGACTATTTTGACTAAATTATATATCCTACGAGTTTCGGGCACAAGAAGACAATTGGGCTTGGTCACACGTTCGAGAAAATTTGATTAGCGGGTTATTTTAGTTATGGGTCATGATATTTGAACTCAAAGCTAATTTTGATCGAGCATAGCTTGGTCTTCCCAACTCGTTTTATCTAAATGTGTGTAAAAAATAAGCTTGCGCCGTCTGTATACTGAAATTGTATCAAAGTTTGAAATTTTCAATACACCTAATTTTTAAATCATGTTTGGTTTTTCCAAACAAATTTGCTTTGGGATACCAAAAGGGAAATCATTCGGTGAAGTAGTTTAGGATGTAAAGCAGATGTAAAATTCTGAATTCATAATAAATTCAATGTTTGTAGTTGCAAAGCAATCTGAAATGCGGGGAGTTTTTAAAATATAACCGTAAAACTACTTGGCAGAATTAAATGAAATTTTGGAATAAGATATTTGAAGCTTTCGGATATCAACTTCTATTAAAACTTTTTAAACATTAAAATACTATAGACCGGGAGGCGGCAGCACAGACAATCACATCATCGCGTTCACGGCTGAAATTCCAGAATTGGTTACAACTCAATTCGCATATTAAAACGCAGTCGGTCTGCCAAGTCATATCTTGGTGGAAAAAACCTTAAAACACGAATTTAGCAGTTGAATCGTAGGTTTACCATTGTGTTTTCCTGCACCCAAAGGTATGAAAACATGGTAAACCTATGAGCCAACCGCTAAAATCGGGTTTTCCGCCAAGATATGACTTGGCAGACCGATTGCGTTTTAATATGCGAATCAAGTTTTAACTAATTCTGGAATTTCAGCCGTGAACTAGATGAGGTGATTGTCTGTGCTGCCGCCTCCCGGTCTACTACATACTTTTCCGGAAAATAAAGTTTAACATTTACATGTTATGAAATCCCAATTCTAGAAAAAAAAATTATTGTAATATATAAAAAGTTTTAAAAAAAATCATTTTTTCGGAGCTTCAAATATGTGAATCCAAAATTTCTTTTTATTCAGTGAAGTTTATGCTGGAAAAAAACTACATACATTGCAGCTGGCTTTGCAACTAAAAACATCTGAATAAATTCCACTCTATTTTCATAGCTGGTGTAAGTGTCCAAGGAGTACACACATAAAAAATTAATTTTTTTTATAGATTTCTGACATAATGGAATCAGCTAATTCGAACGCTGGACCTCCCGTTTTGAAACTGGAGACGTTAACTCTGCACCACTATCGCTTGATTACATCACCAAAATATAGGGTGTCCATAATTAAACGACCCTACTTTAAAGTTGTGAAATTTTGTGAAGGACATAATGAAGGAATTGGAATTTGTTTAAGCGAAAAAAATAGTTCAAAATCTCGCCGCCAGAGTGCGTTTTTTAATGAACTGCACATTTAACATACATTTACGATAGGTTACAAATTTTATTACAACAAAACGTGTTGAAGAAAACTTTTTTCGCGACACGATTTTAGCATTTCCCAGAACACTGTGGTTAACTGTGGAGCATGCTATCTTACGATTCCTGATGGTAGCTGAAAATGATGGCCGTCATGTGGAACATGTTTTGTTGCAATAAAATATGTAAACTATCGTAAATGTAGGCTAAATGTGCAATTCATTAAAAACGCCATCTGGTGGCGAAATTTTGAACTATTTTTTTTTCACTTAAACAAATTTCCATTCCTTCATTATGTCCTTTACAAAATTTCACAACTTTCTGACCAATAGTTTCGTCTGTAGACAACTTTAAAGTAGGGTCGTTTAATTATGGACACCCTGTATTCATCACTTATACTTTGACAGGTTTCCTTGGTGATTTTCCGTACAGAATCGTAGTGAAAATGGAATAAATATCTAATCCATCGGTGGAGTTTTACGAAATTCTACACAGTTTTTGTTAAATTCAATGATCTATTTCATATTTGCCAAATGAAAGTTCAATCAGAAACACCGTTTTGATTTATAATGTTCACTCACACGCACAAAAATCATGACTACTTTTCG
Organism: Maratus michaelseni; assembly: GCA_963931845.1. Lineage (NCBI taxonomy): Eukaryota > Metazoa > Arthropoda > Arachnida > Araneae > Salticidae > Maratus > Maratus michaelseni. The sequence continues at coordinate 25,049,424 of OZ007600.1, read as the reverse complement.
AACACATGATGTAAAAAAAGAATTGTAAACATTGAATTTCACTTTAGGAGTTCCAAAATTTTAAAATGACAATTTCTAAACTACTTCACTGAATGATTTCCCGTTTGGAATCCCAAGGTAAAATTTTCTAAAACAATCTAAATATCATGTCAAAAATAGATGTTAGTATTGGAAATTTCAAAGTTTAATACAATTTTTATGTGAATAATTATAAGCTTTTTTTAAATATAGGGGAAGGTGGCCTAAAATGATCCTAACGTGTAAAACAATCTACATATGTTTTCTTCCAGACACACAGTGCTATCTACAGGGTAACACATAAACTAGTTGTGATAAGTAAAGTTTAAGAAATGGCGGTATTCAAGTGATCGCAGCATTACGCGTCTGAATAGAATTCTTTGATAAATTGTTTTTTGTTATCTTTCATAAGGTAGGCATTAACTTCCATATTTATTTAGATTACAGTCTTTCATGTATAGAAATATGACTTGGTTTATTTAATAGAGTATGTTTTTAGATGTGAATTACACATATGTATTGTCATAATTACTTTTATATGCTTTATTTTGCCGATAAAAAAAATACAATTATTTTTAAATGAAGGATCATTTTGCCCTTGGGTGAGGGTAAAATGATCCTTTGGGCAATTTTTAAACAATCTATTTTTTTCATTACTCAATTTGGGTTTAAAATATTATTAAAATATATTTATAATGCCCAACGTAGTGTAAAACATACTAGCAAAGGGCCACAATAAACAGTTATGTTATTTTACACACGTTTTTCCTTTAAGGGGATCATTTTAGACCACCTTTCCCTATGTTTAAAAAAGACATAATTCTCAAACCAATTTTTTAAGTCGCGTGTTGCATATTTACTTAAGTTTAAACTTTTTAATACAGCTTAAAACTAATGAAAATACTGCCACAACTTCCTTTTAGCAAATGAAGTTTGAATGAAGAAGAGGATGCGTAAAAAAAAAAAATGACTGATCATACAATCTAATTATGGGTGTAATTGCATACATGTGATTGGATGGTGTTAGTATAAAAAATGGTAGAAATGAAAATGTCATAATGTTGAATAAACAACTATACATTTTTTTAAAATTATTTATTTCGAATTTCTATGGTAACGAAATAATACAGTAGAATATATACTGAAATCTTTAGCTTAAAGATTACTTCAGCATGAAAATTTTACTATTTTAAATAAATAACTGTACATTAAAAAAAAATAGTACTATAGTAATGGAAAAATACAGCAGAATTGATACTGAAATATCTAGCTTAAAGATTACTTGAACATACGAGGTATATCCACAAAGTAAGTTCCGTTTCTATTTCTATCCGCAGAAGCGTTGCGATCGCAGTTCCGAGCATGCGCGGCAGTTACTCTGACTGAAGGAGAAGAAATGTACGCCATTTTCAGATCGCTGCTGCCGACGTGTTATTTGTAGTGCTTCTTTAGAATGTCAGCCTTAATTGAAAATGGCGCCGCTTGTGAAATCAGATCTGTGATTCGTTTTCTTAGTGCAAAGAAAGTTAAACCAAGTGAAATTTATCGGCAAATCTGCGAGGTTTACGGACAAAATGCAATGAGTGATTCAATGGTTAGAAGATGGGTCAGACAGTTTAATGAAGGACGTGATCAACTGCACGATGAAGAACAAAGTGGACGCCTGTCTTTGGTTACTGATGAACTGGCGACTTCCATCTCTTCTTACACCTCAAATCTTTCCTTGGTGGTCAACACTTCACCGATGATGACGAGGTGAAAGAACATGCAACCACATGGTTGAAAACACAGGCAGCAACCTTCTATGAAGAAGGCATACAAAACCTTGTGGCACGCTACGAAAAGTGCTTACAAAATTTCGGAAGCTATGTAGAAAAGTAGTTTCACAGTTGTAGATATTTGTACAATAAATTTTTTTTTGTATCTGTACACGTATTTTTTTACATAACCAAACGGAACTTACTTTCTGGATATACCTCGTATTATTATTTTTTTAAATGTGAATGAAGATTATAAAATCTAATTGGCGTATCTTAATTATGATTTTTGTAATTAACTTTCCTAGGCATTGAGTTTGCATTATGTTATACACAATCACAAAAATTCTGAATAATTAATATTTTTGAGCATTTTTATTTTAAAATTGAGGAAAGTACTCATCTTATATATATGCAGTTTCAGTTTAAATTAACATAAAATTCTTAACACAAATAAATCTTGAGAGCCTCACTAGATGTCGCTACGAATGTGTGCAATGAAAGACGGCAAAAGAGGAAATTGTTCAATGTCACCTCCACTCTTTTCCAAAATGCCTTCGAAGCTGTCATATTAAACCAAAAATTGTATATTTATTCATAAAATATAGGTATTTATCCAGTGACAATATAGAACACTATTTGTTTTTTGATGCAATTAAAAATAGTTAGGGCGTGTTTTCACCTAGCAGTGCCGAAATTGTTATCTTGGTGCATTGCAGTGGCCCCCTTATTCACCAGATATTAATGCATATGATTTCTATCTTTGGTATTATATGAAGGAAATAAATATATATGTAAACAAGATATAAATGTCATGACTGACATATTCTCAAGCCTAAATGGTCTCTTGCACATTTCACAGACAAAGGGTTTTTCTTAAGCATGCATATCAAAGAAATCTCGCATTAGAAATAATTCAAATAAAAGGTTTTTCAATCATATGAAATATGGGGTGCAAATTTCAACAACTACGAGAAAATTCTTTAAACATTTTACAGGCATAAAGTTTTTAGTTCGTATGAAAGGAGTCACAGACTAACACTTTCTCATTAAATAATATTATAAAAACATATCACATAAAAAGCTTTTATACCAGGAAGCTCAAAATTAAGATCATTCCTTTGCACGAGAGAGAATATGTTGTTTCAAATTCTCGAAGTGGAATTTTTTTTTTTTACATAATTCACGGGTATGAATTAAGATAATTCCTTTGCACGAGAGAGAATATGTCGTTTCAAATTCTCGAAGTGGATTTTTTTTTTTTTTTACATAATTCACGGGTATGAAAAAACTTTTTTAATATGAAGTCAAAAATACATATTAAAATAGTCTAACCATTTCCACATGTTTTCAAAGAAATGGATTTTCTGCACTGTGACTAACGTAATGTCTTCTCCGCTTGTCGTTTGTAGAAAATTCTTCATTACAAATTTCACAAGAGTAAGGTTTTTCATTCGTATGAGATCGAAGGTGGATTTTCAAATATGAATTTTTAGTATATCTATTTCCACATATTACACAAGTATAAGGTTTTTCTTTCGTGTGAGATAGAAAATGACTCTTCAAATGAGCCTTTTGAGTAAATTTTTTAAAACATATTTCACAATTATATGGCTTTTCTAATGTATGACATCGAAGGTGTACCTTCAAATTTGAATTTTGAGCAAATCCTTTTCCACATGTTTCACAAGTAAAAGGCTTTACTTTCGTGTGAGACAGAACATGATTCTTTAAATGAGTACTTTGAGAAAATCCTTTAAAGCATATTTCACAAGTATATGGTTTTTCTTTCTGATGAGATCGAAGGTGGGGCTGCAAATTAGAACTAACAGCAAATCCTTTACCAAATGTATCAGAAATAAATGGTTTTTCTTGAGTGCACAGATGTTTCATTAAGTTACTTTTAAATGGAAATGTTTTATTGCATAGCTCACAGATATACTTCTTACTGGTAAAAGTACTTTTATCTTCCTTCGAAATTGAACTAGACAAAATTTCCCCAATTGTTTTACAAGAGAAAGGCTCCTTTTCTGTATGAGAATGTGGATGCTCATTCAAGATACTTTGAACAGAAAATTCTACATTACATTCTTCGTTTGAGAAAGACTTTATGTCTGGAAGAGCAGAATCCATGTCTAATGTATGAGATTGAAGATGGTATTTCAAAGATAAATTACGAGTAAATGCTTTTCTACATATTTCACAAGAAAAAGGTTTTTCTTTCGTGTGACGTAGTAAATGTGCCTTCAAATGAGAATTTTTACCAAATCCTTTAAAACATATTTCACAAGTATAAGGTTTTTCTTTTGTATGACATCGAAGATGGTCCTTCCAAGTTGAATAGTGAGCAAATGCTTTATCGCATATTTCACAAGAATAAGGTTTTTCTTTCGTATGAATTCGAAGGTGGTCCTTCAAAGTAGAAATATGAACAAATCCTCTTCCACATATTGCACAAGTTAAAGGTTTTTCTTGCAAATGAGTTTGAAGATGGATTTTCAAATTTGAATTACGACTAAATGCTTTTTTACATATTTCACAAGTAAAAGGCTTTTCTTTCTTATGAGTCCGAATGTGTACCTTCAAATTAGTGCTACGATTAAATTCTTTTCCACATATGTCACAAATAAATGGTTTTCCTTTTGTGTCCAAATGTGTGCTTAATTTGTTTTTAGTGGGAAACATTTTGTTGCATAGCTTAGAGTTATGAGACTCTTTGCTGGTAAAGGTACTTTTAGCTTCTTTCAAAATTAAATTAGAAAGTATCTCCACACTTGATTTACATAAGGAAATCTCCTTTTCGGCATGAGAGGAATGATGCTCAATCAAAGGACTTTGAACAGAAATTTCCACGCTACATTCTTCGCTTGAGCAAGTTTTTATGTCTGGAAGAGCAGAATCCATTGACAGACCACCTGCAACAATCAGAAACAAAATTGTTTATGAATCTTTAATTTTTTTTCTGCACAATGTTAAACAATCTTTTATACTTTAGTTGTAAAAATATTTCTGAAACAATTTCATAGCTATTCTTTCCTTCTTGTTTTCAATTTCAATCATAGACTTGTCTGACCCAATATAAAAGCTAAAATTTCAGGCTCTGCGTGACCTGACCTGATTAGAAAGGAAAGAAATTATGTTTCTAGCAAAGATTCTTTACCTATTTATTTACCATTATCGTACAATTAAGCTCTGTTAAAAGAACACTGCATACATATTTATGTAAAAATTTCAAAGCACCGCATTTTTACTTTCTTCTATCTATAATAGAAGAAAGTATTGTAATCGAAATTTTTTTTCGACGGATTTACACGTTTTAGGGGTCAGAGATTCCGAAAAACATGTTTTTACAAAATGTCTGTCTGTCCGTCCTCATTGTATCATCGAAAAGTGTATGAAGTTATACTTCAAATTGAACCACATTTTTTTTTCTATGTTTTTGGCTACGGCAAGCAGGCTCTATTAGAATTTGGGGATATTTCGAAGATAGGGGGCGCTGTGATCGATATTTTTGTTCCATTTTCACTATTGTATCATCGAAAGGTGTATGAAGTAATGCTTCAAATTGAATAAAAAAAATTCTATGTTTTTGGCTATGGCAAGCAGGTTCTATTAGAATTTGGCGATATTTCGACGAAAGGGGGCGCTGTGACAGCCATTTAAGGATTTCAAATTCAAAAAAATGTACAAAAAAATTAGAAATCCTAAAAGTTTTTTTCATTGCATGTTCGGCCTTGATCCGGAACAATTTTTGTTTTGCCTCTATCTTAAAAAATGGCTGAGATATAGCGGTTTGAAATTTTAGTGTGGCTGACATTTTCAAACAAGACAGCACACTTCATCCATAAACGGGTTTAATTTATGAGTTTTAGTTAACATGGTTTCATGGTTAACATGGTGGCAGATTTTCTTTCATTGTTGTAACCATTGTTCCTATTATATGCTTATCACTATATATTTATATTCGCCAACGTCAAATTCTCGCCAAACTTGGCGACAGTTGGCGAAATATCGCCAAATTTGGCGACCAAAATAGGTTGCCATAAATGAAGCCTGCTTGGATGTAGAGGACTAATTTGGCGATAGTCTCATTCAAATTCAATGTTGACGAGAACTGGAATTGATTCTTCTTTAATTAGGTTCCACGCATTTTACCTTCGTGTTTTCCAGTAAAATTAGCTAAAATCGTAAAACCAAGGAATAAGGAGGCTATCTGTTCCTGTCGGTTCAGGCCAGAAGGACTTTTCGTAGTTTAGTATACATCGGTTGTTCGCATCCCTGTAACCCGACGATTCGCAAGCAGCTGACGTACAACAGAATGACGAAAAATATTGGCGATGTGATAGCGAATTTTGAAGTATTAACGTAACTGAGATAGAAGAAAGTTTTGGGATTGGCACATCCGACTAGTTCAGTTCATTTTTAAATCACAACCCATGGAATACGAAGTAACCATACATTAATGATGACTTAGATTTGCAGTTTCGAACCTTTATTTTTCTCTCGTTATCCTGCTTTACATTTATGAGAGGCCATCATCTCATATACAGGTATTGGTATTCCTCACTTAGTGCGGTTTCAGTTAGTGCTAATTTCAGTTAGTGTGGTAAGCTTTTTTTAGATGCTCCCTTGGTTACTGAAGGGAAATTTCCGTAAGTGCTCAAAGCACGAAATAAGTTATTTTTTCGCAGCAAGATGGCAGTGAGTTTTAGATAATGAAATTTGCAGAAAATGTCGAAAAAAGAAATAACATTAAAAGAATTCTCAGTAACTTTTCAAAAACTGGAATTCCTCAGACAGCATTTCATACATATTGTGCCGTCCTCTAAAAAAAAAACACACACACTGAAATGTTTCCTAAAAAAACCCTCCCTAGTACTACACCAAATATTTTACCAAAGTCAATTTTTTTTTGTTCCGTTTTTATGCACCATTTAAAATAATAAAAATAATTAAAAATAACTAAAGAGTGCTTATTTAATTTTAAAATAATTTAAATTAATTTTGGTAAAATACGAGCTTTATATTTACAAATTTTCTTTTTATAATAGAATTTTAGAATATTTTTTTATTTTTTGTATGTTAAATCATTAATATGTAATAAAATGCTTCATTCTCAGCCGATTATGTCAAATGTGAGTTGTTTCTTAGAAAAGTGGTTTTTTTTTTAAATTCTCGCATAATTGGCTGCCATTTTGTAATAAAGTGATAAAATGAAAAGTGATTAGTGAAAGTGAAATAGTGATTCAACATTAAAATCTTAGAACAAGCTATAATTATATAGCCATGTTCAATTTTTATAAATTCTTTATTTAACTTTATATAGAGAAAATTTCATAAAATGGGTTTTTTTTTAAAGGACAGCACAATATAGACCCAGATATCAAAGAAGTATGCAATGATTAGAAAAAAAAATTGCGTTACCGTAATAAAAATCCAAAAAAGAAGAAGAAACCGTGTAAATGGCAATTGACAAGTTTTTGCTTAAATAAATAAAAATCCAAAAAAGAAGAAGAAACCGTGTAAATGGCAATTGACAAGTTTTTGCTTAAATAAATTAAAATGTACGTAAGTCTGAAGTAATCAAATTGTATTACAATAACTTTGAAATCAAATTATGTGACTTTAAAAAAAAATAACGTAACGTTATGTAAGCTAACATAAATAGCCTAAACAATTGTAATAATTTTGATTTAAGATTATAACTGACTTTTCAATGTTTCTCGACTGTTACTTATTAAAATTGCACACACATTTGTGTTAAAGGAAATTTATGAAAGTTAGATAATTAAAAAAAATTCAAAGCAAGCTGTAATACGTATTTTCTAACAATAATACATCAAACACAATGTGGTAGTCATTATTGTCTGACTGCAACGAAGACTCATACACAGCGCAGTATTACTTTGCCCCATATATAGCTACGATGGATATTAAAACCTTTCGTCAAGCATAACTCAAAAAATATTTAACGGATTTCGTTCAAATTTTTACAGCAGGTACCTATAAAGGTGACAACGTCGTCTATTTATTACCAAGAATAAGTGTCAAACCGTTTGGAAGTTATATTAAAAAAATAGATAAAAAAGCACAATTAAAGTACATACGTCACTAAATTTTGTGCGTACGTCATTTTCACCGGCGGGAGATTTTCGTAGACAATCGGAATTGAAAAGTTCATGGAATACATGGAGCAAAAAAAATATGCAAGCACTAATATTCAGCACAATAAAATATATTTCAATTTAATAAAAATGGAAAGTTAATCTGGAATTTTTTCTGTTTGAAAAGTATTAGAGATTAGTAAGAGTAGTATTAGTATTAGAGATTTGGCGTAAATCACACCATTAGCAGCTTTTTTATTTCGCGTGTGTATGTTAGGAACAATTCTTTGATGTTTAAATAAAAGGTTTCGATTTGTGGCATTATTTCTTATTTTCTTTTCCTTTTTAGTATTTTAAATGGAATTAGTAGGCGTGTATTTTAAATTAAATGAGTGAAAGACGTGTATTTTTAATGTATGTATTTCAAATGAAATCAGTGAAAGATTTATATTTAAATGAAATGAATGCAATATGAAGATGTTATGAGAAAAATATTTGGCGATTTATCAACTGCGCCAAGTTAACATAAAAGTACCAATACATATGTGGGTACTTCTCTATTATCCCGTTGACCACTTTTCATAACAAAAAACTATCGCCAAATAAACGGGAGAACGTTGTCATTGAAATATCAAAATACATAAATAAATAAAATATAAGAATTTAAGGACACAATTGTTATTTTAATGAATGAAATAACTAATAAATCAGTAAAACATAATGAAAAATACACGCAAATGTCGCGTTAAAAACCACTTGATGACGTAACAAACACGTATAATGCTTCTGATATCAAGTAAATGGGACTGCATTTTTGGCGTTTAATCTAACAGTTTGGCGATAGTTTTTTGTTATGAAAAGTGGTCGACGGGATAATAGAGCAGTACCTCTATGTAAAATGAAACAAGGCACAGATGTCATATACGCACCACGTTGGCGCGATTTTTCCCTCCGCCAGCTTGGGGAAAACTTTGTTTTTGAATATTAGTTACAAATAGTGTGACAAATAGTACACGTGATTTTTTATTTCAATATAAAAATAAAATAACGTAATAAATGAAACAGCTTCTATTATTTTTAAAAAGGAAATAAAAATAAACTAGATGGAACCCGTCAAAACTTGACGCAAAAAATTACTATAACAATATCAGTAAAATAAGCTTCTTTATTATTTATGAAGGGGTGCGTATAAAACAGTCTTACAAATATTTTATTTAAATTTTTTCCCAGTCAAATACAGTACTCATTCCGATGCAAACTCCAAACAAATAATCCGTAAATAAATGTGTAATGCAAATCAGTTTGACATTACCACCATATTCCCCACGGCAAGAAAAAAAATTCATGGACCTATGAAGTATACACAAATAGTATATTCCTACGTTCATATCATGTTCAGTAAATAACAGAACATAGTAAATAAAGCACACATCCCCCCCCCCTGTGATAATGCAACCGAATGAGCCCCTATGCGCATGTGCATTGCATCTGCCCAAAAGCACCGTCGAAATTCAACGTTAAAATGTTTTAAAATGATTAAATTAAAAGTTTTAAAATGTCCTCTTTAATCATTGTTCGTTTCAAATCCATATCTTCTAAAACGCATCCATTGTTTTAAGCTAATCAATTTTTATGCAAAGATTAAGAAGTTTTTTACAGTAATAAATCTATCTGCAGATGAGGGAGATTTTTAATGTTTTCAAGTGTAATTTATTTGTATGGTTTCTTCGGTATCTTGACATAATCAGGATGATTATCCCTTTTCCATCACAGTCGGGGATATTTTTCCTCTTATACAGTTGGCAAATGTAAAAAAATAAAAAAATGCAATTCCTAGCATATCCTGATATCTGATGGAACATATTCATCAACGAATTCAACATATCAATTTTATGTTCAACATAAACTAAAAATAGTCTTTTTTTTTTTTTCCTGACAGATTTTTGTTTAGCGCCAAAATGTTCTATCTTATGGATAATCTGATCTTATGATTTATCACTTTTTTTTTTAATTCACTTTTTATGATGGTTAGGGAAATCTATTTTCAATTGTGGCAACTTTCCCTGGGGCTATTTTACATTATTGAAGTAAACTGGTGGTCATTGATAAGATAGAATTGAAAAACTTTTCATGCTTGAAAATTATTTAAAAAGTCGTTAAATTAATCGGCAGTTTTCAAATAAATTTCAATCGAAAGCTAAGTTTTTTTCTAATTGATGATGTAAGAATTGAAATTGTAAAATGTTGTAAAAAATAGAAATTTGTAGTATTTCGAAGTGATGTAAGCGCGATGAAAGCTAAAGCGATAGCGCCTTTGTTGTCACAACTGTTGTACATTTCTAAAAATTGCTACTGTATTTTTGCTGGCGTCCAAAAGTGGAAAAACATTTTTTGACATCGAAAGAGAAATTCACAGTGAAAGAAATAGGACTTCGCGCTAATAAGGAACTGTTAAATGAACTTATAATAAATCTACCAAAATAATTCCTATGAAATATTAGTCTTACATTGTTTATTCAAGCTAAAAATACAATAATTATTTCAAGATTTTTTTCTACCATAACACTATTTTTAATAACTTTAAATTTCCTGAAATCCTTTACCTTTGTGATTTTTTTTATTAAAAAAGGAAATCTTCTATCCTATAATTAAAAAAAAAAAGCAATTGGTAACATGTAATCAAGGTATGCAATCAAGATGAAGAAATCAATGACGGCTCCAATTCTAATCTTTATAATTATGAATGCAAAAGTCAGTAAAATTATGTCATGTTAACACAATCATATACATTTTTCTTTTTAGTTTTATCAATGTTAAAATGCACTTTAAGCTAAGCATAACGTCATTTTCACCGGCGCAAACTTTTCACACGTACTTCATATACCTTACATTAATACTTAAACACCATGCACACAAATATAAATATATTTTGTATTTAATTGTAATGAAAAAATGGCATCAACAAAGTTATAATGCATAATGATAAAATAAACCCAATGGACAATATTCCCGTGACGTCACAATAAATATGAATTTTTATTCGCTTATAAAACACGTGGATAAGTATTTTTACCGAAATTTAACTTGCAAATTAACAAATTCGGCCTTAAAACCGCGTGCTTTTAATATTTATTATTTCTCTTTTATTCAACCACAGAGTTTAGAAAATAAACTCTGTGCTTCGGAACAGTAGGCGTTATCCGATTATGACGTCATTAGCAGACGTAAAAGTTTAATTGAAAATTACGGTTAATTAATTAAATTTTCGAACAAACGAATGCACGATAACAAATCTGTGTCCAAATAGCTTTCATTTAAAAAAAGAATGATGTAATTTGATTCAGTAGTTTGTTCTCACGGATTGTCGAAAGAAATCGCTTAGCGTTTTAAATATATAGATAAATAATAGTTTGATATAAATAAAGGCGCGGATGTCATATACGCAACACATTGGCGCGATTGCAACAAAATAGCAATTTTATGCCTCACATGGTAACCCGGTTATTTTGTTTCAATTGTTGTTTATTAACTTTTATTTTTTATTTTAATTCTATAAATTGTTTTTATTATATATATATCAATATTTATTTATATCAAACTATCATTTATTTATTTTTATTTCCCATTTTTGAATAATAGGAGCTATTTCATTTATTACGTTATTTTATTTTTATATTGAAATAAAAAATTACATGCTATTATTGTATGGTATTTGTAACTAATATTCAAAAACAAAGTTTTCGCCAAATTGGCGGGGGAAAAATCGCGCCAATCTGGTGCGTATATGACGTCTGTGCCTAAATTAATATTGATATACATATAAAAATAATCTATAGAATTAAAATAAAAAATAAAAGTAAACAAACACAACAAACAGTTTTCGCCAAAGGGGCGGGGGAAAAATCGTGCCAACGTGGTGAGTATATGGCATCTGTGCCGGGATTTTTACCCTTTTATCTGTGCTTTCGGAAATATAAAAAAATTAAAAAATTCTTATATCAGGTGTATAATGTTTTGCATTTTTATACGGACCACTTCTCCATTTTAAGATTTTAAATGCTATTTATATCAGATATTTCTTTCTTGAGATTCCCACAAGTTTTTTCCGGTAATTTTTTTAGTTCGCTTATTAATTGTTTACAATTTGCTCCCCTGGCAATTATTTATCACAAAAAATGGGTACTTCTCTATTATCCCGTCGACCACTTTTCTTAACAAAAAACTATCGCCAAACTGTAACGCTAAATAAACGGGAGAACATTGCCATTGAAATATCAAAATAAATAAAATATAAGAATTTAAGGACACAATTGTTACTTTAATGAATGAAATAACTAATAAATCAGTAAAACATAATGAAAAATACACGCAAATGTCGAATTAAAAACCACTTGATGGCATAACAAATACGTATAATGCTTCTGGCATCAAGTAAATGGGACTGTATTTTTGGCGTTTAATCTTAGTTTGGCGATAGTTTTTTGTTATGAAAAGTGGCCGACGGGATAATAGAGAAGTACCCAAAAATGGCTTAGTTTTGTTAAATTTGTTTTTTATGTATTTTCATTTCTTATTAAAATATCGAAAATGGCAATAAAATTTTATTTTAGCACCGTACTTAATTTTTTAAAATGGCTCAAAAACATGGTTTAATAAACGTATATTTGTAAATATTTTAAAAAACATGTTTTTCCGCTCTCTAGAAAAATTTGTAAGATTCTACAACTGCCTTTGGCACCAACCAGTACATGATACGGAACTTTTCCCTATTCAGATACACAGAAGAGGTTGGTCACACACAAGAGTAATGCTAGCAACAGTATTGTTTTAACTCTATAAGAGTTAGAAACAATAATGATATTAAATTCCCCGATTAGCTTAGGGCCCGATTACGGAACTTTCTCCTAGAAAAAAAAACTGTAGAAGTCTTTTACATTTGTTTCGAATGAAGCTCGATCAACAAAGTATTAATTGATAATACAAACAACACTAATATTAACATGGGGGCAAAAGTTTGAATTTAAGTGTATATATTTGGAACCCTCCCCCCCCCCCAACCACCCACCAAAAAAAGAAAAAGAAAGTTACAGAAATGAATTTAAAATGGCGTGAAGCCACCCTTTCTGACATAAGAAATTGGCTGCGAACCCGATTACGAAACTTTCACTTAACTTAATAACATGTATCTAATAGCCCTGAGGACAATTCCCCTTCCCAGTTATACGGACCTTGGGGCTTTTTTAAAAAGCTTGACGCAGTTCGGGTTGAAGAAGTTGAGATTTACTGTCAAATGACATAAACTACTATGAAAATAAAACTGGTGAATTATTATGCTGGTTTATGTATGTATTTAAAAAAATTGCATCTGATTACACTCTTTAGATAAATTACTCCTGTTTGCATTTAATAACAGATAAACGGCTTCCGTTTACTAAATTGTTTAAATATTGGGAAGAGTTGGCGAGAGATAGATAGACGTGTAAACAAACGGGTAGAGAGATGGATAGCGACAGAGATAAGCTAACGGGTAGCGAAACGAATAGACAGACGGGTAGCGAGGCAGGTGCAAAAAAGGGTTGACAGAGGAGTAGTGAGATGGGTAGGGAGACGGGTAGCGTGGTGGATAGAGAGACGAGTACAGAGACGACTTGACATATGGGTAGAGAGAGGGGTATATAGACAGACAGACGTGTTGATAGACGAGTAGTGTAACGGGAAGCGAGACAAGTAGAGACACGATTAAAGAGTCGGGTAGAAAGACAGACGGATACTGAGACGGGTATACAGAAGAGTAGAGAGACAGTAGACAGATGAGTTCGGAGAGAGACACAGCTAAGACATACGAGTAGTTAGACTGGTAGACACGTTTGTAGCAAAGCATGTTATTAATATGGTTTGAAGTATACGAGTTTCTATAAATAGTTATACAAATAAACAAAGGAAATTTTTTTAATTCAAATATTAAATATTTGATTTAATATTTCAATATTTAATATTTTATTTTTTAATATTTTATTTAGATATTTGTCACAAAGAAAATGTTGCAAAAATTAAATTAAATTTGCGTTAAACTACGCTTGCTAAAATACGCTATTAGCTGCAAATCTGATTATGTGACTTTAAAAATATCGTTTTAAAAGATCCGGCGTTTTTTTTTTTTTTTTTTAAGTTTTGAGCAATTCCCGTTTAAGAAAATGAGATTATTTGCCAAATGTTATAAAAAAATGCATATGAAAACATAACAGTATAGGAATTTATATATGATATTTTGTAATTATATCATTTAATTTGCTATTTTTCATATGTTGTATCTTTATCTATCTCTTGTCCATCATATGCTGTATATTCACTTAGATTCTTGTTGATATCTTCTTTATATCGTAATTGTTAACTTTATGTTCTCAGCAATATCACTCAGACTAATCCCTTTGAGGGAAGTCCTAGTTACACTTTCTATTTATGTTATTCCTTTTTTAAAGAAAGTTGGTTGCAGATCAATTGCAGTTTTTCACATTCAATGCATGTTTCGATTAGTACGGTCTTATCGCGGGATTAATTCACAGTACTAAACCAGGACAACCTGTACCTGCCTCCAACTACATCTCTACATAAAAAATGTGGATTTTTTTTTAATTTAGTAATTTTAAAAAAATACATTTATCAAATTATTACTACTTAGATACAAGATACATTATTAATCCGTTGGGGACGAGCGACACGTATACGTGACACATAAGATGCTCAGAATCTTCATTATTCCCACCAGTTAATTTTTATTGTAAGCTTTGCCATATTTAATCATAGCATTTCGGAGATTAAATTAGGCGCAAATTTCTGATTTGAAAATCCGGTGGTAAAATATTAAAAATTCTCTAAAAGACGCTCGTCGCGAAGGGGTTAAGTAATCTTTCTTATTCAAAAAACGTTTATTTGACTTGAGAAAATCTGAAAGTTGGTAACTATCTTTAGTTATATAAATAATCAATCAAAACAAATTAACTTAAAATAGTTTCAGGTTCTTATTTTTTTTTTTATCTTAGGTTAAACGGTTTATTTAAATCTATAAATAAAAGCAACATTAAAATTATTTTTAACGCTTATCATTCAAGTTTAAAATCTTGATATGTAAGGACTTAAATGTGGCTTTTAAAGTTCGAGCATGTGCCATGGAACTGGGTTTTTGTATGTTTCTCCATTAACGATATTATCTTGATGTAACCCTACCAAAGTCAGCAGCATAGCTAGGATGTGATGAGGTCCAAATAAATTGCTACCGAAAATGCTCTTACTTCTTAAGCAACATTATCCTACAATTTAACTCTAGTAAAAGAATATTGCATACATACTTCAGAAACATTTTAAGATAACGCATCTTTCATATTTATATACATTTGTAAACCATTGAATACGAAATAACACTATATTAACGATCACTTAGACCTGCAGTTTCGAACCTTTTTATCTCTATCGAATGCCTAGATCTTACATTTAGGAGCGTCTTCGTCTCATTTATCTATTTCCAACTACATCTCCAAATTAAAAAAAAAAAATGTTTTTTTTTTTTAAATTAAATTTTTTTCAACTAAGGTGACCAAAAGTCCCAGATGTGTGGGAAGGTTCTTATTTAGAAGGCATTTTACTCAGTTATTATTTTTTTAAGTCGAAATGGAATTACATTGATTGAAATTCAGAAAAGCTGACCAGATGATCATCTTACTCTAATCAGCTATACCTTCATATATAGATATAAGTTAAAAATAAGCACCGTCACTTCAAAGTAAGGATTAGGAATGAACCGAATATTCGGTATCTGTTCGGTATTCGGTCATATTACCGAATATAAAATTATTCAGTCTGCCGAATATTAAATTATTTGGTCTGCCGAATATTCGGTTTGGATGAATATCGAAATACTCGGCCAGACCGAATCTATACTAATATTATAAAGGAGTAAATCTTGTTCGTTTGTTTGTAGGGGGTAATCTCTGGAACTACCGAACCGATTTCAAAAGTGATGGTGGCAAATTGATGGTGACAACCCCTGCTCCAACATAGGCTATATTTTATGTCGGTGCCACTAACCCCAGGGGGTGCAGGAGCAAAAAACGTTCTAAAATTGCGATTTTTCAGTTATCACACTGGCTGTCAAGCCTTGAGAGCTTGGCAGCCGGTTCTGTATGTATGTATGTACGTACGTAATGCGATAACTCTTCATAGAAATATCCGTTTTCCTTCAAATTTTGTTTATAGGTTCACTGTGTTAAGGCGCTTCCCTCATTAATTTTCGGGATTAATTGGTTAAGTATAAAAGGGGGGGGAACAAGGGGCTAATCCCCCCCCCTTAATTTATATAAATGGGTTTTTCATGCAGAATTATTCCGTTTTCCTTCAAATTTTGTTTATAGGTTCACTGAGTTAAGGCGCTTCCCTGATTAGTTTTCGGGATTGATTGGTCAAGTATAAAGGGGGGGAACAAGGGTCTAATTCCCCCCCCCCTTAATTTATATAAATGGGTTTTTCATGCAGAATTATTCCGTTTCCCTTCAAATTTTGTTTATAGGTTCACTGAGTTAAGGCGCTTCCCTGATTAGTTTACGTTTTTGATTAGTTAAGTATAAAGGGGGGGGGATCGGGGGGCTAATCCCCCCCCTTAATTTATATAAATGGGTTTTTCATGCAGAATTATTCCGTTTTCCTTCAAATTTTGTTTATAGGTTCATTGGGTTAAGACGCTTCCCTGATTACTTTTCGGGATTGATTGGTTAAGTATAAAGGGGGGGAACAAGGGGCTAATTCCCCCCCCCCCCTTAATTTATATAAATGGATTTTTCATGCAGAATTATTCCGTTTTCCTTCAAATTTTGTTTATAGGTTTACTGTGTTAAGGCGCTTCCCTGATTAGTTTTCGGGATTGATTAGTTAATATAAAGGGGGGCTAATTCCCCCCCTTAATTTATATAAATGGGTTTTTCATGCAGAATTATTCCGTTTTCCTTCAAATTTTGTTTATAGGTTCATTGGGTTAAGACGCTTCCCTGATTACTTTTCGGGATTGATTGGCTGAGTATAAAGGGGGGAACGGGGGGGGGCTAATCCCCCCCTTAATTTATATAAATGGGTTTTTCATGCAGAATTATTCCGTTTTCCTTCAAATTTTGTTTATAGGTTCACTGAGTTAAGGCGCTTCCCTGATTAGTTTTCGGGATTGATTAGTTAAGTATAAAGGGGGGGATCGGGGGGCTAATCCCCCCTTAATTTATATAAATGGGTTTTTCATGCAGAATTATTCCGTTTTCCTTCAAATTTTGTTTATAGGTTCACTGTGTTAAGGCGCTTCCCTGATTAGTTTTCGGGATTGATTGGTTAAGTATAAAGGGGGGGGAACGGGGGGATAATCCCCCCCTTAATTTATATAAATGGGTTTTTCATGCAGAATTATTCTATTTGCTTCAAAATTTGTCTATAGATTCATTGGGTTAAGACGCTTCCCTGATTAGTTTTCGGGATTGATTGATTAAGTATAAAGGGGGGGAACGGGGAGCTAATACCCCCCTTAATTTATGTAAATGGGTTTTTCATGCAGAATTATCCCATTTCCTTCAAATTTTATTTATAGGTTCACTGTGTTAAGGCGCATCTCTGATTAGTTTTCGGGATTGATTGGTTAAGTATAAAGGGGGGGAACAAGGGGCTAATTCCCCCTTATCTATACTAATATATAAAGTAGTAAAGATTGTTTGTTTGTTTGTTTGTTTGTTTGTAGGGGGTAATCTCTGGAACCACCGAAGCGATTTTAAAAGTGATGGTGGCAAATTAATGGTGACAATCCCTGCTCAAACATAGGCTATATTTTATGTCGGTGCCACCACCCCCAGGGGGGTGCAGGAGCGAAAACCGTTCTAAAATTTCGATTTTTTGTGTACTGAAGGAGATAGAAGCATCAAATTTGGTATGGTAGTTACTTATAAGATGTAAATGCTCTCTAAGAACAAATTATAAAAACATTCGCAATTTAAAAGGGTGAGATGAGGAAGACGCGTTCTAAAAACATTCTAAATTACAATTTCTATGAAATCTCTGAAACTACAGAACCGATTTCAAAAGTGATGGTGGCAAATGGATGGTGACAGTCCCTGCTCCAACATATGCTAAATTTTTTGTCGGTGCCACTGCCCGCAGAGTGTGCAGGAGCGAAAAACGTTCCAAAATTATGATATTTTCAATAATGAAGGAGTTAGGAACTTGACATTTTGTATGGTCGTTACTTACAAGATTTAAATGCTCTGTAAGAACAAAGTCTAAAAAAATTCGAAATTTAAAAGGCTGAAATAAGCAAAAAATTTTCTAAAAACATTCTAAATTACAATTTGTATGGAATCTCTGAACTACTAAAGCGATTTCAAAAGTGATGGTGGCAAATGGATGGTGACAATCCCTGCTCCAACATAGGCTATATTTTATGTCGGTGCCACTACCCCGAGGGGGGTGCAGAAGCGAAAAACGTTCTAAAATTGCGATTTTTGCGATGCTGAAGGAGCTAGAAACTTCAAGTTCGGCATGATTGTTATTTATAAGATCTAAATGCGCTCTAAGAACAATTTCTAAAGAAAAATGATCTAATGATTCTGCGATTTTTCAACTATTGAATTTCTAAAATTACCAAATTTCACAATAGAGTACCATAGCGAAACCTTCACGCGTAAAAAGATAATGATAAGGGCGACGTGTCCTGACGTGTATATTGGCTATAGCACGAGTCACAAATTATAGTATCCTTATTATTCTGTTAAAATATAAAAGTGAATTATGAAATGTCAATATTTTGTTTGATTAAAGGTTCGTTAAGAGAAATTGACCAGCGTAGCGGGCGTAGCTTGCTAGTATTGAATAAAACTTTTTTTTTAAATATTTTAAAAAACCCACAATGTCTACTTTTAATTGCCAATTAATAAATACATTCAAAATAATTAGAAATATAATCATATTTAAATGAAACAGAATGCTTTTACATTATTTATTCGCTGTTTGAAAAGTGTCACTTAAGAAAATTAACCATTAACGATGACCTACATAGGAATTAATGATGTACAAATGAATGCAAGTTCCTGAATATTGTCTAATAAATAATGTGTTTCTTGCTTTTTCGCAAACATCATGTTTCTAAACAAAACGGAAATAAACTTTCACAGGTAATAATAGACATCAAGACAGACAATTTTTGTCCAGCAACACACCAAAAGTGCAACTCACAAAAATTCAACCAAACGTGCATCTCACTCCAGGTCAGATTTGAATTTTTGTTTGTTACTTTAATACTATTGAAAATATTGTAACTATATTTTGAACATGACTACTTTTGATTTCTGTGAATCACGAGAAGTACTGGAAATTGCCATCATTCATATCTAAACAACATTGAGCTAGATATTCCTTTATTCAGAGTGCAACTGACAGAGCTACTTATACTGTGTCACTGGCCAAAATTCAGCCACTTCCAATAAAATCATATTTCCTACAAGCAAAATTAATATGATGCAAATTTCGCTAAAATATCTTTATTGTTGTGAACAAAAATTCAGTTTCAGCTTGCGGTGGCACACCCTGTATTTTTGATTGAATGTATTGTATTTTTGATGGAGTAAGTGGATTGAGATAATGTTTCTTGCTCAAAAAATGTTTGCCTTGACCATATTATCTACACAGAAAGTTTGTTCCAAGATGTATGAACACCCTGTATGTTTACTATCTCTGAATATGATCGCCCATTCCAGACACCTGCTATCTGGTTCATTTAAAAACTTTCTTGCCAAATCAAAAGGAGCCGGAAAGTTATTCTTCCTGATTTGCCACCATTTTAATACATTGTATTGTTTTACTTTAGTCCCTTTTTGACAAATAAACCCTATATCACTGTAGAATGTTTCTTCTAATTCATTAAAATTTTCTTTGATTTTAAAGTATTCGTTTTAGAATATAAGAACACTTTATAAATTTATTTTTAATTCACAGAAGAAGCTACAAAGTGTAAAGCTTTATTAATTAAAAGTTTTAAGACTATCCTCTTTTTAAGTTATAACTCAAAGCACTTTTTTTTTTTTTTGTGTGTGTGTGTATAAGTTTCTTGTAAAAAGGTCTAGTTCATAAACTGGTAGTATCTGTGTTAAATATTATATAAAATTATTTTATAATTTAAATTTAATACTTTTAAATTCTGAAATATAAAAATATTCAGTCAGCCGAATATTCGGTATTCGGCCTCACTGTTACTATTCAGCTAGCCAAATATTCGGTATTCAGTTTATTTGTGGGCCGAATATTCGGTATTCGGCCAAAATCACTATTTGGTGCATCCCTAGTAGGGACTGCTCACATTTTCTCAGACTAGCACAGCTGCCCATTTTGTTTTGTTAAAGTCAAATAAACATATTTTGAACCATAATTTTATTTAATAAATGAAATCAAATGAATACAACTTAGAAACAAAACACATTATTAAAAAAAAATTAAAATATGTTTATTTTATTTGAGAAAACATGAAGGTTGGCAACTATGGTTAATTAAAGAATCAATCGAAACAAGTTAACTTGAAATATTTGCTGACTTTTAATTTTTTTTTTATCCTAGGCAATATCACTTTATTTAAATCTTAAAATAAAATCAGCATTAAAATTACCTTTAATGCTTACGCTGAAAGTTTTAAAACATTACTGATCTAGATATGCAAGTGTTCAAATGTAGCTCTTGAAGGTTCAAGCAAGTAGTGTGGAACCAAATTATTGTTTTTTTCACCATTAGTGATATTGTTTGAGACCCTAGAGATGGGAAATACAGTTACTTTTGGTTAACAGGTTATAGAGTTTTACAGTAGCATTGATAAAAGGTTCCAATAACATGTTATTTTTGTAACATATAATGAATAGCTCTATATGCTGCCAACAGACGTTTTAATTAAAATTCCTTTAAACAGAATGTTAGAAATAATTTTGAGAAGTACAGTTGTCCTTTCTCGTTGAGATGAAGCCACACCATTTAAGTCTGTTTACATGATAAAAATTCATGTTTTGCACGGCAAATCTTACTTATTTATAATATTTTGAATTTCAGCGTTTTCTGGCACTAAAAACACGTTTTTTCATCTTTAGTAATATAAAATGCCGAAAAATCATAAAATTGTAAGTGTCATAACTCGGAAAGTTTTCGTCATAGAAGAATGAATTAACATTGATTTACTTGTTAGAAGATAAACTTTTTCTGAATAAAATTTACAGGATCCAGACATCGTATAAAATCTTTAATTTGGTAACTATTTAAAAATTAACTAATTTGACGTAGACTGATTTTCATATGGTGACATTTTAGCAATTGTAACGATACCTCTAAAACTAATGGCTTAAGAATAAGATATAGGTAACCAATAAAAAGGGACACTATATATAAAAATGAAACATTTTTAAAAACATGATTTGTAGGAAAATGTAAAAAATTTCGTCTTTCTCTCATTCATAACTGTCATAATATAACTGCTCGAATAATTTCATCGATTAAATATGTTACCTATTAGCTTTAATTCATTTCTATTTCTGTTTAAATTGTCAGATACAAATTAACAATTTTTCCCCAATTTTTTTTAAAAAATAGCGTGATTTTGCCTAATTTTAATTTACTATCAGTTGTTCATCTGTCTGCTCAGGAGTGTCATGTAAATATACTGATCTACATGGGCCGTAATTTTCAGATCCCGGGCAAGAGGACAGCTATCTTTGCCTGTCATCGGTCTAGTGTCAAAATTAGCTAAATTCCGTACAGTTAAAATAATATATTTCAAAAAGGATATTGCATACATATTTATACAAACATTTTAAAGTACAGCATTTTTCTAATTATATGTTCGCTATTTACTGTATACGAAATTACAATATTAATGATCACATACATTCAAATGAAAATCCGTAAAAAAATTGAATACAGTTTAGAA
The DNA here is from genome assembly GCA_963931845.1 of Maratus michaelseni. NCBI lineage: Eukaryota > Metazoa > Arthropoda > Arachnida > Araneae > Salticidae > Maratus > Maratus michaelseni. Next base: position 25,027,570 of record OZ007600.1, on the reverse strand, counting down.
GAAAGTGAAAATATTATTTAAAATATCATAATTTTGAAGCTCTATAAAAAAAGTAAATAAATATAGATTTTTAAAAATATTTGTCTTTTATTTATTAAAACAATATAAAATTCCACGGTTTCGTTAACAAATAAATAATATCAATATTGAAAAAAAAAACTGCTAGCCTGCACAGTTCAGAAAGAATGACGCGAAAGCTTTAAATCTTCTTTAAAAAGTCCGATTCTGCAAGCTCCGATCCCGGTATAAGTGTACTCTTCCCCACCCCACCCCCCCACCTCAGTGGTGCACTCAGGGGGGCGGGGCGACAAAGGAAAAGGAAGAAAACACTAGAAAACTATCTAAAATATTTACGGAACCAAAGTTCTTTTTTGTTGTGTGTGTGTATACACGAGTCTCCCCGTGTTACCATGCAGTTAAAAAAAGAGTCATTCCATGTCTCAACACACCTATTTTACCTCACCATCTCAGATTTTAATGAACTGTGACACATAGTTAGTATTTATATAGACTAAGAAAAATACCAAATGTTTTTGAAAAATATCAGTTTGTTTTGAAAATATGGCTACATAAACTTCTCGAAAATGTCAAAAAATACTAGTTTGCTAGATTTTCAAATTGTCATAAAATCTTTCCTAATTAAGATAGGAAGGTGAAAGAGCTGTTATATTGCAGCATTTTTACTGAACTTTAATATGATATGCAACATGATACAGGTTGTTAAAAAAAATCAAAATTTTAATTTTAAATTTAAATTGTGAAAAAAAAGTTTTTTAAAAAAGGTTCAAAAAATTATTAAAAAAAAAAATAGGTTTTATTATTGTAAAATAGTTTCCAAAGTTTAAAAATGGGACAACAATGGGTTCATAGGGAAATAATTTTTTAAAAAGACATTTTTCATCAATTTCAAGTATGATACAATAATCCATAAAAATTTGACTTTATTACAATATGCAACAGGATAAATTTTGTAAAAAAGAATAAAAACTCAAAATTCGAATTGCAAAAAAAAAAAAAAAAAAAAAAAAATAATAATATTTTCAAAAAATTATAAAAGTAAAATGGGACAATAGTAGGACAGGGAGAATGTAAAATGGGACAACAATGGGTTCATAGAAAAAAAATTTAAGAAAGGCATTTTTCATTAATTTCAAGTATGATACAAATACAATAATCCATAAAAAGTTGACTTTAATATGATATGCAACAGAATATAATTTGTTAAGAAGAACAAACTAATTTTAAAATTTTAATTGTGAATTTTTTTTCTTCACCCCCCCCCCCCCTCCACTCCACCCAAACAATTATAGAAAATACATTCTATTAATGTAAATTTAAAAAAAATAGAAAATAGTTTCCAAAATTTGAAAATGGGACAACAATGGGTTCATAGGGAAAATATTTTTTTAAATAGGCATTTTTCATCAATTTGAAGTATATGTATGACACAATACAATACAGTAAAATGTGATGCACTACAATAGTTCAAATATAAACTTTGTACAAAACTATCAAATTCTTTATAAAGTAACATAAGACCTTACCAATACATGACCTTTAACACTTCTTGCTATTGAATTTAATTGTATAATGACTTCTTGGTTTTCAAAATGTCATCTATCTACTATCTATCTATCTATCTATCTATATTATAAAGGACAAACGTGTCCGTGCGTAACGCATACGTCATTTTGCGAATGGCAACAGCTGACGATGAAATTTCGGTTTTGTGATTTTTGCTATTGCAATTTTTTTAATTTCTAAACATAGCACATTTTAAATTTTTACACCGTTATAGAGGAAAAAAAATTTACTTTCAAATGCAATTTGTTTGAAAACTATATCTTAATTGCCTGATATATTATGGCTTATAAAATAATTTTTAAGCATGAATTTTGAAACACCCAATAAACAAATGGAAGAATGCTGCCATTATAAATTTTTAAATAGTTACAGGTAGTAAAATTAATGAATTTTGAAATAAAAACGTCATAAGAATAGGGTGCCTTTATATGAGAGTAGCGTTATACCGGATACAAAATTTGATTAGTTCAGACGATTTTGGAGAAAAGGAAGCTTTGTAATAATTTAAAAAAAAATTATTTGTTTACACCATAAACAAACATCAGATATTTTAACAGATAATATAAACAGAAGATATTGTTTTAGATATTGCATTTTTATGAATAAAATATAAAAAAATTATTTCACAAATTTAATAAAAATGCATATAAAAAGTTAATATGAGCAGTAAGAAACAACGTTCATATTTCATCAGTATTACAAATAATGTTAACGGTCATTGCGAAGTTGGAAAAAACGCATCGCGATCACTATATCGCATGCATAAGATGATGAATAATAAATTAACAAAGAAGCATCACTGGATGCAGCGAACTCCCTGTATTAATAATACCAAAAAAAAATAAATAAATAAATAAACAAAACCCTTGAAATTCGTTAATGTCGCGATCAGTATATCGCATGTATAAACGCTTAGTAAAAAAAAAAACTGGATAGATACCGCATGTATGAGCGCTTCACGCAAAGAAACCAGTAAAAAAAAATCACTAAATGCTGCAACTTTGACAATTAAAAATATGAAAAATCTATTAGATTAAGGGGAAAAAATGGTTTTCGCCTGCGTTCTGTAACCCGGGAAGCCCGGGTTCGATTCCCTAGTATATATAAAACACAAACGGAAATTTCGTTCCGTTCCTTTATAACTCGAGTTCTGCCGAATGGATTTTGATGGAACTTACACTGTTCGAGAGATCATTTTTCAGGGAAGGTTTTAGTATATAACACAACGTTCTATGTATATTAGTTATAGAATTATGGTAGAAAGTTCTGTTATTTTGGCCGAAAAGGTTACCATTGCTAATTTTTTGGTGATCATTACTGTTGCAGAAAGAAATGAAAAGGCTATACATGTCGAAAAATAAAAGAAAAATTGTTACTAATTTTATTTAAAAAAAAAAAAAAGAAAAAGAAAAAAAAAAGAGTTTTCATGAGAGAATATTATAAAACGAAAATATTTAATTTAAACATGATTGAGAATGTTCGTAATGCTTAAAAAATTATTCAAGGGGCAAGATTTCTATATTGAAACAATATTTGGCGATGTATCTTTTGTTTTTGGCGATTTTGATTTTACTTTTGACCCCAAAATTTTTTATTTTAAGCCAAAAGGTGTCTTTTTTTGTTGCAGAAAGAATTGAAATGGCTATACATCTGGAAAAATAAAAGGAAAAACTGTTACTAATTTTATTTTAAAAAAAAGAAAGAAAAGAAAAAAAAAGAAAAACAGTTTTGATGAGAGATTTTAAGCCAAAAGGTGTTTTTTTTAAGTGTACGACTGCATTTTTGTAGTTTTTCGGTTAGCCGGGCGCCAGTGATATATATATACATGTATATATATACACATATATCTACACAAATACATGTATATACATACATATATATACACTTATATGTATGAATATACACACACACACACACACATATATATATATATATATATATATATATCACTGGCGTCCGGCTAACCGAAAAGTACCTTTTTTTTATTCAAATGCAAACTATATTAATGGCAATATACTTCTATTTACTTCTACATATATGAAATTTCGTTCCGGCTGCTTATAACTCGAGTTCTGCTGAATGGATTTTCGTAAAACTTAAACCGTAAGATAATTTTTCAGGGAAGGTTTTATTGTATAACATATCGTTCTACGTAGCTTAGTTATAGAATTATTCTGGGAAGTTCTATAATCAGATCAATCCGATTATGAAATATTAGCCTTTTTAAAAGATTTTGCCGAATGGATTTCGATGGAACCTACACTGTTAGATAATTCTCCAGGGAAAGTTTTATTATGTAACATATCATTCTACGTTGCTTAGTTCTAGAATTATAGGGGGAAATTCGAAAATCGGGTGACCATTTTTTTTATAAAATATTAGCCTTTTCAATATTTGATTCCGATTATGAAAGATTAGCCTTCTGAAAAACTTCTACTGGACAGATTTTGATGAGAATTGTATTGTTAGTTAGATGCTATTTCAGGAATGGTTTTAATGTACTACATTACTACGTTGCTTAGTCAAACAGTTATGCGTGAAGGTTATATAGTCAGGTGAACCCGATTCCGAAAGATTAGCCGTTTTGAAAGTTTTTACTGGGCATATTTTTTTTCGACTTTCATTGTTAAGTAGATAATTTATAAGGATGGTTTTAGTATATTTTATATCGTCCTGTTAGTTTTAGAATTATGTGGAAAAGTTCTATAATCAGATGAAACCTATTATCAAAGATTGGCCTTTATAAAAAACTTCTACTGAATGGATTTTGTTAGTTAATTTGTTTGCATTGTTAGTTCGACAATTTTTAGTGATGTTTTTAGTATATTGCATATAGTTCTATCACTCTTTAGCATACCTTAACTTTAAATGATCAAATAAAAGAGTTTGTCCTTAACAGCTAAAACTTTGACTGCACAGTAGAAAATATAATAGCGCAATCACATCATTTTTCAGTAATGTGGAAGGATATTCCAGGTAAATATACAGATTGCTTTCAAATACAAGGTCAAATAAAACGATATATTTCGTTTGATTCAAGGTTCATTTGCAGAAACCGACCAGCGCAGCGGGCGTAGCTTGCTAGTATATATATAGAACACAAATGGAAATTTCGTTCTGTTCCTTTATAAGCTGAATATATTTTAATGGAACTTGCACTGTGCGATAGATAATTTTTCAGGGAAGGTTTTAGTATATAACACAACGTTCTACGCAGATTAGTTATAGAATTATAATGGAAAGTTCTGTTATTTTGGACGATAAGATTACCATTGGTCGTTTTTTGGCGACCATTATCGTTGGTGAAAGAATTGCAATGTTGGTGAAGCAAATTGTTGGTGAAGTATGCTATATAATTTAGAAAATAATACGAAAAATAAAAGAAAAAAGTTACTAATTTTATTTAAAATAAAAAAGGGGAAAAAACAAAAATCAGTTTTGATGACAAATAATGTTGTAAAACGATAACATTTAATTTATACATGAAAAAGAATGTTCGTAATGCTTACAAAATTATTCAATGAGAAATATTGCAATTAAAACCATATTTGGATATTTATCGTTTGCGCCAGGTTAAGAAAAATACTTCTAAAAATTTGATTTTATAAAATCTGAGTAACAATTTTGTTTTTGATTATTTCTTCTTTTTAAAATTTTATTTTTATAAATCTAACTCCTTCATCGTGTGATTTACAGAAGAAACTTGCAGCTGTAATTATAAAAATGACTGTATTTGTGAGTTACATTTTATTTGTTTATTTACGATTTAGATTTTACTTGTCTCCAAACAATTTGATTTTAATCCAAAACGGCATAAGCACGACATCGGTCCGAGCGATGTTTAAAAAAATGGTGTTTTTTCAAGTATATGACAGCATTTTAGTGTAATTTTTTATATTCGAATGTATATTATATACATATCAGTTAATATTATAAAAATGAAGTCAAATATTTAAATTTTAGTGTAAATTATAAAACACACATTTAAAAAGTTTTTCACCATTCATTTCTTTTTAGTTTTCTTTGCATACCTTCTTTTTTTTTCTTTGAAAGTTTAAAAAAAATATATTGAAATAATCTTCTGCAATCGGGTCACTTGCCCATTAGCAATACACTATATTGTTGGAAATTTTGGAACAACTTTCGCAGACACACCGGAGTTGGCACCATATTTGTTTTCGCCATTTTGGCTCAGAAAAACCAAGACCCAAAAAACAGAAAAACCCAAAACCCGGTTTTTGCACCCGTTAGGCCTAGATTCATAAAGAAGCATGTTAGTTTGATTTTATTATGAAACACACACAATTTTTATTATAAACACACACAAATTATTTTATTTTAAACACACACAATGAGTAATTTATTATAAAACTCACATTATTTAATTTAATATAAAACCAATAGCATCTGCTCTACCGGATTGCCACACGAAGCAAAATCTCGCATAAATCACCGGATTGCTGAGGCATAAAATCACCATTTTGGCGCCAAATGGATACCTTGGTGCGTCTGTGACATCTGTAACGAAATTTCTTTTTTATTTGAGAGGGACTTTAGACGGAAATCAGATTGGAGAAGATTACACGCAATTTGTACTCAGCAATTAGTAAATTTATGTATTTTCATTATGAAGCAATTATACTTAGTGACAAATTATCAATTATGTTCATTATAGGGTTTATTTAGACAACAGACTGCAGAATAATCTAATCTTCAAAATAAAAGAAATTGCAAGACTATTTATTTCTCCGTGTTATTATGCTCATTAGAAAAATGCAAAAAAAGAAAAAAGCTTCAGTTAAAATATTTACCAAAATAATTATTACGAAAAATTTTGCATAACTAACTTTATTTATCAATCTCAAGTAGTTTTATTGGTGACAGATCTATAAATCAGTCAACAGCAATTTGACATTAATTAATGGAACGTAGTTTGGTGCGTAATTATCTTCGTTTTGTAGCTTACTCTGGTACATTTGTAACCATATCGCAGCAAAAACTTCTAAGCTTTGACTTCCAACTTGGCTGTGGACCCGATTACGGAAGACTAGGAAGATTTTATTTGATGCAAACTAGAGTATTATTTTTCTATCAGATTAGACTTCAAGGTTTTTTCCATGTTAATTGCTACATGATTGCAACTGGTATATAAAATGAAAAGGTAGTAAAAGAAACATAATTTAAATTTTATTCAAACAATTTGTCTATAAAACTCACTTTTTTAAGATTCACATTTCTTTTAAATATGAAATTTAAAAACTGTTCTTTATGTGCAAGTAATTTATTGCTTTTTTCACTATATTTACTCTGCTGGAATCCAAAGATAGAAAACTACAATAGATCTGCCAGAAGATGACGTATATTACGAAATATAATGTAACATAGAGTGAGATTTTAGTTTAACTACCAGAACCAGGCATAGCGCCAAGCTGAGACGACCAGAGTTTAAGTACTAAAAAACGAAAATGAATAACCCAAGCATTATTTAAATTCAATGGTCAATCTCTGGAATGATTGCTCTGTTTTTTAGTAGTAGGGTGACTAGAGGACATTTTAATTTCTATTGGTCATAACGGCCACATGTGTCTACCAAACTCTACTATAAATTATGTAAAAAAGAGTTGCTTCTTAGTAGCCAGAATTTTGTCTTACACCTAAGTTAAAATAACAGCGCAGAAGGATTTGCCAGGTGAAGGTCCAATTTATTTGAAAATACATGGTTAAATTCATCATTTTGACAAAACATCCATCCATAGCACATCTGGCTTGCTAGGATAAGAAAATTATAGAGATGGACATAAGACTTCAATGTGTATATCACTGCTCTATATGACAACCATTGGTTGCTTCCTGACATCATAGATACTGATAAAGAACGTGATGAATTTAAGGTTACATTTTTGCATCCACATGGGTTATCTCCATCATTTTCTTATCCTAGCAAGCCAGATGTGCTATGGATACCTCTCATGGATGTTTTTGTGTTCAATTGATCCTTTGACACACTGGGAGAATATATGTTTTATCACAAAATGACATTTTGAAAATCAACAAGTCATTAGCCAATTAAATTCAAAGTGTTAAAGGACATGTATTGGTAAGGTCTTATGTTACTTTATAAAGAATTTGACAATTTTGTACAAAGTTTATATTTGAACTATTGTAGTGCATCATATTGTATTGTATTGTGTCAGACTTCAAATTGATGAAAAATGCTTAAAAAAAATCCCTATGAACCCATTGTTGTCCCATTTTCAAATTTTGGAAACTATTTTACAATACAACCTATTTTCTATAATTTTTTGAAAATTTACAATAATACAACCTAATTTCTGTAATTGTTTGGAGGGGGGGGGGGCAGGAAGAAAAAAAATCAAGTTAAAATTTTAAAATTTGTTTGTTCTTAACAAATTATATTCTGTTGCATATCATATTTAAAGTAAACTTTTTATGGATTACCTATTGTATTTGTATCATACTTGAAATTATAATATTGTATTTCATACTATCTGACAGCATAGCTATCTAACAACATTTACAGTGCTCCTATATCATTTTTATAAGCAGTTTTTATTAATTTTGGTGCCATTTTCAAATAACAACTGAAATTAGCATATTACTGCTAACTTAAATTACAAAAAGAAGAACTGATAATTTTTCTGCCAGAATTCATCTGATGGGGTGGTGCAAAAAATTCCAAGCATGTTTGTTGTAAGAAAAAGGTATTTCACAATCAACAAACAAATATAAAAACATTTAAAGACAAGCACTTTTGAGAAAAGAGACTCATATAGTCAGGTTATTGCGATAAAAGCTAATAGAAATCTAGAACTTTTAGAAGGCAACATTTTAAGTGCTTTGGATAATGCAATTATCCCGAGCAATTAGCATCTTTAAATCTGATAAACATGGGGGATTTTTTGAAGAGCGCATTCGATATTTTACAGAAAAATTAGGACAATATTAAAAAATAAATATTTTATTCAATGCGATTTTTCTTTTTTTAAACTATTTTTTTTAATTAAAAAAAAATCGCAAAACAAAGACCAAAGGAAGATTAACTTGCATTAACCACTTTAATCCTTGACATAATGTAAATCTAAATTTATCTACATCAATAGCTGGACATTGTACAATATGCAAATTTCACTAAAGGGAATCCGGAACAGATGTGTTACACTCACGCTAAAATGTAAACAAAAGATTGGCGACTGTTTGGTTGGCGCGATTTCTAAGACTGCGCCATACGAATAACTTAATACAATGGCTAGGTTGCCATTAAAGGAAAAAATCCCCTAAATTTGGCGACTTTTTTCTTTTTTTTAACCGATTTATTTTTTTTTTTTTTTTTTTTTTTTTTTAGCGTGAGTGTAAAGCATCTAAGCCGGGAATCCTTATCTTAAAATCACCATCCTTCGGACAACATAAACGGAACATTGTTTTTTCCCCTTAAAGCAAAATAGTCGAGAGTAACATTCTCCAATTAACATGCAATAGCCTGATACATCAGTGGGTTAATTTTATATTATCATACCAATATGAAATTTGTACCACATTATTTAACAGGACAAGCCCGTCACTGCCTAAAGCATCAAAACAATGGAGTAACTCTGACTATGAAAAAATAAACCATTTAAAAAAAATTATAGAATTTCAAAATCTTACATACTTACAAAAGCTTTCTTATGCTGAACGTAAATATTTTTTTTTTTAACTCTACGAGAAGGAGTTTGATTTCATAATTTGACGAGACAAATAAGTGAAAATCAAGTCGTATAACAAGTCGTAAATTTTAAAAAGTGTAAAATAATACAAAATTGCAGGCATATTTGATTTGATTTTGATTGCTTTGAGGTATGTGCTGCAGCTGTGCGCCGGCATGACCTCAACTGATCACAGGGGGATGGAAAAAAACACTCCACAAACCCAGTGCAAGCACTGATATATCTGTGGTGCAGAGAGCATGCAAAAAACACTAAGGACAAGACAGACAAAACAAAACCAACACTACACAGTACAAACTGCCCACCAAAACAAGTCAAAACCTGAGTGATGACAAAAAACAACCTGAATACCAAAAAGTCCCACTGGACTGAAGGATCCGTACAACTCAACAAGATCAGCAACAACTAAAAACAACATGTCAACAACCGCCATGACAAAAACGATACAGACGACGAGGAGTTAAAAACGACCGCTCCCGAGGAAGAGGTTCAGAAATAGCCGAAAACCACGACGATTTTTGTTCAAAAAGGACCAAAGATCCGACCAGCCATCCAGGGTCAAGTGCAACGGCGACATATATTCCAAAAGTAGAGACCTTTCCGCGTCAAATGCGCGACATTGGAAAATGTAGTGAAATTCTGTTCCGTCGTCCGCAGAACAGAGGGAGCAGGTAGGAGAATTTTTTAATTGGAATTTATGTAAACGATGGTCAGTGACAGCAGTGAGGGTCCGGAAACGAGACGTGAAAATATCTTCCCTCCTGTTGTTCGTCCACTCGTATAACTGTGGTCCCAGATATGGAGAGTCAACTGCATATTTGCTATTATTCCACCACAATTGATAATTTTCAATAAGCTGATGCTTAAGGTGCTTTTTGAGATCATCCGGGGCAATCCCACTATACATGTTGATCGCGTACGGGCCATTTTTGGCTAAAACGTCTGCTCTTTCATTTGGAGCAATTCCCATGTGGCCTGGGACCCACACAAGCATCAGTTTATTCACGGTACCCCGAACTCTGCACAGTGTCTGGAAAAGATGAAGAATAACTGTAGGGGATTTGTAAGTAATATGTTTTAAAGCTTCGAGCGCAGACTTACTATCTGTAAAAATGAGGTAGTCGGATTTCCGGGTGAGAAAGCATTGGACGGCTAGGTTAATGGCCAAAGTTTCAGCAGTAAAGACAGAATTTAGATGATGTACAAGATAAGCCCTGGATATATTTTCGGTGACATTGACAGCAGCAATGGAGGTTTTATAATCATTTTTTGAGGCATCCGTCGCGATTAAGCAACAGGGGTTCCCGAGATCGCTTACATAAAGGTTGAAACATTGGTTTATAGCAGCAGGTGGGAGGTTTGTATTTTGAAACGGGAGCTTGTCGGTTAAAATTTCACAGTAATCCCCGATGTTCCCTTGCGGCCAGTAGGAAGTGATCAACATGTGCGGCGACACTGTACCATGGCTTGTAGGCCAGGAGAAGTCTGCGGGTAAGACATCCGGGAGAGAGCGACCGAAATTTACAGCACTTGTGCAGCGTAGGTAGAATGAATAAGTGAGATATTGGCGACGGAACCGAAGAGGAACTTGGCCGGATTCACGATACAGCTTGAGGATGGGGGTCCATCTCGGTAGGCCAGTAGCAAATCGCAGAGCGGAGTTGTAAATTACATCCAAATGTCGGAGAGACGATAGAGCAGCAGCACCGTACACCGGGCAAGCATAGTCGATAACTCCGCGGATGAGGGAGTTAACTAAAGGGATAAGGTTGACCGTTTTCACCCCCCATTGAGGACTAGAGATAGCTTTCAGCAGATTTAGGCGTTTCATGCATTTACGACGGATGTCAGCGATGTGATGATTAAACAGAAAGTTGTCAGAGAAAATCACTCCCAAGACTTTAACAGTAGTTTGCCACTCGATATCGGAACCAGCAAGAATGAGGTTTCGAGAGGGTGTGGCCTTGCGCCGAGAAAAATTGATAGCAGCACATTTGTCAGGTCTGAGCTCCAACCGCCAATGTTTGCACCAAATGTTAGTTCTGTTGAGGATGTCTTGCAACTTTGTGATAGCAGTTTCCAGGCACGGGTGGGAGGCGTATAGAAGAATATCATCGGCGTAGACGATGATACGAACACCAGAATCAGCAACCTCAAACAGGTCCCAGAGAAAAATCATAAACAGAATGGGGGAGAGAACACTGCCCTGAGGCACGCCAACGTTTGATTGTCTCATACAGGAAGTAGCACCCCTCCACCGAACTTTGATCTTCCTGAGACCGATCCACTTGGAGATCCACAAAGCCGTCCTGCCAGTAATTCCTAAGTGAGTCATTTTTTGAATTAAACCCTCTCTCCAGATCGAGTCGTATGCAGCATTTATGTCAAGCTTTAGTGCTACAATGTATTCCTTATTTAGTCTGGCGCGATGCACATCTGTATAGAAAAGCTTTAAGGCTTTAGTACTGTCACTGTTCGGTAAGAAACCAAAATGCCGTTCGTTAAAAAGGTGCCTTGGTACAATCCAGTCCAGAAGCCGTTGGAGAAGGATGCGTTCCATTATTTTGCACCCCACCGAGGTGAGGGCAATGGGGCGGTAGCTGGTTAGGGCATCTTTAGGTCTCCCTGGTTTCCAGATGGGTAAAATAAGCGCTGAAGTCCAGGACTCCGGGATTTCCCCCGTCATGAAACTGTCATTGAAGAGGCTGAGAAGTTTCGCCCTGTTATCGTCCGTGAGGGCCTTGTATACACGTGCTGGGATACCGTCTTCCCCAGGGGTAGTGTTTCTGGTGCGTAGAATTGCGAGATTAAGCTCTTCAATAGTAAGTGGAGCGTCCCAGAAAACATCATTACTGCTTAGATCATATGGGATGCCTTCGAAACAACAGGTATTGCTGAAGAGGTTTGCAAAGGCGTTTGCTTGGTCCGTGCGATCAAGGATTTCTCCGTCTGCGTCCGTCAGGAGAAGATTTGATTCCGAAGTGCGTCTTTTCCCTATAGCCTTGATAATTTGATAGAGAGTACTTTTGGCCGCTGTTTCACAGACACCGCTCCAATAGTCACGAGCATGTTGTTTCATGTAGCGCTTGAGCTTAGCGGAGTGGACTTTAAATAATTTCCAATATTCTTTGGACAAATTCGTTTTAGCCAGCCGTAGATATTTCCTCTTTTGACCGAGGAGCCATGCACAGCGCGAATCCCACCAAGGGGGGTTATCTTTCTGTTGCACCGTATATTTAAAGGAATGACGATTGACCGCTTCACGAAAAAGCCCTTGAAACTGCTCTAAAGCAGGAATAGCATGGGCTTCCAAATCACGGTTGAAACAAGCCTCTACGGCCTCCCAGTTTGTAGAACTGCGGAGATAGCTGTTGGTGGGATAGGTGATTTGATGGATGATAGGGCAATGGTCGGAATCGAAAGGGTCAGGGTGAACAGAGGTATCTGTGATGCGAAAAAGGTCCGGACTGGAAAAAGAAAGGTCAATAAGGGAGCGTGCACCAGAATAGGCAAAATGGGTGAATTGGTTAATGTTTAGCATACATACATTATTATTGATCAACCAGTTAAAAATCTCTTCAGCGCCTGGCGTGTTTGACAAGCCGCCCCAAGCCTGATGCTTTTGGTTGAAGTCCCCAAGAATAAGGAAAGGGTCACGTAGGGCGTTCTGTAGGTCTTGAAGCCATGCTTCGCTAACTCTTCCCTCGGGAGCGTACACGTTAACCACAGTCAACCAACCTTTGTTGACCCAAATACGAACACCAAGGACTTCGACATCCCGGGAACACAGGGAATCTAAACTGAGTTGGGCAGAAGGGAGTTTACTATTCACTGCCGTAACCAGGCCACCACCTCTACGAACCCGGTCCAGACGATACATTACCTTCCCCGGGCAAGAGAAGGGATCCCCTGCCTTAAGGAAAGATTCTTGAAAAACGAAGACGTCTGCCTTCGAAAAAGGCCGACAATTCAACCAGTGGGTTTTATTTTTAATACTCCTAGTATTCCACTGGATCACAGAAAAACGAGATGTTGACTGGTTCATGACAAGAAAAAGTTCTAGTAAAATAAAAGTCCAATAAACCCCCAAAAAAAGCGGCGGAGATGACACAAAAAAAAAAAAAAAAAAACCCGAGAAGTTGGAGGGTGCTAAGTTTCCTCCATTCTCTCGTTGAGAGCACCATTCGCAGAGGTTAAGATAGGGGCTAAAGTCTTTCCATTAACATTTCTAGTATCCTGACGGTGTGGATCCAGAGGGGGAGGCACTACATTTATCAACTTTGGTTTCTTGCTCCTGTTGGCATCTTCCTGAGGGGGTGTAGGCTGTTCGGTGGATGGTTTCTTGCTCTGAATTGCACTAGTGCCGGCCATAAGGAAGGAGCTTGTTAGGGCTTCGAGTACTCTTGAAAAATGTTCAGCTTGTTGCTTCATTAACAGTTCCATGTGCTCTTGCATGCGTTTAAAGAGGAGATCCATGGTTTGTTCAAGTTCCACTTTAGTGACATATAACGAGTTGGTTACGGGGTCGACGGCGGGTTTAGCTGCTTCAGCAAAGGTTTTTGGCGTATTTGCCCTTTTATACAGTCTTCTGGCTTCAGTGATGGGCAAATGGTTATTTGTTTTATATTTTAGGAATTCCATTTCAGCTTGGCGAGCAGGACATTTAGAGTCTGACGCTGGGTGATCCTCTTGACAGTTGACACACCGAATTATATTACTACTACACGTTGTGGCTTCATGATTTTCGCCGCATTTTCTGCATATAGACGCATTTTTGCATTTTCCCGTAGCATGATCGTATTTCCAGCAAATTAAGCACTGACGAGGTCTGTCATAAAATGGGCGTATTTTTTCCAACATATAAAACATCTTTAATTCACGAGGGATAGTGGTACCAAAAATTGTAACCAGAACTGTTTCAGTGGGGTAGAGAGCTGTGTTGTCTTTCTTTGTGAAACGGCGCAATTCTTTAACTTTTACATTATTCTCTGCTTGGATTTCCCTTCCAAGGTCTTCCAAACGTATGGACTTGTCAATATTATGTATAACGAAACGCGAAGTAATAGAGTCTTGTTGAATGTACGATTTAACCGGAACTTGCAAAATGGAAGTAATTTCCGCAGCTGCTTGAGCGCAAGTGACGTCGGAAGTTTCAACCAGCAACTTTCCAGTCCTGGTGAATCTCAGCTGGAGAGGTGCATTTGAACGAATTTTGCTGTCTATGTCATTTTTTAGTAAAAAAGGTTTATTTCTAGGGATTTGTCCTTCAAGTGGTTCCAAAAATATACAAACCCGGGTAACACCATTAGCAAACGCATACACAACCTGCTGAGCAGGGCTGATACAATCCTGTATAAAGTAAACAGGGTCGTTAGAACTGGCTTCTGTGACACTAAAATCAGACTGCATGGCTGGGTAAAAGTATACCTCCAGCCGCACAAAATATAATGACCAAAGAAAATACCACTTCAACCACTTTATAATAACAAGAACGAAGGCAACAGCGGAAATACACCGAGCACGTGAAAAGCAGTAACAAACTCCAAAGTACACAAACCAATGTAAGAAAGGAAATAAAAGCTACAACCTGCTTGTAATCCAAAAAAGCAAACTCCAAGTACCAAAATTTCGGCGAGAGGGACCGCACGGAGCCAGGACACACAGCTGCAACCTACCTCCGCCACGTCTCACAGGCGAAAAAAACGCAGGCATATTATCAGATGTAAACAAAACATAACGGGATTGGTTGGTTGGTTGGCAACATCTGACAAGCGGCTAGTCAACATCTGGGGTCGTTTAATAAAATAAGGTAGTGGCAGTTGGCATATGGTTGGAGATATGTTATATCCATAGATATCACAGTTTCATATTTGAATTTCATCTCTAAAACCGCACCATTCTTGCCAAGGGTTTTCACCAAAATTTGACATCTTTCTGTGTCTATCTTACTTCCACTTTTATTTCTAGTTCCATGATCGGCGCATCCATCCGTTCCGTTCCAATAAATCTACCAACCAACCGTTAAATGTTTTCGCTTTATTGTGTTGTGTTGTGATACATGCGGTTGTTGGAAAGACATTTTAAAACAGTTATACAGTGTATTCTCAATTACGTGTATTAATTATACAATTTCATTTATATGCCACTTGATTCATATTGTGGGATCATCAATTTTGTAGAATGTTAACTTGGTGGATTTCAGTTTTATCTGTTTCGCAATTATACATTGTTTAGAGAAAGTTTCTTGATAGACGATTGTTTTTCAACAGATCAGAAAAATTCTGTGGATTTTCCTCCTTTATCATTATAAACTTGTTTTAATAATTATATAAAAGTAAAGAAAATGATAGCCGCCCCATCTCGTTTTTGTAGTTTAAAAGCTCTGAGATTCATTAGAGTTTGTACACATTCATCCTGTAAATACTCTGTTGAGAGCACAAACAGTGAACCAAGTATGTAATATTAAGTTTTTATATTAATTTGATTTTTATTTTAGTTAGTTGTCATTATGCAAATTATGACAACTTGTTAAATACCTGTTTGAATATATTATATATGCACATAAAATGAAGTTCAATAACCTATAATTTTATGCATAAAATTTTCTTTAAAAGTTTAATCAATTTTCGGAATACAATAGCTAATTTTTCAAATTTTTATAGTGATTTTGGCCAAATGCCTAGTTACCAAACCGTCTGAATACTCCTATTTTTCAGGTTTAAGTGTACTAAAACAGTGAATTCAGACACCTTTCTGTGGCTCCTGGGGGGTACTATAGACTTTGAGGGAGGGGGGGGGGGATTCCACTTTTTAACTATTAAAAGCATAAGATATAAAATCTTCTGGGGGGACATTTCAATACTTCAGGAGGGGGTGGGGATGTCCCTAACGGGCCACCCCCTGAATTCAACACTGTACTAAAAAGTTAAATTTTATGACAGTTTTAAATCGTATTACAATAAGCACTTTTGCGATTTACAACAGCAAATGTCAGTTTTTACCAAGGTTGTAAAAAACCTAGGTTTTTATTTTAAAACCCAGCCCGGGCAGCTACCCACTAGAACCCTTATAGTTGTAAAAAACCCAGCCTGGGTGGGTAGCTGGGCAGGTCCCCGGGCAGCTACCCACTACAACCCTGGTTTTTACTGGTATAATTTTAGGGGATAGACTGTAAAGTCTACCCCCGCTTGATGCCCAGTTTGGTGACATATTAACAAAGGGCCATAAATGCGCCAAGTTTGGCAACCTACATATCCAAAGCGAAGGAAACTTCGCTTTTCTCTTTTATGTATGCATTGTTAATTTCTTTGTGTTTGGCTTTTTTGATAGTTAACAAGGAAAGAAAATACTGGAAAAAAATATATATATAGTATCATTTTGATTCTGACCGTTTTTTTTTAAAGTCACCATTCATGCTATAAAATAAGATTTTTCATTCAGGCTAGACATGGGAATGTTTGGAAAATCTCCAGTAAATTTTGGGAAAAAAAGTTTTTTCACTCAGAAAATTTAAAATTTCATTTTTTTAAATATTATATTTCAATTTTTATAGCTACATTGTGATTTTTTTTCTTATATATTTCTTTATTTTCATTCCCACATGAAAACGTTAACTTGGAAAATATAATCCATGAGATTTAACTACTTCTATCATTAAAAATGAAAATTCATATGCAAAATTGTATCAATAATATATCAATTAGTGAAAATCATAAGGTTGACAACCTAATATAACTTGGTATTTGAAAAATGTTTCTATTTTTACTGTTCGGTGAAATTTTTCATATCTCTTAAATCTTAAAGCTTCAGCCATCATATTATGATGGTTATAACATACCCATTATAGCAGGGGTTCCCAAACTTTTAGATCGACGTACCACTAAATATCGAAGTTCATACTTCCGCATACCACCAGGTAACAAGTGCAAAGCTAGTATAAAAAATCTGCACAAAAGTAACATGTCTAAAGCGAAATATATATTCGATCTTTTATGTTTCTGCCTTAGCAGGCTCTCCTATACCAAAACATTGTATTTTGATATTATATCCTTTGTTAAAAAGGAATGATTTCATGACTAAATTGACACTTAGTTTGACTACTTTATAATAACATTCAAGTAAAAAATAGTATCATCATTCATTTTTAATAATGCATACAATATCAAAATACAGTGTTTTGGAATAGGGAAAAAGCTACAATACTTAATAACATATTGGTGCACACTAATTCATACACTGCTATAGTAGGCTGATTCCACTAATTTGCTTCTATCGCTAATGAAATGGGTGGGCTTGTTTTATAAAGCACAGCTTCCTCATGTCTGGCTCAATATTAGGTAGCTTTAGCATGGAACAAGGAACTTACATATTCCTAGATATTCCTACTCTGTTACCTAGATATAACTAGAACTCCTATAATAGAGGCTGACGCATCCTCGCAGATTTGACACCCGAATTGGAGCCCAGTCGAAAAACCAAGCTAATCAGAAGCGGTTCAGCCAATCAGAACTGAGTCTTAGGCAACCCCAACTCCGTCTGCGGTAGATTTGAACTGTGCACCAATAATCCGAAACAAAATGGATATGCGTCAGCTCCTATTATAGGAGTCTTAGATATTCCTAGTTCCATGAGCTTTAGTCATAAGTCAGATTCGATATTCCTGTATTTGTTTATCATATAACGAATTTTTTTTTTTTTTATTTCCTAGTTAATAAAGACAAGCGTTTTTGATTCCATAATAATATGCTGCATTCTGTATTTTATTCGACGTACCAATATCGGACTTCTGGGTGCCAGTAGCCAGAGCTTCACGTACCAGTACTGGTATGCATACCATAGTTTGAGAACCCCTGCATTATAGTACTATCCATTTTATCACTTAATATGTTTGAACTGTTTTAATATCAATCAGTAATGATTGTGATAGTGCCTTTTAACTTTATAGTTTAAAATTTTGCTGATGGATACCACCACTTTTATGCCATATTTACATATTACACATGTCATATATGCATGTCGTATATTACTATAACTGGGCAATAAATGTTATGAAATGATATGTACTTCATATATTATTATAATGTTATATCATCTCAGTGCATATTTTGGTACTTTTGTGTTATAACAGCACCCACAATTACAGTTATGCCAAAATTGCAGTTATTATTTTGCCAAGATCATAGCAAAGCTTACATATGCCTCATATATAGGGGAGACTGGTAGTACACAGTGGACCACTTTTTCAGTTAATTTTTTTTTTCTTTAACCACTTCAATGGCTGCATAGATAGGGAAACAGTGTTATTACCCCCGACTTATCTCGGGGCAGCCACTGAAGTGGTTAATGGACAAACCGATCTGCATGAAAATATTTTTGAATATTCCTTAAACCTTTATACATTCATCATAATTTTCTCATAACATAGTTTTCAATACATTTTTCAAAAAAAAAAAAAATGTTTATATGTACCCGAAAAGGGGACCAGTGTGCGCCACTTCTGAGGCACACTGGTCCAACCACCGGGGCACAGTGGACCGTTATTAGGTACTATCTGAAATACAATATAAACCTATTTTTCATTGATCTAATTCTTTTTTATTTTCCCTTTACCCGCAAAATAACATAGTAATATAAATTTACAAGTAACATTTTAAAATAAAAACAAAAAAAAATTAGTTATATTTTGAAAATAATAATAGATTAATACAGGAACAATTGCAATTTAGTTGAAGTTATTACTTAAGTACAAAAAAATCATCGCACATTAAAATTTGCAAATGAAATTCCAAAATACTTATGAGTAAGATTGAGCCTGAAATTTTCCTGAAATACTTTTGGGTCTAGGAGCAATATTATGCAATCATTGACATCAACAATAGATCCATCTATAGTTTCGGGAAAAATAAACTGATTTCCATTCAATTTGTGTCTCATGAATCTTACTTGAATAGAATCATCACCAATTAGACTACAGTTATATATTTATCAAGGGCAGTAAATACAAAACAAAATATTTCTTGCTATGTTAAATAAATTGTTATTTTTCTTTGTTTACTTTATTTTACAGTTAAATAACTACTTTTAAACAATATTTCTTTATAGTAAATAAGCAATTATTAAATATTTTGAACATTCTGCATTACAGGAGCAGAGTGGATTGTGGTCCACTGTGCTCCATGTTGGAGTTCAATAAATAATCATATTAATATTGTTTATAGCTTTCTTTTAAACATATTAACTTTAAAGTTAAATAAAAACAAGTATCTTAGCTTTACAAAAATGATGTTTTATCGAATTTATCTACAACCTTTAATTACTAAAAAAATTAAAATATGATGATGAAAAATTTTACTTTTAGAAGCTCAAAACAACCAATCAGGTTAACATAGTTCAATCTGAGCTAAACATATTTTCTGAAGGCTATAAATAATCAGTGCAGTGCTGTTGTCTATTAGGATAGAAGAGAAGCTTTAAAAAATTTTAAATAAATAAAATATTAGGGGATGGTCCACTGTGCCCATAGGTCCAGTGTGTACCGGTCTCCCCTACACATTATATCTACTTCTAATGCTCAATATATATATCCCATATATGTCATTATATACGTATTATTTATTTCATTATATACATATTATTTATGTCTTATATGCCATATTTACATCTTATACATATCATATATTATTATAACTGGACAATAAATGTTATATATGCTTTATAATTTGACGATAAATCTTGGTCATTTAGCGATTCATCCTCGGGGTCTGCTATAACACAAAAGTACCCATATTTTTAAGTTCTGGAAACTTTTATTTTTGTTACATATTGATTAATCAAAAACTTTCTCCTATAGCTATGATATAAAAATATTGGCACATACTGAAATGAAATTTACTTGCATTAAAGTTAAGATTGAATAGTTAAGTTTATAATAGCACTTTTCTTTTTCTGCTACTTGTCATTGAATGAAAACTTTCTACAGCAATAAGTACTGGATAATGAGTTGACATAAGTGCGAATCCTGTCAGCAACTCATTTTTTATAGATTTTCTGCAGTAACATTTCATTCTTTTTAAAGAAGGAAAATGTCTTTCAGTTTCGGTTACCAAAATTTGTAATTTAACAATCACATGCAAAAAATAATTGATGTTGGGAAAAATAATTTCACACAAATCTCTTCCAAACTGATATATAACCAATGTACATAAAATCTTGGTCAAGTTCGCTAATGGGCAAAATCGAACGGGGGGATTTTTGATATCATTGAAAATGGGCACAATATGGGGGGGGGGAGAAATAGGGGTTTAAGAAGAAAAAAATTCATAACTTCATGAAATCCGCCTAAATTTATCATAAATCCTCTTAAAATTATCTACAGCTTTTATATTGACATGTTTTTTATAGGACCAACCCTTACAGCAAAAAAAAATAAAAACAAAAAAAATCCCCACCAGCTCCACCTACAAACATATGTAGATTTCGAAGTGGGCGATCCCAACTGCCGCATCCTGGCAAAAAGGTCATTTTTCTGCAATTCTGAATAAACAGGCCTCCGACGGTCTGTTTCTTCCAAATCTACCTGTGCCTGTAGGCCGAGCCGTCAGGGATTTTTTAAAATTATTATTATTGAAAAAAAAAATTAGTGTCCAAGCAGATTATGGATAATTAATAATATTAGATGTATTCTTTTAACAATTTTTATAGTTCTATAAACATTAAAAAATATATACAATAATAAATAAGTTAGCATAAGTAATAGATTAATGTGTAAGGGGTCCTCCAAAACTGCAATTGGGCTCAGGACCACCGAATACCTTAAGGCATCTCTTCTTCTGATAGAGCCTGTGCATTTTTGGTCAATGAATGTTTAGGGCAGGAGAAAAAAATCAAATTGTTTCTTGTTGTTATAAGTCTTGTTGTTTCAAGTTGTTACAAGCTTCGCTTATGTTAATTAAAAATACTATATTTTTCTTATATTGACTTATTATTTTGTTTTAAAATGCTCTTGGTTTATTGCAGTTGGTGAAGAATTCAGAGTTCTTGAACTTTATCCTGTTAAAGAGGAACGGAAAAGATTTTCTGGCTTCAACTTTCGTGATAAAGTAAGTTTTATTTTACATTTATATTTATTAATACATATGTATCTATTTATTAGAGGCGTGCCGAGTACTCGCTATATACATGCGGCCAATTTGCTGAATAGTTGTAAGAATTTAATTTTTTAAGCATTATTGAAGACAAAGGAATTTATAACTGATATGTAAAAGTTAGTCGAACATAAATGTATAATATATGCAATTATTCATAAAAACTATTTATCTCTTTATATTAAAAAAAAGTATTGATTTGGAAATGTGCCAAACGATTTCGAAATAGACCAATAATAATCTGCGTAGATCTTTCTGGCTTTTTTTTTTCTTTTCTCTTCTTCTAGAAAATAGGGATTGCTGTGCGATACTGAACGGAATCGTGAGGCCATTACGCGGGGTGGGGGGGTGGACAGAGCCCCCCTAGTTTGGTATATAAAAATATGGGTACTTTTCTGTTATACCAACACCATGCCAAAATGTATAGTATGCTAATGCACCATTTATTTCGACCCTGACCGTGCAAAAGATTTTTATTGCAAACCCTGCCAAACATTATGACTCTCTATTTATTGAACATGAATCTTTTTCTCATTATTATTTAATCGTAACCACACAAAACATCTTAATTTGCAATTTTTTTAATTGAATATATATTTTTATTAAGCTATGATTTGCAATTTTTGTGACATTTTATCATTTGGCAGTTACCTGGTGATGAGAAAGCTGCAATAAAATTGTTTCAGGTTTTATAGAATTATAGTACATAAAAAGTACATTATAGTACATTTTTTTTTTTTTTTTTTTTTTTTTTTTTGCAAGACTACAAACATTTCACAGTAAATCACAAATATAGTTTTGTTGGCCCTCCTAACACTGGATGTCATATCCAATCTGGTGAGAGATTATGAGGTATTGCAAAATGGCATAATACAAGACAGCACGGTACTATACATCAATATTTACAATCCTATCTCATACAATTCATGTGGTAACGTCATTTTTCAAAAAATGAAATGTTTACTGCAATGCCAATAAACATTTACAGTTTCATGCCTGAAGTTAAAACTGAGTTTTATTTTATTACTAGGTGACCCACCTGCGCCTGTTATAATAAACTTAAATATACTTTAAATTTGTATGATTTTATATCTTTAACCCGATTTTGGATGAATTGATATTTTTTATTAAAAATTCAAGAAAAAATCTTGATATTTAGTGGTTAAAGTGCTCGTAGGAAGACATTTTCGTATTTTTTCACGTAGGGCCATTTCAGAGTTTAAAAAAAAAAAAAAAAAATCTTGTTGGGCAAACTCTTTGAAATTATTATCAGTTATAAGTATAATGTTTTTACAGCCTGCTTAAAAATAACGTTAAAAAAGTAACTAGAATGTTATCTAGTTGTAAAATAAATATGTTTTCTTTTTGCTTTGTTTGTTTTCACATCGGTCCATTAGCATAACAAAAGAAAAATAGTTTTCGGCATACAAATACTCTGAAATTTTAATAGTTCATAAATATAACTGTATCCAAGTCCCTTATAAAATTTTGTGAAAATATATGCATAGTAAATAGCAAAAACATTACCCAAAGCATTGGAAAATCCTTTGTTTCATATCCTCCATGTCCAGCGACAGCTAGACTTGTTCCATGAGGTTATAAACTTGCAAGAAGTCCAGAAACAATAGGGGATCTTTATTTATGTCATCATGGGTGAATTGGAGGCAGTCCAAAATGAGGTCAGGAAAAGCATTCCCAGAAGCACACTTATTGCAAACCGGGTAAACTTTTTGCCCACCAAATGACCACTAGCAAATCTGGACAAGGTTGTCTGAGATTTTTGGTCGCAAGTAAGGTCCAAGGATCCGCCTGGACTCGATCTTGTGTACCATGCGTCTGCTGGAGGAACCTGCCACTTAACATTTTTCCTAATTGATGAGATTGCAAGACCAGACAGGGGCAGGGGGGGGGAAATCCTTTATTGTCACCTTAAACGAACCTCAGGCACGTCTCACAGCTGCCTATGGTACCATATAGCAGAAGTGCTGCGGATGCACTACAAAATCGGTTAGTTCCACCTTTCACTACCAGGGGCATAATCTGTTTTATATGAACTTAGCTGAAATCTGTAAGGCTATCGAAATCCAGTTGAATGAGCCAAACCCCATCATAATTGGACCTATAGAAATAGATGTAGGAAATCGCCCCCTGGTGGTGAAACTTGGAACTAAAATCTAAGTTCTATCGATATCAAGTCGAATAAGCCAAACCACACCTTAATCAGACCCATAGAACCCGAGATAGCAAAGCAACCCTTAGTGGTGAAACTTGAAACTAAAATCTGTAAGTTCTATCGATATCAAGTCGATTGAGCCAAACCACTTAGTGATCAGACCCATAGAACCCGAGATACTTTGAAATAAAATAAGAAAATCATTAGCTTTTTATTTTTTTTATACAAAAATTAGGATTTTGCTAAAATCATTAATTACAAGTCGAATTTAAAAAAATTTAAAAATTTGAATTCCCAGCCCATTTTAAGCAAGGATGCATAGTTTTCAAATCCAGAAAATCGGTTAGTTCCACCTTTCACCACCAGGGGCATAATCTGTTTTATATGAACTTAGCTGAAATCTGTAAGGCTATCGAAATCCAGTTGAATGAGCCAAACCCCATCATAATTGGACCTATAGAAATAGATGTAGGAAATCGCCCCCTGGTGGTGAAACTTGAAACTAAAATCTAAGTTCTATCGATATCAAGTCGAATAAGCCAAACCACACCTTAATCAGACCCATAGAACCCGAGATAGCAAAGCGACCCTTAGTGGTGAAACTTGAAACTAAAATCTGTAAGTTCTATCGATATCAAGTCGATTGAGCCAAACCACTTAGTGATCAGACCCATAGAACCCGAGATACTTTGAAATAAAATAAGAAAATCATTAGCTTTTTATTTTTTTTATACAAAAATTAGGATTTTGCTAAAATCATTAATTACAAGCCGAATTTAAAAAAATTTAGAAATTTGAATTCCCAGCCCATTTTAAGCAAGGATGCATAGTTTTCAAATCCAGAAATCCATTATTTAAAAAAAAATTTACATAGCCTATGAAAATCATAGTCCATTTCAAATGCATCATTTTATCTCCACAGATAAGCGATGCAATGTCTCCACCTGTCTGGCCTCAAAAGGTTTATCATACATGTGCCAGATAAAATTGTTTAAAAAATTAAAATTTTTAATTGATATCTTGGGTTCTAATTCATGGATTTTTATGAATTTTGCTTTAAATCAAGGATCAACAGCAGTTGCTTTAAAATATTGGAAATATTCTTGGATTTCGTTTTCAGTAGTATCCTTTCTCATTTGCCTTGTTTTCCTTTTTCACAAATGTGAATCTTTTTGGTACTTTTCGGTTAGTCGGGCGGCAGTGATATATGTACATAAATACATATGTATATACAGGGTGTCCGAAAAGTTTGGAAACGGCCAAATAACTCGAGAAATATACATCGGATTGAAAAACAGCAAAATGCATGTTCAATATTTTTGAAAAATCTATTTAGGGATATGAAAGTTGACCCTCAACTTCCCCCCCCCCCCCCCCCCCGGGAGGAAAGGGGGGGGGCAACTTTGAAATTTTAAATTATGTCCCCATTTTTTATTGCAGATTCTACGGGAAAAAATACATAACTTTTGTATTGACATTTTCTTCAAAACATTGTAGATGGCGCTGTAATCAAGTGCAATGCTGTGAGAATCATTACCATTGCAATGTCTGGAAACGCTCGAATAACTCGAGAAATATACATCAGATTGAAAAACGGAAAAATACATGTTTAATATTTCAGAAAAATGGCAACTTTGATACCCCTAAATAGATTTTTCAAAACTATTGAACATGCATTTTTCCGTTTCTCAACACGATGTATATTTCTCGAGTTATTCAAGCGTTTCCAGACATTGCAATGGTAACGATTCTCACAGCATTGCACTCGATTACAGCACCATCTACAATGTTTCGAAGAAAATGTTCAATACAAAAGTTATGTATTATTTCCCATAGAATCCGAATCTGCAATAAAAAATGGGGGTCATCATTTAAGATTTCAAAGTTGGGGGGGGGGGGCAACTTTCATATCCTTAAATAGATTTTTCAAAAATATTGAACATGCATTTTGCCGTTTTTCAATCCGATGTATATTTCTCGAGTTATTTGACCGTTTCCAGACATTTCGGACACCCTGTATATGTGTATGTACATATATGTATATGTAGATGTGTGTATATATATATATATATATGTGTGTGTGTGTGTGTATATGCATGTATATATATCACAGCTAACTGAAAAGTACCATCTTTTTTCCAATATTTTTTTAATGTCCCTTTCATTGTATCATGACCAAAGTGATTGGAACTTTCTTTATCCAAAAAATGTAGCAGTGTTTTACTGGATGAGTATTACTTCTGATATGATTGCTTCATTTGAGCTCATCAATGCTGTAATTTCTGTGAACGGTGACAACAAATTCACTACGCTTTCCAGTGATTGCCACTGCACTGTGGTTAAATTTGTTATTTCGTTTTAGCAACACAAAGGCAAAGAGGCTGCTTAATTCAAGTAATCTTTTCAACATATAATATGGTGAGTTCCATCTTGTGGCGATATATTGGATTAATTTTTTTGGATTCGTAGACAAATCCAATAGAAACTTTTCAAATTTTGTGCATGCAGCTGCAGAGTGGTTAAAGTGCCCCACAATGCTTTTAGCTATAGCTCGCATGTCAGAAATAGCATGTTGGTACGATAAACCTGAATTTATTACATCCCCACTACCGCAACTGTATGCTTGACAGAACTTTTTGTGCTTCGTCCTGAGGAAGTGTAAACAGAGATATAATTGGCAAGAGGTAAACAGTTTTTGACAATGTTTGTGTATCTAATAATAAAACCAATGTATGAGTTTTGAAAAATGGGTTTTGGTTTTTTGTATGGGTTCACAAACCCAAGAAAAATTTTTTAGCAGGGGAACATGGTGAAATCTTAGATAATTCACTAAAATGACTATCTCCTACCTACCTTTCCTAAAAAGAAGCACTTTTTTCTGGAAAGATTCTGAAATTAGTCATTTGGAAATATGATTCTGGATAACTGGTTTTCTTGTTAACTGGTTTCTGGATAAGTTGCTCCATACTGTATTAACTTGCTGAAAAAAATAAATTTAATTTTCTCTACTTTTTATCATAAAAACCAGGGCTATTTTTTAAACAAGTGGGTAAGTGTGATTGAAGATTGCACAAAGGGTTTCGTTTAATATTCCTTTCAAAACACTTTATCTTTCTTTAATAAAATCCAAATAAATTTCATTTTCAAAAAAAAGAAAAGTCATGTTTTTTATAAAATAAAAATTTACCAGTCTATTTTTCTTGTTTTTTCGAATATCTGAACCGGCCAATAGCAGGTAAAGCCCACTATTATACTCTGTCATAATAATATCTGTCATGTCGACTAAGTGAGATATTAAATAAAAATCAATTTCAAAATTAAACATGTTGTATAGAGACCTTCAAAATGTTAAAATATGCCAATATTTCCTTAATCAGGTTTTTATCATGATTCAATATGTTCCTCAAACTCATATGGCGTTATAATCACTTGCTGATGTCCTATCTACTTGCTTTCTTTATTACTCATATTAATACTCTCTTTGTATTATTCTCAAACATTTGAAAAATTCCGTTATACTTCCAATATGATGTCAGATTAATTTTCTTTTTAATTCTCTAATGAGATCATATTAAGCTACTTTCTGCATTTACACAAACTCATAATCATACTCCTTGTATTGTTGAGAAATGTTTGAAAATTTTTGTTTTATTACCAATATGACGTCCTATTAATCTTTTTTTCAATTGGTGAAACTTTTTATTTCATTTTCATTTTTCACGTGGAAATCTTTCAATAGAAAATTAATTATTGTAGAAAGAATTTTATTGTGGATTTTTAATCGTTAGCAACTGCTATAACGAAAAATGTTTAAATTTAATAGGAAAAGGCTGTTAGATTTTTGGTTTTTTATCTCTCTGCATTAAAATAATACAATTTTTTCAAATTTTATGATTTTGAACTTCATAGTAAGTATTCAGCTATAAGTACACAAAATTTCATGTCTGTAAGTTATATTGTTTCTGAGAACTGGCTGTGTGACGGCCAGACAATGTAGCGGAACGAATAGGCTTTCATGAGGTGAACGAAGCCCTAAAAATCAACTCCCAGGCTTTTTATAACCCTGACCCAAACTCATATATTGGATAGTCTTGATATCTCTATATCATCGGTCCAGTTTTCTGAACCCTGCATTGGATCAGATTATTTGGTCCAGTCTCAGGTAATTATTGCTGTACTAATAAATATTTAATATTAATAAATATTTTCTTCCCTCAGTATAATTTCATCACAAGTAATGCAACAATATTCTATTATCTGTATTATAGGTTTTGCCTCCAAGAGAGAAAAACATGAATCCTGATCAAGATTGGCCAAGTGTATGGCCTACAGCAAAAACATTTCGCCCTAGTGTCGTACCCTTGCCTGTGTATCAAGGGTATGATAAAAAAAGGGCGCCTCCTGCAAAGTATGCTAATGCAGAATTGATGAAAATACCAAACTTCTTGCATCTGACACCATTAGCTGTTAAAAGGCACTGTGCAGAGCTTAAAAGTAAAATTCTGTCACTTTAAAAAAATTAATATTATTAAATCCCAAGTTTTGTTTTAATTATATGTTTATTTTCTGTTTCTTCAGAATTTTGTACTGATTTCCCTGCTGCTTTGGAGACAGATGAAGATTGCAATGAACATTTCCCAGTGGAAATAATCAGTAGTGATTATTGTCATGCAGCACCAACTATTAGAGATGAACGTTCACGTATTGTGACATTAAAAGTAATTTGAATTTACTATATTTATTTCAATATGTTTTCTCTACTAAGTTCTTTAAATTTTAATCAAAGATAATCTTATGTTGTTAACTGTAATCATATATGTATACTAATATCTGTCAGACTTTAAGAGTGTGTGTGTGTGTGTGTGGAAGGGGGGGGGGCATCAATTTGAACATAAAAAATATTATTCAATAACAATATAAACTCATAAAATACTAATATGAGACTCAATAAAGCTCAGTGTTACTTAAAGGGCGACATTTAAAATGCAAATAGATGTTTAAAAATCCCCCAAGCACTTTCGGCTGGCAACCGCCACCATCTTCAGAAAGAAAAAAATTATTTCTATTTTATTTCTATTTTTTACCAAAGTTTGTTAATTTTCTTCATTTTTAACCTCGTATTTCATATTTCCCGACTATCCCACAATAACCTCAAAATACTT
Organism: Maratus michaelseni; assembly: GCA_963931845.1. Classification (NCBI taxonomy): domain Eukaryota; kingdom Metazoa; phylum Arthropoda; class Arachnida; order Araneae; family Salticidae; genus Maratus; species Maratus michaelseni. The sequence goes on along the minus strand of OZ007600.1, from coordinate 24,998,784 downwards.
TTTATTATTATTATTAGTTTGCAAGTGATGAAATTTCGTAAAATAATTTGTGTCTATAAAAACTATTTGCAAATAGTTGAAGTTTGTAATTGTATTTAATTTTCGGGTATTAAACAATATTGGGATGTTGTACTGCCCCAAATGTAAATAGTATTCCATAATATCTGCAGTTCCTCTACTATAGGTGTAGATTCCTAAAATCTAGAAGGAGCCAGTGGCTCCTAAACCCAAAAACTCTAGTCGCCACACTTTGAAACAAACATATAAAAACAACATTTTTTCTCCATTAAATTTGTACAACAGGATTTTATAGAATCTTATCACCATAATTGTATATACAGTTTGTAGGAATAAATGCTTGTAATGTAAGGCCTGAACATTTTATGAATAAACTATTCCCTAAAGTTTTTTGTTCTACAATAAACTTTTTCCTCCCAAAGTATTTTTCATAGCTGAAAATAACACTCAACAGGGGTTGAAACTTTTGTTGGCAATGGGATTTTTTTAAAGGATTTATTAAGGATTTTTTAAAATCCCTATGGAGACAATGAATTACAATTTTCGTAGCCAATCGCCGATTTTCACATATTATTATCGCGACTTCTCAGTGAAATTCGCGATCGTTTGATGAAATTCACTATTTTTACTTGTGACTAATTGAAGAAATTCGCGGATGTTTTCACATTGACAAAATTTACGTTTTTTCTGCGACTAATTGTTGAAATTCTTGAATTTTTTCCACTACTGATTAACGAAATTAGCAATTTTTTCCACAAACAATTGAAAAATTTTTTTCTTCAAACGATTGATGAAATTAGTGATTTTTTTTTTTTTTTGCAATTGTTTGACGAAATTTGCAGTTTTACTTTATGATAGTTTAACAAAACTCACGATTTTTCTTTCACGACCGATTGCCAAAACTCACATTTTTTGTCTGCACTCGATTGATGAAATTTGTGCTTTTTTCTTCTCCACCAATGGACAAAATTCGCTTTTCGAGACTGATTGAGGAAATTTGCGGTTTTATTTCGTGATTGGTTGGCAAAATTAGCAGGTTTTTTTCCATGAGTGATTGATGAAATTCAAGGGGTTTTCTTGCCGAGCGATAAACGACATTTGCGGAATTTTTCCGTGACAGTTTTCCCAATGTTCGCAACCAATTGAGGAAATTCACGATTTCTTTTCATGACCGAATTGATTTTGCGGAAAAAAAAATGCTAATATGAGGAATTTCGCTAATTTGTGGAAGAGTCGCATGGCAATATCTGGGTCCACATGTAAGAGCATATCTCAAAAATCCCGGAGCTAAAAATTTAATGAATGGGACCCAAAATTATTCTCTTCTCAGCATGAATTTTTCTGCGTCGCAAGCTAATTGCACTATGGCTGCCGCATATGAACAATCTGATTCGCAGCCCATTGCAGTTTTTTTTCTTCTTTTTTTAAGCAGAAAATAAGCAATTAGCGGATCAGCAGAAATGTGGCATCCGCGTTCAATCTTAGTTTTTAATTATGGACAATAGAAAAGAGAAAAATACACTAAATATAGCAGAATTATGGATGGCAGTCTGCATATTTAATATAAAAAAAAATGCAGAAATTTGCTGTTCGACGGAGAAGGCATCCCTGTAAAACACATGGTGACTTAGACCTCAAAAGCTAGTGGACAGAGCAAAAAATTTAGTCGCCACGTGGCGACCAGTGACCGTTAATCTGCACCTATATCCTCTGCTCTATATACATATATCAGAATTTGGGATAAAGATATTGCATAAATTTCTTCTGGAAATTTTCTTAAGCTACCAGATTTTAATCATCAATACTGGTTTAGAGTAGCTTTAAAAATGAGATTTTTCTTCCCTTGTTATGAAAACAGTCATTGATTTGTAAAATTATGAGTGCATGATGATATTAACACACATATTGAGAATCATTAGTTGTACCCAGTGGCCATATCAAATAAACATGTTTTGTGTCAAAAATTGTATTTAGTAAAAAAATTAAACAAATGCTGTGCTGAAATAAGTTATATTTATTAAATAGACTTTTTGTGGAAATATGCTTCTTTGTTTTAGTGAATCAAACATCCCTCATAGCGGATCAAATTTCCCTGAAGTGGGTATGTTTGATATAGTTTACAGAGTTCAGGGAAATAATTAAACAAAAAAGAAAAGTTCTCAGTTAAACTGATGGCATTAAACTCTATTCACACTAATTATATATTATATTCTTATTTTAAATAATAATGCCCCTCGAAAAATAAATAAATTGACAATAAACCTGTATACCAAATTTGAAGCAAATTGGATAATTCTGCCTGAAAAACCCATTTATCTAAATTAAAGGGGGATTAGCCTCCCATCCCCCCCCCCCTTTATACTTAACCAATGAACCCACAAAAGTTATCAGGGAAGCACCTTATCAGAATAAACCTGTATATTAAATTTGAAGCAAATCGGATAATTCTGGCTGAAAAACCCATTTATCTAAATTAAAGGAGGGAGGAGATTAGCCCCCCCTCCTCCATTCCCTCTTTATACTTAACCAATAAACCTCCAAAAGTAATCAGGGAAATACCGTGAATAAACCTGTATACCAAATTTGAAGCAAATCGGATAATTCTGCCTGAAAAACCCATTTATCTAAATTAAAGGGGGGGGATTAGCCCCCCTTCCCCCGTTCCCCACTTTATACTTAACCAATGAACCTCCAAAACTAATCAGGGAAATGCTGTATCAGAATATACCTGTATACCAAATTTGAAGCAAATCTGATAATTCTGCATAAAAAACCCATTTATCTAAATTAAAGGGGAATTAGCCTCCTGTCCCTTTATACTTAACCAATGAACCCCCAAAACTAATCAGGGAAGTGCCTTATCAGAATAAACCTGTACACCAAATTTGAAGCAAACTGGATATTTCTCTTTCAAGAGTTATCGTGTTTCATACATAAATATGTACATCGGATAATTTGGGTTATTGTCGATTTCATTATTTTTCGAGAGAGATTATTTTTTTAAATAAGTGTATAATATATAATTAGTCTGAATAGCCTGTGAGCTCAATGCCATAACTGAGCACTTTTCTTTTTTATTTAATTATTTCCCTGAACTCTGTAAACTGGGTGACTGGGTCAAACATACCCACTTCAGGGAGATTTGACTCAGGCTTCCATAATGTGTGAGCTCAAAAAAATCATTTAGTGCCTTTTCAAAATTATGATACTGTAAATAGATAGAATATATAATAAGCTATTTGTGTGTAGTAAACTGAGATACTGTTGTATATAAAATATGAATTGTGAACATTTTAGTGAAAAGTAGGTCAAACATCTCCAGTCTCTGCTATATTCGTTTGTTATCTTGAGAAAAGTTAATGTTTTTCTTTATTCTAAATTTGCTATAATTGATTGAAAGGAGCCATCTTCAATTTGTATTCAGTTTGTTTGTTAAATAGCATTTTTTTTTTTTAATATTTTGAATGATTTTTGCAGTAAAATTTTTCATTGCTGATTGAGTTGGGAGACAATGCCTAAATCATTGTTATTAAGTATTTCATCATGTAATCAATATTATTGCTGCTAAAATTGATTGGAATAGTATGACAAAAATTATTTATAAAAGACATAAGTGAGAGGCCTATAATTAACATATAATAGCTTTAATTTTATATGTTATGTAATTTCATTTTATATGTAAAAAGTATATAATTTAATGATAGAAAATATAGTTATAACTTCTGTTTATTCACAATAGAATACTTATATTTTTCATTCTCTTACTGTGCATTATCCCCTTTAATGCGTAATTTTTGGCTGATGCCAACAAATATCCTGTGTCAATAACATAATAAATACTTTCAGTCTTGTGCTATTTTGTTCATAGCATAATCTCATATTTTTAAATTAAATGGAAATATCGGAAATTTTACCATCCTAATTTTGGGGGTAGGGGGGGGGGTTACAACTTGAAGGTAGATTATGAAGGCCACTGAATTCTCCTTGATTTCAACTCAATTAAAATTGATTGTAAAGTTATTTCAGGATCTATGGAGGGAAAAAAAGAATATATTTGGTAGAAATGGAAAGAGAGCAACGTTAATAGCACCAGAAATTTTAATTTCAATGCATATATTAGTTTCGTTAGCATTTAGCATACCGTTCTCTGTGCAAAGAATGGCAGAAATTTGCTCAGATATATAGGAGAGGTGCAGATTCAAGCAAAAGATTTATTGACCAATAAGAAAACAAGAAACTTCAGGCAACAGCCAACAGGAAAACAGCAAAGAAAATGGAACAGATTCAATTGAAAGGTTTATTGCACCATGTACTATCTTAATAATCCTTATAATATTATAAATCTGATTGTGTGCAAATGTTAGGCTGAAGCCAGCATCAAAATGAAGCATTTAATTATCCTGTATCTTTACAAATAAGTTGATTATAACCCTCAAATGAATATAGGCTGTTTTTCGTTTATTTTATTTCAATATATTTCTTTAAAATTAAGATTTTCATTATTTTCATACAGAATAAATGGACATTTTTTCGTATATTTTACCATGGTTGGTTGGTTTGGCCCAAAGGGCCCGGTTTTGCAGCTTTTTTTAAAATGGTTAAATTTATTTTACCGTTGCTAATACTTTATCGTTGCCAATATAAAATAAAACCCCTGAGTAATAATTTTTAATCAACAATTTTCAAGTGAAAAATGAAAAGGAAATGAATTATTTTAGAATTAAACAGAATATGAAATGATGTCATATTAGAAATAAAACGTGCGTTTTCAAATATTTGATAATAATACAAAGTGCATAAATACGAGTAAGTACGGAAAGCAAGCGAATATGATGTCATATATAGAAAAATAAAACAGATTTGTTTTGATGTTGAAATAAAATGATCTTGGGTTATCAAATTATTTATGATTAATTTCTTTTTTTTTCTTTTTCTTTTTCACATGAAAGGAATTATTTTAAATGTACGTAATATATGTATTTTAAATGTATGTGTTGTAAATTAAAGTTCTGTGTTTTAAATGAAATGAGTGAAAGATTTATATTTTTAAAGAATTCATTACGAATGATGGGATAGGTTGGCGATTTATCGTCTGCACACGGCTAACATAAAGATACCATATTTTTAATTTAAATTATAAAAAGTAAAAAAAAAAAAAAAAAAAAAAAAAAATGGATGGCAAATGTCAATGATATGCATCGCAAAATTATCCGTATTGAAAATCAGAAAATATTAATAAAAATAAATATATTTTTTAAAAGAAAGTTGCTTTTCTCATAAAAGCTAAAGATTTAATATGATTTTGTCGAAGTAACAGCATTTTTCCTCTATCATTTTCCCACAATCGAAAACACATTTGTAAATCGTAAGTTTCGATCCGGAATTTAATTTTACATTTCTTTTAGTTTTAAAATAGGAAAAACTTTGTTTTTTTTTAAATATAGCTTTTTTTAAGTTGTTTCATAATAGATCTTTGTAAAGTCTTGCAGGATAAGAAAAATTGCATAGATTTTTAAGCAATGTTTAAGTAAAATTACAATATTTTTTAAACTTAAAAAACAACAATGTTATCGAAAAGAAAATCGATTTTACCAACAAATTTGCGTAATGCAAAAGCAAAGAAGAAATAAAAAGTAATGAATCTTTTTTTCCAGCCGAATTGTGTAAACTTGAGCAAGCCGATCGTGCCAATTCATAACATTATGAAACGTGAAAGCGCGTTCTATACAGTAGAATTTTTTTTTACATATAGGTAGAACATTTGGGAGAATAGGAAGGTTAGGGGTCTGTAATTAGGTCCATAGTCAATTTGATTTTTTTTTTTATCAAGTGAAATTTGGCGCAAAATTAAATACATTGTTGTAACCAGATTTGTTTTTTGCTTGGTAAACACTTAATGATATTTTAGATGATCATTTCCCCGCTCACCTTTGATGCCAACTATGACTGTAAAACATATTAAAAAATATTAGCCGATAATTTTCTAATTGCTTCATGATGTAAATAGACTTCCTGGTTCATACTTTAAACCTGAATCGGTCATGCCATTGTCGTTCAATTTTTATTCCTAATCCTAACCCTAATCGAATCCTATCCTAGTCCTGATAATAACTTTAAAGAACATTCTTTGACACGAATATGTAAATGAAATCAATATCCATAACTGGAATGAATGGAAAATAGAATAAATAGAAATGGCAAAATAAAATAACAAGAAAGTACATTTATTCGACACCTAACCCTAGAGAAAGCGTAAAAAATTTCAAGCGCATGAAATAAATCAAAATAATCCTATATATACTAACAAAAATATGTAAATTTAGATTACCAGATTTGTGTCGTCTGTATTTATTTACTTATAGTGTTCTTGATGCGATAGAGAAAATATCAAGGTTAAATTGGGCAGAATTTAAAGTACTTTCTAGCAACCTTTATTTACATTTTAGAATCTCATCAGATTGTTATATCTTTGTGAAATATCTATCAATTTATAAAATCCACAAGCAGTTTGTTCACTATTTACACCACTTAGCGTGAAGCACTTAATTTAATATATACATAAACAAGATAATGTAGTAAGAAATATATAACATATGTCTATGCAAATAAACAATATAATAATGCCTATTTAGCAATGCACACATATACAAATTATACACCAAATACCACCTAAAATGCACTGTTGTATAGAAGAATTCTGCCAGTGTTGTTTTTCGTTTTACGAAGAGGAATTCCTCGATTTTCACGATTTTACTTGGTCCTCCTTTTTTCATTAGTTGCAGTTTCATTTTCGCGATTGTATATATTATTGGGCATGAAATTTCACTTTTTTAAGACTGGGTTATGTCAAGGCCCCTATAGCAAAGAAATACCGTATGGTCTCCTATAAAATGTGATAAAGCTTTGGTTAATTATATATGTTGTTAATTATCAAGTGAAATGTTTTACTAAGTTAATGCATTTATTCTTTTTTTAATGTTACGTGAACGAAGTCACGGGTAACAGCTAGTTATTAATATATTTGATGTTCTGATTTTGATCTTGTTTCGATTATTATAACGTTGGAAAATAGTGTCTGATTCAATGCTTTCTGAAGAATGGATTTTAAAATTTTATCCAGTGACAGTGATGGGGATGGGGACAATGCAATAATAATCTTTATATCAATATGAATGAATATGTTTGCTGCAACACTGAAGTATTGATATTTGAAAGATAAAGCTTATTTGATGTGTTCTGATTATAGTGGAGATGGGGATGACAGAGATCTTACTGATGTTGAGGTAAACTGTATGGGGGCGATTCCACCGTTACATGTGTGACTTTTATAGAATGTTTTTTTGCAAATTAAGACATATTTGGAAGTGAAATTATTTAGATAACATTTTACTTTTTTTATTGCTATTACAGGACACATACAGAATCATTTTTGTAGTGACATCTTTGGTCTAAAGTAATAACAGTTTAAAAAAAAAAAGATAGTAAAGTTGTCTTTACATGTGTGATTTTTCTGAGTCACACACGTAACAACGACTTTACTATTTAAAAAAAAAAAAAAAATGTTATTACTTTAGACTAAAGGTGTCACTTCAAAAATGATTCTGTATTTGTCCTGTAATAGCAATAAAAAAAGTAAAACGTTATCTAAATAATTTCACTTCCAAATTTGTCACAATTTTCAAATAAACACTCTCTAAAAGTCACACACGTAATGGTGGAATCGCCCATGTATTTAAATTAAAATTTCTGGTGCTATTAACATTGCTCTCTTTCCATTTGTATTATGTTGCACAAGTACTATCCTAATAATTATTAATGTATTTGATGTTCTGATTTTGATCTTGTTTTGATTATTGATAACGTTGGAAAATAGTGTCTGATTCGATGCTTTCTGAAGAGTGGATTTTAAAATTCATCCAGTGACTGTGATGGGGATAATGCAATAATAATCTTTATATCAATATGAATGAATATGTTTGCTGCAACATTTAAGTAATGATTTTTGAAAGATAAAGCTTTTTTGATGCGTTCTGATTATAATGGAGATGGGGATGACAGAGATCTTATTGATGTTGAGGTAAACCGTATGGGAAGCAATTGCTGATATTATAAAGACTGTAATAAATAATATTTTTTATTACCTGTGGAACTTAAGGAAATATTTTCAGCAATCAAGAGTATAAAATATGAAAATGTTACTCTTAACAATAGCCAAGTAAAAATAACATATTTAGAAAAAATTACTTTTTCTTAGCAAACAATGTAAACTAGTATATGTTCTTTTAAATTACAAATTTTAAATAGCTGTCTCTTTAAGAAAATTTCACATTTTCTGCATGTTCCAATGGAAACAAGCAAAATTGGGGTTCCACTGTCTGGAAATTAAAAGTGTAATTTTTGAATAGTAATTTTCTTTTATAGAATAATGCATATTTTTGTAATATATTTATGTTGGTTCTTCTTTAGATAAAATTAAGTTCGTTGAATTTGGATTACCATGGTCGAGATAAGCTGATTCGCCTAGTTGGTTCTGAGCGTTATTGCAAAAATTCAGATATTGTGACTATTTCTGCTGATAGATGTCCTCTCAGCAAGCAAAATTATCATTATCTTATTTACCTCCTAATTGCTTTACATCATGAATCTTGGGTAAGTTGGGTTTATGTAATGTTCAGAGTTGCTGCTATTCGTAACTCACAGTATTTAAAAAAATTTGTATGTTATTCATTCAGCTTTTTTATATTTTTATCTTATAATTGAACATCTAAAAATCTACTTGCTTTGTATTTTTTTTTCTTATTCTTTCAGTAGATAAAACATTGATATTACAAAGGTATAAAGGTTCAAAGAAAAATTCTAAAACACAAGATAATATAGATTTGTTAAAATATTTTCCCTTGTGACATCATACATTTTATTATGTGTACATACGTTTTATATTTTAAATGAATTGCTATGCAATGTGCATATTAAATGTTGTAAATATTGAACATGTAGCTTGATCTGTCGATTTGATATTGTAGCCTGATCTATCGACAGTTATTTCATAAAGATATAGTACAGGATTAGCCTAAATGATTTATCGGGTATCAAAACACTGTTTATTTACAAGTATGCAACGTACAAAGACAGGTGATACATGATAAGATACATACACTCACCAAGTTTCTGGTACATACTACAAATGTTCAATGTGGGCGCCCTTAATCACCCGGCACACATCTCAATGGTAATCCAGTTACATCCATACGTTCAATAGCATGTTTCTGTCAATGTCTGTCACAGCAGCAGTGATGTGTTCCTGCAATGCTTGCAGCATTGTTGGCATTGGGGGGGTTCATGAAATTTGTCCTTCACATAACTCCTCAGGAAGAAATTGCATGGAGTAAGATCTGGCGACCTGGGTGGCCATGGCAGCAGAGGAACACACCCTGACCAGCATACCCTGGCCTGCTATCTAGTGTGCACATGAGCCATGAGGCGGGTTTTTAAACTTGGTGAGTGTATGTATTTTGCCATGTATTACCTGTCTTTGTAGGTCTTATACCTATCAATACACAGTGTTTTGAAACCTGGTGAATTATTTAGGAAAACCCTGTATAATAATTTCATGAGATTTTAAAATTTAAATAAAGGTTGCTAAAAAATGCTATCAAAAGTTTTGCTTTTCTTGTCAAATTAAACTTTGCTGTTTTTTCTATCACACCAAGATCCCTATAGTAAAGGTGTGCCTATCTTCTTATTTTAACTTAATATACAGTAGAATCTCATTACAACATATGTCATTTTAATGAATATCTCAGTTTAACGAATATTTTTTGTATTGTTAAAAAACATCCTCTGCTTTCACATTATAAAAATATTCACTTTAACGAATTTCATATTAATGAATTTTTCAAATTAATGAATTCATAAAGGAAGTTAACTTAAAAAGAATAGTCATTTCAGTTTTCCAAATGTTGAGTTGGAAAGAAAGCAACTAGAAAAACTAGAATGTGGAAAACACTTTTCGTTGGAAACTAGAGGACAGTGAAAATGAAGCTGATGATGATTGTCCATCAAATACCAAAGATTGTGTTATATGATCAAAAGGGGCTCTATAGAACATTGAAACTCTTAAAAAGTAATTATCTAAGAAAAATAATGTTTGGAAATACTTTATACAATTTATTTTGAAAAATGCATTGTCAACTTCAATGCAAAAAAAAAAAAAAAAAATTGATTTTTTTTTTTTTTAATAAAGAAATAAGGATACATTAATGGTTTTTTAATCCACCAGGTATGTAAGATTAACTATAACTCCTTTATAATAGTTACAATTAAAATTTTGAAATTTAATTCATTTAATAATTATCTTATTTCTAACTAGTTCACAATAGTAATATATTGTATATTTATTATTTACTGACATGTTTGCATATTAACCGAAATTTAATATGTGTAGTAAAAATATATATTTTTCTGGCATATGCATGCAAATTTCTTTTTTTTTTTTTTTAAATGCTATATTGGAATTTCACATTAACAAATATTTCAGTATAACGAATTTAATCAGTGTTCTCCAGAAATTTGTTATAATGAAATTTTACTGTATATGTTATATTACTTAATAACTGCTAATATTATTTAACAAAACCTGGTTTGTTCCCTGTTTTGGAAACCGTAACTGTGGATTATTTGGTAAAATTGCCTGAAAAAACAATTTTAAACCCATCATGCATGATAATTGCATATCAGGTTGTATTGGAAAATAACCTTTAAAGAACTGTGCATGTTTTATTTTTACAGTCATATAAAATCAGAGATGCTAACTTATTCTTTTGATGTTAGTATAGGTCAAAATTAACTTTTTTACTCACTGGCCAGTTTTTTTAGCATTGGCCAGTAACAAACTTACAAATACTTGATTAAAAAATTTTGCTTTTCCTAACTATTGACATCATAATTTACTAATATCCTTAGTCCTTTGATAAGATTACACTCGATAAAAAAAACTGGTATTCCATTGAATAGAGAAATATAAACAAATAATTACTGCAGTCAAATTATAAGTAATAAACTATATTTAAAGGTATGTTGATGCATTGTATAAAACAGACAAGAAAGATGGATTTTTGAAATTAAAATATATTTTAATTAAAAAAATAATTTTACATCTTGGATATTTCATGTTTATTTAAAACTTAGTAGGATCTATTAACAATTGCAATAATGCAGTGCTGAATATATTATGTGTTGTAGATTATCTATATGATTTTGTGCTTTATTACATCTATTAAAACAACATGCAGTGCATACAGCATGCAAACTTACTTTCACCCACAATACCTGAAAAAAAGAAAGGACGAAAAATTTATGCATATATGTGTATTTAACATTAAAGTTTTTTCCCTGTAAAATTGAAGCATGTTACCATTTGTGCTGAAATCCTGATCAACTTACTCCACTGACAAAATTGCTACAAATTATGAGAGAAATTGTTGAAAATCACTGTTTTAATTATTAAGAGTTTAGCACCTCTGTGAAGTTCAATAGATTGTGAAATACAGCAGTGGATGGCAGAACAGAACCATTTTCTTTCGAAATATTCAATTGAAAAATCAACCTTTGACAATTTTTTTGTTTCTGTTTGCGAGAAAATTTTCCCAAAGAATTTTTAATCTTGGATCTAAACAAAAGCATGCAAAAAAAGTCTATTATGTTCTACTTTGTGCTGATGCATCTAAAGTTGAAATTATCACAAAAACTATTTAATAACTATTAATAATATCATTTTGATACTTTCATGTTATAGCGGCCCCCACAGTTATGATTATGCTAAGGTTGCAGCTGTGATTGTGCCAAGATCACCGAAAAGCTTATATATGCACCATATATATATGCCCAATACTCATACATGTGACATATACATCATTATATAAACATTGTTTACATCTTATATGTCATATATACGTCTTATACACGTCATATATTTACCATGTATGCATCATACATGACTATAACTTGGCCATATATGTCACAAAATGTTATATACATCATATATTATTATAATGTCATCTATGCTTTATAGTCTGGCGATAAATCTTGGTCGCTTGGCACCTTGGGGGTCACTATAACACGAAAGTATGTATTTTTCGTGCTTGTAAATCTTATATGAAGTTTGTTCTGTAATAAATGTAAGGGTTTTTTTAATTCAGCATTATGTTCTTAATAATCCATTTAAAATCTACTTTAAGAACAAAATGTTCATTTCATCCATTTAAAAATAATCCATGCATGAGAGGGTTAAACTAACTAAAAGCCATTTTAAATAGCACCTGTGTTAAAATTATTTCTAATGGTTTTACATATATCAAGGTTTATTTTAGAACAATTAGTTGTTTTGCAGAACTAACCCCTTCAAGGACAATGGGATATATTTTATACCACTTAATTTTAATCAAGATTTGTACCAGAATTTCTAAAATAAAACTTTACTTTTATAACTTTGGTAAATAAAAGCTGTAAAATTGCATTTCCTTATTTTCATATATACATACAGTAGACTCCCTCAAATCCACACATTGTTTCTGATGTAAATAATGAAACTTACAGTTAAGATGTAAGTGTACAATTTAAGTTTTTTATTTTATTTTTATATCATTCTGTATGCACTTTAATATGTAATTCTGTTAAATATGATTCAACTCATGTTTTCTCATGAAGAAAGTATAAATTTATTTTTGAAAACTTTCAAGATAGTGCTGATACCAGTGGCGATCGCGATACTTTTACCAAATAATTTATGTATCAATCAAGCTTTTTTGGTTATAAAGTATGGCTGAACATGAAATAAAACTTTGTTATTTTATGATTTTGATCTGAATTATTTGGTGTACTAATAATTCACATAATAAGGCGAGTTTCACTGAATAATTTGGGAAAAAATTATTTCGTCATCATTATGCATATTTAGTTACACATTATTAGTTATTTACTTGACCTTTACTTTTAATATTTTAAATGTTTTTAATTTTCTGTATTTTTATTATTTTACTTGAATTATTTTACTTTATTGTAAGCATTCATTATAATTTCGAGTGCATTATTACATCCAAATTATTGTTTAAAAAATGTAAACAAAACAATGACCAGAAATTTGCATAATTCTAAAATCTGCACAACCTCTGGTTTTAAGCTCTACAGATTTAAGGGAGTCTACTGTATATATACGAGGGTGGGCTGATAAATGCTCAGCCTGACACAGAGATGGAACAAGTATAACCAAATGACAATGATGTTTGTAAAGTATGATCCTTTAGATCAGTGGTTCCCAACCTTTTTTCTCTCACGTACCCCTTGCTTAGACTTTTCATTTATGCGTACTCCTTCTCACATAAACCCGGTCCAAATATTTTTGTTTTTGTTCATTAGTAATGTTCTTATGTTAGTTTCCAAAATTCAAATTTTCAACCACTTATCCATTTTGAACCACTAAACAATATCAACATAAAGTCAGGAATATTAGCTGAAGATTTCAAATTAAGCACGTGCAAAACTGGGATGAAGCTACATCTATTAAAACATGTTAAAATGTTTTGTACTAATGCTAACTAGTCGAACACTAAAATTATAACCTGCTTTCAATTGGGTTTCAAAGGAAATTGCTGAAACTAGAAAACACGATACGATTTATGTTTTTTTCTAAATATTTCTAGAATTACTAGAAAGATAAGAACAAAAAAAGAAAATGAGAGACTCATGCAAAATCGTAGAGTGAGCAGAGATTATGGTAACAAATGATCAACCAATTACTAAGTTTAGGCATTTTCCTTCATTTTATGCGAATAGCCAATTTTACTTATACACAAGTCTCTATTTGTAAACGAAAAATTTACAGTTTTGTTTTTCTGTTTTCATTTTAAGTTTTATTTTTGCATTATCTGCCATTACCAATGTAATTTTCACGTACCCCCAAATATTCCACCACGTACCCCAGGTTGGGAACCGCTGCTTTAGATGACATGCTGCTGATTTTTCAGACACGTGAGTTTATTGGTTATTGCGTGGCGATAAAGTAAAATAAACAACTTTTGACATTTTCTAAAAATGAGAAAACATTGAAGTTTAAGTTGTCATAAAATACTTTGTTATGAAAGGTTTAACCCCATGGACATACGAAAAGAGTTCCACCTTAAAAGATTCTTGTCCTTCATATTTGATGATAAAAAAGTGGGCCACTGAATTTAAACATTGTAGGAAATCCGTTTACGATGATGAACGCTCAGGACGTCCAAAAACCGCTATGACCAATGAAATCGTCTCAAAAATTCACAATGTATTGAAAGATCTCTGATTGAGATACACTAACTTGCTGACATTGCAAACATCTCGACTGTGTCCACTACATTTTACACGATGTTTTGGATATGAAAAAGCTTTCTGCTCGATGTGTACCATGTTTGTTGAATGTCAGCCAAAAACGCCAAAGAATGAACATTTCTCAAGAGTCTTCTGAAATGTATTGTGTTTCAAGTTAAAAAGTAAAATGAAATATTGTCAAAAATCTTGTATTTTCTTTGTCAGACCGAAAACTTTTCAAACCACCCTCATACAGGGCTCCACTGAAGAATTTGTACACAAGAGTGTGTCTTGATTCTATTAAGTTGCAAGGGGACAACATTGAAAAATAATATGAAATTTTGTCAGAAATCTTGTGCTTTCACTGTTAGTTCGAGAACTTATCAGCTCACCCTCGTACAGTAGACACCCTCATATTTATGACCCTAAAATGTGCTAATGCCTAAAATGCACTAACGCCTAAAATCCGCATATCATTACAGATGTAAACAGTGAAACTTACAGTTCAGTTCAGCCATACTCAACCTTTTTTTCTTGCGGGCCGCAAATATAGGTTTGCTACGTTAGGTGGGCCGCAACATTTTTATAAAAGGATAAAAAAAGAGTAATTAAAATAGTACGATAACACAAGTAGTATGACAAAGTTAGAATTATCATTAGGGTGTGGAGTTTTAACACCACTATTTTCAAACAATAAACTTTGTGGTAGATTTCTATTGCAAATGATTTAGAAGTTTATTGTTTGGAAATAGTGGTGTAAAATGTTTTTGGTTCCAATTTTTTTCTCAACAAACATTCAACTCTAAAAATCAGTATTATCTATGTAATAAGTATAAAACTAATAATATAGCAATGCTGAATTTTCAAATTCTAAACAAAAAAAATTTGGGAAATTTTCTCTTATAAATGTTTTAAGAAATATATACACCCCTGTAGCATGAATAAGACTACATATACAAAGAATTTTTGACTAAGAAAACACCATTTAAGATGCTTTAACATTTTTTTTTATTTAATTCATGAAAATATATAAAACAACAGCGAAGATCTTAAATACTTTTTATTGCACATCTCAATTTTATAGATATGTATTAATGATTATGAGTCTCAGACCACATATAAAAGGTCGCCGGGCCACAGGTTGAGTATGGCTGGTTCAGTTGAAGGAACAAAATTCAAGATGACACTGAAATCTGCACCGATCGCGATTTTTTTTTTTTTTTTACTAATTTTTTTTTTAATCAGGTATTTTGGCTATTACAGCTGGTTAATTACTAAATCAAATTTCATTACTTATGATTTTGATGTAAATTAACATATCTAAAGCAAAAAATTCACCATATTGTATCCTGCACAATATTCGCAAATGTAAACTGTAACCAAATTGTTTGTTTATTATTCATGCATTCATTTCCACTTTTTTCAATACTTTTATTTTTCATTATTATGTATGCATTTTAATATGTAATTATGGTTAATATGCTGAACTCAAGCTTTTTCTTGCAGAAAATATGAATTTTTGGTATTTTTTCTTCATGATCCCGTCAACCATTTTTCATAACAAAAAATTATCGCCAAACTATAAGATTTAAGACCAGAAATGCATGACCGTGGTGTCACATTAACTTGACGTCAATGTATTTGCTATGTAATTAAGTGGTTTTTAATTCAACATTTATTTTTCAGTATGTTTTACTGATTTATTAGTTATTTTGTTAATTAAAATAACAATTGTGTCCTTAAACGATGGTGTCATGATATTAAAAAAAAAGCATTGAAAAAATTGTGATTGAAAACATTGCGATGTATAGTTATGTACAATAGATCAGTTTCAACTGATGTCGTAAACATTTATTCTCCAGCCAAGAGGGATATAATTAAGAAAAATAATATAAATAAATATATATCCAAAATGTTTTGTTCTTTTTTTATTAATATATTGTAAATTTTAGTATTTAAGCTTTCTTACTAAGTTGACACATTGGTGAGTGGGGCATTTCTAAATTTCTTGTTTTGTTTTTTTTGTTTAAGATTCCAATGGCAACAGTCTTCCATTTGTTTATTTGGCGTTACAGTTTGGTGATAATTTTTTGTTATGAAAAATGATCGATGTAATAATGCAGAAGTACTGAATTTTCTTTTGAAAAAAAATTCAAGATTTTGCTAATATCAGTGGTTATTGCGATCTTTTTTCCATGACAATTTTTAATTAATCAAGCTTTTTTGTTTATTAAATCTGTATAGATATGAAATGAAATTTCATTATTTTATGATTATGATGCAAATTATTTTTGTATCTAAGGTAAAAATGCAGCAACAACAGTAGCTTCTTCACAATATCTGCAACTGTAACAGCTGTATTGTTTCTGTTTACTATTTTGCATCAGTATTTAATTTCAGTTTTAATCTGTAATCATTTTTATTTTTTCATGATTTTGTACGTAACTTTGACTAATAGAGCTGAATGAAACAAGAAAGATTGATATTTCATCATTATGATATATATTTAGTACAGCATCATTAATTATTACTTACTTGATGTTTACTTTTAATATTTTAATTTTCTTAATTTTTATTATTTTAATAATTTATTTCAATTATTTTAATATTTTACATAATTATTTTAATATTTTACTTATCGTAAGGATTCAGTATAATTTCTAATGTCTACAGTCAAATTACTGTTTAAAAAATGTAAACAAAACAGAGACCAGTGGTTGTGGAGGATTTTAGAATTTTGAAGATTTCTGGTAACTGCTTTGTTTACATTTTTTAAACAGTAATTTGAATGTAATAATGCACTCAAAATTATAATGAATGCTTACAATGAAGTAAAATATTAAAATAATTAAGAAAATAATAAAGTAATAAAAATAAAGAAAATTTTAAAAAATGATTATAATATTAAAGATAAAGGTCAAATAAATAATTAATAATGCATGAGTAAATATGCATAATAATGATGAGATAAATTTATTCTTCAATTATTCAACGAAACTTGTCTCGTAAAGATATACTAATAATCTACAACAAAATCATAAAATAATGAAATTTTATTTCATGTTCTCCAGATTTAATAATCAAAAGAGCTTGATTAATACATAAATGTATTTGGTAAAAAGATCACAGCCGCCACTGATATCAGTACTATCTTGAATTTTTTCAGAAATAAATTTATACTTTCTTCATGAGAAAGCACAAGTTCAGTGATATCAACTAGAAATGAGACAGGCTCTGCCCGAGCCCGTGTCGGGCTCGATGTTTGTACCAGCCTTCGAGCCCAAGCGGGCTTAGGCTCATTCTTTCTGAAACTGACAATTTTATTTATTCTCATATAGAAAAAATAAAAATAGCTTTTTTTTCCCTAAAAAAATTGCATATTCCATTTCAAGTCATTTTAATGTTATTTTGATCAGAATGGAGAAACATAAAAATGTTATTTTGATCAGAATAGAGAAACATAAATCTTACTTTTCTTTTCTAGCATTAGTATGCTACTTTAAAAGAAAATTTACGATATTTGCAACTCGACTGATGACTGGGTGATATGGTGCCAATAGGAAGAGGTGCGAATAATATTCATTGGTAGATTTTCGTTTATGACAGTAGGCTATTTTTTAATTGAAACGTTTATTTTTTCATTTTTTTAGAGATCTAATGCGAAAGGAATAATTTTTTTTTTTTGTTTTTAGTCAATCAGTCTTCTGTTATGTGCGAGTCATAATCACTCTTCATGTGAAAAAACATTAGTGATTTTATTTTTAATCATGAACTCTGCTCATGCTGCACAGTTACGAAATCACTTTCATTCGTAAGTAGATATAATTGTCATGTATTGTTATTCCGATAGAAACCAATCAAACAGTGTTTCTACTTTTCCTATAAAAGCACAGGATCTTTCAAAGAACGGTGTCAAGTTTTTAATTTAAGCTGATTTTTAGGAACACAAAATATTGTTTTAATTAAGGAATCACTTATAATTTACGATATACACCTTTTATACGAAATAGAGAACGTTGTTAAATTCTTCAGCATCGAAATTGTAATTTCTACAAATTTCATGCATTTATTCATAAAACGCACTATGTTAACATGTCCGTCAGATTTACTTGTTGGGAGAGAAAAATATGAAAATCCTTTTAAGGAAGTATATTTTTATTTGATACCAAACTTCTCTTTTAATAAGATTGAATGTAAATTTCCATAAAATTAATTATGTACATTGGATTAACAGTAATTTTCATGTATGAAGTTTTTTTTTAAATGAAATACTTTTAAAACAATTTTTAAATATTATGCAATTTTTTTCGGTATCGGGCTCGGGCTCTGAAAACACAAAATGTTTTGGGCTCGGATTTTAAATCGACGGGCTCAGGCTCCAAAAAGAGAGACCAAACTCATCTCTAATATCAACCCAGAATCTTACTTATAATAAAATCCAAAGGCAAGAATCTGTCTGTAACGATTCCAGGTTGTACCACTCTGGTCTGCGAGTCGACTGTAGTTAAACGCCATGTTAGGCTTAATGAAAAAATCATGTCTGTTCTGATTATTTTTCCTATAAAACAAGTAATCCTATTATAATGTTTTAAGTTCTTAATTAAAAATCCAGATTAAACATCCGAATCCCAGATATAAGCCATATAATAGAATATCTCAAGTAGGGGAACCTCCAAAATAAAGTTTAGTAATGCCCAGTAATTCAAGTACTGGCCGTAGTGCCATCTATTGTCTGGATTTGAATTTAAAATCAAACACGGTTTTTTAAGTATAACTTTTTTTTAGCTGCATTTAAAAAGAAATGCTGCGTTGTTTTTAGCGAGTTTTATAATTTAAAAAAAAAAAAAAAAAAAACCCAAAACATGAACTATTTTAAGAATTTGTGAAATCTTTATAATAAGTTTAGAAACTGCAAATATTTTTTTTTCAACTATATTATTAAAAAGGAACAAAAAATATTAATTCTTATTCAAGGCAAGCCTAGAACACAGTTAATTTTCTTTCTTTTAAATTTTACTGTACTCAGATAATTTAAAGTAATTAAGACCGTATCTAGATAAAAATTCTGGATACAATTTATTTAGTTATTTAGATTTTTCAGTTTAATTTTGATAAATATTTCATGGATTAACTTATTTTTCTAATTAAAACATATCCTGCAATGGTTTTATACGCGTTTATTGTTATTATTATTATTAAAAACATGAACAAAAGAATTATTCAGTTTAAGAATTTGATAAATGTTCATAATACATTTTACAAACTACAAATAATTAAAAAAAAATTTTTTTTTTTTCAGCTGTATAAGAAAAAAATAATTCCTATTCAAGAAAGTTATTATTTTTATTATTTAAATTTACTGTACTGAACAAACTATTTATTTAAGACAATATCTAGATAATTTTATTAACATTTCTTTTCCTTTTTTTTTTTTTTTTTTTTTTTTTTCAAATCAAAATATAAGTTGATGTCTGTGTATATAGTGCATTTGATCAAGACATTTTGATAAATTAAAACTTCTGTTTTTATGTGTGTGCATTTAAATAAAAATGACATAAATAAAGATATGCAGATTTTTGTAAGAAACAATTGACAAACATTTTTAAAGAGAGAACGAACACAAAATAAATTTCAAGAATTCAAAAAATTAAACATCTGGATATTTACTTTTGCTGGTGCTGCCATCTATCGCCTCAATATAAAAATAACTCCAGATTTATAAAAGAATTATTTTCAAATTGCTCTGTCAAAATTCTTAAATAAAGCTTTCATATCATGAAACTTTTAACAAGACTTCGAAGAAAATAACTGACTTTTTCGTCATAGAAATATTTAGCAAATACAAGGTCGGATTTTATGTACTTGCCTCAAACATTTCATTTAAAAGTGCCTGTTTAACATAGTGTCAAAGTTTTATTACGAAATTTTTTATGAAACTTTTGTATAAACTCTTAAACTAGACTTAGATCAGCATTACATATAAGCCTACACTGGGAATAGAAAACAATCATAGATTTCTTAAACTCAATTCATTATTCCGTCTTTCGACTTTCACATAATCAGTGTCACATCTGTATACAAAACAGCTTCGAGCCATATTAAAATATAATGTAAAAATAATGATTTATAAAGGAAATAATAAGACATTCGTATAGCGAACAATGTTAATTTGATGCTGGTACAGACCGCAGGGCCGCATGTGACCACTTCGGCGTCAGGCCCAAGTTTGCTTGGAGGATGCCATATGTGAAATTTCTCCTGATCTATTTATATCTCCATGATATAAGCAAACGAACACTGTTGCGAACAATGAGAGCTGCTTTGTCAAATATATAATTTTTTTTTTTTATAAACTCTCCAAGGAGGGCTTACATAGGCTAAAGCCATATGGTAGGCCACCCTGCTTGGTTGAATCTAAATCTGTTGCGAACAATATTGTTTTGGCGCCATCTACTGGCTTTAAAATGCTCTTTTCTATAATACAAAACCTTTCAATAATAAAACCTTCAAACTGTTTGTATGAAGTCTTATGAAAATGGAACGCAGATCAACAATCTGTCATTTTTGACGGGGGTTATATACTAGTTACATATTAAAATGTGTACAGAATGATATAAATTTTTTTTTAAATCTTGAATTTTCCCCCTACATCTAAACTGTAATTTTCACTGTTTACATCTGAAGCAATGCGTGGATTTTACATGTTTGCTGATTTTAGGATTGCAGATTTGAGAGATTCTACTGGTAGACTCTCTCAAATCTGCATAGGTAGGGACCAGGGGTTGTGCAGATTTTAGAATTTTGCAGATTTCTGGTCATTGTTTTGTTTACATTTTTTACACAGTAATTTGAATGTAATAATGCACTGAAAATTAAAATGAATGCTTACAATGAAGTAAAATATTAAAATAATCAAACAAAATAAAAATTAAGAAAATTAAAAAAATGATTCAAATATTAAAAGTAAAGGTCAAGTAAATAATTAATAATGCATAACTAAATATTCATAATAATGCTATTTTTTTTTCCTTTAGTTTTTCACTGGAACTTGTCTCATAAATGTACACTAATAATTTACATCAAAATTGTAAAATAACAACATTTTATTTCATGTTTACCAGATTTAATAACCAAAAAAGTTTGATTAACACATATATAGTAAGTGTATTTGGTAAAATGATTGTGATCGGCACTGATATCAGCACTATCTTCAATTTTTTTCGGAAATAAATTTATATTTCCTTCATGAGAAAACATGAGGTGAATCATATTAACCAGAATTGCATATTAAAATGTGCACAGAATTACATTTTTTTTTAAATGCAAATTTTTTTCGCTTACATCTTAATAGTAAGTTTCATTGTTTATATCTCCAATGCTATGTGGATTTGGGCATTTGCAGATTTTGGTGTCGCAGATTTGAAAGAGTCTACTGTACCATAATGAATTAAATATATTTAAAAATGAATAACTTTTTAATATACTTAGGCAGTATGGGAAAAAAAAAAAAAAACCTTTATGTGATAGCCACCAACACTGCTAAGTAAAACTATCTATATATCACATAGTAAGGAAAACCCCAAAACAACCAAATACATGTTATAAAAATTTTATTCCCTTCGCATTATTCCTTTAAATTAATCTAACTTCAGACATAGTCATTATTTCCTTAATTCTTAATAATATTTATTCCTATTTAATGTCCTTTTAAAAATAATAACACGTATATTAATAATTATCTTATTCCAAATCTTAATCTAAAACTTTAAGTTCATTCATAGCTTTTATCAACTCCCCCAATCTATAAAATTCTGAGAGACACTTGTGTCATTTCAAATGTTTTTAAAAGACATTTTTTTAAAATTATTCCATGCTTTGCTTCGCACGCTGGGTATTTTTCACTTCAAAATCAATGTGTGGCTACTATGAGGATTCTTTCGTGTTAAATCTTCTCCCTCGCACCTCATTCGCTTAGCTTAAATTCGCCTCTCACTCATTGGATCGTACGCTCGTTACGTCGTTGTCAGTAACCCTATGCGCCATGAACAAAATTCGCTTGCAAGCTTTTGGAGGGCCGATTTTTGTCATGTTTGGAAGTGCTGACCAAATGGTTATCTGGTGTTTAACTGACTTCGAATTTCATAACAGCTCTTTAAGATCTATTAACAGGATTCTCACAGACTCCTTAGACTCCTTGGAAACTCCTTAAAAATGAAAACATTCCCAAGTAGTACTTAGAACTACTTAGATAAGCAAACCACTCCTTAGAAACTCCTTAAATTCGGACGCAAGCGATATTGCTGCTGAGGGGAAAAAAATCGGGATTGTAAAACACACGGTAAATCCTTTATACATGTCATTTATCTGAAGCACAGCATTGATTGGTTAGGATAATCTTATAGCAGAGCTCCCACTAGGTCCGTTTTTCAATTATTAGGTCCGTAAAGTCCGTTTTTCAACACTGTACTTTACTTTAAATTTTATCAATGTTTGGCATTTAGCCAAAAATCCCAAAATCGCGTTTTTCGCAAATATATCCCAAAAAATACTGTCAAATTCCGTCAATCGATAGCGGAAAAAGTCAGTAAATTTTGTCAAAGGATCGTGAAAAAACCTCTAATTTCTCCAACAGATCATGGAGAAACTCCAATTTCTTAAAAGACAGCGAAAAACGCGAATTTTCTCAAAGGATCACGAAAAAACGCGAATTTCGTTAAAAGATCGAGAAAAATGCAGATTTCCTCAAGAGATCGAGAAAAATGCGGATTTCCTCAAAAGATTGTGAAAAACACACGTATTTCCTCAAAAGATCATGAAAAACACAAATTTCGTCAAAGGATTGCAAAAAACACGTGAATTTTGTCAAAGGATCAGGAAAAACACACGGTTTCCATCAAAAGATCGTGAAAAAAACATCAATTTCATCAAACGATAGAAATAAAATGCGAATTCCCTCAAAAGATCGTGCAAAAACACGAATTTCCCCCAGAAGATTGTGAAAAAAGACACGAATTTCCTCAAAAGATCGCGAAAAACATGCGAATATTCTCAAAAGGTCGCGAAAAACATGCAAGTTTTCTCAAAAGATCGCAGAAAACACGCAAATTTCGTCAAAAGATCGCTAAAAACACTCAGTTTCCATCAAAAGATCGCGAGAAAAACGTCAGTTTCCATTAAAAGATCGTGAAAAAACACTAATTTCTCCCAGAAGATCGCGAATTTCCCCCAGATAGTCGCGAATTTCCCCCAGATGGTCGCGAAAAACACGTGAATTTCGTCAAAGCTTCAACTTCAACGAAATCGGTTACAGCTGTTCTAAAAGTATAAATTCAAAACTTGTTATATTTTTTCTTGTATGTTGCGTTTAGCATTTTTTTTTTTTTTTTACCTTTTAAAATTTTCTTTAAGATGTATCATGTATGTGATATACATAATAAGTGTTTGGGGTTTGACTAATCTCTGTTTATATGACCATTGGTCGCTGCATAAAAAAGTTGATTGTCTATTTTGTATTTAAACTTATGAAATCAGTAAGCAATATTTTGTGAATACTGTGCAATGCCAGTACTAACAATTAGATTCTAATAGAGTAAAATTTGTTTTTGTCTCCGAATTGGCCATTAAAAATTGGAGTGTGCATACCACATAACGATGCAGCACATAAAAACAACAACAACAAAAAATTTCAAATCCTTAACATTTTTTGGACTCCTTGGATTTTTTCGGTACTCCTTGGATTTTTTCTTCCCAACTCTGTATGAACCCTGTATTAAATGATGTAGTGAGCTATCATCAAGCCTGAGGGCTATAAGTATACCGGATACTGTGGGAACTGTTACTGGCATTGCTCCTGTTCATTAATAAACGATTTATTTGGAAATTGGCTGCTCCTTATTGAAGAAACTCTTGTGGTGTCTCATCGTTGCCTAACCTCCTCCCCATGATTATTGATTACGACTGCAATAATGCACCATCTTTAACAAACTGCCATTTTCTCGTGGAAAAAAAATCATTTTCGTAAAAACTTCACATACATATAAGAAGTAATTAACTCAGGTATCATTGTGTATATATCTATATTAGTATTTTAATTGCTTCATATTGTCACTGGAGTAATAATCTAAAATGTTTCCAGGGGTCAGTATAGTTTTTTTTTTCCCTTAAGTCTCCATTTTGTGGAGAAAAAAAAATGTTATTTTTGTGAAAATTAAAATTTTGTAATGTAAGATCAAATCTAGTAACTTAAATATGAACCAGGCATTTATTATCAATAATTGTTTAAATTTACCTGCTAGAATTTTCTTTTCTAATGAACTTGTTTTTTTTTAAATTACACATTTTGAATCTTAAAAAATTAAAACAACTTAGAATTTTGTCTTATGAAAAGGAATTTTGTGAAGGTTCTTGTTTTATTGAAAGGAATTTTGTGAAAGAATCCTAAATATGTCTCAATTTTTGCCTGGATTGACCTGTGGCTTCTTATTATAAGTTAAAAAATTATCTTCCATGTTAATTATGTATTTTATGGGAATTCAATCTTACACTTTTCGATTAATTTTGTTTGACATATTATTTTCCATGTTTTAAAAATAAAACTCTTTTTTTTTTTTTTGTAAAATAATACTTTAAAATTAAATGGAGAATTTGAACACATCTTCTGATGGTAACGTTGTTTGTGAATGTAATGTATTATATTTCTTTAGTTCTATTATCGGTATACGAAACCTGATTGTTATCAATGAATGTTAAAATGTATTCTGCATTTTACAGGTGACTGAACCATGGGAATACGAGAAAACAGAGGCTGATATGGAAAAATTTTTCTTTGAAAATAGCAGAATAGAAAAGACAGCATGTAAAACCTTAGCTAAAGTAAAATCATCCATCAGTTCTGAAGAAGTAAGTTTTCTTTTTTTGTAAGTTAAAGTTATTAGTACTATTTTTTTTTTTTTTTTTTGTAAGTTGTATAAAGTTTTACTCTTTTCTTCCCCCCTTCCCCTTTCTAAAAAAGTATTTTTTTTTTAATAATGTAAGAGAATATGTGTTTTCTGGTTTTAAATTCATTAATTGATATGAACTTTTTAATATAGGTGATTTCAGAGCAAAATGTCCGAGTCTCAGAAGAAATTGCAAAGTTTGGGGAAAGTGTAACAGCTTTGATCAATGAAGGCGAAAATGATAAGACACTATTAAATTATAAAGATACTGTTTTAAATTTATTAAATTTAAAAACAAGTTAATGTAAGCATAATAGCATGCATGTATTAAATATTGTCTTTGAATACAGTGAATGATAATTAGAATACAAGTGATATATATATATAATAAAATCCCAAACATGTTTTTTGTCTGTCTTTTATTTTACACATGTTTTTTATCTATCTTTTATTTTGCAAAATAAAAAGTACCAGTGGACCCATGCGAGGATTTCGTACTTCAATCTAACATTTTTTAGCAATATCTAATATTTTTTAGATGCAGGTTTAAACTTCCAAAGAAAAAGTAAGGAAAAAACATGTACAAACAACATTTAGTTTTTAGTCAAGCCAGACTATCATCTAATTTATTTCATCCAAGTTACAGTAAAAACTGATCCAAGATAGCAAAAGGCATGCACAAGAAAAAAAAATTAACAATCGTATTTTAACTGCATTAGAAGATGACGTCATCCGCATCAGGAAAAACATGGGACAAAGAAATATAAATCTAAACATTTCAATTTCGCTTTTTAATCATAAAGATAAAATAAACCTGTGCAGCATTTTTTATAATCATTGCTGGGCATCATATAGTGTGGTATTATTTTTGTGGCAACACTAATTTGAGGAAAACATTTCATTTAATTTATGAAAACAATGTTGATTTAATCTTTAATTAACAGCAATTTTTAATCAAAAAACATGTTTTAACAAACTGTGAATGTACTAGTGAATTCCATTTAATTTTTCAATTAATTTTCCATGAGTGAAATTCGCCTGAAACTAATGAGCAACATACAAGTTGATTTTTCATTGCTAAACTAAGCGTTTAAACTGACAGAGTGAAATATGTCCCAAGCTGGGAATTGAATTCGGGACCCCAGAATAGCACTCTGAGGCTCTACCACGGAGCTACAAGGAACTATCAGGGTTGTGTGCTCTGGATGACAGTTTCCATCTTGTGCTGCAATTGTAACCTTTCTGACATATATAAGAGTGAGAGATGCCGAGGTTGAATATCGTTCTTTGTAGCTCAGTGGTAGAGTCTCAGAGCGCTATTCTGGGGTCCCAGGTTTGATTCCTGGCTTGGGATATTTTTCAGTCTGTCGGTTTAAACGCTTAGTATAGCAATGAAAAATCCACTTGTATGTTACTCATTAGTTTCAGGCAAATTTCACTCATGGAAAATTAATTGGAATTCACTTGCATGTGTTGTCTAGGCTGGACTTGTTGTGAAAAAAAAAATGTCGTCTAAAATATGCCACAGAGTTGTGTGCTCTGCATGACAGTTTCCATCTTGTCCTGCGATTGCAGTATCGTTCCTTGTAGCTCAGTGGTAGAGCCTCAGAGCGCTATTCTGGGGTCCCAGGTTTGATTCCTGGCTTGGGATATTTTCACTCTGTCGGTTTAAATGCTTAGTATAGCTATGAAAAATCCACTTGTATGTTACTCATTAATTTCGAGCGAATTTCACTCATGGGAAAATTAGTTGAAAAATTAATTGGAATTCACTTGCATGTGTTGTCTATGCTGGACTTGTTGTGAAAAAAAAAAATGTCGTCTAAAATATGCACAGAGTCGTTTGCTCTGCATGACAGTTTCCATCTTTACCTGCGATTGCAGCCTTTCTGACATATATAAGAGTGAGAATGCCGAGTTGGGATATCATTCCTTGTAGCTCAGTGGTAGAGCTTCAGAGTGCTATTCTGGGGTCCCGGGTTTGATTCCCGGTTGGGACATTTTTCACTCTGTCGGTTTAAATGCTTAGTTTAGCAATGAAATCTCCACTTGTATGTTATTCATTGTGAATGTACTATCTCAGAAAGCGCTACAAAAACTTTTCAAATGACACCTCATTCATTGTTGTGTGCTTCGTAAATTCATAGAAAAAGTGATTTAAAATTAGAAAAAATCATCTTAAACTTTTTTGAAAACAAAAAGTACATTTAAAAAAATAAGCACACATAGAAATTATATTTTTATGCCCTTACTGCTAAAAGAAGAAATAGACACAAATAATCATCTCAACACATACTATATATATATATATATATATATATATATATATATATGTAGTACAGATTTATTATATATATATTATCAATAGTTTAAGTAAATTTAAACTATTTTTACTTACCCATCATACGTAGTATAGGGTAAGTCTTGTAATCGTTTTGAAAATCGAAAAAAAAATTTTGACGGATTTACATGTTTTAAACACTGGATATTCCGAAAAACATATTTTTAGAAAAAAAAATTTTGCCGTCCGTCTGTGTGTCTGTAAACGCTCTATCTACTAAAAAAATTTGAGATAGAGACTTGAAATTTGGTATGTACTTAGTATAATGGGAAGAAGCTTATTGAATTTCAATAACCTCGATTATCCGAAACTATTTTTTTCGGACTCTCGAAATATTCGTTCTGATAAAAGGTATATAAAAAACTTCGAAATTGTTTATTTTAAGGAGTGAATATAAAAGACAATAAAAAAACATAAATTTTGCATAAAGCATGAAGTCGATCGAATAATTAGTTTCCGAGATATTTGTAATCCTATTTTCCACACTCTTCGATTTTTCATGACCCTGTATTTCATCCAAATTTCAATTCAAAGATATAGTTTAATTGGAAATGAGACGATTAATCAGATGCAATAAACCACTAGTGAATAGGATTATTGTTTTTGGAGTTATCAGGATGTTTGTTTTAAGCAATTCAGTAATCGATCCTTTGAAGTTTATGACGTCATCAAGCCACGATTTTATTCGAATTGCAATGCATTTTATAAGTAGTTTACACATTTTTTATTTTAATATTTTACATTATGCATATCCATGATGGGTAAGTATTACGGTGTCCCCCAACGACTAGTTTAATATAAATTATTTCTCTTGTTCATAATTTCAATCGTAGCCATGAGATGGTGCTACTGTACTCATCGATGCTACAACTCTAGTATACTCCTCCCCCCCCCCCCCCAGGTCACTTTCATCTGCATATTGTATTTAATATGTTATTTGCAAAAATTAAGCATTTTTTTTCTTGAGCAAAAGAAAATAAATAATATATTTGAAATATATCTATCTGTATATATGTAAAAAATTCTAGCAAACACATTTATAATCAGGTGTGGGGAATTTTAAATAAATCTTACTTTCCAAGGATCCTCTTTTTTTTTTAATCAACTAGCAAATTACAACATACAAGTTACAACACTGTTCTAATGGGCTTCGGCACACAGTATTTATAAGCTCTGGTGAGCTCTGGATAGTATTAAATATTCACTCACAATAGAGATGTGCAGGAGCTGTGCTCCAGTGCAAATTAATCGCTGCTTAGCTAGTATCATTACATGGTATTTCTTTCACCAGGACCATGAAAATTTTATGTGTAACGAAAGAATTGTCTGTAAAGAAATCCTGCACTAATGAAGGAATTTCATAGTCCTAGCAAAAAGAATATTATGCAGTTAAACCTGCTAAAATGAAAATATGTCTAAAGCAGAATTTGTCTTAAATCCCTAGTGATGCCTTCTTACCAGGTTATACCAGAGTTTCTCCCAGACAGTTTCAGAAGGGTGCTGCACCCTGCCTGCCCTTCAGTTTACAAAATTGCACCCTTCCTGCCCCTCATAGAAAGAATTAGCACCCTTCTTGCCCCTCAGTAAAAAAGTGCCCTTTCTCCTTTTTGCATTAAAAAATCTGCTTTCATAGTAAAAAAAAAAAAAATAACTCAATGTTGTCCTGAAAAGAGTGCCTTGACTTTTAAATATCAAACATGGCTTTAAAAACCAAAAGAATATCTTTAACAATTAAGAACAGTGCCCTTAAGAATCTGAGAAGTGCCCTCAGGAATCCAAAAGTGCACTTTTCTCAACAGCAGTACCCTGCCCTTTTTTAAACCTTGGGGAAACTCTGGTTATACTGTTTCTTATTACTATTAGAATAGCTCTTTATGAAAAAAATTTACTTTTCTGTTCGCCAGGTGCAGGTGATAAATTGCCAAATAGTGTTCCTGTCACTGTCATTCGTATTATATAAATTTCGTTTAAAATATAAAACTTTCTTTCATTTCATTAAAAAAAAAAAAAAAAAAAAAGTAAAATAAGTAGTAGTACACATATAAAGAATAAACTGACAATTTATTTCAACATCAAAGCGTTGTTTTTAATTTAAAATAGAAAAATTATGCTGTAAACATACATATTCCTAATAATTTCTCAAAATATTTAGAAGCAAGAATAAAGATAATCTTAATTTTGAAAAAAAAATTCAATAATACATAAGGTAAAGTACTCAAATAGCGACACCCTAACGTCAACTTGAAAAAATAAGGCTTTAAATGGTTGTATAAATTCGAAATTGGCACTGTAATTTCAAAATATTATTCAGTTTCGAGGTTGGCAGGCCTCTTTGGGTTCGGCATGATACAAGAAACAGATGACTGAAAATTTCAGACGTGTGTCGAGATTTCGATAAATCCCGTATTTTTGCTTACCAGTCTGGCTAAGGAAGTAAGTTGACTAGTTAAGGTTTTTCATTTAGTAATTGACAGTATAACTAGTACCATTGTGTTATTTGAACTAAATAAATGTTGTAAATTCAAAATTCAGTGTTGAAATCGCTCTTATCATATAAGATTTGGAGATTTGGTCCCTGTCGGTATTAGGAACCCTGATATCAAGTTAGTTCGTAATGCCGACATTCTTGAAAGATTCCGCTGTTTTGAAAGGATTCCTCTGTTTTGGAAGATGCCCCTGTTTTCGTAGAAACCTCTGCTGTGTAAGATGTTCCTGTTTTGAGAACCAACCAGTTGATTTGATCAAAGTTGGTGATTTTGTGATTGCTTTGATTAGTAATAATAGGAAAAAATGAGATAATATGAGCAGAAAGTACGCATGTCAAATCAAAAAAATATTTTCTGATGATAAAGCAGAAGTGCTGCCCCTACATGCCTGCAACAAGCTTAAAATTGTATTTTCGAATGGAAGAAAAACTGGTCACACTATCCACTGACCAACTAGTTTGTAAACTAAGCCCTCTTCTTGCTTTGGGGGTAGTACTACGAGGTATCAGTTTCCGAACTCATTGCCAGTAGATTGAAATGAGGTCATTGTATTTTCAGTATATATTTAGTTATTCTTATATAGGGCTTTATTACACGTGTCAAATATCTGTTAGTAAAGAGTTTTTGATGTATTTTTCAATTTTTCTTTCAAGTGTCGACATTAGGTATGTTAGGTATCGGCGTTAGGAACATCCCCCTGTGAAAGTATCTGAATTAGGAGCAAAAACACACTTTTGAAAATTAAGTATTAAAATTTGAAACCCTATCAATTTAAAAAATGTTTCTATTGCATTTTGTACAGGAAAATCTTGATGAACATTTTGAGCTCATTAAGATCTCATTTTGTTGGAAAACAACGAATACAGCTTGGAGTATGTAAAAACATCTCCTTAAAGTGTCGTCATTCAGGTACTTTACCCTATGTTTCAAATTATACTTGTGTTTACTAGTAAAGAAAAATAAAGAATGTTGTCCACTTGTTTTGTTGATAAGAAGTTCTGCTTTCACACTCCCAGTGCAGGGGGCAAGTGCAAGAAGACAATATTACTATGAATAAACTATTATTAAATACATAGTAATTATCTCTTTTAGATACTATTTGATGTAAAGCTATTCCATATATATTAGTGATACAGTAAAACCTCTGAATAACGGACACCCTGGGAGCACGGAATTTGTCCGCTATTTGGAAGTGTCCGCTATTGAGAGGTAAAAATGTACAAATATACAGGTTTTGGGGAACAAAAAAGCGCCCGCTAAAAAGAGGTGTCCGCTAACCGGGAGTGTCCGTTATGGAGGTTTTACTGTATTATATTGACTTGAATTTGTAAAATATGCTAATAATAAATATATAACAATATATTCATATCACTATGAACTCATTTTTTTTAAAGTAAAAATAAAAAGAATTTTTAGACATTGATAACGAAATCATTAAAGGAGGGGCGGGGGTCGAGAAATAATAAAGTATGACATCGTAAGGGAGACGGGGTACAACATTACCAAAATGTTGATAATGTTATATATGGACAGTCCCATTAGTCTCAAACATGCTATAACTGACTCATTTTCAAGCATAAATTGTCTGTTACAATTTATGCTTTTATTACAAAAATCATGTGTCAAGCATAGATTATGAAACACTTTCCAACACATCCAGAAAACTGTAACAAAACTTCACCGTTAAATAAGGTGAAAGACGATATGTAAGTAAACAGTATTGGAAACATACAACACATTTAAAAGTATAGTTTTAGCAATTACCTTCCATAGTCAAAAATGTAGTCGAAATACTCTGTACAGCCTGTATATGTTCTATATATTTGGATATATACTACATAACATGATAAATTTAGTTCATTTAGAAAATTAACATTTAGCAATTTTTCATCAATCGATGGAAATGCACTCGAAATGTTTTGTACAACCATGTATATTATATAAAGACTTTTGTGCACACCCCATATTAAGCTAAAATTTAACTCGGCTAAAAAGCACATAAGGCAACTCAAAACAAACTTCCAGCAATTACCAACCATAAACGACAATGTACATTGTTTTTTTGCATAGCCCTGTAAATGAATATATTTATTTTCCACAAACTTCTATAAATCTACTAACTATAGTTTCAGCAGGAAAATGCGTAACACAATTATAAACTACCCTAAGCAATTCACTCCCGTAGTATGTAATACTTACGAATTCCCAAGTGTAGCCCTGTATATGATCAACCAAATTTATACACATCATGTACTATGCAAAAATTTAATTAAACTTAAAGACGCAAACCAATGTTGAAAGCGCACTTATCACACATAGACTGTAATTATTGCACATATACTGTAACCGATATATTTTGTGTGCCCCTGTAAATGATCGATAAACGCAATGCACACCATACTTTTAAGTGAACAATGTATAGTAAAACCTCAGAATATAAATTTCATTATATTTGAAATAGTAAAACATCATTAAGTTACACTGCAAAAGATTTTTCCATGTAAAACAATGTGCAACAGAATACGTTTGTGTGACCCTGTAAATGAATAATACATGCTTTGCATCCCATATTCTGCAAAAAACATGTTTTAGTGCACTTCATAATTGTATATCAATTTCATCATGTTTCAAATAGTGCATCATCAAAATGCACTTGAAACGATTATTTCCCATTGACTGTAATGTAACAAAATACTTTTGATTGTCCCTGTAAAAAACTATAAGTGCTACATACTTCATTTTGAATATGGATCATGCTATAGTAAACAACAATAATATACAAAAAATTCAGGTCAATCCAAGTATATTTATGCGAGTTAGAGCATGAACGGACGGACAGAAAAACCGAAGTCATAAACACTTTTATGATAAATAATCTTTAATGTAAACCTTATTCTACTTTTCATACTGAACTAGTTTAAATTAAATAAATACACTTTTTTAATTATAGTACATTTTTGTCATATACAATTATATGTATATATAATGAAATTTAACCATCATATTATACGATATGAACAAAATTTAAATTGATTAAAATTGTTTCAAGCTCAAAATAAGATCCTATTTTGAGAACTGTCAATTTGGATTCGTTAGTGTAGGAGACAAAAGAAAACAGTATTGTTGCCATGGTCTTGTTCAATATTGAAATGTATAACAACAATATTCTTAATTCAGACAGTTACTTTTAAAATACTCTTAAAACTTATCCAGCCGGTGAAACTGTGCAAAATTAAATAACTGCAGCAACACACAACTTACATACATTATATAAGTTTACAGAAACAATAATAAACTATTTCATCATTTAAGTTTTAATTCAAGTTTTTTTTTAAATTTAAGTTTTAAGTTAAGTAAAGTGCATTTAAACACTCATTTAACAAGCCATTTCCAAATGCATTAAAATCGTCTCCTTTTGGCAAAGGAAAAGTTTTGCTAGCCAAATCGCATCTCTTTGTGCCAAATACTTGAAATTATTCTTACTTACCCATCATACATAGTATAGGGTAAATCTTGTAATCGTTTAAAAAAAAAATAAAAAAAATTGATGGATTTAAACGTTTCAGACATTGGAGATTCTGAAAAACATATTTTTAGAAAAAAAAATTTTGCTGTCTGTGTGTGTGTGTCTGTAAATGCTCTATCTCCTGAAGAAATTGAGATAGAGACTTGAAATTTTACATGTACTTAGTATGTAATAATGAAAAGAAGCTTATTGAATTTCAGTAACCCCGATTATCCGGAACTATTTTTTTCGGATTCTTGAAATAAACGTTCTGATAAAAGGTATATAAAACTTTTCGAAAATTGTTTATTTTAAGGAGTGAATATAAAAGACAATAAAAAACATAAATTTTGCATACAAAATTAAGTCGATCAGATAATGAGTAGCCGAGATATTTGTAATCACATTTTTCCACACTCTTCGATTTTTCATGATCCTGTATTTCATTCCAATTTCAATTCCAAAAATATATTTTAATTGGAAAATAGACGCTTAATCTGACCCAGTAAATTGTTAATTAGTATGATTATCAATTTTGGAGTTATAAGGATGTTTCTTTTACGCAATTCAGTAATAGAGCATTTAAAGTTTATGACGTCATCAAGCCATGATTTTATTCGAATTGCAATGCATTTTATAAGTAGTTTACACGTTTTATTTTCATATTTTATACAGTAGACGATCTTTATAACGCAATTCTCCATATAACACACAACTTCTCAGATGTACACAATGAATTTTCAGATAAGAAACACCCTAATTCCCACATTATAAATAGTTGCTGTTCTCTAGAGGACTAAATTTGATACATTAGTTCAACTTTCTATCCTTAATTCAGAGCTAATTACTGAAAAAATTGCTATGATTTGATACAAGTATGTTTGGACAATGTTTATAAAGTAAATTTAACAATGTGTGGAATGATCTGTATTATGCATAAAATTTTAATCTGCACAACTCCTGGTAATAAAGAATGCAATATAAAGATACATTAATGTATTTTGGTATGTTTCACACATATTTGGCTATGTTTTATAAGCTAAATTTAATGATGTGTGAAATGTTACTTATATAACGCACAACCTTGTGTTTTTAGGTTTGCGTTAGAAAGATCTTCTACTGTATTATACACATCCATGATGGGTAAGTATTACAGTGGCCCTCAACAACTCGTTTTTTTTTTGGGGGGGTTCAGATTTTCTATTGGGATTCCACAGCTAAATTTTACTGATCTTTTAGAACATACATAAGTAGTAGTTTCATTAGCATTTTTTTCAAAATATTCTGAGTATCTCCTTCCTAGAAAGTCTAGTAATGCAACTATCACAAATAAGTAATTTTGTGTTCTTGATTTCGTAGATGTAATTTTAAAACATAGTTTTGAAGGATTCTGTTATTGCAAATAGTGCATATTAATTCTAATGGTTGAAATTTCAACTACTAATTAACCTATTTTTGACCAAAGGTGCGTAAACGCACCATTTCAATGAATATATTTTTATTAACACTGTGAAGTATATTTTTCACTAATTTTATTTTTCTGCTATTTTTAAGGGTTCTGGAGACATCTATAAAATATTAGTAATTCAATTGAAGGAATCACTTTCTGATGAGAAATTTTCAAAATATGCTGTTTTTTTACTTGAAACGGTTATTGACAAATTCGACTTTTTGAAAATGTATAATTATTCCACTTGAGATGAATCATATGTTTTTATAATGGAGTAAAGTTGCAAGTTCTGTAAATAAAATAAAAATAAAACAAATGCCATAAGAAAACTTAATTTTTTCATTTAAATTTAATGGTAAATTATTAATGGTAAATTAATAATGATAACGTCAAATTAAATAAAATATTATTTCTCATGCACGAAACATTTTCTGTGTCTTAATGAATGTAATTTAAGCAAATTTCAATGCAAATAATACCACATTTTATAAAATTTCTATGCTTGGCCTAAAATGGGTTAAGGGAAAATCCTTTAAAATTTTCATAGGAACAAGGTTTTTCGTTCGAATGATATCGAAGGTACATCCTCAAATGACTTTCTTGAGAAAATTCTTTCTCACATACCTTACAAATAAACGTTTTTTCTCTTTTTAACACTTTCCAACATAGTTGAAAAGTGTTTATAAATTCAGTTTGTATGTCTGTCTGCCATCTGTCTGTCCATGCTCTAACTTGTGTAAATATACTTGGATTGTCATGCAATTGATATATGTTATTGAGGTTTACTGCTGGCATGTTTGGTATTGAAAATGAAGTAGATGTAGCATTTATAGTTCATTTACAGAGATACTCAACAGAATTTTCTCTATATTACGGCACATGAGGAAATATTGTTTGCGGTGTATTTTAATGATGTTACACTATTTGAAACATATTGAAATTTATATTTATCACTGAGGTGCCCTGCAAGAGGCTTGCTATAGAATATGGCGGCATAACATCCAATGTTCATTTACGGGGACTCGCAAAAGAATTATGGTACATAAGGAAAAATTGTTTGTGGTGCATTTTAATGATGTTACACTATTTGAAACATTTTGAAATTGATATTTATCACTGAAGTACACTGCAAGAGGCTTACTATAGAAAATGGCGGCAAAAAATTCATCGTTCATTTACAGGTACTCACAAAAGAATTACGGTACATAAGGAAAAGTCATTTGCAGTGTATTTTAACAATGTTAAACTATTTGAAACATATTGAAATTGATATTTATCACTGAGGTGCACTGCAAGAGGCTTACTATAGAATATGGCAGCTTAGCATTCATCATTCATTTACAGGGGGACACAAAAGAATTCAGTTACAGTACTTTCTACAAAAAATAAATGCTGGAAGTGCATTTTCATGTATGGTATGCATTTTCAAATTAAACTAATATTTTGTGTATAAATGCCATATATCATATACAGGACAGCACAAAATATATCTAATACATTTCGGTTTATTGATGGAAATTGCTGAATTTTTAACTGTGCTATGTGTTTCCTAACTTAACTAAATTTTAGCATACTATGTTATGTAGTATATACACAAATCTATAGATCATATACAGGGCTGCACAAAAGAATTCAGATATTTTTCAGACTATTGGTGAAGTTGGGTTTTCCAGATTGTTTACTTAGACATCAACTTTCTCCTTATTATTTGATAAATTTTTGTTAAAGCATTCTTGAAGTGTTGAAAAGTGTTTGGTAATCTATGCTTGATACATGATTTTTCTTTCTTGTTTAACACTTCCAACATAGTTGAAAAGTGTTTATGCATTCAGTTTGTCTATCCATACTTTTATGTGCATAAATATACAGGGTTTGCCATGTAATTGATGTACGTTATTGAGGTTTGTTTACCATGGCATGTTTGGTATTGAAAATTAAATGTATAACATTTAAAGTTCTTTTACACATACATTCAAAAGAATGTCGTTACATTATCATCCATGGGGAAACATTCTTTGCAGTGCATTTTAATTATGTTGCACTATTTCAGGCATATTGAAATTGATTTCCTCACTTAAGTTCACTAAGAGATTTTTACTATGGAATATGATATGTGCGGCCCTTATAGTTCATTTACAAGGGCACTCAAAAGAATTCCTATTATGCTCTATGGGAAAAAATCGTTTGCAGTGTATTTTAATGATGTTACACTTTTCCAAACATATTGAAATTGATATGAATTTCTAAGGTGCACTTAAACATGATTTCTGTAGAAAATGGAGTGTAAAGAATTTATCATTCAATTACATGGCCACACAAAAGAATTCGGCTACATAATGGTCTACAAGGAAAAATTGTTTGCAGCATATATTAATGATGCTACACTATTTCAAATATAGTGAAATTGATATATATTACTGAGGTTTACTTTACCACAATACTTGTTGTATAATATAATGTGTTATATATAACATGATGTGTTTATAGTTTATTTACAGTGACACACAAAATATTTCGGATACAGTATACGGTATTCGAAGAACTGTCTGTAAGCGATAATTGCTGCAAGTGACTTTTAGTTATGGTATGAATTTTGAAGTTTAACTAAATTTCTGTATATTACAAGGTGTGTATAAATACTGTAGATCATATAGAGCGGGGCAGTCTAACCTGATGCCGCTATTCACCAGAAGATTCTTAAAGAAATATTTGCCTTATTCAATCTCTGATTAAATAAAGCAAATATTTCTGTAAGAATTTTCTGGTGAATAGCGGGGCCAGGTTGGACAACCCTGCTATACAGGATTGCACAAAAGACATCAGATAAAATAGTATATCCGAAGGACTGTGTATAAATGATAATTGTTGGAAGTGCACTTTTAGTTAGGGTATGCATTTTTAACTAAACTATCACATACTACGTGGTGCGTAAAAATGCTATAGATTATATGCAGGGCTACTCAAAAGAATTCATAAGCATTACTGAGAATGAGCAGGAATTGCTTAAAGTAAGTTTTAAATCGAGATATGCATTTTCAAGTGAAACTATAAATATATATAAAACGCTACAGTACATAGCGGCAAAAAAGTGATTACTTCTCTTTTGCCGATGGCAACGAGTTGTTTGTTTTCACTAATTTCAGCGAAAAACCAATTATTTCTCTTTTGCCAATGCCAATGAATGGTTTGTTTTCACTAATATGCGAATATTAAGAAAAGTATTTGAGGTATTGATTTAAAACTCACGAGAAATATGTAGAAAATTTTTCAGCATTCAAAAATGCAATTTTCTAAAAATCGGCCAATAATTTGTCTTATTAAAAAAAAATAAAAAAATAAATAAAACTAGCTAATTTCTAAAAAGGAAAGAAAATAAAGTACTAAGTCAAACCAAAAAATTCGCCATTTTGTTATTAAATAAAACATTAGCTCCATTATTGTACCTTTTGCAGTTTAATTAAATTATCCTCATCATTATAACGTGAATGTTACTGATGTGATTTTACTGATGTGTGTTACTGTGTGATGATATTTGTGATTTATAATATAGATTGAATAATAATAATAAATAATAATAAATGAATAAAATAATCTTATTGGGTGGAGATTTCCGTCAAGTCCTACCACTGATTTTTAGAGGTTCAATATCGCTAACACTTCTAAATTGCATACAGAAGCATATAATGGATTTAAGTTAAAGTTTAAACTTTAAAAGATATATTAAAATTAGCAGAGATAAATTTGCAGTAGAAAAACGTAAAATGGCTGAACGCCCCTAAACCGATATGCAAAAACAAAGTCAGTGTAAAATAAAAAGCTTGCATTAACTAACTTATAAATGTAAACTATAATGATATATTATGATAAAAAGAATGACAAAAGTTTAAAATCAAACATATTTATTAGAGCGTGAAACACAAATGAAATAAATCAAATATAACTGAATGATAATTATAACAAAGATTACTTACAGAGATATAAACAAACATCTATTGCTAAAACGATATATTACTTCATACCACAGAATGACTTAAAACAGCTTCACAACTAGTAATGTGGTAAAACTATAACTAACAACTATTGTAAAAACAAGTTGAGTTATATTTGATAATGCCACGAGGCGGTGGAATCCATACATAGAAAAGTATATAAGTTCGCCGGAGGTCAAACAGAAGACAGCTTACATAAGAGATAGTTCCAGGTTTCTGTATACATTATCGGAATACTATTTCAGGTATTATAGATGAGTTAAAAACATATTTATCACACACCATTTCCCTTGGACAACATCATTAGACTTGTTATTTACAAGGACAACACAACATAAAAACATAACACAGTTGAGACAAGACAGAAATAGAAGCTAACGATTGCTTTTATCCAAACCAGTCAAACGAAAGGCATGACTATTACGCAAGATCCCATGCAACAGGTTCAACTCTCCCGAAAGAGACAACATCACCGCGAGAGAACGCAGGAGCGATGTGCAGCAGTTGAGGACAATTGACACCATCCAGCGGCAGTTACCAGAACTGTGTCATTAGAGAGAGTTTGTTTGCAGAGATCGTGACATATGGAGCTGGAGACACGTGCGATGTTTAAACTTGGTAAAAGGAATGAAAATATAATAACAACGTGAAGTAAAAACGGAAAATACAGTTTGGAAAAGAAGCAGAGGTAAGTAAAAGCATATGTGGTATAAATAAATAATTGAAATAAAGATTATTGTAATAAAGTATATTTATGTAAATAAAGAAAAGAAACCAAATGGATATATCAGCATACGGTGAAAAGAAGAACAATATATTTCTTATCAGCATAGACTTTGGTCTGAATTTTACATTTTGAAACTTGTTATCACATGAGAATATGCGTGCCCTTCAAACAGAGAGAGAGTTAGCATGTTGACTGATACAGGTTGGCAAATGTCAAAGTGTGGACACTATTAAGTTGCCCCCAATTATCTATCCAGTTATACAAGATTCAGTGCAGCAACTTTTCAGTGACATCGATTTTAAGACAGTGACACCTCAAAAGCTTAAAGGACGAACCATACTAACAGTGACAATTTGTCAATTGAAATTAATAATCGTGTTTTACAATCTATGCCAGGAACTAAAAGTATTTGTGAAAGCAATGACACCATCATAAGTGACGATCTACAAGACCAACCTGCATATACTGAAGAATTTTTAAACAATTTAACACCAACTGGAATGCCACCTCATAAACTGAAATTAAAGTCAGGAGCTATCATAATGTTAATAAGAAACTTAGTACCTCTTAAAAGTCTGTGAAATGGCACAAGACATAGTTAATAACTTGCAGAATAATTTTATTGAAGCCAAAAAGAAAAGGATTCCAATATTAATGAAACTTTTCTCATCCCACGAATGCCAGTTATTCCTTCAGACAATAATATGCCTTTTACATTTAAGCGATACAATTTCCTATCCGATTAGCTTTTTCAATGATTATAAATAGAGCTCAGGGTCAAACTTTTGAAAAAATGTGCTTAGATTTGTCAGAACCAGTTTTTAGCTACAGTCAATTGTATGTGGGTCTCTCAAGAGTTAGATCGTTCGATTCAGTTACTGTAGTATCTCCGAGCTCTAAAATTTACAATTTTGTACATAAAGATTTTTCATAAACATTTTGTTCAGTTTTTAATATAAAGTTCACTTTTTGATTTAAAATAAAATTTTATTTTTGGTTCTTCAGTTGACTATTCTTGAGAAATTCTTTAAAAAATATTTAGCAAGTATAAGGTTTTTCTTTCGTATTCATATTATAAAAATAAAATTTTGATAATTGTGAATCGTGTAGATACTTTAAATATTAATCTGTATAAACTTTTTTAATTTCAAAGAGTATCCAGTAACTATTGTGTGCATGCAAAGTTTTTTACATGCATGATGCTGAAAAAATACCTCAGTTTTATATTTCTAAATAGTGTCCATATATCATGATGTGTATATGTATTTTATTTCAAAGTACCCAGTCCTAACTGCAGAAGTTTTTATGCATAGTCTCTATACATACTAAGAGATGTTTCTAGGATATAAATAATATCACATACAAGCTCACGCAAAGAACTGGATCCATGACCACCTATGGATTATAATTTCTGAAAGTGTGATTTAGCAGTTTTAAGTGTGTTTTGGCCTTAATTAAATTTTAGCTTAATATGTGGTATTTATACAAACCTGTAGGTGATATACAGGGCCGTACAAAGAATTCAAATATGCTTCTGTCTTTAGCTAGAAATTGCTGAAGGAAAAATTTCAAATATGTCATGCGTTATTTTACTTTAAAAAATTTAACAAATATAAGGGAATCAAGAATAAATACAAATCTATAAATCATATGTAAGGCTGCAAAAAATAATTGGAGAATTTTTCTGGCAATAGACAGTAATTCCTGAAACGTGATTTTGAAAAGTGTTATGCATTTTCTAAAATGTTTACTTATCTCATTTACCAATATACAGGGTGTTTTTAGCTCACAGGCTATCAAAGCCTGAGAGCTTATGTGCCCGTCGGTTCTGTATGTACGTACGTATGTATGTATGTACGTAACGCGATAACTCTTGATAGAACTAACCGTTTTACTTTAAATTATGTTTATAGGTTCCTTGTGATAAGGCGCTTCCCTGATTAGTTTTGGAGGTTCATTGGTTAAGCATAAAGGGGGGAAACGGGGGGCTAACCCCCCATAATTTAGATAAATGGGTTTTTCATGCAGTATTATCCCATTTTCTTCAAATTTTGTATATAGGTTCATTTTGATAATGTGCTTCTGTCAATAGTTTTGGGGGTTCATTGGTTAAGTATAAAGGGCGAAACGGGGGGATAACCCCCCCCCCCCTAATTTAGATAAA
This sequence comes from Maratus michaelseni, assembly GCA_963931845.1. Taxonomy (NCBI): domain Eukaryota; kingdom Metazoa; phylum Arthropoda; class Arachnida; order Araneae; family Salticidae; genus Maratus; species Maratus michaelseni. Next base: position 24,956,827 of record OZ007600.1, on the reverse strand, counting down.
TGAGTTTTTCATTCATGCAGAATTATCCGATTTTCTTCAAATTTTGTATATAGGTTCATTTTGATAATGTGCTTCTGTCAATAGTTTTGGGGTTCATTGGTTAAGTATAAAGGGGGAAAGAGGGGATTACCCCCCCCCCTAATTTAGATAAATGAGTTTTTCATGCAGAATTATCAGATTTTCTTCAAATTTTGTATATAGGTTCATTGTGATAATGCGCTTCTCTGAATAGTTTTGGGGGTTCATTGGTTAAGTATAAAGGGGGAAAGGGGGCGCTAATCCCCCCTTGATTTAGATAAATGGGTTTTTCATGCAGAATTATCCCATTTTCTTCAAATTTTGTATATAGGTTCATTTTGATAATGCACTTCTGTCAATAGTTTTGGGGGTTCATTGGTTAAGTATAAGGGGGGGAAGGGGGGCTAATCCCCCCTTAATTTAGATAAATGGGTTTTTCATTCAGAATGAGGAATTTGCACACATGGGGGATTTGACCATTTTTATATTTTTCTGATAATTCTACATCCACAGTTTTCAAAAATGTTCTCAAAAACGCAAAAAATAAAATCAATAATTAAATAATTAATCGTAAAAGTAAGCTAAAATCACATGACTCCAAATCGGGGCGTGACTTACTATGACGTCACAGTTCACGACATGCCGATGTTTACATTCTGTTAGCAAGCGGCAATCGTATTCTCTTGACATCCAATTTTTTTTCTACTTGGATTTTCATAATAATTCATCATCATCTCATTCTGATTGTTGATTTTTTTCTAATTTCGTATATATTTTTACGAATTATGTCTCTTATACCCGGATCTGCCAAGAATAGATAGCATGGCTATGTTTTCTTTCTTGGGGAAAACCCCCGATTTTATGGGAGCAGAAATAAGAGGGATTTAAAACGAAAAGGTACATGAAATTATTTTTATATTATTCAATTTATATAATAAAAGCAAATAACGAGCTAGATTTATTTATTTTGCAAGAATATTTATTAATTAATTATTATAATTATTTTGGAAGAAAAAGACATTTTCATTTATTTATTTCTAATATATATTTTTTAATTTAACTAAAATATTTGATTACAGATTCAATTAAATTATCTTGGATAAAATGCATGCTTGGTAGCCTTTGTCCCTTATACGATGTTTCTTTCAAACAAAAATTATTTTTGACTAACAAGTATATATTAGTTCAAATTATTTATCTATTACAAACGGACAAACATACGTGATATTTTAACAGAAAATTCCGTCTTCTATGATTTTATTCTTTAAACAAACATGAAGTGTAGGAGTAAATCTGAAATTTAAGAAAAACTGTTTTTTTTAATTCTTTAAAACAGAAAAAAAAAAGAATTGAATCATATATACAATATTTGAGGTGTAAGAACATTTAATTTTGAATTCGATAGATGGCGCTACCAAATACCAAATATTTACAGTAGTTATTTTACGCCTTGAAATAACTCGTTTTATAATCTCTTTTTTAATATTTTTTTGAAATAAATCCTTTTTTTTTAAAACCTAGTCCCTAACTTTATAAAAATGTACACTTACGCAATAAAATTTTTATTTACTTCCTGAATTAAAAACTAACATATTTCTGTGTGTCATTTCTTAGACGTTTCTACGTTTTACCTATTTAATCATCAATAAAACAGGATTATTGCTTATGAATCTTTATAGATACAATATACCTATGAAATCTATTACAGTGTTTTTGTTTTGCAGTATTTATAATAGGACTTTATGTTGTCAGTCATAATAATTTTCGAAACAGCAATATTTAAAAGGGACAAGTTGAAAAGCGACGTATGTAAAAACAATAACTATGTCGTTTGTTGTCATGAACTGTGACGTCAGATGTATTACGCAGCGCTTTCGGGATACGGTAAATAGTGCGATATTAAAACAATCATAAATCAACAATAAAAGCTAAAAAAAAAAAAAATATGCAGGCTATCCTTCTTAATTTTTCATGTTCTATTGTTTCGTGATAAATTTAGAAAACGTGCAAATTCTCCATTATCCCATTTTCTTCAAATTTTGTATATAGGTTCATTTTGATAATGCGCTTCTGTCAATAGTTTTGGGGGTTCATTGGTTAAGTATAAAGGGGGAAAGGGGGGTTAATCCCCCTTAATTTAGATAAATGGGTTTTTCATGCAGAATTATCCGATTTTCTTCAAATTTTGTATATATATTCATTGTAATTAGAGACTTCCCCGATTAGTTTAAGCGGTTTATTAGTTAACTATGAGGGGGGTAACGGGAGGATGACCCCCCCCCCCTTAATATATTGTTGATTTCTTTATTTTTCGAGGGGCATATTTCAAATTCTTTGAAATAAGAGTATAATATAGAATTAGTGTGAATAGCCTGTGAGCTCAATGCCCTCAGTTTAACTGGCCAGTTTTATTTTTATTTTTTTAACTGACGCTATTAAAAGCCACCGGTAGCTCGTTTTAATAACTGGATTGACACAAAATTTTATAAATGGACTAAGAAAACCACGGGAAAAAAGATTCCAACAAAAAAAAATTAGTTTCAATCATCGCCGATAGGGGGAAATTTGGCGCTGTATAGTGAAAGAAAACATCAGAAACAGACAAAATTAATAATTTGGATAAAATGCCGTGTTTTATTCATCATATACACTTTCCCGACGAGGAATTCGACGACATTCAATGTGACCACCATTCTCTTGCAACACACCTTGCATTCTTGGTACAACATTTTCGATGGCCGAGCGTAACATGTCACATGGAATAGCCCTTACTGCATGTATTATGTTGTGTTTTAGGATACTCAGATTTGTTACTCTCCCAAGATAGACTTTCGATTTCAAATAACCCCAGAGCCAAAAATCGCATGGAGTTAAATCGGAGACCGGGGCGGCCAGACATATTGAAAACAACGACTGATAACTCTTTGGTCAGTGAAGTGATGGCGCAACAGCTGCTGTACTTTTACATCAATATGTGGTGGTGCACCATCCTGCATAAAAATTGTCTGATCCAGACATTGTCTCTGTTGAAGTTGTGGAATGACAAAACTAGTCAGCATATTATATCTTTCTGCGTTAACGGTACACGTCACTGGTCCTGTCGTCGCAGTAATGTTCTAAAAAAAGAATGGTCCAAGGATGAATTCAGCTGTAAAGCTCCACCAAACAGTGAGCTTTGGTGAATGTAACGGAGTTTCTAGAACCGTATGAGGTTGTTCAGTGGCCCAAATTCTACAGTTATGAGTATTAACAGACCCATTCAGATGAAAATGGGCCTCATCTCTCCATACAATTCTCCACGGGAAAGCATCATCGACTTCGATTCTTGCAAGAAATGTCAGAGCAAATGTCAGTCGTTTATTGTAATCATTGGGTTGAAGTTGTTGCAAGCAGCTGATCTTGTATGGATAGTAGTGGAGAATTCGACGCAAGACTTTCCATACTGTCGAAACATTTAAATCCAGTTCTCGCGCAACACCCCATGCTACTACAAACAGCAGAGGTACTCTGTGACTTATCGTTGATCGCAGTTGAAAACATCCATTATCACTTTTTCTGACACCGGTTTACGTCCTCTCCCTGGCCGAACTGATAGCGAGCCTGTTTCTTCGAATTTCAGAATCATTGCTTTCAATGCATTAACAGATAAAGGTCCTTTGCGCAGTTTATGGCGTGTTCTAAATAAACGAAGAGCGGCTGGTGCATTGCACTGGTTATAGTAACAGACCTTCACAAGTAACGGGCGCTGCGGTAACGTGAGATTCATTTTCAACATGAGCTGAAATTGTTTCTCGGAGTTTTTTGCATGCATTTATAGCTTAAACTATTGGCGCTACTGTCGCTTGTGTAAGCAAAAATTCGCATTTTCATTTATTTCCCGTATTTTATGCTAATTCTCAGTTGCATAAATTAACACAGCGCCACATTCCCCCTATCGGCAGTGATTGGAACTATTTTTTTAATATTTTTTTCCCATGGTTTTCTTAGTCCATTTGTAAAATTTTGTGTCAATCCAGTTATTAAAATGAGCTACCGGCGGCTCTGAATAGCGTCAGTTTAAAAAAGACACCCTGTATTACCATTATACACATACATCACAATTACAATGTTTTTATGTCATATGAGATAACAAATGGTTCTTCAATTGACTATTCTGATCAATTCTTTTAAAAATATTTAACAAGTATATGGCTTTTCTTTTCTATGAGATAGAAAATGTCTCTTCAAAGTAAAATTTTGACCAAATCCTTTAAAACATATTTTACAAATAAAAGGTTTTTCTTTCGTATGAGATAGAAAATGATTCTTTAAATGAGCACTTTGAGCAAATCCTTTAAAACATATTTCACAAGAATAAGGTTTTTCTTTCGTATGAGATCGAAGGTGGACCTTCAAGGTAGAACTGGTAACAAATCCTTTTCCACACATTTCACAAGTAAATGGTTTTTCTTTTGCATGCCGTCGAAGGTGGTCCTTCAAAGCTGAATTATGAGTAAATGCTTTTCCACATATTTCACAAGTAAGAGGTTTTTCTTCCGTATGAGTTCGAAGGTGGTACTTTAAATTAGAATTATCAGTAAATCCTTTTCCGCATATTTCACATGTAAATGGTTTTTCTCTCGTATGAATCCTAAGGTGACGCTTCAAATAAGAATTAGCAATAAATCCTTTTCCACATATTATGCAAAGAAACGGTTTTTCTTTTGTATGAGATAGAAAATGACCCTTTAAATAGGAATTTTGAGCAAATCCTTTAAAACATATTTCACATGTAAAAGGTTTTTCTTTCGTATGCGATCGAAGGTGGTTCTTTAAATGAGAAAGATAAGAATATGCTTTTCCACATATGTCACAAATAAATGTTTTTTCTTTTGTGTGAGTGCGTAAATGTCTTAGAAATTTGCCTTTAATGGTAAATGTTTTGTTACATAGCTCACAGGTATGAGACTTTTTACTAGTACAAGTGCTTTTGTTTTCATTCAAAATGGAACTAAAAAAATTTTCCTCGTGTGTTTTACATAAAGGCTTCTTTTCTGTATGAAAATGCTGAGGCTCAATCAAGTCACTTTGGACAACGAATTCCACGCTATATTCTTTGCTTGAGTCAGATTTTATGCCTGAAGGAGAAGAATCCATTGATAAGCACCTGCAATAATGAGAAATAAAACTCTTTATAAATCTTTACATTTTTTTCCTGTACAATGTTACAGTATCTGTATAATTAAAAAAAAACACAAACAATTTCGTAATTATTCTACCATACTTGTTTTTAGAGTTTCAATAAGAAAGTCTGTCTGACCGGGGCTTCCGAGATCACGCTGTGTGCTTTTTCTACCGGGCCTGCCACAAAGGGCAAATTTACTTGCGTGACGTCACAAGCGAGATCCATACTACTTAAAATTTTCCCTGTACTTTGTCTGTTTGTACGGATTGTTTACGATAGTATTTTGATATTATTTATTGTTTTATTTTGTAATTAATAATTTTTTCAGTGTATTTAGATTAATAACTCTATAAATAACTACAGATTAAAACTATTAAAGAAATTGTAGATTGCATCTATAAAATAATGGGGAGGAAATGTTGCGCTCCTGGTTGCAAATCTTACGTTAGTGAAAAGCAATATACTACCGTCTTCAATTTCCCAAATGATGATGAAAGGAAGAAATTATTAAGAAAATTACATCATGATCATTTTACTCCTATTTCAACAGTATTGATCTGCATTAAACAGTTTGATGAACGTTTTATAATTCATGAAGATAGAATTAAACGAGATGATGTTACTGAACTTGTTAACCCTAACGACAATGAAAATATTCCAGCATATTTGAACGAATGCTTGTTTTCAAAACAGAAAGAGCCAAATGATCGACGTAATAAAATAAAAGAAGCAGACGATAGACAATTTAAGAAATGGTGCAATGATAACAAGACATTTTTAAAAAATTTAAAAATAAATACGCTAGTAAATTGAATGAAGACCTGATACCCTTTTTTAGAGGTGAGTACGCTTTGTTTATAAAATTAATAGTAACTGATGGTCCAAAATTAGTAGTTTTATTTAAAATTTTTGTTAACTTAAGTATACAAGTTTTAATGGTATTGAATATAATGATGATAAAAAATTAAATTTTATTGGGCATCAACTTTTACTTTTATCCATGAAACGACTAAAAGATATTCGTGTAAATTTATTCTGTGGTGTTCAAAAATATATTTTATCTATGTTTCATTCTGCATACATCTTTATTCGTAAAATAAAGTTTTGATATTACCTTCTGCATCCTTTAAAGAAAATTAACTAATTTAGATAATAGTACAATAACAGCTTATCGCAGCTTTCCGCGGCAACAAATCGCAGCTTTCCGCGGCGATTTTTTAAACATTCGTACGAGAAATCTGGTTTCAATTTTTCAGCAGATGTAGTACATTTTCTATTCTGCTATTTTAAAATTTTTTGCAAATTTATTATGCGATATTTTGTGTTTCGTGGCGATTTTTTTTCACATTTGTAAACTGTATCCAACTTCAATCTTTTAGTCCAATATAGCAAATTTTGTGATCTGCGATTTTTAGATTTTTCACGAATTTTCTATGTGATTTTAAGCGTTCCACAACGATTTTCTTAAACATTCGTAAATAGATCTGGTTTCAATCCTACAGCCCGATATAGTAAATTTTGTCCTCAGCGATTTTGAAATTTTTCGCAGTATTTTTATGTGATTTTTAGTGTTTTTCTGCGTTTTGCGGCAATTTTTTAACATCTGTGATACGAATCTGGTTTTAACCTTTAAACCCATTATAGTAAAATTTGTCCTTTTAACCCATTATAGTAAAATTTGTCCTTTTAACACATTATAGTAAAATTTTGCCGTTTTTTCGCGTTCCGCTGCGTTTTTTAAACATTCGTAAAATAAATCTAGTTGTAATCTTTCAGTCCATTATACTAAATTTTGTACGCTGCGATTTTTGAATTTTTCATGCAACTTTTGGCCTTTTTTTTTCCTTGCGCTTTGTTTCAGTTCTGAACATCTGTAACAGGAAGCCGGCTACAATCTTTTAGCCCAATATAGTAAATCTTGGCCTCTTTTCAATAACGTTTATTCGGAATTCGTATAGCGACTTTTGAAAATTTCTCGAATTTGTTATGCGGTTTTTAGCGTTTTTTCACGCTTCGAGGCAATTTTTTGACATTCGTAAAATGAATCCAGCTACAATCTTTTAACTCAATGTAATAAATTTTGATGTCTGCAATTTGTAATTTTTCGTGATTTTTTTCCCCACTTTTTACGAGTTTAGCAGTGATTTTTTGACATTCGTAAAAAGTTTTTTAACCCAATAAAATAAATTTCGTTTCTTGCGATTTTTAAGTTGTTCGCGATTATTTTTTGCAATTTTTACGTTTTTACAAATTTTGCGACGATTTTTCTAGCATTGGTAAAGTAAATCTGGTTTTAATCTTTGAACAAAATATAGTAAATTTTGTCTTCTGCGATTTTTTAATTTTTCGTGGATTTTTTTAGAGACATTTTTTTTTCACGTTTTGTGGAGATATTTTCACATTCGTAAAAAAAGTGGTTTCAATCTTTTATATGTTCTTTTATATTTCTTTAATCTGATATAGTAATTTTTTTTCTCTTTTCAATAAAGTTTATTCGGTATCCATACAATGATTTTAATTTTCCATGTGATTGTAACGTTTTTTTTTTGTTTTTTTTCGAGTTTTGCAGCAATTTTTTAACATTTGTTACAGGAGTCGAGTTTCAACCTTTTAGCCCAAAATAGTAAATTTTGTCCCCTGCGATATATATATTTAATAATAATAAAAAAAATGAGAGAGAGAGAGATAAATTTGTAGCGTTTTTTCACAAGGAATTCCGGTTTCAATATTTCAGCCCAAATACAATAAATTTTGTCCTCTGAGATTTTTAAATTTCTCGCGATTTAAATTGCATAAAAATTTTTATGCGATTTTCTGCAGTTTTTCGCAGTTAGCGGCAATTTTTTAACACGTGTAAAATGAATTCGTTTACAATCTTTTTTTAGACCAATATAGTAAATTTTGTCCTCTGCGAGTTTTGAATTGTTCATGAATTTTTTAGTGTTTTTTTGCCTTTTGTGACAAATGTTTTACATTTTTTTCCGAAACGGAAAGAACCAACTTACTGTTAAATTTTGCTCTGCTGTGATTAACCCCTTATTCGTCGTGCCCGAGACATTCACGGGCAACGTAGGTTACGCCTGTTTTATTCAGATTGTTTGATTCACACCAGTTTTTTAAAATAGTGCAATTGGCTTTATTATCGCATTATTTTATCCGTCTATTAAATAATGTGAATATTTCTACTTAAATAAAACTGGTGGTAAACAAGCAATCTGAATTTTTAAAAAGTAGCCTACAATTATCGGGCGCGACGATTAAGGGGTTAAATTAAAGTTGGAAGCATACAAAATCGTCGTAACGTGAGAGAACTACGAGGCTCAAAATATTAAACTAATCTGGATTGAAATAAAAAATCACAAAAATTCAAGGTTAGTTTTATTCGAGACCAGAGCAGACGTAGCCCTGTACGGGTGTGCACTGTTGACGGCAGTTGAGCCTAGAGTCCTGCACGGGTCGGGTTGTACCCGACACGAACCCGCAAATTTCATTTGAAGACAACCCGCAACCTGACCCGAACCCGTCAAAAAAATTTCCTTGACCCGCAACCCGACCCGAACCCGCAAAAATAATTTTTGGCGACCCGCAACCGACTTATTTAAATCCACACCCGACCCGAACCTGAAATACTTCAACCCACAATGAAAGGACAATAAATCATATTTTAATGCTTATTATGAAATGTAATGTACAATTATATCTTTAACACCAAATTTATATTTTATGTAGAAAAATGAACACTTCTATATTCTTTAATATTCAAATATAGTGAAACCTCTGAATAGCAGACACCTCGAGATCGTTGAATAGAATCCTGCATTGGGTCGGGTTGTTTTTATTTTATTTATTTATTTGTTTATTTTATTTATTTATTTATTTATTTTTGTGGAAGGGGGGGGGGGTCAGGATGATCCTAATTTTCTTTCTGCGTGTCCGGTTCACCCTAGAAAAAGTCCTCCGGGTCATATATAAATTTTTTGCAAGTCGGATTGTTGGGATTTTCACAAAAGATTTCAACAGTTATGTTTCAGATGGAAAGAAATACGTATTTGAATATGAATGAGTACATACATATTCAATTTACTGCATGAGAAAAAAAATGTATATAAGAAATGTAATCATAGACTTTTCTTTCTTTACGGTGCAAGAACCATTTTTTCTTTTCTCAGAATATGAACCACATTAAAAACATTTCATTTATGATACACACAAAAACACATGTATCGTATTTGTGATAGTTTATGCACACATACACCATACACCTGCTACATGTGCTTAGATTTAGAGATGCCCACTATTCCAAGGTATAAGCGTACAAATATATAAGTGTCAGGAATTGTAAAAGTGTTCGTTAAATAGAGGTTTCCGCTTTTCGGGAGTGTCCATTATGTAGGTCTTATTGTATATATGAAATAATAAAAAATAAATCTTTTTAAAATTCAAAATTAAAAGTAAAGGTTTAAAATTTAATGTGCCCAAAATTTATCTCTAATTTTTAAATACTGTACTTAAGTCTAAATAGCCCCTGTTATTGGTTTCCTTAGCTTCACATTTATCACTCTCGTCCTTCAAAAGCCTATGTTCTTTAAAAGTGAAACTGCTGATTTTGGGCTTCTTGCAGTCGTTTGTGGTTTTGATGCAAATAGGTTTGCAGAACTTGGTGTCCTCAAAGAACAAAGTCATCATGCTAAAGCTAAATAACCAATAAGATGGTTTTTACCCTCCCATGTCTCAGTGGCGCAATATATATTTAATCTAAATAAATATTGGATATTATTTTGAAAAAGCGGGTCAACCCGAACCCGACCCGAGCCCGAAAAAATGAATGTCAACCCGACCCGAACCCGAACCGCAACGAAAAAATAGAGCGCCAACCCGACCCGACCCGAACCGCGGGTCGGGTGCGGGTAAACCGACCCGATGCAGGACTCCAGTTGGGCCCCACTACCAGGTTCATTTAATTCGAGGTTCTCTTGGGTAAAAAAAAACGACAAAGGAAATGAAGAAAGCTCCGCTGGTTCATTTTATTGAAGTTAATATTTTTGTAACAAATATAATAAATAAAAGACATTTATCGAATTTTTAAGACATTTCAAATAAGTATTAATCATCAATTTTAAGAAGTACTAATCCTATAAGGTATGTGCGCCTGGAAAATTGCATGGAGGATTGCACCTTGGATAGTAACGGTATTTCTGGAACGAATTACCATCGTTTACCAAGGTACGGTTGTATATTAGCGTAAAACATCTCACATCTCATTCAAAAAGGTTCACACTTTGAAAAAAAAAAAATCACAATCATTGCATCTCAAAAATACGAAGGTATAGTAGAAGATTAAGTGCCGTCAATAAAATAAATAAGAAAGAGGAACGTATTGAATTATGCACAAGACATATTTTGGCTGTAGTGCCAATTTTTGAAGGAAAATGTCCTGATTTTCATTAACGTACAAGTCAATTCTGAAAAAAATTGTCATCCCATTTCCCCCAGCTTAGTTTTGAACCGGCAATTTTTGGTACCAAACTCATTACTTCAAAGAAAAAGAGCTATGCTATCTACTGATCCGATATTTGAGTAAGTAAAAAAAAAAAAAAAAAAAAGAAGAAATATAAAATTTAAATAAAAGTATTTTTTTCATTTCCATTTTTGGGCGAAAACAAGACAAGTCTTAAATGACTGTATCATATTTTAGAAATTAATCTTCAGGAAATTGGGGGGGCACGTGCCCCCCCCCCCCCCCGAGGCTACGCCTATGCCTACATATATCATAAATGTTTAAATATAATGTGCTAGTTACTCACAAGTTTTTAAGTTTAAAAGTACTTTAATGACACATTTTCTTTACATTTCATTAGAGGTGTATTTATGTGAAAAAATTTAATGTTATAGTAATATTTATGCAGCACACTTTGCTAAAAAATATATATATAGATGAAACTTTTGAAAGATTTTGGAAATAATTAATTTAGATTGGGTTAGCATAGCATTCTTAAGAATTCTATCTAAATTTTATTTTTATTTTTATTGTGTTGAGAAAAAGCATGATTTTATTAAATTTATGAGGTGAAAAATGTGCCTCAATCTATGTATTTTGCAAGATTTATTTTTCTTCTTAATATTAATTATACTTATTGGACGGTGTTGGACACTGGACAGTGTTTCTTATTTGAGAAAATAGTTAAATAGTTGGGCGAAATATTTAATAATAGATCATTAAATTATTTTTTTTTCCTTTAAGGGCAACAAATAATTTGTAAGATGTCATAATAATACTAAAAAATATGTATTAATTGCACTTTAAAATTATAATTTAAGAAACTGTAAAATAACAATTGAGAGGTTAGAAAAAAATTCAAAATTTAATTTTAAAACAAATTATCTTTATACCCTTGTACTTTTTATATACCCTGCAGGGAACAGTATTTTTAGTGGTAGAAAAAATTCGAATCTTTTGAGTACAACCTTTCGTATTATAAAATTAACAGGGGTCGATGCATGTTTTTTTTTTTCTTGGGGCCCATTTTGTGAAAAGTAAAGGTTATTTTTGTTATTATATTTTTGTGAAAAATAACATTCTGTAACGAAAGTTGAAATCCAATTACTCAAATTTGAACCAAGCATTTATTAACAAAAACTTTTTAAAATCCTTTTGCTGAAATTTTCCTCTCTGGTGAACTTGTTTGTTTACAAATTATACATTTTAAAAGTCGCAAAACAATAAATAATTAATAAATAGTAAGTTTTTATGGAATAGAATTTTGTGAAAGGGTCTATTTTATTAAAAGGAATTTTGTGAAGAGACATGTTTTATTATAAAGAATTTTGTAAACGGTCCCATTTTATCAAATAGATTTTTGTGAAGGGGTCCTGTTTTACTATAAAGATTTTAGTGAAGGGTCCCATTTTATAAAATTGATTTTTGTGAACGCGCTCATTTTATTAAACTGATTTTTGTGAAGGGAATCAATATATTAAATTGATTTTTGTGAAGGGTCCCTAAATAGGCCCCAATTTTTGCCTGGATCGACCCTTGATTAATGTGCACATGCTAAAGCATTTTTTATTTAACTTATTTTCTGAAACTGTGTTTTCTCTTTTAAAGGTTGAGAACTCCAATTTCATCCATCTGATATTGAAACGGATTGATCCAGAAATTGAGGGCAATTAAAACAGTGAACTATATTTATGTAAACCCTGTGCATATTTTGAAATGTGTTTGAAAGATTTGAAAAATATAGTTATATGTCTGGATGCCATTATAGTGTACCCGTCCGACAACTCTTCGAATACGAAAGTCAAGCTCAAATTACAAAATTATTCAAGTTTTTAGTCTCCAGTGTGAAGCACATTTTATAAAATTATAACATGAACGATGTTGGCATGATGTTATTAAACAAGAGATTACTTAGTGCTATATATGTATTTCTGGTCATTGATTGGAAAATGTATTATGTAGCTAGTAATATTTTATTCAAAAATATTGCTTAAAAATAATGATATGGTGCTATTTCCAAGATATATCAATAAAGAAAGCTTTTCACTTTTAATAATAATGTGTGGAACAAAGTATCTATATTATAATAAATAAATTTTCTTCAAAAGTAGGTATGTTAATCTACAATTCTTCATTCATTTTTTTTTTTCTGAAAAAATTTGCATTTTATTTTCATAGCTAAATTAAACAGGTAACATTTTTTCAATATATCTATTGTCCTAATAGGATACTAACAGTTTTCTGTTTTTTTTTCTTTTTTAAATTAATATTTAACAATACTGCTATCATTTTAATTACTTTATAAATCACCATTCAGATGTATAATAAAAATATTTTGAATTGCTATTTTATATTCAGTAAGAATAGAGTATATATGCATAGATAAGACAATCAAGTTTCGTGTAAAAGTATTGTTTGAAAGTTTGCTTTTAGAAAGAGCGACATTCTCTCTCGGTACCAAAGTGGTGAGGTGAGAAGTCGGTCTATTAGCGATGACGTCACATTCTTGTCACTTGGCCTTGAGTGTCTCGATGGCAGCGCCTATACTCGTATGAAAAGATAGCCTCCCTATTCCTTGGTTTTAAGATTTTAGCTAATTTTACTAGAAAACACTAAGCTAAAATGCGCGGAACCCGATTACAGAAGATTCATTCCCAGTTCTCATCAATATTGAATTTGAATCAAAATTTCGCCTAATTAGTCAACTATAGACAAGTTGGCTTCATTTATGGTGGCGAATATAAAAAAAATTCCTAAATGCAATGACAAGGATTAACTGTGAAATCTTAAAGCTTATCTGAAAGAACAATGCAAACTATCAATATGTTCTATTCACTATTTGCTAATTCCTCGGATAACCAGTATAACCTTGTGTTACCCTGCTTGCTTTCTGTGATGCCTGGGTGACGTCAGTTGTTCTGAGCCTGCGCGCCTCGGATCACATGACGCGCGGGCGTGGGAGAGAAGGATTAGATTCTAGTGAGAGGAGGTAGAGGTATGCCCTGCCTGCGTGCATGGCGGTCTTTGGATAAAACAAAAGTTTTTTAAATTAAACAAGTGCTACGGGCACCGGTACTTTAGTAAGTCGGGAAGAATAGAGTAGTGGAGTGTACTAGTGAGGTAGTGTGATATAGTACTCTGATGTGAGAAGATCAGGGTTGTAATTAAATCCGGAGAAAAAAAAATAAATCCTATCCGGTGGATTTTATTGGTTTTAACCGGAGATAATTGGAGGGTTTTTTGGAGATTTTGGACTTTTTATTAATTGTTGCACAAAATTTAATATTTGTTATTTTTAGATATCAAAATTATTTTAGATTATGTTCAGAGGTCTGTTCAGGATTTTTTGCTAGGGTCCTATCTCCTATTTAATATAAAAATATTTATATTGTGTGAATTTTTAAAAAACAGAGTTAGAAAGAAAAAATAAGTAAAATAAAATGATAAAATGCAACAAATAATAATTTTTATTCCATCCAATGAATAAAAAAATTATATATATTTTTTATTCTTTGGAAATCATCTTATAGAAATATAAGTAATTTTTGCCTTAATTAAATGTGTAACTACTTATTCCCATAAGCCTTGCTAATAGAAATTTATATTTCTTTCGATTAGAAATCAAATATTTTCTCTGAGAGTCTCCATTCATTCTATAATACAACACTAACAACCAGCAGTTTTTTCTTTTGTTTTTTTCATTTTTGTACCACCTGCATTGGCAGGTGTATCTACTTACCCAAACTGCCACCTGCATTCTGCTATTTATTTGCAAACCTTTTTTAGAAGTGGTTTATTAAGATGATTGGCAGAAAAAGGCAGGTGCTAGTGCTAATGCTATTATCAGCTTCATACTTGTGGTCAGTCTCAGTATAGTCTGGGAATAAGTTTCAGTGAAATAGGTAATAGCCAACACCTACTTAACTATCTACAAAGCCTTCAGAGTCACCGTTCCTGGCCGCTCTGACGTCAGTAACGGAAGACCGATCTCTAAACCAACACCTACTTAACTCTCTGGAGTCAAGTAGGTGTTGACGTAACACGATAACTCTTGATAGAAATATCCGATTTGCTTCAAATTTTGAATATAGGTTCATTCTGATAAGGGGCTTTCCTGATTAGTTTTGGGAGTTCATTGGCTAAGAATAAAGGGGGAGGGAACATGGACTAATCCCTCCCCTTAATTTATATAAATGGATTTTTCATGCAGAATTATCCGATTTGCTGCAAATTTGGTATACCTGTTTATTCTGATATTAGATTTGGAAGCTCATTGGTTAAGTATAAAGGGTAGGAATTGGGGAGATAATCCCCCCCTTTAATTTAGCTAAATGGGAATTTCATGCAGAATTATTCTTTGAAATAAGAGTATAATATACGCAATCGGTGTGAATAGCGCCGTGAGGTCAATGCCATCAGTTTAACAGGAAACTTTTATTTTCTTTTTTTGAATTAAAAAAAGTTTTAAAAATGAATTGAATGTTCATATTAATTAATTAATAGAAGAATAGTTTTCCCCCTATGTAAATACACAGCGGCAAAAAACCGTTGATACTGAAAAATAAATAAATAAATAGATAACATTTTCTGTCATTCATATCAAAGTTATATTTATAGTAACAGGCCAACTATTTTATTATAAAATTATATTCCTCTGTTTTCTTCACAAAATGTTTCATTCTGTTCATTTATGATAAATAATATACGTTTTAGCATATGTTCAAATTCAAGCGATATCGAATTACTGATGATAAAGCAGAGACGCACAAGAGCAGCCATCGTAATTTCATTACGTTGCTGCACTACAACGAATACCGTACTATTACATTACATAAAATATTATATTACAGAATATGTCAGTTTTATATCGTAAAATAAAGCATTTTTGTAAAATTTTTCAGTAATCGTAAAGTATAAAGGAAAAAATCTACACATATCCATAAATAATTAACAAATTTTGTATCACTGATGGATATCAGAAGTGATTATAGTAAATTTCAGCTACTGTTGCAGTGCGCAAATGTAGATGGTCATTTGATCACCGACTCGTGAGTGTCACGCAAATGCATTAGAGGTCTGCACAGGCCTGAATTTCGAGGCCAGGCCCGAACGAAATCTATCTTGCCCGTTGCAAAAGTTAAAAGTTTGGCCCAGCAAGTACAAAAATGAAAAAAAAAACAGGCCCGACCCGACCAGTGTTAAATTCAGTTAAATCATGGCCTATCCAGTCCGCTCAATTTGTATTTAAAAAAATCCAATTTTACTCAACATAAAATTAAGATTCTTTTAAAGAATATTGCATACATATTTTTGAAGAAATTTTACAATATATTTTAACTTATTATATGTTTACAAGACAGAAAAAACAGAATAGCAACATTAATGATTACTCAGATTTTTCAGCCTTTAAATAAAGATACAATCTAAGAATTAATGTAGTTTAGAATAAAAGAGAAAAAGAGGGTTAAAAAATCATAACTTTTAAGCTGTATAAAAAAGTAGATTTTTGAAAATATTTCTTCGTAATTTATTAAGGCTCTTCTCAAATCGAATGGCGCTACTTTCTGACACATTTATGAAATCAATTTTCTTCAGGAATGCGTAAAATTGACAGGTGTTCTTATTCAGAAACTATGTAATCGAATAGAGTTTTCCTTTTTCTGATAAATGCAAAAAATCTGTCAGAAAATACTATCAGAATTGGCGTTTTGAATTAAATTTCCGGACTTGATAGCACGGTAAAGAAGAAAAAACTATCGTCACAAGAAAGGAATACTTATATCTCAATAGGTTATTTATTTATAAAAAAAAATGGAAAACAGTACTTGATTCCAAATCGCTTCAAAAGTCAGACCTGTCAATTTTATGCCTTTACAGTTAAAAATAAAAGTCAAAAAATGTTTCGGAGAGTTTCATGTTGTTAAACTGGGAATTTGAGAATCACTTAAGGCATATATTCACTGAATCCGTTAACAGCAACTTATTATTTCTATTACTATTTTGACAAAAACAAACTGTTTGGGCACAATTAAGTCCAGTTCCAACCCGGCTGGACTGTATATAAAAGAATTTAAGCCTGATCTCGGCTCGGCCCGATTCTGCTAAAACAATAAAACTTGGACTCAGACACGATGTAAACATCCGATGTCGATCTCTACGCTTGACATGTTATATTACTCTATTGATGATGTTGCTAAACTAAGCGTCACTTCATGAAGCAGATTTATACTTATTCTCGCGAACGTTATCATCACATTTTACCGGCTTCGTTTAAATTTTTATATCGGGCTGGTTAAACGTAAAATTAATTTTTAAATTGGTAGTGATAGTGACAGTGATGAACTGATTTTCACTCAAAGACGAAAAAAGAGTGTTAAACGCATATCTTTCAAATATTCTGATTCTAACGATGCGTGAAAACAACTGAAGTTTCAACAAGTAAAAATCTACAAATCATCACGGGTACGAGGCCCGAACCCGACCCCATTAAATTTTTTTGTCAGTCCGTTTATTTTGTCAGTTGGCCCGGCACGACCTATCAAAAATCTTCTAATTCTGGCGGCCCGACCTGTTTAAAAGTTTACCTTCATTTTGCCGGATACGGGCTGAGCCGGGCCTGTGCAGACCTCTAAAATGCATTACCCCCCCCCCCCCCCAAAGCGAAATCCTGGGTGCGCCACTGCTTTTACTTTTACTAAAAAAAATATTCCACAGTTTGCAAATACAGATAATTTATACCCTGGATGTTTCATTGCCTGTATTTATGATGATTCGTGGTATTTTGAAATGGTGTCTGAAATTAATCAAGATGAGAGGGATGTTTTAGTGAAATTTCTACATCCAAATGGACCTTCACCTTCATTTTACTGACCTAATGATATTTGTGTAATACCATTTCTCATGTACTAAGTGTTGTAAAACCTCCTCATACAATAACTGGAAGAACATATGTACTTTATAATGAGTGTATGCTCTATACACTCAGAGTTTTCCACGTTTCCCCCTGATGATGACGTTTGGGGCAGTTGAAGCGCTCGGATTTTAAACATCTTTTGACGGGTTTTTACATTTTTAAAACTTTTTGTATATTTGCAGCACCTTTTAGTAAAATAAATATTATTATATCTCATTTAAATTGTCTAGGTGAATATGACGTTTTAAAACATATAGTTTAACTATATTTTATATGAGTGTATGCTCTTAGTACAAAAAAAAATGCTGAAAAACAGACAGTTGCATGAAAAAGAAACTAAAAATCATTGAGCTGATAAATTGTAAGATTTAATAATATATTTTAAAAGTTGTATTATTATGAATCAACATTACATAAAAATTTAATTTTCATGTTTTTTTGATTAAAATATATTTCTGTGTGTAAATTGCTGCATGTAAATCATAAATTTTATGATATCCTATTTCTGGTTTGTTTATTATTAATTCCTGTTTAACTATTTTCAAATAAAAAAAGCTTACATATTAAAAAACTTTAATTCAACTGTTATTTTTAATGTTTTTTAAAGTTTAATTTATATATTTATTATTGATAATTCAATATTTAAATATGTGTAAAATATTGTCTCATGATAGTCATTTTTCTGAAAAGGGGGGGGGGGGAATCCCTAAAAGTGCCATAATTTTTTTCATTGGGTAAGTTAAAGCTCATGTTTATGATAATTTTCAATAAAGAAATCATGATTTTAATTTAGACCCTCATGTTGAAAATTTAAAAATGACTTTTTTAACAAAAGAATTTTAAAAATTCCACTTTATTAATTTTTTTAAATTATTTAATATAAACTTAGGGTGTTCACATATTTTTTTTCTGAAATTCTTAATATCTTAAGGTGTAATGTCAAAATTTTCAAAAATATTTTAGCGTTAGCAATTGAGAAATAATTTTTTTTAACAGCAGCAGCTGAATCTGAGAGTGACAAATGATGCAAAATCACAAAATTTCAAAGAGCCATAAAATTAAAATTAACTGAAATAAAGAAAAAAGAATTTAAGTGCTTACTTATAACCATAAACAATATATGTACACAAAGTTTCATGAAAATCTGAGATGGTGGGTGTTGGGGTCTGGTTGAATTGACATGGAATGACCCAGCAATAATTATATATACTATATATGTGTGTATATTAAAAACCTTTGAATCTATACTGGTGTCCAGAAATTAAGGGGCAGTGACCAATTTCAGATGTTTTGTCGAATATCTTACTGATATTCTAAAGAAAATGCCAGGAATGCCCTTGAACTTTGAGGATGTAAAGCACTTATTTGACTTCATGTTTTTCAGTGAAGATTTTGTCGCGAGGACAATTAGAGGGGCGATATTATAAATATTCCCCCTCTATATATATTATATATAGAGAGAGGGGGGATATTATTATTATGTAAAATAAATATTACTTTACATAAATAAAATAATATTTTTGATTACCCAAGTAACAGAAAATGCTAAAAATGATCTGTCACTGTAGCAAATGACTATGTAGGTCCTGTGCAACATTTGTGTGCATTTGTGTAAGCATAGCACGTATATTAGTGAAGATGTTAACGTTTCTGTGAAAAAATTAAAAGGGTTTTTTTATAGCATGCAGAGTTTTCAACCGAATTTAACACCACTTTCCAAAAAATTGTAGAAATAGTATACTGTGATTAAGATATTAATATATTGAATATTTGATGAGATATAGGTATTTTTATGAAATAAATTTTAACTGCACGTGCGCAAACCACAAACAAGATTTTTTGTCATGAGATGATAGTCAATACTATAGAGCAACTCATATGAAAAGACCAGTGAAATATCGTGAAAACTCAAAAAGTTGCAGCAATGATTGAAAAATTGAAGAGAACATCCCATTGGATTATATGGGATTTCCTCCTCAATTTTTCAAAATCGTAAGTCAAATTTATGTAAAGGATTACATTCCATCATAGTATCCAAACTAACAAGTTAAATTTATGCAAATGGAGAGTATGATGCAAAGTAATCATTTACATAAATTTTACTTATGATTTTGAATAGCATGTGCAAAAATCAATTTATTCAAATAAATTCATTTCAATGCATAATATAAGCTCAGTGAAAGTGATATATTTAACAGTGTATTGGAAATTTAGAAAAATTGTTCAGATGTGTAAATATACTTTAGAAGACAAACCAAAAATAATTTAAATATAATTTTAAAACAAACCTATTAAAGTCAATTTAAGGCAGCACTGCAATTTTGATATAATTTCTTTTAAAACACATATTTTGAATTTATGAGAAATGTGAATGAAAATGTATCAGCGAATAAATTTTATATGTTTTTTCATGATGAAAATAATATTTGTACGCATGAATATAAATAAAGTAAATATATATTAATTAATAGCATAGCTTCACTCAAAATTTGATATTATTTTAAGATTCATATTTAAAATTCTTAGAGACATAAGAAAAAGTGCTGTGTCACAAACTTTTAACCCGTTAAGGGTTTTTGTACTGATTAGTAATACATCGCATGAAGTCATAGATTTGTCACATTGATACTTGCTGCTAAAATCAAGTATCAACCCATCAAAGTAATAAATTTTCTTGCTGGAAACATTTACCTATTTACTTTCAGTAGGTTTTCATATTTTAATGCCGGGTTTCTTATTATTCGGAATTGCTTTATTTACAGATTTATTTATTGTTTGCATTTAGAGTTGTTTTTCTGTAATTTTCTAGATTATGTCTTTTAATTTTGCTACGAAATTTGTAATGTACACTGTTAAAAATTTTCGTTTATTGATAGGTTGTCTTCCGGGAATTTTGATCAGAAATTTTCCGTTTTGTTAGAAAAATCGAATCTCTCCCGTATATCTGTTGCCATTTTAAGATTACTGAGTTTCAAATACGGAATTATTACTGTAAAAATCTATCAACCAATGAGATTGCAGTATTTTTGATCGCCACGCATGCGCTTCAACTCCTTCGCGTCTGTATCGCGCCATTTACAGACTACAAAGATGGAACTTTCCTCAATAAACGGAAACATTCCGGCAACTCTGCTGCCAGTCCTTTTTCCATAAATTGACGGATTTTTTTTTTTACAGTGTGTGTGTAAACTAACATTTTGGGGACAAACACAAAACATTTTCCTGTATCTTATCTTTCTCAATTTTTTTAATGTCCTAGGTTATGTCTCATTTGTTTAATCGTATCCCAACAGATGCGATATAACAAGGGGTCGCTTTATTATTTAATCAGTGTCTTCAGTTTTAAGTATAAATTGAATCCTTTGACAAAATCTGAAAATAGCGAAGTAGCAACTACTTTTGAAAAGTAGTTTGTAGTCCCTACTTTTGAAAACAAGTAGGTCTGTAGTTAACTACATTTTTGATAAAGTAGTTGTAGCTGTAGTTTGCTATAATAAAAAAATAGTTTTTCGACCCCTGCCTAGGCACAATTTGAAAAACATGGTTTCGAGAAAAAGAAGATTAAAGTTTTACAATAGCGTTACGTTCAACGAGTGATGTTACTTTCAGCAAACAAAAATTTTGTAAAGAATTAGAATATCACGAAACTGGATTTGGGCAACAATCTACAAACATGAGGAATGTAAAAATTCAAAATAAAAATAAACCGAAATTTTTAACTCAAAGAAGTAGAAACTGCCCTCAAACTGTACCATTTCGACAGGTGAACATAGATGAAACATTTGCTATGAGAAACTATACTATATAAATATCTTCTCAGCTTGTTTTTTCTAGAAATCCATTATTGCAAATTTCATAAAGAAAAATTTTTATTTTCTTGATTTCGAAGGTGTAATTTCAAAACATATCTTCAAATATATCTCTTATCACAAATTGTGCAAACGAAAGGTCTTACAATCATACGAAGTCAGAGGGTGGAAATTTCAACTACACTGACTACAGGAAAGTCCTTTAAACATTTCATAAGCATTTAAAGTTTTTAGTTCGTGCAAAAAGAGTCTTTTGAGAAAAGACTTTTCCATATACCTCACAAATAAAAAAAATTTTTAAGGTAGTGTGTGCGAGTGCTTGAATGTCTTCTTAACGTATCCTTTCTAGAAAAATATTTTGTTACTAAATTCACAGACTAACAATTTTGCATGTTAAACAATATTGTAGTTAAATACAATGAAAAAAACACATGCCACTTGAAAAGTTTTTACTATGACAAACACAAAATTAAAGTCATTGCTTAG
Source organism: Maratus michaelseni (assembly GCA_963931845.1). Taxonomy (NCBI): domain Eukaryota; kingdom Metazoa; phylum Arthropoda; class Arachnida; order Araneae; family Salticidae; genus Maratus; species Maratus michaelseni. The sequence goes on along the minus strand of OZ007600.1, from coordinate 24,934,940 downwards.
CACGAGGGAGAATATGTCTCTTCAAACCCTCAAAGTAGAATATTTCTTTTTTACATACCTCACTGATATATTCAATAATTTATTTAGTAAAAGTCGAAAATGGATATAACATAATCTAATCAAAGAAAATCCTTTATTACAAATTTAACAAGAATAGTGTTCTTATTTCGTATGGGATTGAAGGTGGACATTAAAATTAGAACTATCTGTGAATCCTTTTCCGCATGTGCCACATATAAACCGTTTTTCTTTCGTATGCGATAGATAATAATTCTTCAAATCAGCATTTCTAGCAAATCTTTTGAAACATATTTCACAAGTATAAGGTTTTTCTTTCATATGAGATCGAAGGTGGACCTTCAAATTGGAATTTAGACTAAACCCTTTTTCACATATTTCACAAGTAAAAGGTTTTTCTTTCGCATGACATAGAAAATGATCCTTCAAATGAGTATTTCGAGCAAATCCTTTAAAACATATTTCACAAGTAAAAGGTTTTTTTTTCGTATGAGATCGAAGGTGGACCTTCAAATCATTATTTCGAGCAAATTGTTTGAAACATATTTCACAAGTAAAAGGTCTTTCTTTTGTATGAGATAGATAATGACTCTTCAAATGAGTATTTTGAACAAATCCTTTAAAGCATATTTCACAAGTATAAGGTTTTTCTTTCGTATGAGAGATATAATGTCTCTTCAAATTATTATTTCGAGCAAATCCTTTAAAACATATTTCACAAGTATAAGGTTTTTCTTTCGTATGAGATCGAAGGTGGACCTTCAAATTAGAATTTAGACTAAACCCTTTTTCACACATTTCACAAGTAAAAGGTTTTTCTTTCGTATGAGATAGAAAATGATCCTTCAAATGAGTATTTCGAGCAAATCCTTTAAAACATATTTCACAAGTAAAAGGTTTTTCTTTCGTATGAGATCGAAGGTGGACCTTCAAATCATTATTTCGAGCAAATTGTTTGAAACATATTTCACAAGTAAAAGGTCTTTCTTTCGTATGAGATAGATAATGACTCTTCAAATGAGTATTTTGAGCAAATCCTTTAAAGCATATTTCACAAGTATAAGGTTTTTCTTTCGTGTGAGATAGAAAATGATCTTTCAAATGAGCATTTTGAGCAAATCTTTTAAAACATATTTCACAAGAATAAGATTTTTCTTTCGTATGAGATTGAAGGTGGACATTAAAATTATAATTATCTGTGAATCTATTTCCGCATATGCCACAAATAAACCGTTTTTCTTTCGTATGCGATAGATAATGATTCTTCAAATCAGCATTTCTAGCAAATCCTTTGAAACATATTTCACAAGTGTAAGGTTTTTCTTTCGTATGAGAGAGATAATGTCTCTTCAAATTACTATTTCGAGCAAATCCTTTAAAACATATTTCAAAGTATAAGGTTTTTCTTTCGTATGAGATCGATGGTGGAGCTTCAAACAAAAATTGTCAATAAATCCTTTTCCACATGTGTCACAAATAAATGGTTTTTCTTTTGTGTGAGTGTAGAAATGTCTCCTTAACGCGCTTTTACATGAAAATGTTCTGTTGCATAGCTCACAGATTTGAGACTTTTTACTGGCAGAAGCTATAGTTAATTACTATAGCTGTATCTATAGTTAAAATGATATTTGAAGATATTTTCCCGCTTGTTTTACATAAGGAAGGCTCTTTTTCTGTAAGAGAATTCTGGCGTTCAATCAAAGTACTTGGAACATAAAAATTCGCCCTACATTATTCGCTTGAGTAAGATTTTATGTCTGTAGGAGCAGGATCCATTGATAGCCACCTGTAATAATGAGAAATAAAACTTTTTATGAATCTTTTTTTTCTGTACAGTTTTAAAGAATCTCTCAGATTATATTTGTAAATGTAGTTCAGAAATAGTTTCATAATTTTTTTTCCGTTCTTGTTTTTGAGTTCCAATCAGGTCTATCTGACCCGATATAACAGCTAAAAGTTTGGACTGTGCCTGACCAGACTAGTTTAATTTTTTCCAATTTCATCTCATGAACTAGTCCATACAAAAACTAAAAGAAATGAGGCCCAAATACATTTCCACCAAAAATGTTGTTATTTCTTAACCGTTATCGTACAATCTTTATATTTTTTCTGCACAATGTTAAAGAATCTTTTCAGATTATATTTGTAAAAAAAATTTAGAAAAAAAAATTAAAAGAATTTTTAAAAATGTGGCATACATATTTATACAAAAGTTTTAAAGTACCACAAATTTTCAGATGTTTTTATATTTGTAATCCATGGAACACGAAATAAGAATACATTAATCTTCAATTAGACCTGCAGTTTCGAACCTTGCTTTTCTCTCATAACCCTGCCTTAGGCTTTATATTTATGAGTGCCCATCATTGAGTACACAGGTATCCCTCGCTTAGTGTGGAAAACTTTATTTAGATGCTCCCTCGATTACTGAGTGCAAAGTTTCGATAATCACGAAATAGAATTTTTTTTCCAGCAAGATGGCGTCGAACTTTTAAAAATGAAATTTGAAAAAGAAATACTTAAAAAAGAAATAACATGTAAAGAATTCTAAGAAGCTTTTCAGAAAGTGCGTTCCTCAGACAGCATTTCATAGATTTAGATCCAGATATCAGAGAAACATGCAATTACTCGGAGGATTAGTAAATGAAATTCTGTGTTACCGCAAGATAAACTTCAAAAAGAAGCAAAAAAATGTGTAAATGGCAATTGACAAGTTTTTGCTTAAATAAATTGAAATGTACGTAAGTTTGTAGTAATCAAAGTGTATATACAATAAGTTTGAAATCAAATCATGATGTAACTTTTTTTTAAAAATAGCCAAATGGTAAGTAAGTTAACATATATAACCTAAAGAATTGTAGTAATGCTGAATTAAGCTTAAAATTGATTTTTCAATGTTTCTTAATTGTTATTTATTAAAATAATTTCTACGTTTATCTTAATAGAAGTTTATGAAAATTATATATATATATATGATTTAACGCGGGGGAAAGTATGTCTCCCGAAAAAAAAAAGATGAATTTTAGGATAAATTTTGCGTTTAAAATTTCATTGAAACATAATATTCTTCATAAAACGCTTTTTCGCACATTTTACCTCCTGTCAGTCAGATACCCCACGGCCCTTAATGTTGAATAATGACTCAAGAACGCGATAACAACGATCCCGGAATCACAATGAGTGATTTGCAGTCTGCGGTTAGTAATATGCATCTCGATATCTCTGTTGAAGATTTAAATGACTGGATAGAAATTGACAACAGCGCACCAATTTCAGAGGTCATAACAGGTTAGGATATCATTGATGCTGTAACGCATAAAAATTGCAGTGAGCAAGATGATGATGATGAAACTGAAAATGATGTGAAAGACGACGTTCCACATGTTAGTGAAGTCATTTCACACTTAACGAATTTCGTGGATTGAGAGGGAAGACGATTCAGATAGTGTTCATCTACACCATCTTGCTAGTCTGAAACAATATGCCGAAAATAAACGAAATGCCTCAGTTCGCCAAACAACACTTACGGACTTTTTTAAGACAGTTTAAGATTAAGTTTGTGTTCAATTAATGATAGAGTTAATTACATTTCACAAAGCGGGTAAGTGTTTTCATCATTTTGTACCATTGACACCATTCCGATATACCGCGGTTAAGCTATAACGCGGGTGTGAAACATGTCTCCCAACAACCGCGTTATATCGGGCTTCTACTGTATATTTAAATTTCAAATCAAGCTGTATTGTGTACTAACAATAATACATAAAAACAATATCGTAAGTACATTAATTACATTGTTTATTTATGTATATTGGTGTTTTGAGAAAGTTGGCTGTGGATCAATTGCAGTTTTAAACATTCAATGTATATTTCGATTAGAAAGGTAATATCGCAGGATTAATTCACTGTATTAATCGAGATAAACCTTTACCTGACTCCAACTAAATCTCCACATAAAAAAGTTGGATTGTTTTTTTTTAATTCTGTAATGTTTTTGACTAAGGTGACCAAACGTCCCAGATGTGTGGGGGAAGGTGTTTATGTTAGAGGCATTTTACTCACTTTTGCAAAATTGAAATGAGAATACATTGATTGAAATTTGGAAAATTTGACAGGTAATCACACAGTTCATACAGACTTGAGAAGAAAATATCCAAGGAGTCTAGAAAAATTCTAAGGAGTACAAGAATTTTAAAGGACTTACAGTATTTTTTCATGTATGCTATGCCTTGTGTAACACGCACACCCACCCTAAATTTTAATACCTCATTTAAGAGAGAAAACGGATTATATTCTATTAAAATCTAATAGCTAGTGTTAAAATTACAAAGTACTTACAATGCATTGCTTACTGGTTTTGTAAATTTCAATACAAAATTGTCAGTGAACTATTTTATGCAATGGTTGGTTGGTTGGCTGTATAGGGTTTCATGGCACAAAGTCCACATTTGGACATGCTGCGCCAAACAATAGTTTAAAAAAAAAATAAGTACAGATGTACAATAGAGGAAAATCAGTTGGCATATACATATACACATATATTACATAACAAATATACAGAGATGAGATATAAAAACCATAATAAATTTATCTGGATGGACTACATGAATTTAAACAGTAATTTGGAATAATACAAAAAGAATAATGGTAAACGTGGATGCAGAAAATGATAAATATGATGTTAAAATCCTTCCTGTTTTAAAAACATGAAAATATTCTTATTGGGATTTTCTTCAAAGTCTATGCAGTTAAAATTCGTACGTATTGTAAAGTAAAGATTAAGTATAAAGTGTACAATGTCCAAATAACGCAGCATAAGCACAGGTTTATTTAAAACACAGATTTAAAAAATTGTAAAATCACGTAGACTCAAATTCTTCAAAAACAGTATTTTCTTCATCTGCGTCTGAGTCATAACTATATGAATCCAATTCCATAGCCTTTACCACATAGTGACGCAGCTGTTTGGAATCCTTCATATTAACTGGAGATGGGCCAAGATTTGATTTTATGTTTTTCTTCTTCACAGTTTTCCACTGTATGAAGACGCTTCAATTGATGTTTTTCTTTTTCCTTTTTGAGCACATTTTTTTTTGTTTATCTTTCTGTATTGGAGAAACATCAGGTTTTTGCAATTTCTCTGCAAAAGTAACAGAAATTTGCTCTGACTCATGTTCAGTTGGTATATTCGACTGTCTTGAAGGTTTTTGTAATCAACGATTAGGATATTCTATTTTAACAGGTTCTGATGATGGTGGCCAACGTTCCAGTGGAGGATTAGCCTTTCAAGTTGTGGCAGATTGAACGTCATAAGTTATTTTCTTTATACTGCTGGATGGTAATGTCCCAGGGGAATCATTTGGTGGAAAAGTGAAATCAGTTTGGGTGCTTATGTGCTTTACGGATTTTAAATCATGCTTGACTAAACTAGAGTAAGAAATTCGAACAAATGAAGTTCTGGATTCAACAATTTTGCGAGCTTCAGAATAAGAAATTTTCAGAGTAATTTTAACTGCAAGAATTTCTTTTTCACTGACCCACCTTGGACAAAAGCAGTATGCTGCATGGTCATCTTTACAGTTTGCACAGCGTTCAGCTTTATTACAAGAGTTACTTTCATGGCCGACTTCTGAATATCGTGTACATGTAACAGAACCCCGACATGTAGTTTTACTATGGCCATAACGTTGGTATTTAAAACAACGAAGAGGGTTAGGTGTATAAGGCCAGACAGGGCAGCTCAGGTATGCAGCTTTAATTCTAGTTGGTAGAGTAGGGCTATTGAAAGTCAAAATAATGTGCTTCGTAGGAAGAACTTGCTCATTTCGTCGGATAGTGATACGACGTACATCTGTAACATTTTGATCTTTTAAATTTTTAAGAGTTCTTCTTTAGTAGAGAATAAAAGCTCTGGTTCTGATATTACACCACGGCTTGTATTGAGAGTCTGATGGAACGGAACAGATACAAAAAAAGAACCTATTGTTGTGCAATTTGAGAGTAATTGCGAGGGGCTGGCTGAAGAAACTTCCATCAGCAAATCCCCAGACTGCATTTTTTAAATTGAATGACCATCTCCAAAAACAAACTGAATGTTTTCTGCTGTAAGAAACGGTGAAGTTCTTTTAAAAGAATTATCAGAATGACTATCTATGCACTTAATTACAAAAAATCGAGTGAATGAAGTACTTCCATCGATATTAGAGAAACAAAACAATTCAGATCCCGGCCGTTTCACCCACTACCGAGCCCAACAAGGGGGTGCACAATCGTGCACCAGTGCTAACCAGGGCCCATACGCTCACGAGACATACCTATATCAGTCTCCACCCTTAACGAGATGACTAGTATGTGACTGCTCACTTGATCCCCAGCCAGTGACAAGTCAGCTGACCAGCCGATTGATGCATAGGGGACCTCCCGTCCACCTGAAGCAGAGGCCAAAGCAGTGTGTTGGTTTCCCTCAACTGCCAGGATCCCCTTTCCAGGGACATGGGTCGCCATGCACGGCAAACACGTGGGTGGTTTACAATTCTCCATAAGTGGATATAAACAGGATGATATCGGCTCATGCAGAATCACTCTCACCTCAGAAGAGGAAACCATAATGAGAGTGAAACAAAGAAGAAAGCTTAGACAAGAGAATGGAGAGGAAAAAAGAAAAGAGAAAGATCGCTCAGGTGCCCGGGGTTGCGAAGCCCGTGAATACCTAAAGAAGGTATCCCTCTGGAGGGATTTTATGCAATGATCAATAGCCATATATACACAGGTTAATTAAATCTTAAATACTCTTCATATATCACATACACATGAATTTTAAAAGGAAATTTTAAAAGGAAAAACCATGCTGCATATACAAAAAACTATAGTTTTTTTTTTTTTTTTTTTTTTAATGGCAGTAATTACTTGAACTTTATAAACATGAGAAGATTTTATTTTACAAGGGACGTTCCGAAAGTAAGTTTCATCATTTTTTTTAAAGAGAAGATGGTACACCAGGTGAAACAAACAATTGCCATAAGCAGGGCTTAACAAATGCGGTCGCCAGGTCGCCACTGGCGACCAACTTTTTAAATCTGACTTTTTATTTATTTATTATATTACAAAAATTGACCTAAGGAATGATCACAAAAGGTTTCCCTTCCACCCCCACCCTTTCTCGAGCGTGGCAAGCAGTGATTTCCCTTTCTATCGTACTTTTAATTGAAGAGCCAAGATTAAAAGTCATTTATTTCCCATCTCATACACGGAAAATGTCGTTTTTTAATATTATACCCTGCTAGCATGCCACATGATTAGAATGGGGGAGATTTCAATAAAAAAGTAAGAAATCGTGATAATCTAGTAGTCTCTGTGACTGCATCTAAAATTGAATACAATAGCTAAAAAATGTTCAAGCTTTTTTTTTTTTAAAATCAGATTTTTGTATTTCAGAATTAAAACTGATTAATATATCGCACTCATTTAAAAGAATAACATCTAAGTTAAGCGATTTTAAGTAATTCATTTGAAGTAAATCTATAAAACTGAATTAACATTTTAAGAGTAACTAATTTTAATAAAATTAAATATTATGTGTTTTTTTAAATGTTTCTCCCTCACGTAAAATGCATGGCGCTTTTAATATCTACATACATTGCACAATAAGTAGGTGCCACCCTGGTTTGGAGACGTCTATATGATGTAAAAGATTGAGGGTACTAACTACTTCTTTGCAAAAACTGGTTGCTTTTAAAAAAGGAAAAAATATTTATATATTACATATATATTTAAGCGTCCTTTTATTGTTTGGTAACAATTTATTTCGCTTGAAAGCTTTTGCGCCGCCTGGTCCCATGGAGCCCAAGAACCTTTTTGCATTTGAATCTGAGTTTTGTTTTTATGTTATAATACTGCTGTCTGGAGAAGTAGTTTTTATTATAGAACGTATAAAACAAACAAAAAAAAAATTCTTAAAAATAAGAAGTAATCTGGAATTTATAAGACTGATAATAAGGAACAAAATAACGGCAAACAGTCAAAATCAAATGAACCAGAACAAATCATTCATTGCATTTCAAAAGGGTACGTTTTTATTATTAGTTATTATTTTATTTCTCCTCAAATTTTTATCATAGATTGTTGGATCCAAATAAACCTTCCTCCCTCCTCTCCCCTCCTAGCCGGATGCTCATTTTGATTATGTAATATGAGCGAGAAACGTTTATTTTAGCAATGCATAATTTACATAACTATTGAGTTATTTTGCAAGCTTAATTAGCTTTGATATTTCTCATATATGGATTTATTTCATAAGCACGTAAAGTTTTTTATTATTCGAACAGGTTTATGTCTATAAAAAAGCTTATTATTATTTTTTTTTTACAATTATAGTTGCCTACAATTTCTATCAAGAGCAGCATCTGTTACTCATCTTAATCACAATCTTAACTTAAAATTATCATAAGATGTTTCATTATAGATGTTGCTAAGTTCCAAAATATTCAGAAATAAACTTAGAAATTATATTCGAGGAAAATATATTTGTAACTTTTAATTCAAATTTGACAAAAATAAGTTCATGAAATGCACATTTAAAAATAATAAAATCAGAATTATTTGACTGATTTCGACCGGAAAATAGGCAAAAAATTGTTTTCCCGTTGCACTATTTCATCGATGCCCAACTCATCAGATAATGGTTTTGTAGTACTCAAGTATCCAGACATTTGAAACCTTCGGCAATCAGTATTTCACGAACATGCCGGTTAATTCAGCCTTCCCATTATTTTTTTGTTTGAGAGATACATAATTTTGTTACGTTTCATTAGAAAACTTCGTTTATATGTGTTAAATTTAGTGTGGTGTAATTATTGCACTATTCTAAACTGTGTAACTAATAATTCTAAACTCTGCTTGTCATTCCTTTTTCAATTTATAGAAAATTTTTGTGCTTTTTGAAAAACAATGACGAAAAGGGGGGGGGGGGGGGGGTAAATATTTTTTACTGGCGACTAGAAATTTTTGCTGGCTACCAGATTTTATCAAATTTGTAAAGCCCTGGTCATAAGAATACACACCTGTTGCTGGCTCAACGACAAAAGGAGCATCAGCGGAGGAGAAATGATGCATGCACAGAGCGCCGAAGAAGAGAGAGTAACAGCAGACCGGCGGGCCCGAGGTTATTAAAATACAAATCATAATGGCAAACATACAACTGACAATGTGATTGCCAATAGAAGTGCTTGTTCTGCTCTTGGACGAAAATGCAAAACCACACACAGCAAAGCTCACATAAGATCAGACTCATCGCTTCAGATGGTAGAGATTGGATCATCCGTCCTACAGTCCCAATCTTGCCCAATCGGACTTTCATCTGTTCCCCGCATTGAAAGTCCCCGTCACTTCCAAAACAATGCTGAGGTGGAGCAGGCTGTGCGACAGTTCCTTGCATTGCAGGGCACAGAGTTTTACCAGCGTGATTCCTTTTAACTTATTGCACGCTATGACAAATGTCTCAATGTCGGTGACGACTATGTCGAAAATTAGTGCAAGGTGTACATAATTCATAATGCCATGGTGTATTTTTTTGGCAATAACGTTTTTGTGTGGGAAAAAAATGATGAAACTTACCTACGGAAAGTCCCTTGTACTTCCTTTAAAGGCAAATCTCTTTCAAACCATACATGCTTTCAGTATTATTCACTGTGTAATATATGTTTCTGTTTTCTACTCTTCTACACTTCAATTAACTCATTGTTCAATGCTAAATTATATTTCGGGATAATTTAAGGAGTTTTTTGTTTATTTAAGGAGTTATAAGTATTCCTTGGACACTTTTTCATTTATAAAGAGTTTCTAAAAAGTCTAAGCAGCCTGTATGAACCCTGTAATTCAACTTATGCTAATCAGCTATACCGTCAGATGGAGATATTCCTCAAAAATAGTCACCATCCCCTCAAAGTAGGGACATTTTCTGCTCACTTTCTCTTAGATTGGCAGAGCTGCCAAGATTTTTTTTAAAGTCACATAACATATTTCGAACCAGAATTTTGTTTAATGTGTAACTAATGGTAACAACTTTAAAAATGTAGCCTCCTATTTAGAAGAAAAAATTCGAAATGAAATACTCGCATTTTTTTTATTATTATTATTCATCAAATACGAAAAATAATATCATTAACCTGATGTCAAAAAATGTTTCCAGTTATTCTGTTCGTACTAAGACTTGAAGCTGGTTTAAACCACAACTTGTGTTTAAACTGCAAATTAGTGATTCACAACAGGAAAATACATGTTTGTCTGGTCTTTGAATTATTTTCTAGAAGTTAAGGGGTTGTACATATATAATGCTATTATCACTTTAGGGGGGAGGGGGCGTTGTCTTTTGATATCATTATCATTTTTGATCCAACCAAAATTTTCTTTTTTATGGTAACTGTTTCTTTACACCTTTTTTTTAAAAAAAAATCTTATATATTTTTATGAAAATATAAAGTTATTATTAAAATCATTAAATGATTATTATAGAATCATTTCAATTCCAAAAAATGGAATTTCCCAACGTTTGCCATTCCAATTTTCCTTCCATATGCTCATATAATTTGTTGTTAGCGATATCAGGTTCGAAATGATACTTGTTATGTTTACTAGTAAAAATGAAGAAGAATGTTGCACACCTGTTTTGTTTATAATAAGTTCTCCTTACCCTTGTGAGGACGGGTGCCCTTCCGGGTGTTCCTGAATCAACCTGGCCACTTTTTGGCATGGGTGGATGACCGGCCAAGGACGCTGTGACGGCTTGATTCATTTTTTAGTTTGGGCTAAAGCAGGGTCCCTGAGGGGGCACGAGTTCGACGTAGCTCACTTCCAGAACATCAGACTGGTCGGCTTTTGCCGGTCATGCTTGTCAGTTTTAAGTACCGTCCGGAGATCCCAAACCGAGCATGTTATCGAGTGGACTGAGTCTCACTCGGCCTGATTTCAGCACTCCAGGACATAGCAATTTCGAGTTGCAGTGAGATACACTGTATTTTTGAATAAGTGGATTGCGATCCTGGTTTCCCATACAAAAACTATTTGTCTTGTTACTTATTACAACCTTCTGAAAGCTGCTTATTATCTTCAATTATGTTTAGAAATGCCTGTTGTGAAAAAGCAAACAATATTTAGGATTCATTTATCCATCATTAGTTCATATGAATGTTGTCATTAACAGTTAATTTTCTTAATTGTTACTTTTCAAAGAGCAAATAATATAAAAGCAATCTCTGTTATTTAATATGATTCTATTTTTTAACTTTCTTGAATATCTCTATTTCTTGACAGTTAAAAATAAAATTTATCTAAGGCTTTGAAGAATATTTTTAAAAGTGTTTTCTTTAAGTATCCGGTTTGGCCAAATAGTTTGATATTTGGCCCAGCCGAATAATCAGCAGACCGAATAGTTTGGTATTTGGCAAACCAAATAGTTTGATATTCTGCCTACCAAATATTCGTTAGTATGGCCGAATACCGAATACATATTGAATATTTGGTTCATCCCTACTTATTACTAACTCCTATCACTAAAGAATCGACATTTTTTTTCAAAAATACAGCTTGATTGAATCTTACACAATTTTCTTAGTTGCATTTGCAAATGTACCGAGTAGTGCTTTGGCCGAGTACCGAGTAATTGGGTTTAAGAAATGAATCATTGATGCAAACATGAAGTGTGCTTAGTGGCAACACTTCTGTGTATGTGTGTTGTGTTTATAAGTATACCTATTTATAAACATGCATCTTGAGCATATAATCTAATCATATTTTTTAAAATAAACTTCAATTTTTGAAATTTCATTTATTATGTCCTTTTAAAGAAAATTTTTGTATATTCGAAAATTTTAAAACAGTAGCGTTATTTAAAAAATATATATAAAAAAAGATTTGATATATAAAAAGTTCGATTAACCAATATGAAATTAAAACTGATTATTTAACACATCTTTATCCATTTGTCATTTTGATACCTGAAATCTGTCTATCGAAAATGGTTATTGCTTGCTGTAACAACAATTCCTTGAATAATGCAAAATGTTTTATATTTTTTAAAAGTACCTTATTTTCTTTTGATTAAAAAAATTGGGTACTGTCATGTAATAGCGGCCCTTGAGGATGAATCCCCATCCCCAAGTGACCAAAATTTATCGCCAAATTATAAAGCATGTATGACATATGATATATTATTACGCGAAATAATTACTTTTGTGATGTATATGGCCGAGTTATTAGTCATATATAACACATATATCATGTATACATATAACATATGCATAAGTTGTATAGGATGTATATATATGACATTATAAGACGTAAATAATATGTATGTAATGACGTATATGGGTGTTTGGAATAATATGTATATTATATATGATGCATAAGCTTTTCGTTGATCTTGGCAAAATCAGAGCTGAAACCTTGGCATAATTGTAATTGTGGATGCCACTGTAACACGAAAGCAACAAAAAAAGGGAGCTTTAAAGTTTTCTTTTCTTTTCGTTTCTTTTTTTTGTGTGTGTGCGTAATGTACAGCTAAAATGCTATTTTATCAGTGCTCGCAGTGAACACATTTTTTCTGAAGTAGGCCAAATTTACAACAATAAAAGAAATGCCCTATCTCTTGAAAATGTAGAATGATTATAGTGTTTTTGTACCATAATTTGCCATACAGCAAATTTAATTATTATTATTTTTTTTAATTGCATTTATTGTATTTTCTGCTCCTAAACACTGCTTCTTTATCCAAAATCACAGTCTTTTCCTACAGTTTTAAATATATATATATATATATATATATATTTTAATATAAATATAAAACTAAATTTTAATTTATATTAATTTTGCATGGTGTTTTTTCCTACCTTTTTCTATGTTTTATAGATAAATTTTTATGTACCGAGTAAATAGTTTTTATGAATTATGGCATATATTATACATTTATATTCAAATAACTTTTTATAGATCACTTATAAATTAATTTGTCTTTAAATATGCTTAAAAAATTAAATTCTTGCAACTACTCGGTATTGGCCGAGTACCGAGTACTCGGTGCGGCTCTATCGCAAACAACCTCAACAGTATAGCTATTATTTAAAAAAGCTTGTTAATTCCGTGGAATTTAATATGCCAGTTATTTCCATATAGCTAAAACGTATAATAACTAATATTAGCATTTGCAGTTCCAATACTGTACAACCGCTGTGAAATTACAGCCAATGACAATGTCTTAGTTAGTGCTATTTATGGGCACAATCGAAAAAAATAATTTTAAAATGTTTTTAGAAATTTACAGAAAGCATTACATAAAAATACTGTTGGATTTTCTATAGACAACTTGCTGCTTCACAAAGTCTATAGCATGCAAAAATGTTATTATTTTCTGCAATTAACTACACATAATTCTGATAGTTTAGTATCTCTAAATCTGATAAAAAGCAAGAAGAAGAGCGCATTGGACATTTTACCGTAAAATTAAAGACAATATAAAGTTTATTTGAAATGGGATGGTTCTTTTACAAAATTTTCTTTCTCAAAAAAGAAAAAAAAAATCACAAAATACAAAACCAAGGACAAATATTCTGCATTAACCACTTTAATCCTTGACATAGTGAATGCAAATCTAAACTTTTCTAAAACAACACTTGGATATCGTACAATAAGCAAATTTCACTACAAGAAATCCTTAGCTCAAAATCAACAGCCTTCAGCCAACATAAACGAAAAATACTTTTACTCGTAAAGCAACACAGTCAAGAGTAACGTTCCCCACTTAATTTTGCATTATTTGACTAATGAAATGTGTACTCACTTTATATATTTAGCAAGCCAATCACTGCCTAAAACTACATTACAATAAAGTAGCCTGATTATGAAGATATAAGGGAGACCAGTATACACTGGACCTATGGGCACAGTGGACCACCCTCTAATATTTTATTTATTTAAATTTTTTTTAAGCTTCTCTTCTATCCTAATAGACAACAGCACTGCAATGATTATTTATAGCCTTCAGAAAATATGTTTAGCTCAGATTGAACTATTTTATCCTGATTGGTTGTTTTGAGATTCTAAAAGTAAAATTTTTCATCATCATATTTTTATTTTTTTAGTAATTAAAGGTTGTAGATAAATAAAATAAAACAGCTTTTTTGCAAAGCTAAGATACTTGTTTTTATTTTACTTTACAGTTAATAGGTTTAAAAGAAAGCTATAAACAATATTAATATGATTATTTACTGAACTTCAACATGGGGTACAGTGGACCACCCACTCCTGGGGCACAGTGATCCACAATCCACTCTGCTCCTGTAATGCAGAATGTTCAAAATATTTAATAATTGCTTATTTTCTATAAAAAAGGATTGTTTTAAAGTAGATTTAACTGTAAAATAAAGTAAACAAATATAAATAACAATTTATTTAACATAATAAGAAATATTTTGTTTTGTATTTACTGCCTTTGATAAATATAACTGTAGTCTAATTGTTGATGATTCTATTCAAGTAAGATTCATGAGACGCAAATTGAATGGAAATCAGTTTATTTTCGCTGAAACTGTATGTAGATGAATCTGCTGTTGATGTCAATGATTTCATAACGTTGCTCTCAGACCCAAAATTATTTCTTGAAAATTCCAGGCTCAATTTTACTCATAAGTACTTTGGAATTTCATTTGCAAATTTTAATGTGCGCTGATTTTTTTGTACTTAAGTAATAACTTCAACTAAATTGCAATTGTTCCTGTATTAATCTGTTATTATTTTCAAAACATAAATAATTTTTTGTTTTTGTTTCAAAATTTATATTACTATGTTATTTTGCGAGTGAAGGGGGCAACAAAAAAGAATTAGATTGATGAAATATAGATTTATATTGTATTTTAAATAATACCTAATAGTTGTCCACTGTACCCTGGTGGGTGGACCAGTGTATATAATTTTTTTTTTTTTTTTTTTTTTTTTTTTTTTTTGGAAAAATGTATTGAAAACTATCTTGTGAGAAAATTATGATGGATATAAGAAGGTTTATGGAATATTCAAAAATATTTTCATACAGATCGGTCAGTCTGTTAAAGAGGAAAAAAATTTTAACTGAAAAAGTGGTCCACTGTGTACAGGTCTCCCCTACGCCATGTTTAAAATATATAACATTTCGAAATTGTACTTACTTAAAGAGCCGTCGTTCTATACTGAAAGTGAATACAATTTTTTATTTTACTCCCTATAAAGGAGTTTGATTTTGATGAGACAAAAATTTGAAAATAATAAACAACCTCATAACCTGAAGCTACGACAACATTGGTTGATTGGTTGGTGACATCTGGAGACTTTTGCTTCGTCGAGGGCAGGTGCTGGTAGCATTATTACCTCCATTAAACAACGCATGCGTCAACTGATTCTTGGTAGTTGCCCTGAGACTTTGTTTTTGTCCAAAATCCTCTCAACCAATCACATTGTATAAACTATATGTTATTACTCACATATAGAAGTACTCTAGTAAGAGATCTTCCACAAAGCAAAAAATCTCCAAATGTCACCAAACCCCAACCAATCAACCAATACAATATTTTGTTTACTTTTGGTGATCAATACCCAATTTTATATTGACACTTATTTAAATCTACGATGTGTAATATGGCTTGATTTTCAAATTTTTGTCTCATCAGAATCAAATTCCTTCTTCTCCGGAAATAAAATAGAGATTTGTATTCACATTCAGCTTAAAAAGCTTACTTACTTAGGTAAGTACAATTTGAAAATGCTATATATTTTTAAAACGGTTTATTTTTCCATAATCAGGGCACTCCACTGTAATGTAGCTTTAGGCAGTGACTGGCTTGTCCGATTTTATAATGTGGTACAGATTTCATTTAATCTGATAATGTAAAATTTTCGTATTGACGTATAGGACTATGTATGCCATCGGAGAATGTTACACTTGATTGTGTTTCTTTGCAAGAAAAAGAATTTTTCGCTTATGTTGGCTGAAGGCTGGTGATTTTAAACTAAGAGTTTCTGTAGTGAAATTTGCTTGTACAATGTATTGTTTTAGAGAAGTTTAGATTTGCCTTGACGATGTCTTTTGGAATGATCGATGAATCTTTTGGAAAAATCATGAATTGCATCATGAAATTAGGCGTGAGTTTCAAAATATTTCAATCTTAAGAAACTGCAACTTTGGGCCAAATATTATAAACAGTCACAAAAGTCATACAGCGACCAATGGAAAAAACTTCTAATCTTTTATGGCTTTTTTTTAAATTACATTATTATATGAATTATTTATGTAAAGGTGCTTTTGAAAATTTTGTTTTTCTTGCTAAATTTCCTTATACCATTTTATCTAACGTCTCAAGGCCCCTATAACAAAGCAGTGTAGTAGCTAATGAACTATTATGTTTGTTTATGTATCTATCAATCAAGCCTAAAGTTTTGACCATTTTTAACCCTTTCCAACATAGTTGAAAAGTGTTTATGAATTTAGTTTGTCTGTGCTCTAACTCACGTAAATATACTCGGATTGTCATGAAATTGAAATATGTTATTGAGGTTTATTATAGCATGTTCAGTATTGAAAAAGAAGTGTGTAGCACTTATAGTTTTTTTTACAAGGACAGTCAAAAGAATTCCATTACATCACAATCTATGGGAAAAAGTCATTTCTGGTTTATTTTAATGATGTTGCACAATTTCAAACATATTGAAATTGATATGTTTCACTGAGGTGCATTACAAGAGGCTTAGTATGGATTATTGTGTGCATAGCACTTATAGGTACTTTGCAGGAACACTCAAAAGAATTTGTTACATTACGGTCTATGGGGAAAAATAGTTTGTTGTTTATTTTAATAATGTTCTGCTATTTCAAACATATTGAAATTGATATATAATATCACTAAGGCGAATTACAAGAGGCTTACTACAAAATATTGTGTATATAGCATTCATTTACAGGGACACAAAAAATAATTCAGTACTGTCTGTTAACAATAATTGCTAGAAGTGCGTTTTCAGCTGCTGAACGCGTTTTTAGATTTAACTCATTTTTTGTCAATTACTTGGTGTGTATAAATTCTTTAGATCATATACAGAGAACAGATCAAAAGTTTTTGAGTACATTTCCATTTACTGATGGAAATTCCAGAAGGGGAATTTTAAACTGTGCTACACATTTCTTGACTGAACTAAAATTTAGCTTTCTATGTAGTATATATATATATACAAATCTATAGACCATATACTGCACAAAAGAATTCGGATATTTATCCAAATAGTGTGGGTAATTCCTGAAAATGGGTTTTTAAATATGTTATGTATAAAATGTAATTGGATATCATCTTTCACCTTATTAAACAGTAAAGATTTATAAAATTATTTTGGAAGTGTTGGAAAGTGTTACATAATCTATGCTTGACGCATGATTTTTCGTTCTTGTTTTATTTTGACTTTGACAGTAAATATTTAAAACAAATACAAAACATTAGTGAGGATAGTAATTGCCATTGAGTTCGACAATCTTCTGCCAACGTTTTGACAGTTTTTCCAATACCTTCCCTAAAAAACTCTTGACTATGCAAGTCGAGAAATAAGTAAACCTCATTTTTTACCTCTTCTGGGGAATTAAAGATTGCACTGCTAAGGTGCAGCTGCAGATGTGAAAACAGATAGTTGTCAGACTGTGCCATGTGTGGGCTATATGGAGGATGTGGCATTAGATCCCGTTGTAGCTTGTACAAGTTCCAGTTCGTCTACGCACTAACATGTTGCCTCGTACTGTCCTGGTGAAACAGAATGTCCCAGAAAACACAGAAAAGGATTTTTTTTTTTTTTTTTTCAATGTTCATCGGGCTACGGTCCCGACCGGCACATCTGTCTCAGACCATACTTCTTTTCAACTGGTGTTATCATAATAGACCCATTTCTCGTCACATTTAACAATCCGATTCAAAAAATCACCTTTTTGGTGATATTTGAGCAAGTTTACACAGGTCCATTTTCATTTGTCTTTGTCATTTTGTGTCGGATCATGTGGCACTTATTAGAGATGAGCCGGGCTCAAGCTCTATTTGAATACCAGTCTTCGGGGTCGGATGGGCTCGAGCTCATTCTTTCTGAAACTGACAATTTTATTTGTCCCTGTATTGAAAAAATAAAAATAACTATTTTTTTTTCTTAAAAATTACAGATTGCAGTTCAGTTATTTTAATGCTATTTTGATCATAATGAAGGGTTAAACAGAAATCTTGTTTTTATTTTCTAGCATTAGAATGCTATTTTAAAAAAAAAATGTCATATTTGCAGATTTATTTATGTCTGGGTCTGGCATTGACAGTGATGACCTATTGACGCCAATCTGAAGAGCGCAAATAATTTGTTGTTCGATTATCGTTTGTGACTGTAAACAATGTTTTAATTGGAACGTTTATTTATTTTTTTTTTAGAGATGTAATGCAAGATGAATATTTTCTTTTGTTTTTAGTCAGCCAGCATTAGCTTAAGCTTTGCAAATTTTTAGTTTTCTATTGTCTGTGAGTAATCGTTCTTCGTATGAAAATAACATTAGTTATTCTTATATCTATTTTTCATCATGAACTCTGCTCTGCATATTCTGGAAGTCACTTTCATTCGTAAGTAGATATAGTTAGCATTTATTGTTATTACGATAAAAAGCATTCGAACAGTATTTCCTTTTTTCATATAAAAGCATCAGATCATTTAGATGACGATGTCAATTACAGTGTTTTTAATTTAATCTGATTTTCAGTGACACAAGAATCACGAAACATTGCTTTGGGTAAGGAATCTATTATACTTTAAGATGTACACCTTTTATAGGAAATAGAAAAATGTTGTTCGATTCTTTGACATATAAATGGTAATTTTTGCAAATATCATGCATTTATTCATAAAACGCACTTTGTTAATGTGTCCATCAGATTTGCTTTTTGTGGAAGAAAAATATGAGACTCTTTTTAAGGAAGTAAAATTTTATTTGATACAAAACTTCTCTTTTGATAAGACTGAATGTAAATTTCCAAAAAAATTATTATGTTCTTGAAATTAACAGTTATTTTCATGTACGATATTTAAAAATCAGATATTATTTTTTTTAAACAATTTTTTAATATAGATTTTTTTTAATTTTATTGAATACTTTCGGTATCGGGCTCAGGCTCTGATGACACAAAATGTTTCGAGCTTGGATTCAAAATCATCGACTCCGGCGGACCCGGGCTCTGAAAAGAGAGTCTGGACTCATTTCTAGCACCCATCAGTTGAACTTGTATGTCCAGCGGTCGATGCAGGTTTTTTTTCTTGGGGCCTTTTTGTGAAAAATAACATTTTGTAACGGAAGTTGAAATTCAGTTAATCAAATTCGAACAAAGCATTTATAAACAGAAACTTTCTAAATCCCTTTGGTGAAGTTTTCTTCTCTGGTGAACTTGTTTGTTTACAAATTACACATTTTAAAACATCACAAAACAATAAATAAATAATAAATAGCAAGTTTTTATGGAATGGAATTTTGGGAAAGGGCCTATTTTAGTAAAAGGAATTTTGTGAAGGGGCCCATTTTGTCAAATTGATTTTTGTGAAGGGACCCATTTTATTAAATTGATTTTTGTGAAAGGGGCCTATTTTATTAAATTGATTTTTGTAAAATGGACCCTAAATAGGCCCCAAATTTTGCCTGGATTGACCCCTGATGTCAAACCAATCAGAGGCGGATTAACCACCTACTGGGCCCCAAGGCTTAACACATTGCCCCCCCTTCCGCTCTATATGTATATACTTTGATATACAATATATATATATATATACAAACATACACACGCACACACACACATATATACATACATATTTTTGGACAAAAAAAAACTTAGCACCGGGCCCCTAGGCTTCAGCCTACTCAGCCTCTTTGGTAATCTGCCTCTGAAACCAATGCTTTTTAATGCTCGAATTATGGTTCTACAAACATAGAAGTGTGATGGGGTCGATGCTCCCGTGATGTAACATTTTGATCTTCATCGATAGATTTTCACTCTTCAGTCTTATCAATCACAACAGGTCGACCAGCGTGTGATTATCTTCGAAATCTAAATATATATATATATTTTTTTTTTATACCATCGTTTGACTGTACTAAGTGATACGATATCATCAGCTAAACGTGCACACAAGTTACGGTAACATTCTGTCACTCCAGTTTTGCTGCAAAACTCACAGTAAAGTATAGTTCGAAGCTGGGTACGTGATAGTTTCATTTTAGAGGCTTCGTGGAGGCTGCAAATGATATTTTTTCAAAACAATAACTACACAGTGTTGTCGCATACGTCTTCTTCTTTCGAATGTAATGTGGTAAAAAGGTCAACATACTCGCAAGCGTCAGTTGTTTTAGTAGCGCCACCTACAACAGGGTCAAAACTTTAGATTCAATGTAATATTTTTAAAAAAATTGCTTCTGATTCCATGCATTAGATTGATTAATTATCTCTGTTTCTATGTAATAACAGATAAACGGCTTCTGTATATTAACAAGTTGGAAATTGCACGTCAAATGTGACAAATGAGCTGCGTTCGTATACTGTTATTATTTCAGTGAAATGAATTATATCGTCTGTTTTTATGATATGATTAATTTCTGTAATAAAATAGTAAGTACATTTTAATTTGGCAGCATTTTATCTTTTGTTAACATTTTCTGAAAATTCAAATGGGAAACTTAAGCCTAGCATTGAAAATTTTAGAAATTGAAATCCATATTTAGACTGCATGTGCAGCAGTGTATTACTGATAATTTACGGTGATGATTACGGTATAATACTGGCAGGGCAGCTAGAATGCCAGTATTATACTGTAAAATCAACAATTTCTTTTACAGTATAGACTGTAGTAACTTTTGAAGTGAGCAGTCGGGGGGCCGCATGTGGCCTTGAGCCACTGAGCCCAGAGGCGGATTAACCACCTACCAGGCCCCTAGGCTTAACACATTGGGGGCCCCCCTCCTGCTCTATATGTATACACATTGACATACAACATATATATGTACACAAACATACACACGCACACATATACATATATATACATACATATTTTTTTAGGAACCAACAAAAAAAAAGTCACAAACTTAGTGCTGGACCCTTAGTTTGTCGGGCCCTTAGGCTTCAGCCTATTTGGTAATCCGCCTCTGACTGAGCCAATCACCTGGCGGAGGTTAGACCAAAATGGCAGTAGCTAAGATTTGCGTTCGCAATCTCTCTTTTTGAAGAATTCCCTACTTTTTTTCTAAAAGATTCGGAATATTTAATTATAATCTTATCTTTCTGTGCTAGTTCACTGAGCATTTTAATATTTTCTTCTTGACCTAATCAATACTTCACAATTATAAACAAATTCATCTTCAAGGTAGTATTTCCAAAATAATAATGTTTTTTTTTTTATGTAAAAAATGAAAACACTTGTGAAAAACAAAGGTTAAGACATTATAAAAAGCAATGGAATGGACACTGCAGGAATTATACTTGATAGGATGAAAAAGCAAAAAATGGAAAATTATGAATATCTTATAGAATCTTCAGAAGGGCTTTATAAGAATATTCATAGTAAATATATGTTATTTCATCAAATATTGTCGGCATTATGCCTAAAATTGACAATATTAAGCCCCTAATAACATATATATATGAAACAAGACAATAACCTACATGAATTCAATTAACAAAATAAATAAATAAATATGCAACTTAAATAGAAATAAGATAAAGAAACAATTATTCAACTTAAATAGAAATTAGATCATAAAACAAATGTGCAAGACTCGCCAAAAAAGACTAATGTTGCTGTAGATTTAACAAAATTATATGTACTTAACAAGCAGCTAGTCATCATTAACTTAAAATGGCTGCTATATCTATACAAACATAGCTTTGAAAAAAATGATAATAAATAGGAAATAAATTGATTAGAGCTGCCATCTATCACAGAAAAATATAAGTAAAAGTTGAAATTGTGGACAAGTTAAATAAAAAGTCTAGTGCTGCCATCTATTATGAATGTAGTGAAAAAAGAATGAAAAGAAAAAAAATTTGGCAAAGCAAATAATATTTGAAATGTTAGTAAACTAAAGAAAGTAAATAAAATTTATATATAATAAAGATGAAATGGGTACAATAATTAGCAATGTATGATAAGACATTGTTGGAGTAAAATGCAGAATGTATAATTTATGTTGTAAAAATGATTTTGTTATGTAAATGAAATGATTAAATGCATAAAACCCGATTTATACAAATACATCCTATGATTTTGTGTTTTGAGTGATAATTCCAAGTCAATGTTTTCGGTAAGTAACAGAAAAGATAGACTGATATTATTGCAATGTTATAACTGATACCCAATTTTTGAATGTCCTCTTATTCAAACTTCTTGCATATTATTTTTCAATTTCTTAAACGATAATCTCCCCAATCGAGAAAGAAAAATTACAGCTTGAATAATGTCTTAAATATCATCTTATTATGTTACTAACGGCTGTAAATAATCTGCATTTTTAATGGAAATATTTTATGCTAAATATTGAGTATTTTTTATCTTTGTTAGTTTCACATGTTTATGTTTATATGTGTTGACCATGTTGTAAGATAACTCTTTAGGATATCAGACATGTTCATCAACACATGCTAATTTTCATCCCATGTGCATACAAATATGATCTAAGACTCACTATATTCCATGTTGACTGCTGATAAAGTGTTAAAAGGAGAAATTATTTATATCCAATAATTTGAAACACTTAAATTACAAAAAAGAGAAAATATTAGATTAGAATTGTTCTAAAAAAAACATTTTTTTTTTCGAAATAAAAAGCAAGTTGGTTTGTACTTGGGTTTAAATCGTACCAACACAAATTTTAATGGTGCATTAAATACAAGGTGATTCCAAATTCATGGTATATACTTTAAAGGTTTTGTACAGGACATTCTGAAGCAATCATTTATTGTATAGGAATGTATGGGTACAAGTGACGCGTTCAGACACAAGTACAAGAAAAAGACATGAAAAGGGAAAAAAAATGTTTATTGACGGCGTCGTTGACAAGTGCTATGTTTACAGTAAATGTTCCACCAATAGTAGCACATGTTTGGCAGCGTCAATGGAGCTATTGGCATACAGTTTGAGGTATTTCACGCACACGTGTAACAGCAACGGATGTTCGAGCGACGAGATCCTCAACAGAGTCAATTGGAGCCGCATTAACGAGGCTCTTCAGATCTCCCTATAAGAAGTAATCGAGACTCGATAAAACGGGAGATTGGGGTAGCCAAGGGACTGCTCCAGCACGCCCAATCCATCGTGTCTCAAAAGCGGCAATCAGGCAGTTGTAAACAGCAGTGCTGAAATGAGCTGGCACCCCATCATGATGAAACCACAGCCGGTTACGAACGGTGCACAGTGGGGCGTTTTGATGATCTAGGTGGACAAAATCCACATTGCCGATATTCTCGGAATTTAACAAGACCGCATATTCTGGTAGCTGAATGTCTCTTTTTTTGAGATCCGTACGATTTTCGGCGAAAAAATTCGTGGTGTCGATTCATTACGACCGTAAAGAAGGCATTTGCGTGCAATTGGTTTGAGTGTGTTTCAACGGTTGCATTTATTTCCCTAAGTTCGAAAGCACGTCTTAACTATTCTGTTTAATGTGAAAGCACGAGTTTACTGAAAATATATTACATATTTGTCAACGTAAAATTTAACCTACGGTTGTTTGAAAATAAGCGCCACTAAACCAGTTTAAGAGTTTTTTTCAGTAATTGTATTTTTGAATTATTCATGTTGTTGTTTATAAAATTTATCTTGACTTTTAATACATTATTAAGCGATAAGATTTTTTTAAAGTAAAAGTGTCATTCCTAAAGTATTGGAAATTAAAAAAAAACTCCTGCGAAAGATTGCGAATCATAAAGTTTTTATCAATAAACCAGCTTTATATTAACTTTCAATGTATGAATTATATTTATTGAAAATTTTGCAAGTCAATTTTAAACCACTTTTAATTATCCGATTAATCTGAAACTTTAAATTATTGTGTAGTTTTAATGATTATACAATATTATTATCATTTGACGAGCGTAGAAGTTATACTGTTTCTACAGGGTTACACAAAAGTTTAGCTTAAATCTTGCAGGTTAATTTTAAACCACTTCCATCTATTTGATTAATCGAAAACTTTCAATACATGTGTAGTTTAAAAGACAATACATTATTATTGTAATTTAAGGAAAGTAGAAGTTATACTGTATATACAGGGCTACACAAAAGTTTAGTTTAAATCTTGCAAATCAATTTTAATCCACTTATAATTATCGGATTGAGCTGAAACTTAGCTTACATGTCCATTTTACATGATAATTTAAGTATACCATAATCTGAGGCACGTAGCAATTATGCATTTTTTACAGGGACACACAAAAAATTGTGGAAAGATTGTTATTTATAAACACAAATTTTAATTCAATTTCAGTAAAATAAATATTGATTATTGAGATGCACAATACCATCAAATAAAGTGAGCAGCAGCTATATTTCTCTTAAAGGCCACGCAAATAATTCGGATGCATCACCATCATAAGCAAAAATTTTATTTCAAATTCAATAAAATTTATATAGATTATTGATACACAACAGCATTTTTTCAACTGAAAATAATTTGGGTAGCATATATATTTTTTACAGAGTCACACAGAAGATAAAAATTTATTTTTTTAAATATGTTTTTATTTTTAAACTTTTATTTTTAAGGATGACTACACAAATTTCTCGACAATCTTTTGTTGACTTATGGGTTTCCAACCCAAAGAAAAGCAAATTCGAAGTTGTTCTTTCATATCTGTTGGAAAAACTGGGGAATCCTCAGTTAAATGAAGATATTTTTAAGAACCTGAAATCACCCGTCCGGACATTTTGCTTTCAAATTCAATAAAAATGGTCTAAATCGGAAAGAAATAGACAACGTTTCTATCAATACAATTCCGCCTGATTTCAAGGAACTTTCACCTACCGGATTGCGTTATTCACGCAATAGAAAACGAAAAATCTTAAATAAAAGTCACCCTGGTAGATCAGTGAAACCTTATTATTCTTATTTTAATTATTATTTAATCATTAAGTTATATTAACTTAGAGTGTAAGTATGTATGTTTTGTTCAAATCTTACTAGTCACTTTTAAACCACTTTTAAATTAAAAAAAATAATAATATAAATAAAAATAATAATAATATAAATAATAATAATATAAATAATAATAATAATATAAATAATAATAATAATAATATAAATAATAATAATAATAACATAAATAATTAAATAAACCAAATATTTATCACTGTTTGAGCATTTTATTAGTGATACATTTGAAAAATAAGCAAAACCTAATTAAACTCCAACGCAATAATTTTGTCCACCTAGATAGTCAAAACGCCCCACTGTGCGGCGGTCAGAACATCTTGAATCAGTTCTGCTAAAATGTCTTCTAGAAAAACACTATAACAACTGCCGTCGAGTCGCTTTGGTAGTAGATATGGGCCAATCAAGAAGTCATTCACAACACCCGCACACACATTCACAGAGAATCGTTCTTAATGCGCGTGTAGCATGTGGATTATTGCCCACACTTGCCAATTGTGAGCATTGAATGAATACACCCTCGCATGTAAACATCGCCTTAATTGTGAGTAGTACATGAACTGAATTCCCGGCTGCAAGCGTTTTGAGTTGAGTTATGTATTTTTTATCTGAATTAAATTTTAGCTTATATGTGGTGTGTATAAAAATCTGTAGACAACATACAGGATTGTCCAAAAGAAAATTCGAGTACATTTCCGTCTATTGGCGAAAATTTCCGAAAGTGACTTTGCAATAGTGTTATGCGCTTTCTAACTGGGCAGAGTGATGTAATATCTATAGACAAATCTATAGATCATATAGAAAGCTGTACAAAAGAATTTGAGTACATTTCTGCCTATGGACAGTAATTGTTAAAATTAGGATTTCAAATGTGTTATGCGTTTTCTAAATTGTTTACTTAAAATCTGGGCTGGGCTACTTGAACTTAAGCCGAAAGGTAGGCCTCCCCGCCCAATTTGATCTTGTTTACTTAAAATATTTTTTTCATCTTTTTAAATAGTCAAGTTTCGTTATACTATTTTGAAAGTGTTTTATGTAGATATATATATGATCCTATGTTTAAAGCACGATTTTTCTGTCTTGTTTATTTCCTAATAAGGAGTTGAAGCAGTCTCTTCTTTGGTTACCACTATTTCCGAGCAATACTCTTCATAGTAGATTTCTATACCGATCACTAGAAAAATCTGCCACGATGTAGTCTACAGCATTTGTAAGAGCATTCTAAAATGGAAATTATTATTAAACTAAAGTTATACTTGCTAGAAGTGATAACGGTACACTTAAAGGTTTATAAATACCTTTTAATAAACAGATCAACAAGTTTCGCACAATCGGTGACATTTTCAAGATTAATGCTGACGATCAATCTACTATACCATAATCAAGTCACCGATTGTGTGACGAAACTTGTTCATCTGTTTATTTAAAGGTATTTATAAATTTTAAGTGTACCGTTATCACTTCTAGCATGTATAAATTTTGTTTAATGATAATAAGTGGTTTTATTAGATAATTATATGAAAAGGTACTTTTCGGTTAGCCGGGCGCCAGTGATATATATACATGTATATATACACACATACATATATATACATATATCTACATATACATATATGTACATACACATATATATATATACATTTATGTATATATAAATATATATATATTTATATACATATGTATTTATATATGTACATATATCATTGGCGCCCGGCTAACCGAAAAGTACCGAAAATTATTGTTTGGAAATAGTGGTAGTTTAAAAAGAGACTGTTCCTACATCTTTTTTTTAACAGAAATGTAATATAATACGCGATAGGATCACGGCCGAAACTGGAAAAAAAATTAAAGATAATGTTTTATAAAATGAAAGAAACTTTTACTATTCTGTAGATCAGAGGTTCCCAAAGTGTGCTCCGCGGAGCCCTTGAGGCTCCGCCTGTACTTTTCAGGGGCTCCGCGGCGGTCCAAGAAAATAAACAAAACATGAAAGAAATTAGCATACTGCAAGGGAAAATTTTTCGAAAGTATGTAGCAATTTTTGTGTGTGTGTGTCAAAAATAAATAAAATACATCTATCACTGGGTCGAAAAATACTATAATACATTATAATAATATATAATTTTAAAATAATATAAAAATTTGCATTATTCATCTATTCATTTTCTATATAATATTTTTGGTTTGAACTACTTTATTTTGTTTCTGCATTTAATGTGTTTAAAAAATTCGATTCGAAATAAACTACAAGAAATCGTATTTTTAATCGAATGCACAACTTCAATCGAAAGAGCAAAGGTGCGCCAGTGCTGTTATCTCTGCTTGCCGGACAAAAGGGAGAACAGTGTTGTTCTTTGGAGCTCCGCCTATTCATATGTTTACACTTAGTTCTTTTTGCTTAGTAACCAGGTTCTAACTTCCTAATGAGGTAAGTGATAGATTCATTTGAGCATTACTTCCCAGCTGCTCAAAATAAGTTGTTGGACGATTTTAAATGGGTACTAAATCCATTCAGTGAAAAAAAAAACCGCGCTGCAAACTTTGAGAAATACGATACTCTCTTTGATTTAACATCTCAAAGCGATATAGAAATCTCCTTTCAAAACCATCGTATAACAGAAATTTGGTGTCCTGTGACAGAGGAATACAAAATCTTGTCAAACAGAGCAAAATTAATTTTACTCCCATTCTCAACGACTTATCTGTGTGAAGCTGGATTCTCCGCTTACACAAGTATGAAAACAAAGTACAGAAGCCGGTTAAATGAAGAGCCAGACATTTGCTTACAATTGTCAAAAATTGCACCAGATATCAAAAAGCTGTGCAAAACAATTCAACCATATTTTTCACACTGAATTTTATACGTTATTCCTCGTCACACTTTGTACAAAATAAAAAGAAATCCCATCCGCATTTAACATTTGTATATATTGTATATTGTATTATTTTTATTTTTGGAATTTTAATTTCTCTAAACTGTTTATTTTATTTTTATTAAATTTTAATTATTTAAATCATCTATCCTATTTTTCATAAGTGTATTTAATTTTTAAAACAATGTTTATCGATTAATACGTCTTTTTTATAAGATCTTGTATCATTCAAAGCCCCTCACTACATTCATTTTAAGTTTGTGTATATTGTGTATATATATTTATTTTTCTTTTTATAAGTTTGATTTCTTTAATCTGTTTATGCTACTTGTATTAATGTTTAGTTATTTAAATTTTCTATACTGTTTTTCATAGTAAAACAATGTTTGTCCCTTAAAACATCTTTTATATAACATCTTGTGTATCATTTAAAGCCCCTCATTAGATTCATTTTGCATTTGTGTATATTGTGTATATATATATATATATATATAACTTTAATTTCTTTAATCTGTTTATGTTATTTGTATATTTAAATTTTCTACGCTGTTTTTCATAGAAAAACAATGTTTGTCGATTAAAACGCCTATTTTTTGTAACATCTTGCATCATTTAATAAAGCCTTCATTAGATTCATTTAATATTTCTATAGGTTGTGCATATATATATATATATTTTTTTTCTTTTCGTAACTTTAATTCCTTTAATCTGTTTATTTATTTTTTATTAATTCTTGGTTATTTACATTTTCTATGCTGTTTTAGATAATTGTACTAAATTTTTAAAGCAATGTATGTTGCTGAAAACGCATTTTTTTAACATCTTGTATCACTTAACAACCTCTCTTTAAAATTTTGTTTTAATTGGTCTCGGCATTGGCTAAGATTCTTATGTTATGATGGCCACATTTTCCTATCAGAAATAAGGCTGTAGCAATTAAAAAAATTATATTGGTTCTTTACATTTGTCACCACACAAACAATCTAAACATTTGCTCTGCTCCACTCCTGACTTAGACTTTTCGTCAATGAGTATCATCCTGATATAAATATAACCCCACCCATATATTCCGTTTTGTTAGTAATGTTTTTCTACTAGTTGCAGTTCTTTTAACATGTGTAGTTTTTAACCGTATATCTATTTTGAGGCAAAGACAATGGTGAAAGAAAGCTTCTTTCAAAACTATAATTAATAGCTAAATTCTTCAAATAAAACATCCAAAAAAAGTGAACGATGCTGCACCTAACAATACAGGTTATAGATTCTGCCCCGCCCACTTAAACACTAAATCGGTGATCTGCTTTTAAATGAAATTTAAAAAAAAATGTTTCAAAAGAAGAAGTTCAGAGGCGATTCGTTTTCGTTGCATGTTTAGAAGTACTAGAAACGTAAAAAATAATGAAAAAAGAATCCGTAATCGCATGATTCTATTACGGGTGGGCGAGACTATCGAAAACGTGTTATATACTCATGGGTGACAGGGCCTACGCATTTTCTTTCTTTTCGCGAGTAGCCTATTGGGATTATACAGAAGTCTCTCTTTGTAAACAAAAACTGTTCAACTTACCTTTTTATCTGTGGGTGTGTGGTTTTCGCCATAAATAACAATAGTTTCACGTAAGCCATAATGCAATGCATGACCCAGAGAGGGTTACCGTTTTGAACTTTAATTCCGAGTTTAATTTCGATCTGAAATTCCGAAAGAATGGATGTCATTACCCCTTAATAGTATTGCTTGAACGTCGCTCGGGTAAGAAGAGTTTGTTTTCTTCGTTACTAAAAGCCTGCAGAAACCACAAATTTTTAACTATAATTTTTGCAGTATTTGCGGACATATCTCGATTATACACAGCAGATATTTTAATACAAAAAAAGTGGTTTTTAAAACCTTATTTTTAGTTTATTGTGTCCAATAATAATAATGTTATATAAAACTAAAAAAAGCATAAATAATAGAAAATTTGATTTTCAAAATTTCTAGTATGACTTCAGAATTTCTGTATCAAGAAAAAGGCCAAACTGAGAACCTTGGCCCCATGTTGGAAACTACTGTTTTGGACTCTTATCCAGCAGATCTTTCTCTGCTCCATAGACATAAAAGAAAACATTAATTTGTAAACCACAGAGTACCGTGGGGTTGAAGGGCTCCGCCTTAGAAATTCTTCCCAAAAAGGGCTCCGCGAGTCCAAAAGTTTGGGAACCACTGCTGTAGATATTTACGAGAAATATACTGTGTAAAATAAATAACCAAGTAAATATATATGTATAATTTTATTATTATTATTGCAGGTGGCTGTCAATGGATTCTATATCTGGGGACATACAACCTTCCACAAGTGATGAATGCAACATGCAACTCTCTCTTAAAAGTACCACAGATGAGCATCAGGAATCTGGTGTGGGAAAAGAACCTTTCGTTTACGAAACAAGCAATGGAATATACTCTAGTTCCAGTTTCAAAACGCTTCAAAATACTGAAGTCATTCAGAAACCTCATGTCTGTGAACTGTGCAACCGAACGTTTTCCGATGAAGGTAACTTAAAGAGACATTTGCGCATTCACATAAACGAAAAACCCTATGTTTGTGAAACATGTGGGAAAGGATTTTCTCAAAGGTCTTATTTGAAGGCCCACATTCGGTCTCATACGAAAGACAGGCCTTTTACTTGTGAAATTTGCAATAAGGGATTTCCAACAAAGCGCTATTTAGAAAGGCATTCACGTGTTCACACTAATGAAAAGCCATTTATTTGTGATGCATGTGGGAAAGGATTTTCTCAAAGTACTCATTTAGTGAGCCACCTTCGAATTCACACAAAAGAAAAGCCATTTATTTGTGAAATATGTGGAAAAGGATTTTCGCAAAGTTCTAGTTTAAAGACCCACCTTCGAACTCACACAAAAGAAAAACCGTTTATTTGTGAAATATGTGAAAGAGGCTTTTCTAGACGCACGAGTCTCAAGTTACACCTTCTATACCATACTGAAGAAAAACCCTTTGTTTGTAAGATATGTCATATAGGATTTGCTCAAAGTTCTCATTTGAAGAGGCATTTAGAAAAAAAATAAAAACTTTATGAAATAAAAACTTTATTCTTCTCTGTATCTCACAAATTTACATACAAATTTTGAGGAGAGGTAGAGTCACCTCATTAGAACAAAACATTTTTGGTTAGAGAGCTAGAGTCACAATCCAATTATTATATTAAATCATACTAGTGTATTATTCTGAAAAAAATCGAGTATCGACAACGTATAAAACAGCATCGATCGCAATAAGAATCGATTCTCAAATTCTAGTAACAGATGTTCTAGATTAGATACTCACACAGATAAACTTAAAAACAATAATTCCTAAACTTAGCGATCAATTGGCAGGAAATTTCATCGTGATAACGGGGATAGATCGATATTTCTGGCTCTGTTTTCATAGCAATATATTTATTCTTTCGATTTTATTATTTTAGCGGCAGAGCTGCTGTCAAATTTCATATAATATTTTTCTTTCTAGGTTAAATTGTTATATTTTTAGTTTAGAGCCTAGTTATTTGGGTTACTAGTTTATTAAATTGTATTTTTTAAATTCGTCCCCTCCAAATCATAGCTTTCTTAATTTAGGTCCGATTTGAATGAGACCTCATTTAACATTTTTCGCAAGTCATTATTTCGTAACCAACTAAACGATATCATTTCTGCAACACTTGGTTACTCTTTCGTGATCACTATTTATGAACAATAATCAAAATTTTCGACTTTTTTTCAGTTCAAACATTCCATCCTTGGTTTAGAGCCACGTTACTCAGGGTTCTCGTTAGTTAAGTTGTATGTGTAAAGTTTGTCTCCCCACTCCCCTAAATTATAACTGTTATACGGTGGATACGCCGTATATTTTCTGGATTATTTTAAGGAATACCGTATATACCCACTTCTCAAAAACACTATAGCATATACTCTTTAGGGCATAAGCTCTTTAGCATATACTCCCTCTGCCTACAGCGTATGCCCTCTGGTTTTTTTACAACTACATCACTGGCTGCAGAATGAAAATTTTCAGTGTAAAATTATACTAGTGAAATAATAAGTGATGATGTCAGTAAGTAAATAAAAAGCTCGCAGTTCAAAAGAGTTGCAACCTTTAATTTTTTTCTGAATATTTCCTGCCCTTAAAGATTTTAAAGTTATGTTTTTATATGATAAAAACATTAGAAAAATCAAGGATGTATTTTGCATTTTAAACTTATTCAAATGCTAAAACCACTTTATTTAAATTGGCTATTAGCTTTTTTCATTAGTGTCATTTATAAATTAAGGATCTTATACATATTTAAACTAGGATGACTCAAATAGGAAACATAATGTTTATCATAAGCATATTATTTACTATCAAACTCATTAGAATAACTTTGTTTTATGCTAATCATGGAAAACGCTGCAAAAGGAAAAAATTCAGTATATAACTAACGCAAAAGTCAATGTTTGCATCAGCAAAAGGTTGCTAATTCTCAGTATGTGCAGATAGGATGCGCGCATATTGAAACACTTATTTGCAGTTTTTAAACAAATACTACAATTTAATTTATGCAAAACTGTAAAATAAAAAAAAAAAAAAAAAAAAAGTTCAATTTTTGAACAGAGTTTTATTTGGATTTTTGAAACAGAATTTCATTTGGTGACCTTGGCAACTTTCCCAGAGGGGCTCAAAAATTTTCAGGCGGTGCTGAGCCCCCCCCCCCTGGCACCCCTCTTGCTACGGCCCTGGCTGAAGTACCCGGCGTTGTCCGGGATTTTAAGAATGTTTGTTTAGAAAAATCAATTTCAAAATTAAACATGTTGTATAGAAAACATAATAAAAGAAAGCAGTCGAAATGGTATACAAATGAATCTAATGAAAACCCAATCTAAAAATATATAAATTTCTATAATAAACTCACCAGAATTCAGTTATAAATCAGCTTGCTTTCATTCATCATTGGAGCAAAAAGAGTTAAAAAGGAAAATTGTCAAACTGTTTTTGAATTGTAGCTGATCGAACGAACTGAAAAACGATTACTTCAAAGCTCATTTTCTTCGACAATGGTATCTATTGATTTGTACAATACATCAGTTTCAACTGACGTCACACCCTAGCAACCACCTTAGCAACTAGATTTTTTTTTTTTTGCCCGCCAAAGATGGCGAATTGTGATTGGTTGGCTCGTAATACACTCTACAAATCCACGATTATGATTGGTTGGATAACATTTGGTGGGCTGGTGATCACGTGGTTAAAACTGATCTATACACAGCTTTTACAGGTAACTCTTCTTGAATCTTCAAGTTGATGTTGTGACTGAAATACTGCTGTCATTTCCTAGGCGTCAAATTATAGCATTGGCGCGAACGATAAATGAAAGCATGCTATAAATGAAACATAAGGAAAGGGCAGCTGACGTCACTGTTCGTTAAATTACTGTTAATTCCCAAGAAAAACCTGTTCGTTCTTTATGACTCTTACTGTATAATTGAGATGGGTGATTTGATTGGTCTACGTTAAAGTGATCTATGATATTACTGGCCTACGTCCCCATAACGATTCCTACAATGATCGCTGCGACTAAAATCTAGTGGTAGATTAGTTGATGGAACTGTTTGTTTAAAAACATGCCCTTTCCTTATAGAGTAACCTCTGTAGGGAGTTGTCACTTTATCCAGAGGTTGTCCCCGCTAGAAGGGCGTTGAAGCTAAAAGCAATTAGCCGTCCACAATTATCTAAGAGGAGTCATCTATCGTATACAGAGGTTTAAGTATAGGTTGCTACTTCGACGTGTTCCATTTGACATTCGATTATCATTTTTAGAGCAAAAGCACACGTTCGCAAAGCCATTTATGGTCTGTAAAATGTCGAATATTTGGAAATACTTTCGCCTTGAGCTCTTCAACAGACACAACTGTGTTACAAAAAGCTTCTCTAATTTTGAATAGACCAGTTATTGGATGAAGCGGTATTAATCCATTCCCTGTATTTAAAATCAAATTGCCAAATTGTAAAGCATTGCCTCTTAAAAATTGAAGTGTCTGATTGAGGGCTTGAAAAGTAATCTTGTGTGACAGGGTGCATTTTTCCCATACAATGATCTCATTTTTTTATCTTAAATCTTTATTACAGTTATTCACTAAAAAAGAGCTCTGGGGTCCTAAAATTTTTTAGAAATTCTAATATACAAACGTACACACACATATACATGTGGAATACATTTAAATATAGCAAAAACGAATTCAGAGGACCTCAAAATTTAAAAATATGCCATCATTTCCATTATTGGTTTTTTATGATTCAATACGTTCCTCAAACTCATACGACGTTATATTCACCTGCTGACATCATATCCACTTGCTTTCTATACTTACTCATATTAATAATATCTTTGTATGATTGTCAAATATTTGAAAAAGTCCGTTAAACTTCCAATATGACGTTATATTCATTTTCTTTTTAATTCTCTAATGACGTCATATTAACCTGCTTTATGTACTTACTCATCCTCATTCTCCTTGTATTATTGAGAAATGTTTGAAAATGTCCTTTTTCTAATATTCATCTTTTTTTTAATTGTTGAAACTTTTTATTTAATTTTTCACATGGAAATATTTCAATAGAAAATTAATTGCTGTGGAAAAAAAAATTATTGTGGATTTAAATGTTGGCAGCTGCTATAACGAAAAATGTTTAAATTTGATAGGAAATGGCTGTTAGGTTGGTGGGTTTTTATAAACTAAAAATTAACTATAATTTATTTCAATTCCGGATTACTTTAGGTGCCCCGTCCATGTTTTAATACACTTGTATGTAAAATTTCACAACTCTTGCTTCTAAACTGTGCATTTGTATAGAAATACAGACAGACATTTTCATTTTTATATATTAGATGAGTACTTTGGCTAATTTTAAAAGTATAAGTGAGAATAAACTGCTTCGATTGCTTCTAATCTGTGAACAACAAGATTTTAAAAAAACTTTGCTCGCCACAAGACAGTTTTGAAATGGCGCCCTTGATTGTGGCCCCTGTTTCCTATACAGAAATTGTTTGTTGTAGTGTATTCACCTTTCCTCAAAGTTTCCATGTATATTTTTGTGACACCCGGTGCCTGTAATTTAAAGCCCCACACCCTAACTCACAAAAGTGAAAAACCTTTTCGTTTGCATTGTATATAATAAGAGATTTTTTTCAAAGCTCTCTTTTAGAAATTAAATTTCAGAATCGTATGACAAAAATCATTTTGTGAGGTGTGTGGAAAAGTATGTTCCCAATAAACAAATTCAGAATTTCCGAAACTGTGGTACGTGCACCAGTTCTGCAATGTGAGCTTTCAGGTCGTGGCCTACGCAACGGCTTTCTCATTTCGCGGAAAATACATAACCCGGTTTAGCACAAAACCTGTCCAAGATTCTCAGTGGATATGCTGATCTTTGTTTACATGCATAACTTGCCCAGATAGCGGATTGGTCAGAGACAAACTTCAAGTTAGGCGTAGCGTTGCACGATTGGTCAGAATTTTTAGTTGGTTTACGTTAAGCTGGTCTATGATATTACTGACCTACGTCGCCATGACGATTCCTGCAATGATCGCTATGACAAAAATGTAGTGGTAGATTGGTTGATGGAACTGTTTCTTTGTAAACATGCCCTTTCCTTATTTCTAATCCATCATGGATCACACCAGTTGTTCCTATAATTAAACCTTCTGGTGAAGTTTGTTTGTGTGAAGATTATAAAATAACCTGATATATTGCAATGAAGGATCATCCCTATCCTATTCCTAATGTTATGCATTTATTGTCCACTCTAAAAAGAGGTGTTCATTTTGAAACAATTGATTTGGCTCAGGCATATCTTCAACTAGTAGTAGATGATAAATCGGTTAAAGCTCAAACCATTTTTACGCATAGAGGGGCTTATAAAGTTAAGCGCTTACAATAAGGTAATAAGGTTTTTCAAAATCTAATAAATGACTTTATAGGTAAATTCGAAGGAGTAATTCCATATTTTGATGATATCCCCATTGACTCTAAAACCTTGGAAGAAATTGCTGAACGATTGCGACAAGGTTTGAATTGCCTAGAGAAGTAGGATTACACATTAAGAAAGAAAAATGCCATTTTGATGTAACTTGGAATAGGATTTCTAGGTTATCGAATAGATGAAAAAGGAATTCACCCATCTAATTCTAAAGTTAAGGCTTTACAATCAGTCCCTGTTGTTAACCCTTTCGGGTGATAATTTTCTTTTTCAGTTTTAAGGAAAAATTACTTTTACATTAATAATATTAAAAGTAGATATCCGACTCACAAAAGTGAAGGTTTCGTTGAAATTTAACGAATATGTCAATTACTGAAATCCAACAGATGTAATTATTTTGCGTATTTTTCATATGACAATAGGCTAAGGAATAATTTTTGAAGACGTTTGTAAAATGTTGTATTTAAACAAGATTAAGCAGACATGACAACTTTATAGTAATGTTTTTATGTTTTATCACAAATTATTTGTTCGGAAAAGTAGCCACCATTTTAAATTTAAAGAGCGGAACATATGTTAGAAATACAATCTCACCAAAAAGTCACCTGTAAAAAATGCAACCAAGTCTCGTAATCCATTTATCGTAAAAAGTACTGAGATCGTATAAATCCAAGTTTAACTATCTTATTAACTCTGAAATTTTCATTCACAAATCACTCCTAGTCTCTACATCTTTAGTTAATTATTATTTTGTGACTTGGTAATTACGCAGCACAGGGAAGTTATTACACCTTACTATGTTATGGGATGGGATGGGATAATTTAATTAAGGCAAATTATATACGCACAGGGAAGTTATTACACCTTAATATGTTGTAGTATTATTTGATTAAGACTAACGATATACATCACATTCTTGTGCTACGTAATTGCCAAGTCACAAAATAATAATTAACTAAAGATGTAGAGACTAGGAGTGATTTGTGAATGAAAATTTCAGAGTTAATAAGATAGTTAAACTTGGCTTTATACGATCTCAGTACTTTTTACGATAAATGGATTACGAGACTTGGCTGCATTTTTTACAGGTGACTTTTTGGTGAGATTTCACTTCTTTTTGTAAGTAATCATCCTTTTCTTGATTTTGGGCTCTTTCTGGATATCATCCACTGATTTTGGAAGAAGTTACCTTAAAGAAATTTCAGGTAACTAGGCAAGCACGAAGTTATGGGAGGGGGAGTCAAAAGTACGCTGAATTGCTTCCAGGAAAGGTGCTATCCATCTGAGATATTACTCGCAGCCCAGATACTTGATGTTTAGCACAAAAGTACTGTTTAGGATAAAAAGAAAGCTAAAATTAAAATTTCCGGAAATTTTCAATAAATCAAACTTATTCGATATTTTTTCCGTATTTTTAAATTTTTCCTTACTTTGTATCCTAAACCCTACCTTTCTGCCAAATGTCAAGCTGGTAGAACTACAAAATCGAATTATGTTCAAACCTTCGACTTTTTATAAATTTCTTGATTTTTCGATTTTACTTCTAAGTTTCCTGAATGTCATGCCAATAGAGTAATTCTTTGATCCGTCTTCTTAGGATAATTTAGGTTCAATTTAAAGATAAATCACGATAATCTTAGAGTCACCATGATTTTATTTAGAAAGGACTATCAAGCCATAACCGGCCAGTAATGTCGGGAGGAGAGGGGAGCCGTGAAAATTTTTTTGATGCTAACATCATTTAATAATCCATATTTCATATGCAAATTAAATAGAATATAACCTGTGAAAGAAACCAAACATGTCTAGAAAGAAACCACCCATAACGTAGCCGGTCTAAAACGGATTTTTTTTCTATACCGAAATTCGTAAACAAAAAGAAAAAAGCATAAT
Source organism: Maratus michaelseni (assembly GCA_963931845.1). NCBI lineage: Eukaryota > Metazoa > Arthropoda > Arachnida > Araneae > Salticidae > Maratus > Maratus michaelseni. The sequence continues at coordinate 24,896,951 of OZ007600.1, read as the reverse complement.
CCGGGGGAAAAAACATAAAACAATTAGGGGCGGTGTACTAGTTAATAGGACAATTGTCTTAAAACTCATGTTTCTAGAACTACAAAATCGAATTGTTTTCGAATTTTCGATTTTTCACAGATATTTCGATTTTATTTCGAATTATTTTCAAATTTTCGTTTTTTTTTCGATTTTTTGATTTTATTTTCGCTTTTTGTTGTGCTTTTAATTTATTTTCTTTTTCTGAGTCCCTTTACACAAATTTTCTGTTTCAAAGACTACGAGATCGAATTATTTTTAATTTCTCATTTTTTTTCGAATTTTGTGGATTTTTTTTTTTTAATTTTCCATATTTTTACATTTTTTCTTAAATACCATCCTAAATATTACCTTTATTCCAAATTTCAAGTTTCTAGCGCTATAAAATCGAATCATTTTCAAATTTTCCTTATTTTTCGATTTTTTCTATTTTATTTTCGAATTTTATTGTGTTTTTCATTTTACCTTATTCCGAATCCTAAACACTATCTTTACGCCGAATTTTAAGTTTCTAAAGCTAACAGATCAAATTATTTTCAAATTTTCAATTTTTTCGAATTTTTGAATTTTGTTTTCGAATTTTCCAGATTTTTTAATTTTTCCTTATTTTGTGTCCTAAATACTACCTTTATTCCGAATTCCAAGTTTCTAGCGCAACAAAATCGGATTATTTTCTAACCTTTAATTTTTTTTCGATTTTATTTTCGATTTTTATTGTGTTTTTGATGGGGGTTTTTTTCTTTCTGAATTCTAAACACTACCTTTACACCAAATTTTAAGTTTCTAAGGCTACAAAATCATACTATTTTCAATTTTGTTGGAATTTTTTGAATTTTCAAAAGCTTTTTTTTTTTTTCGAATTTTCTCGATTTTATCATTTTTTCTTTCTTTGTATCCTAAACACTACCTTTATTCCAAATTTCAAGTTTCTAGGCCTAAGGGATCCACCTAATCTTTTTGATGACGCGTGAGTGAGTGACAAAAAATCGAAACTTTCAGTTCATATATTTCAGTTTGCACTAGAAAAGACAGAAATGTGAAATTTTAAATTTTGGTCTTATTTGCCACATACTCTATGTAAACGACGTTTCAGGTTTTTGGGATACACCAGTTCAAAGGTATAAGGGAGGTTAAAAGTGCCCTGAGTTGCTTCCAGAAAAGGATGCTTACGGCTGTGTTCCCTCGACTTGGTGGAGGCACTGCCAAGCCTCCAGATACAAAATTAAAAAGTCAGAAAAATTCCAACAAATCAATCTTTTTTTAATTTTTTTTCGATTTTTTCAAATTTTCGAAATTTTTTTTCGAATTTTCTGGATTTTTATTTTTTTTTTCTATCCTAAGTACTACCTATATTCCAAATTTCAAGTTTCTAGTTCTAAAAAATCAATTATTTTCAAATATTCGATGTTTTTCGTTTTTTTCGATTTTTTAATTTTATTTTCGGTTTTTATTGTGTTTTTAATTTTTCCTTATTCTGAATTCCAAACACTACCTTTACGCCGACTTTTAAGTTTCTAAGGTTAAAAGAACAAATTATTTTAATTTTTTCAATTTTTTGAATTTTTTTTTCGAATTTTCTGGATTTTTTAAATTTTTTCTTTTTTTGTATCTTAAATACCACCTTATTCCAAATTTCAAGTTTCTAGCGCTACAAAATCGAATTATTTTCAAATTTTTGATGTTTGTCGATTTTTTAATTTTATTTTCGATTTTTATTGTGTTTTTAATTTTTCTTTATTCTGAATTCCAAACAGTACCTTTACGCCGAATTTTAAGTTTCGAAGGTTAAAAGATCAAATTATTTTCACTTTTTCAATTTTTTTTCGAATTTTTCGAATTTTTGAATTTTTTTTTTTTTTCAAATTTTCTGGATTTTTTTTTTTTAAATTTTTCTTTTTTTGTATCCTAAATACTACCTTTATTCCAAATTTCAAGTTTCCTGCGCTATAAAATCGAATTATTTTCAAATTTTCGATGTTTTTCGATTTTTTAATTTAATTTTCGATTTTTATTGCGTTTTTAATTTTTTCTTATTCTGAATTTCAAACACTATTTTAACGCCGAATTTTAAGTTTCTAAGGCTAAAATATCGAATTATTTTCATTTTTTCAATTTATTTTCGAATTTTTTGGATTTTTTTAATTTTTTCTTTTTTTGTATCCTAAATACTACGTTTATTCCAAATTGGAAGTTTCTAGCGCAACAAAATCGGATTGTCTTCAAATTTTCGTTTTTTTTTTTCAATTTTTTCGATTTTATAAATTTTGCTTTCGATTTTTTTGGTGTTTTTGATGTTTTCTTTTTCTGGATGCTAAATACTACCTTCACACCAAATTTTAAAATTCTAAGACCACAAGATCGTATTATTTTCAATTTTCAATTTTGATGGAATTTGTTGAATTTTCGAATGCTTTTTTTTTTTTTTCGAATTTTCTGGATTTTATAATTTTTCCTTTCTTTGTATCCTAAACACTACCTTTTTTTCCAAATGTCAAGTTTCTAGGGCTACGGGATCTACCTAATCTTTTTGATGACGCGTGAATGAGTGAGTGACAAAAAATCGAATGTTTGAGTTCATATATCGTTTGAACTAGAAAAGACAGAAACTTGTAATTTTAAATTTTGGTCCAGTGTGCCAAATACTCTAGAAAAACGAAGTTCCAGGTGTTTGGGAAACTCCAGCGCAGAGATATGGATAGGGTCAAAAGTGCCCTGAGTTGCTTCCAGAAAAGTATGCTTACGGCTGTGCTTTCTGGACTTGGCAGAGGCACTGCCGTGCCTCCAGATAATCACAAACGGTAGAGAATTGAGCAAACTTTTAATATTATTACTAGCTGTTTAACCCGTTCTACGCACGGGAGTTCATGAACTTAATTCTAATATGTGAATAAAATGAATTTAATCCCCCTGTTAAAGTGTTGAGTTGTTCAATAAATATACGATTTAGAAAAATATTGTTCTACTACTGTGCATTTTTTAAAATGAAACTTAGTTTGTCATGTTGCTATGGCAGCAGACGATAAAATGATATCTTTGAAATAAGGGAATAAATATAATAAAAAGTTTTGTTGATGTTTGTGATGAAATGTTTTTCTTTATTTTTTAAAAAAGGTAATAGGTAAGCGCAAATAAATAATCTCTAATTATTTCCATGCGAGGTAAAAGAATTATCGTATCACTGTAAAAAATGACCAATGTTTCTTATTTTATGAAAATATGCTATAACCACGAACGAAAATATAATATAATCTTCTGAGTTATCCGAAATTTCAAATAGCATGTTACATTGTCTTTTGAATCCCCAGAAACGAATACATTTTCAAAATTTAAAGAATAATTTATAAAAATAAATTATTTTTAGCTGTCCGAATTTTTCAGAAACGTTTCCGAAGGGATTTTATAGTGTATTAATTAGTGTCCTCAGCCCGGAATACCTGTTTTTCGAATGCTATCAATTCTGAAGTAAACATTTTCATGCTAAAAAAAAAAAAATGTTTAACAGACAAACATGCAAAATTAACAGCGTTAACAATAACATTAAAATACATAAAGTTCTTTACTCTTTCATGTATAAATTAACTTATGCGGCTGAAAACGTGTACTTGAGAATGGATAACATTCGAAAAACAGGTATTCCAGCCTGAGGACACTAATTAATAACCTTTAAAAACCCTTCGGAAGCGTTTCTGGAAAATTCGGGCAGCTAAAAATAATTTGTTTTTATAAGTTATTCTTTAAATTTTGAAAATGTATTCGTTTCTGGGGATTCAAAAGACAATGTAACATGCTATTTGAAATTTCGGATAACTCAGAAGATTATATTATATTTTCGTTCGTGGTTATAGCATATTTTCATAAAATAAGAAACATTGGTCATTTTTTACAGTGATATAATACCCGCTACAGTTTCTTAGTACTGCATTTGGAGCCCATAATATGCATATCTCACATTGCAGTAAACATTTAGAACTGGTTAGAACTCGCGTGATTACGGGTTACACATAAAAAATGACAAAAATTCGTCAAACACATAAAATTAAAAAAAAATCTATTTAAAAATTTCGAATTTTTTTTACCCAATTGTTCATGGACCCCGTACCAGCAACCGTACCAAATTTCGTAGCCCTGAGCCCTCGAGTTTTTGAGGTTACATAGATTTATATACGCGCATGGATTTTAATAGTAGTAGATTATTCTAGCTGATCCGCCCAGCGTTGCCCGGGTCCGTGTAATAAACGTAAATCTCTTAAAAAACGAAACTCTGGATCGGGTCTCCGATGTCTTCGGCACCGTATAACGGAGATGCTCGTACGATCAGGAAAATCTTTTATTTCCACCTTTCACTGCCAGGGAAGCATTCTTTTCTAAACAAACCTCTTTCCGAAAGAAATTCTGACACAGGTTTCCGCTGCCTGCGACACCATATAGTAGACGTGCTACAAAAGTGAGCTGGTTTGGAGAAGATGGGAACATTATTAGCCGAGTTAATGAAATAAGCACAGTTAGAGAAAATAACCTAGCTGGGGTGTCGGGGGGAAGGGATGTCCAAGTGTCCTTTTCAGAAAATGACTAATTAGGAGGACCACTGTGCATCCTTAAAAATTCGTTCGTTTGGTTAGGCTAGGAACTTAATTACAAATTTGGCTTAAACTATTCGGAAATAGTGGTAGCTCTACTCATAAATTTACTTTAATGTTATAGATTGAAATGATATTATAGAGGGTAACTATTAAGTTAATTATAATGTTTGTAATCAGTTGCGTTGAAATCAGAAAGATAGTTGCTGAGTTGTGGAAACGGGGCATAGTTAGAGAAAAGAACCTTTAAAGAGGTGGTCAGGGAGGAGGGGATGTTCAAGTGTCCTTCAGAAAATGACTAATTAAGAGGACCACTATACATCTTAAAAAATTCGTTCGTTTGGTTAAGCTAGGAACTTAATTGCGCATTTGGCTTAAACTATTATTCGGAAAAAGTGGTAACTGCTACTCATAAATTTACTTTAATGTTATAGAGGGTGACTATTAGGTTAATTACAATGTTTGGAATCACTTGCGTTGAAATCGGAATGATTGTTGCTGAGTTATGGAAACGGGACATAGTTAGAGAAAAACCTTGAAGGATGTGCCGGGGAGGAGTGGATATTCAAGTTCACTTCAGTAAATAACCAATTAGGAGGACCACTATGCATCTTTAAAGATTCGCTCTTTTGGTTAAGCTAGGAACTTTATTAGAAATTTGTCTTAGACTGTTATTCGGAAATAGGGGTAACCGCTGCTCATAAATTTATTTTAATGATATAGACGTTGATTATTAAGTTAAATATGATGTTTGGAATCAGTTGACTGAAATCTAAAAATTAATTGCTGAGATATGGAAACAGTGTAAAGTTAGACAAAAAACCTTGAGGGAGGGGCCGGTGCGGGAACTGATGTTTAAGTGCCTTTCAGCAAATGATAAATTAGGAGAACCTCTATATGCATCTTTAAAGATTGATTAATTTGGTTAAGCTAGGAAGTAAATTTGAAATTTTGCTTCGACTTTTATTCGGAAATACTGGTAGCTGTTTTCTAGAAATACACGCTGAAGCTATGAATGCTGATTTTTATGATAATTTAGCAAAATGGAACTGGTTTGGAGAAGTTAGGAACATAATTATCTGAGTTCTGAAAATAAAGCACAGTTAGAGAAAAAACCTTGAGGGAGGGTCCGCAAGGAGGCGCGCGGTCAAGTGGTCAACAACAAATCATTAATTTTGAGTGTTGGTATGCATCAACTGAGTACGGCCTCTGTACTTTTATTGGAACATAAATTTAATTTTTATAAAAACTGTTATTCTAAAATTGTGGTATTATCTATATAAAACAGCGATTAAACGTTACGAGTTCAGCTAAAAAAGTTAAATTTGTTAAATGTAATTAGTTCTGTTGAAATCAGAGCAGTAGATTTGGATTTATTAATAAGGAGGGTCAATTAATGAAAAAGCCGCCGCCAGGTGGCGCGCAGTCAAGTAAAATAAATTTTATATTTAATAACAGTCGCTTACCCCCCCCCCCCTTCCCATCCCCGCAAATTTAACAAATAATCTGTTAAATAAAGTTTTCTGTATTAATAATCTCTATCATACTAATATATGTCATGCAAAAAAAAACCTTAACCCAGCTAATTATCATTCATTAAGTCGATAAAATCCTTTAAAGTTAAGTTTTTAGCATTTGGCAACGGTTAATAATTAAGTTGATTGTCTACATATCATATAATCTCTGATCAATTGAATTTAAACACTCGAATCGCAGTTGCAAATGCTACCTTGATTTATTTAATGACTTCTGTGGAGATATTATACAACCAACCAACCAATGAAAAAAGCGGATTTTTGATGAGATCTCTTTGTGGATGGATTTTAATTAATGTTTAATCTATCAAAAATCTATTTAAAAATTTCGAATTTTTTGTCCCGATCGTTCATGACCGCCCTACCAGCTACCCGTGTGCAAAATTTCGTAGCCCTGCGCCCTGCGGTTTTCGAGTTTTTGAGGTTACATAGATAGATACGCGAACGGTTTTTAATAGTATAGATTACTATCAAAACCCGCGGCTTTGCTCGCGTAATTCTTGAAAAATGCCAAGTGGTATTCGTTGGCCTATTTTCATTAGAGGAAATTTTATTGCCACATATAATTCAGAAATTACTAATTAAGCCACACTAATGTCGAAAAAAAATCGAAATTTTAGAACAATTTTCGCTCTTTCACACCCCTCCCTCCCCAGTGTGGTAGTGTCACCGATATAAATTTTGCCTATGTTACAGCAAGGACAGTTACCATCACTTTTGAAAATGGTTCTGTAGTTCCAAGGATTCCATAGAAATTGTAATTTAGAATTTTTTTAAATAGCTTTTCGCTCATCTCACCCTTTTTTCGGTTTTTTTTTTAATTTGTTCTTAGACAGCATTTACATTTTATAAATAACTGCAATGCCAAATTTCAAGTTATTAGTTACTTCAGTATAAAAAAATTGAAAATTTTAGAACGGTTTTCGCTCTTGCACCTCCCTGTGGTAGTGGCACTGACATAAAATATAGCCTATGTTACAGCAGGGACTGTCACCATCAATTTGTAACCATAACTTTTGAAAAGGGTTCGGTAGTTCCAGAGATTACCCCCTACAAACAAACAAACAAGAATTACTCCATAGAAAATTCCATAGAAATTGTAATTTAGAATGTTCTTAGAACGCTTTTCGCTCATCTCACAGTTTTAAATTTCGAATTTTTTTAGAATTTGTTCTTAGAGAGCATTTACATCTTATAAGTAACTACCATGGCCAAATTTCATGTTTCTAACACCTTCAGTATAAAAAAAAATCGAAATTTTAGAACGTTTTTCGCTCCTGCACCCCCTCCCCTGAGGGTAGTGGCACTGACATAAAATATAGCCTATATTGGAGCAGGGACTGCCACCATCACTTTTGAAAACGGTTCTGTAGTTCCAGAGATTCCATAGAAATTGTAACTTAGAATGTTTTTAGAACGCTTTTCGCTCATCTCACCCTTTTAAATTTCGAATTTTTTTAGAATTTGTTCTTAGAGAGCATTTGCATCTTATAAGTAACTACCATGCCAAATTTCATGTTTCTAGCTCCTTCAGTATAAAAAAATCGAAATTTTGGAACGTTTTTCGCTAATGCACCTTCCTGGAAGTAGTGGCACCACAGGGTCGTAACCAGTCGTCAGAGTCAGGGGGGCTTTCAAATTTTTTGATAGGACTAATTTACAGCTTGTCTTTCCCCCTTCTATTTTAAGTATATATAAATACTAGCTGTTACCCGTGACTTCGTTCACGCAACATTAAAAGAAGAATAAATACATTAATTAAGCAAAATATTTCACTCCCGATAGTTATAAACGTTAATAATTAACTATTTATCACATTTCATAGGAGACAATATGGTATTTTTTGTTATAGGGACCTTGAAATAACTCAGTCTTAAAAAAGTGAAATTTTGTGCCAAATAATCGGGAAAATGAAATTGCAACCAATGCAAAAAGGAGGGCCAAATAAAATCATGGAAATAGACGAATTGGGTAAAAACAAATGTCAATTTTACCTGATAAACAATTTTACTTTTAACGCCTTTGTGAAACGTTTAAACTGCCATCCTTCAAAAAAACAAATTGGAAATAGTATATGCTCTTTCTTTAAATTCAATTCTGCCTCGTTGGTTTAATGTATAGCTGAAACAAATCTTGTTTTCTAAATGACAGTATGTTGACAGGCAATTTTTGTTCTCCAGAATAAATTGATTCATGAAGTTTGAATATGTGAAAATATGTTTTTATTTTTCGGATAATTTACTGAAATCAAGATTTTGTTTTCACCATCTATTCAAAATGAAAATAAATTCTGTTTTTCCGTTTTAATGAGAAAATGGTATAAAAAAAATATACTGATCTGTTTTATTTCTCCTTTTTTATACACAAATATGGAGTAATTTACTTTCAGTTTTTAGAAAAACTTCGTTAAAATAAAAAATAAAAAAATCTTGGCATCTAATTTAATTTTTTAAATTCTGAGAGTTTGTGTGACATTATCGGATCAATGATGACCGATATTAAGTAAATCGCGTTGCGTTCGATAGTCTAGGAATAGTTTCGAAATACAAACACACGGTCAGATTTTAATATAATAGATTCGTATGATGTGATTTTTAGCAGAAAACTCTCATCTGTATATAACGGATACTCATGCTTAATAATCAGTATAGATTAAAAAAAATAAATAAATAAATAAATAAATAAATAAATTTTTCATTATAAATGTGGCGTGAAACTCATCTACTTTCTATACTTACTAAACCGTGTATTATTAATGTAAGGAATTGATTCACACTCATTTTAAAACTTAAAGGAAAATTCCCGTTTTATTACAAATATGACGTTTCTTTTTCCCCAGAGAAATCCCTTTTTAATGACATAATTCTTGTTAACTTTCTTATCCGGGCAATTAATTTCAATACTGCCATAGGGGAAATGATGTTACTTTAACGAAATAATATTAAATCTTTAGGTTTTATCAACAAAAATGGAACTGTTAACATTCGTCATTTGTTTTAGGTAATCGAGTTATTTCTTTTAGTTTTAAGAATGAAAAAAAACTATTTCTCGCTATCCATGAGATCATTTTTGACATGGATAATTTTGCGGAGAATATTATTGACATTTGCTAGCCATTTTCTATTGAAACTTCTTTTAATTTTTTAAAAATTAAATTAAAAAATACGGCATAGTTATATTAGCCGTGCGCAGACGGTAAAACGCAAAGTATTGTTATCATACAAAGGAAAAAGAAAAGTGAAGAAAAAACCCAAGATCGTTTTATTTCACCAATCAAAGCATATCCGCTTTATTTTAGATGTATCACGTCATATTCGCCTGTTTCCTATGGTTACGCATATTGAAACCTTATATTATTATCAAAAACTAAAAAAAGTACATTTTATTTCTAATAATAATATTTAATCTTTTTTTTTTAATTCTTTAATTTTTTTTATTTAATTTTCATTTTTCACGTGAAAATTTTTCAATTGTAACCAAATTGTTGATTAAAAATTATTATTCCGGGTTTTGAATTAGTTTTGGCAACGGTAAAGTAAATTTAACCATTTTAAAATATTATACGGAAAAAATGTCCATTTATTCTCTAATGAAAATAACGAAATTTTGAATTATTAAGAAAAATATTTGTATAAAATAAACAAAAACCAGCCTATGTTCATTTGAGGGTTATAATTAACCTATATGCAAAGATACAGGATCATTAAATGTTCCATTTGGACGCTGGCTTCAGCCTAACATTTGCACACAATGAGATTTATAATATTATTACGATAGTCAGAAGTAGAAAGCAAGTCCCCACTGTCATAAAACTTTTGATTATAAAATTTTAATATGCTTAAATGTAATAAATTATTTTATTCGTTTTGAAAGATTATGAAGTCTAGAGGGGGCTCAAGAAATTGCTAGGAGGGGCTCAGCCCACCCTGCCCACGTCTGGTTACGGCCCTGTAGCACCAACATAAAATATAGCCTATGTTGGAGCAGGGACTGTCACCATCACTTTTTGAAACGGTTCTGTAGTTCCAGAGATTCCATAGAAATTGTAATTTAGAATATTTTTAGAACGCTTTTCGCTCATCTCACCCTTTTAACTTTCAATTTTTTTTAATTTGTTCTTAGAGAGCATTTACATCTTATAAGTAACTACCATGCCAAATTTCATGTTTCTAGCTCCTTCAGTATAAAAAAAATCGAAATTTTAGAACGTTTTTCGCTCCTGCACCCCCCCCCCCTGGGGATAGTGACACCAACATAAAATATAGCCTATGTTGGAGCAGGGATTGTCACCATCAATTTGCCACCATCACTTTTGAAATGGCTTCAGTAGTTCCAGAGATTACCCCCTACAAACAAACAAACAATCTTTACTACTTTATAATATTAGTATAGATTATTACTAAGTGCTTAAACGTAAATGAAATCCTAATAATGAATGTATAGACATATACTATGATTGCCACTTGCAGATAGAAACAAAATAAACGTTAAGACAAAATAATACGCAATGAAAAGACATGTACTATTAATAGGACGCCAGATTCGAAAGGGCTAAACATAAAGTGCAATTGCAAGCATTTTTAGGATTATTAAATTTCTATCACAGTTTTCTCCCAGATAAAACAACCGTTCCTGAGCCATTCCACAAACTATTACAGAAAAACATCCCATGGAACTGCACGAAAAAACAAGATCAAGCATTTACCCCAGTAAAAGGTCTTCTGTCTTCAAGCAGTGTATTAATACCATTTAATGAGAAATTCCCTATTATTGTAGCATATTACCTCTCCTTACAGTGTCGGGTCTGTTTTAAGTCATGGACTTCCTGATGGCCGAGAAGCTCCTGCTTCATATGCTTCGAGAACTATGACTTCCTCAGAAAGAAACTACTCTCAAATAGACAAAGAAGCCCTTAGCGTTGTATCTGCTGTAAAAAAATCATGACTTTTTATATAGCCATAGTTTTACAAATGTAACAGAAGGACTTTCTGCTGGGTCTGTTCAACAAGTCTATACTTACTCCAGATATACTATCTCCTCGCATGCTCAGATAGACCTTAATTCTAAATTCTTATGATTTTAAATTAATTTATCGACCAGACACTAAAATCCAAAATGCTGATGCATTAAGCAGACTTCCAAGACAAGCTGCCCGATTTCGAAATACCTGTCCCTTTAGAAATATTGTTTCTTGAAGATTTAGAAGATCCTCCATTGCCTACCAGTGAAATCGGAAAAATGACTGTAAGAGATCCTATATTATCTCGTGTTCTCAACTGGGTGTTAATAGGATGACCAGAAAAAAAATGTTTCTTCTGTATTTCAAACTTTTCATACGAAACTAATGAGTTATCAGTTTAGAAAAATTGTCCTCTGTGGGAAAATAGAGTTACTATTCCATCAGCTGGTCAACAACGTGTACTATTAGAATTTCATTTAATTCATCCAGGAATTTACCATATGAAAGCACTTGTACGCTGATATGTTTGGCCGCCCGCATAAATGCTGATATTGAAAAAGCGGTTAAACAATGTACAATTTGCCAGGAAACAAGACATAAACCACCACGTTCTCCTATTCATCCGTGGGAAATTACAAGTTCTCCTTGGTCTCATTTACATATTGATTTTGCTGACCCATTTCATGGTAAAAGCTTTTTAATTGTCGTGTATTCATTTTCAAAGTGGCTTGAAGTGAAGCTTACATCATCAGCATCAGCTACCATTGATGGATTACGAGAAATGTTCAATACACATGGTATTCCTAACGTATTAAGTTTCGGATAATGGACTCCAATTTAGAACTACAGAATTTTGCAATTTCTACAAAAGCAATGCAATTAGACAACTTTTACTGCGCCATATCATACTTCTGGAAATGGTCAAGCGGAAAGAATGGTCCAAACCACTAAGGATTTCTTGAAACGCATACAACCTAGAAATTGGAAAAAATGCATAGCAAATTTTCTACTTAGGTAACATATAACTCCGTCATCTTCTTCTGGATTAGCACCATCTGAATTACTAATGAAACGAAGATTAAAGACATATATAGATAGCATGAATCCAGACGTTGTCACTGACAACAAACTTGACACAAACAAGAAACTTTTTCTAACGAACAACTTGAGAAGCTTAAGTTGAGATCACCATTTAATACACTCTTACCTTGGTGATCGTAACTTCTACGTCCGCGTAAACAAATCACTTTCTCTACTACACATAATACTCTGTGGTATTATTCAGGGTTCAGTCATTGGCCCTATTTTATTCATAATATACTGTAATGACATTCCACGCACACTCTTCACATCACTCGCACTCTATGCGGACGACACTGTTCTCTATGGCACTGCACATCACCCATACAATCTTTACAAAAATCTACAACATCACCTCAATATCTTCATGGATTGGTGTGATCAATGGTGCATTAAAATAAACGAATCTAAAACTACTGCTGTTTACTTCTCTAGAACATTTTCCACTCCTAATAGATTAACCCTCAATAATACTACCATTCCCTGGTCTGACGATGCCAAGTACCTGGGGGTTACCATTGACAAACGCATTACCTTTAAAAAGCATATTCTTAATATCCGCGGTAAAGTCGCCGGGATTTCCAAAACCCTCGCCTCCCTTCTTCGCAACCACTCACTCTCCATACACAACAAACTCTTAATTTATAATGCTTGCATTCTCTCTGTTATCACATATGCATGTCCAATCTGGGGCTTCACTTGCAAAACCAGTATGAACAGCCTCTCTAGTACCCATTACAAACAGCTCCGTTACATCAGGAACGGGTCTAGATACCTCAAAAACTCCACAATCCTCAAGGATCTGAAAACGACTTCACTCAAACATCGCATTAAACACCTTGCGAAAAAATTCTACAATGACATTAATCACATCCCAAATGAACTCATCTATGAGCTACCTGACTACGATGCTTGCAGTCCATCCAACCGGAAAAAACCAAGGTACTCCACTATTCTTGATGAATAGTCCTTCCGAGCTTTAATTCTTATTTTCTCTTTAATTAAAAAAAATTATTATATATTTATTTTATTAAATAAAATAAAATTGACTTTCTCTTAAACCTCTCCTGACATCTTTACTTTACCTCGTCTGGCATTATTTTTGTTTTTTTGAACTATGAACTATTTTTACTTTTATACTTTAACTAGTAAATTTTCATTATTTTATTGATATACTTAACATTATCCTATTTTTATGTAGTCTCTCAGGATTTGATATACACCTACTCAAAGACAGGGTGTGCAGATGCTTCGCAACTTGGAAGCCCATTGAACCTATCACAAGTTCAAGTTCAAGTTTTTAGTAAATATTCCTGTTTACATTCAAAATTTTGGAAGTGGATCATCATGGATTACTGCAACAGTTCTAGAACCAACGGAACCAGTTTCATATGAAGCCAAAACTCCATCTGGTGATATTGTGAATCACCACATCGACCAAATGCGTAGTCGTTTGTTTTTTGAAGATGAACAGTACTCTTCAAAACAGGATATCACGAAGCCCGATGAGAGCTCTGTTTATAAAAAAACAGAGACGACAACATCACGACACGACAACTCCAGCTCTTGCTCACCAACAGATCAGACGTCCTCAGCATTTCAAGGACTTAGGTGGCAAGGGTGTTATGATTTATCATACTTAAATGTCTCGTGCTTATTTTGATTTTTAATCGTATATCGTCTAACAACATTTTTATTTTTTTACATCTGGCAATCATAGTTTATTATTATTATCTATTCCGTTCCTTTGATTCCTCGAACTTTGCTGCGTTTTCTATGAGTGTTTAGTAAACATATTTGGGTACTTTTATGTTAGCCGGGTGCCAGTGATCGCCAAATATTTGTGAATTACGTCAACCCTTTTTTCTCTCCAATCTTTTAACATTAGCCAATATTTTAACAATGCAATATATTATCTTAAAGTAAGTCATAACATAAACTAGATTTTTTTTTTTTTTTTAACTAATGAAAGGATCGTTTTTAATTTCATACACAAAAATAGAAACTTACGTTATGTAAGGTCTCAAAATCTTTTAATATCATTCAGAATTTGCAAAAAATGGATCGTTAATTGTGAATGACGGAAAAGGGTTGCGATTCAAATGATGCTAATTGAAAGAAGATTTGGCGAGTTATCATTGGCGCCCAGCTAACATAAAAGTACCCATGTTTGTTGTGTTTAATTTAAAGTAATTTACTTTCAAGCACTACATACGCCCTCTCCTATAACCCGTCTTTATTCAACAATAAAGATTATTATTTTTTTTACATAATTTCAGATTTCATGTTACATTAGTGTTCTGTGTTATATGGTAATGTAAAAATAAGTGGCGTCTTTAATAAACATGTTTGTTGTGTTTAATTCAAAGTAATTTACTTTCAAGCACTACACACGCCATCAGAGCCGTCCTTACGGGTATGCGACAGGTGCGGCCGCACAGGGCCTCGCGCCTAGGAAGGCCTCGCTCCAGAAAAATAAATTAATGCAATATAGCCAAATAATAATTATTTATCTTGTTGTGAGTTATCTATTTCATAATAAAATTTAGAGTATATGACACTTTGGTCCCGTCGACGATCCCTCCCCCCCCCCCTATTGCTCGGACTCTAATTGTCGTAGGCCCACCAAACGTTGTTTAGTTCAACATCATGAGGGCCATTATCATTTTATTATCAAATCCCTAATTTTTGTATAAAAAGCTGAATATAAGAGCCGACAAAATTAAACTCTTATAACTCGTTATCAAATTATCAAAGCGAGCTCAAATTTTGTGTGCATGAACAAAGTGACATAGTTTTACAGGAGACATTGTTGTTTTTTTAACAGAAGCCTCTAAATTTTAGTATAGTGCAAATATAAGGGCTCTATAACCACAAATATTTATAACTCGGATACAAATTGCCGCATCCCATGCAAATTTTGTATGGTAAAACGTAATCATTTTAAGGGGGAGGAGTCAGGTTCAGTCGATTTTTTAGCCAAGCTACCGATATTTTAGTGTATTATAAATATAAGGTACTGACAATTTAAAACACTTATAACTCGAGCTGTAATTATTGCAGAACATTCATATTTTGTATGGTGAACTTAATCTTTAAAAGTGGGGGAGAGAAACTTTGTCAGGTTTTTTAACCAAAGCCCTAAATTTTAGTATAGTATGAATATAAGGACCCGATAACCACAAACACTTATAACTCGGACTGAAATTGTCACAGTCCACATAAATTTAGTATGAAAAACGTAATCGTTTTAAAGGAGATGGGCTCTGTCGATTTTTTATATAAGCCCCTTATTTTAGTTTAGCATAGTTATAAGGTGCTAACAACTTAAAATACTTATAACTCGAGCTGTAATTATCGTAGAGCACTCTTATTTTGAGTGGTAAACGCAATCTGTATAAAGGGGGGACTTTGTCGCTTTAATATAATAAAAAAATGCCGCACAAAATATGAGTTACTCCGGCAACTACAGCTCGAGTTATAAGTGTTTAATTTGTAACCACTTTATATTAATAATACATTAAAAATATGGACAGTTTCGATAAAAAATCGATTGAGCCTCTTCCTTCCAACTAAAAGGTTTACCAAACAAAATTTGTTTGATCCGCGACAATTTGGATCCGATTTATAAGTGTTTTTGGTTAACGAGCTCTTATATTCGTGCTATATTAAAATTTAGGGATTTCGGTTAAAAAAACGACAAAATTCCTTCCTTATAAAGATTATATTTATCATACAAAATATGAGACGATACGATAATTACGGATCGGAGTATAAGTATTTTAAATTGTGAGAGCCTTATATTTATGATGCACTAAAATGTAGGGAGGGGGGGGGACTTCGATAAAAAAATTGACAGAGCGAGGGAGCTGACGATTTTATGATGAAAAGGTTTGTATTTCTATGTCGATACAATTTTTAATATGTACATGATTTCTCTTTAAAAATATGTATTCAAATTAGAAAAATTGACAAAATCCCCAGTCGGACAGCACCTTTCGTATTACTGCATCAATTTGACGATTAAAAAGTATGAGGAACAGCAAAATGTGTAAAGTTCACTCTCTCTTTCTCTCTTTTTAACGACTGTCTGTACAATATCACTAACTTATCACCCCCCCCCCTAAAAAAAAGAAAAGAAAAGAAAAAAAAGGGAAGAAAGAAAGAGAGAAAAAGCCGCTCCAATATGACACGGCCAAAATGAATTATCCGCACCGTTCCAAATCTTCTGAAAAAAGAATAGACCTGGCCCAGTCCGAGTATTATGAAAGCAAATTGATCCGAGTCTCTATAAAATTCTGTTAAAACATGCTATCCCCAACACATACCCCTAAAAAAGTGTAATCCTTGATGTGTTACTGTGTATGTCATTTGAGCGCGAGCTTTTTCAAAAGCCGATTGCATTGTGAAAAGTGGAATTTCAGTCATGAACACGATGAGGTGATTGTCTGTGCTTCCGCCTCCCGGTCTATAATGATTATTTTTTTTACACAATTTCAGAATTCATGTAACATTAGTGTTCTATGTTAAATATTAAAAGGACAATTTTCCTGTACCGACAGCTCTGATTAGCGCCCTCTATTGATTTTTTTAAAGTCATAACACGTCTTGTGCGAATGTTGCCATTGGCTGATTTATAAAGATACTGTAGTTTTAGTTCAGCTGGATTTTCCTATATAGGCCAACGTCACATAATTAGGCTATTACTAAAATGAAATTTATGCAAAAAATTAGAACATCTATGAGAAATTAATAAGTGATACTATCATAACAATCGATTACGAGGTACAATCAACAATCGATCATTGCTAAAAGGGGATCAAAAACCTCGTGACTAAATACTCGATTTTAATTGGTTTTTAAAGTAACAACATTGAAAACAGTTATCATCAACGATTGATATGACAGTAATCGCGATGGAAAGCAATGGACATGCTATTAATTTCGGGAGCGACGCAAACTTAAATTCCCCTAATTCTGATCCGATTATTGACTTTTCTCAATTACTAAGCAGCCCAGAGGAAGCTTCATTTTCTAGCTCTATATTTATTAATAAAAATCGGCGTAAAGATGCTGATTTAGATGATGAGCTTTTACCTTTAGACATGCGTATACCTCTAGGATCAACAGATAACATACTTGAAGACGATACTGAGCAAGAAAATTATGGGTACATGATCGTTTCCCGGTTTTACGCATTTCCCAATTTTATAGTTCATTATTAGTGTTGTTACTTTATGTACTGTCTACATTTGCTCTTGTATTCCAGGGTCTAATTTAGTGTTTTTCTTTAGTTTTTTGCAGTACGGGTGCTTTAATTTTTAGCATAGTTCATTATGAAATGTAATTACATGCTTGGTATTAAGTGTAATTCATCTTATTTGGTTGAGTTGTTTAAGAAAAAAAGTTTGACCCTCTTTTTTCAGTTAGATCTCTTTGGTTTTGTTTCGGTTCTTTAAAGTCTATTGCATTATCAAAGCTTCTAAATTACATCTAATAAACTTATTTTGATGTAGTAAACGCCATACATTTTTTTTTTCACTCTTGCTGCCTTCTGTGTCCATAACTGAATTCATACATCAGAAAATAGTCAGTATGCTCTTCTTTTTCTGTCCTTCATTTTATAACTTCAAAGTAATATGCTGTCATTCAGTAAATTCTAGAATGAAACTGTTAAGATGAAAATCCTTGCCATTGTAAAATGTTTTGTTTAGTTCTATTATGAATATAATAAAAACACTACATTCTGTAGAACAGTTTTGATACTTTCATTTTATAGTCAAATTTTTTGGGCTTGGAAAAAGTGAGAAATGTTGCGAGATTTTTTTAACAACCATGAAAATGAAACTGATTATCATTTATTGTTATAACTTAAAATAAATTTCTTCTGTATATACATTAAATAATTTGTTAATAAATAAAAATTAAAATAAATAAAAACAGCTATATATATATATATATATATATATATATACGGTCAGGTGAGGTAAAATAGGTAAAAAAAAAGCACATTTTACAATTGCACCTTTATAGAGAAAAAAATCAAAATTCCACCACTGAAAAAACAGTTCAGAATATGCAAATGGACACTTCTTATTACATTTAAAGAGAAATATTTCTGAATTAATAAATTTTTGGAACTGATAAACAAGATTTAAAATGTGTTGCTTATGACTTGTTTTACCCCATAGGATGGGGTAAAATAAGTCAGTAGTGGGTTAAAATAAGTCATGCTAAAAACAAGTTCGATTGCACAATTTATTGAATACTATTTATGTAAATATGTATATAAATTGAAAAGAATGAGGATGAACACTTATATATAAAAAAATACTATCCCCTGTGATTCATTTCAGGTTCTGGAAGGACCTTAACTATTTGTGATACATCAACTTCCGATATATCATCTATTTCTGGGAACACAAAGTGGGAACTTCTACTTTGCTTGGCAAATTTTACAATGTAGGCATCATTAATTTGTGAAAGTATGTTGCAATGAAATATTTTCTTTTTTTTTTTCCCCAAAAAAACTCAACTTGCACCCATTTAAAGAACGCTCATTATCAATCTGCTGTGAATCAGAGCATGTTGTATTTTCTTCTGAAGAAAAGTTGGCATTTTTCTTCTGTTTCTTTAGAGACATCTTAGTTGTTTTATTTTTTCTGTGGACTTTTTCAGCATGAAGTCTGTCCAGTGTTGTTGCAGTTGTGAGAATTCCACCTGTTTTTCTTTGCAGTTTTCAATTAAATTTTATTAAAATTTCAGGCTTTTACTTTTCCAATTCTTCCTGCCAAGGTTTTTTTTAAATTCCTTACCTATTCGGGTCCTGGAGTACTGTTTGGAAAAGGACTTGGCTTACTTGAATATTCTAAATAGCTATTGACCATTCTAACAAGGTCACTTCGATCAAGAGGAAAACCACATGAAGCTGTGAACTTCATGGCTCAAACAAGACATTGTTCTTCTAGTGAGGTCAAATATGTATTTCGTCCTGAACCTTCATGTATTGGTGGGTTTACAACATATCTTTTAAGTGTTTCAATTGGTATGTTATATTTCTTGGCTACACTACGTAAACACCATGAAAAAATAAAAACGGAGCAATTATTTTAAATTATGCCTAAAAGCAGCATTTTTAATTTTGCTTAAGTCTATTTTAAAATCAGAACAAACATATTTATCACTATAGAAGTGATTTAAAAAGAAAAATTGCAGTTATATACATTGTGTATGTTTAAGTCTAACCTGCAGCAAAACATGACCTATTTTACCCCACACAGGTTTTTTTGTTCTAAAATATTTATTTTTGCAGTTATATTTTTAAAAATGTAGAAAATTAATCTTGATAAAGTACTTTATCTAATAAATAGAATTATAAAAACATGAACTTATCTCTAAATTTTCTGAAATCAAAAGTTTTTATGACCAACTTATGCAAGCTTCAAGCACCAAACCATCAAATTGTTATAAACTATAACTGCAAAGTAAAAGTTGAAGCTAATTTTACATGTAAAATAATGACAAGTATCAATATTACTATATAAAAATGGCAACACAAAAATAAAAACTCATTTGTTTATTTTTTTAGAATCTTTTCAAAACTGACCTATTTTACCCCACCTGCCCCTATATATATCTATACTAATATTATAAAGGAGTAATTCTTGTTTGTTTGTTTGTAGGGGGTAATCTCTGGAACTACCGAACCGATTTCAAAAGTGATGGTGGCAAATTGATGGTGACAACCCCTGCTCCAACATAGGCTATATTTTATGTCGGTGCCACTAACCCCAGGGGGTGCAGGAGCAAAAAACGTTCTAAAATTGCGATTTTTCAGTTATCACACTGGCTGTCAAGCCCTGAAAGCTTGGCAGCCGGTTCTGTATGTATATATGTACGTACGTAATGCGATAACTCTTCATAGAAATATCCGTTTTCCTTCAAATTTTGTTTATAGGTTCACTGTGTTAAGGCGCTTCCCTGATTAGTTTTCGGGATTGATTGGTTAAGTATAAAAGGGGGGGGAACAAGGGGCTAATTCCCCCCCCCCTTAATTTATATAAATGGGTTTTTCATGCAGAATTATTCCGTTTCCCTTCAAATTTTGTTTATAGGTTCACTGAGTTAAGGCGCTTCCCTGATTAGTTTACGGGTTTGATTAGTTAAGTATAAAGGGGGGGGCTAATCCCCCCCTTAATTTATATAAATGGGTTTTTCATGCAGAATTATTCCGTTTTCCTTCAAATTTTGTTTATAGGTTCATTGAGTTAAGACGCTTCCCTGATTACTTTTCGGGATTGATTGGTTAAGTATAAAGGGGGGGGGAACAAGGGGCTAATTCCCCCCCCCCCCCCCCCCTTAATTTATATAAATGGGTTTTTCATGCAGAATTATTCCGTTTTCCTTTAAATTTTGTTTATAGGTTCACTGTGTTAAGGCGCTTCCCTGATTAGTTTTCGGGATTGATTAGTTAATATAAAGGGGGGGGGATCGGGGAGCTAATTCCCCCTTAATTTATATAAATGGGTTTTTCATGCAGAATTATTCCGTTTTCCTTCAAATTTTGTTTATAGGTTCACTGAGTTAAGGCGCTTGCATGATAATTTTCGGGATTGATTGGCTGAGTATAAAGGGGGGAACGAGGGGGGGGGGTAATCCCCCCCTTAATTTATATAAATGGGTTTTTCATGCAGAATTATTCCGTTTCCCTTCAAATTTTGTTTATAGGTTCACTGAGTTAAGGCGCTTGCATAATAATTTTCGGGATTGATTGGCTGAGTATAAAGGGGGGAACGAGGGGGGGGGCTAATCCCCCCCTTAATTTATATTAATGGGTTTTTCATGCAGAATTATTCCGTTTTCCTTCAAATTTTGTTTATAGGTTCACTGAGTTAAGGTGCTTCCCTGATTAGTTAAGTATAAAGGGGGGATCGGGGGCTAATTCCCCCCCCCCCCCTTAATTTATATAAATGGGTTTTTCATGCAGAATTATTCCGTTTCCCTTCAAATTTTGTTTATAGGTTCACTAAGTTAAGGCGCTTCCCTGATTAGTTTTCGAGATTGATTAGTTAGGTATAAAGGGGGGGGGATCGGAGGGCTAACCCCCCCCCCCCCCCCTTAATTTATATAAATGGGTTTTTCATGCAGAATTATTCCATTTTCCTTCAAATTTTGTTTATAGGTTCATTGGGTTAAGACGCTTCCTGATTACTTTTCGGGATTGATTGGTTAAGTATGAAGGGGGGAACAAGGGGCTAATTCCCACTTATCTATACTAATATATAAAGTAGTAAAGATTGTTTGTTTGTAGAGGGTAATCTCTGGAACCACTGAAGCAATTTTAAAAGTGATGGTGGCAAATTAATGGTGACAATCCCTGCTCCAACATAGGCTATATTTTATGTCGGTGCCACCACCCCCAGGGGGGTGCAGGAGCGAAAAACGATCTAAAATTTCGATTTTTTGTATACTGAAGGAGATAGAAGCATCAAATTTGGTATGGTAGTTACTTATAAGATGTAAATGCTCTCTAAGAACAAATTATAAAAACATTCGAAATTTAAAAGGGTGAGATGAGGAAGAAGCGTTCTAAAAACATTCTAAATTACAATTTCTATGGAATCTCTGAAACTACAGAACCGATTTCAAAAGTGATGGTGGCAAATGGATGGTGACAGTCCCTGCTCCAACATATGCTAAATTTTATGTCAGTGCTACTACCCGCAGAGGGTGCAGGAGCGAAAAACGTTCCAAAATTATGATATTTTCAATACTGAAGGAGTTAGGAACTTGACATTTTGTATGGTCGTTACTTACAAGATTTAAATGCTCTATAAGAACAAAGTCTAAAAAAATTCGAAATTTAAAAGGCTGAAATAAGCAAAAAATTTTCTAAAAACATTCTAAATTACAATTTCTATGGAATCTCTGGAACTACTAAAGTGATTTCAAAAGTGATGGTGGCAAATGGATGGTGACAATCCCTGCTCCAATATAGGCTATATTTTATGTCGGTGCCACTACCCCGAGGGGGGTGCAGAAGCAAAAAACGTTCTAAAATTGCGATTTTTGCGATGCTGAAGGAGCTAGAAACTTGAAGTTCGGCATGATTGTTATTTATAAGATCTAAATGCGCTCTAAGAACAAATTCTAAAGAAAAATTATCTAATGATTCTGCGATTTTTCAACTATTGAATTTCTAAAATTACCAAATTTCACCATAGAGTACCATAGCGAAACCTTCACGCGTAAAAATATAATGATAAGGGCGACGTGTCCTGACGTGTATATTGGCTATAGCACGAGTCACAAATTATAGTAGCCTTATTATTCTGTTAAAATATAAAAGTGAATTATGAAATGTCAATATTTTGTTTGATTAAAGGTTCGTTAAGAGAAATTGACCAGCGTAGCGGGCGTAGCTTGCTAGTATATATATATATAAATGTTATTACATTCTGTTAAGTTCAATTTAAAAATTAAATTTGATTTCTTAGCTTTTCAGTTAAATCAAAAGATGTTATGCACTATGAACATTGTTGAAATTGCTTTTTTAGTAATGTCCACATATGTCCATTACTGGAAATTGGCATTCCAGCAGAGTTCGTGATTTTTTTAATTTAAATCAGATTTTTTTTTTTTTTTAAAAGCCCAAAATATAATTTTAAAACTACACATTTTAAAATAAAATAACCTTTACTAAATCATTAAAATTAACAATTAGGAAAGGCCATTTAAATTTATTTGAAAAAAAAAAAAAAAAAAAAAAAAAAAACATTCATTTGGTTACTTTGGAATAATGTAATCATATAAACAATTAAATATATACAATTAAAAAAATTGAGCAACAGAAACAGATTTGATTTGAAAATGTGAATTCTCTTTTACTTTTGAAAACATGAAATAAATAAAACAAATTGTCTTGTATTGTACGAGAACTTACTTACACTAACTGCAATTTAACAAACATCCTGTTCTATATAATATATATACTGCCTTAAATTGCCCATTTGATAAAATAAAAAGCATGCACCCTTCATTGCTAAAATTTTTTGTTTTAACTAAATTTCTTTATTAAAAAATATTAAAATATAAAAGATAATGTAAGCATTTTATTCACAAAAAAGAAAACAGTTATGAATGAAATTTTAAACATTATATTCTAGATCTGGATTATAATATTCTGGAATACATACAATATTCATTTAATGAATTTGGAGCATGTATTATACATACTTAAGATGATCATGATTATATTTTATTAATTTCAATGGATCTGAAAATATTATTCTTTATTATTTGAAAAAAAACACCAATTTTCCAGCTTCATGAGTTCCTAAGTGATTACGTAGTTCAGAGTGAATCAAAGTTGGATTATTTGATTTTAAAAAAAGAAAAAGTGTTTTTTTTTTTTTTTTTTTTTTTTTAATTAAAAATTTTTGTTGTTAATTAGCTTATATTTATAAGTAATTAAACACGAAATTATGTTTAAAAATGTATATAAAAACATTTCACAGTATTACTAACCATGAAATCATTATTTTTCTTTTCCAAATCTTTCCATAAATAAAACTACATTGGGGTATTGAACAATTTGTTATTTACATGTGCACAAGGAAGTAATGAGATCTCTACATAAATATCAATAAAAATACTTTGGAATGACCAATATTTATTTATTTGAACATTTTCCAAATTGTCGCAGAAAGTTTCCATGTTTTTGTATTAAAAAATTTACATAAGATTTATATTTTTTTAAATAGGTAAATATACACATTAATCTTTTAACATTTTTCAGCTGAGATTCTCTATTTTTAAATTAAGATTTTTATTTTAAAGTGTGATATTTGATTTAAATAAAATTCAAAAAGCATGGATTTTGAGTTCTCAGTCTTTCCCACTGCTTAAATTTACAATATATTTTTGTTTCCAAGGTATTCTTATAAATTGCCTTCTTTCAAATTCTGATTAAATCTTGTTTGGATCTGATTCTTAATCTGAGTAATTCAGCGACCATGCTAAGATTTTCAAAATGCTAGCCAGTAAATTAGCCAAATTTATCTATAATTAGCCAAACATGATGTATATAATACATTTTTTATCATTAACTCTTTCAGCCCCGACTTTATTGAATGGGTAAAAAAGCATTTTCTCACTGTATTATATTTGGTGCGTGTCCAAAAATTTTGCCCATTTTTAAAAAATTTTTTTAGTTATACTTCATCCAAAAATAAAAGTGTTACCTTAAAGCACAGCTGCCAACTGTTCCAATTTCTGCATACCACTAAAATTTAATAGAAATTTTTGCCTCATTTAATCGTTGAAACGCTGTGGTTAAATAAGGCAAAATTTTCTATTAAATTTTAGTGGTATCTAAAAATTAAGAGAGTTGGTAGTTGTGCCTTAAAGTAAAGATTAAAATTAAACCGTTGCCAACTAAAAAAAAACAAAAAACTGCTGATTAACTTTGAACTCAGTACTGTTTTATTATTGTTACTTTTGTGGGCATAGAATACGTATTTTTCACTACAAACTTAAAAAAAAAAAAAAAATCATCCTTGTTTCAAAACATGATTACAACAACGAAAAGCTCCGATAAATCATTCGCCATAATAATTTTTTGTTCGCCACTTTCATGATGTATTCATATTTGGCGCATAGGCAAATGAAAAGGCTATCCCTGTAATCTAATAATTAACTTGAAATCGAAAAGAGTCTCATAACCACATATGTTCTACAAATTTGATCAAATGGATGTTGCTTTAATGCACAACCAGTTAATCCGGAATACATCTCAGCCCAACCATTGTGATTAAATGGTTCTGTGCTGTAAATAATTGTATAGGCAAATTTTGTTATGAAAAATCAATGGAATATAGAATTGAATTTAAACTAGCATTTCATTCTAAAATACAAAACACTTTCATTCTAATTTATTTAAAGATAGAATCTCTTATGTTTAAATATTCATACGTTAAAGGGTGGGAAAAGCTCTTTACCTCGGAGAAGTAGAAAAAGAATGAATACAGTAGATTCCGGCTATTTAGGGCAGCCGTGTAATTTGGACAATATTTTAAGAACAAAATAAAAATATATTATTAACTTTACTTCTGATAACACTAGTCAACAGCCAGTTTGTATCTGATTTGTAATAAATATAATTTTTAATGTATCTTTGCATGTAAAATCCGAATTTGCTATCAGAAATTTTATGTCACGTAAAGGTTTTACAAAATTTTAGAATGTAATTTTTACATACATGGTAGAATACGTGGTGAAATGTAAATTATAATTCAGATTTTGGTGTCAAATAATGAGGAAAAGAATGACTATGTAGGTTAAAACCTTTATTTGGATGCATTCTGACATCAAGAAAGACGCCCTATTTTGAAAAATACCATTGTTAATATTAACATTATGGGTTATTGTGCAACAGTTTCGTGCTGATATTAGTTCATTGATTTTTGTTAAGTAATCAAGAAAACATTTTTACTGATGAATATTATGTTTTGTTTGTATTTCAAATGGTAAATTTTTGTCATATTTTACTGTTGACTTTACATAACTGCTGTGTATCTAATGTGGCATGATTGAGAGAATCTGATTATTCCACCAAATTCAGCACCCTAAAATTAGTTAAATGCACCCATTTACAAGCCAGATACAGAAAAAAAGTTAAAATTTGTTGATGAGTGTAATTGGGGGCAGCTGCTTTAGTGTTACAATTGTGCTAGATTCCAATTAATCGGAATCTACTCAGGAGTCGATCAAGAAAAAATTTGAGGCCTATGTAGGGCCCCTTCACAAAAATCAATTTGATAAAATGGGCCCTTTCACAAAATTCTATTCCGTAAAAACTTATTATTTATTTATTATTTTGTGATGTTTTAAAATATGTAAATTGTAAACAAACAAGTTCACCAGAGCGGAAAACTTCAGCAAAAGGATTTAAAAAAGTTTTTAATTATAAATGCTTGGTTCGAATTTGATTAACTGGATTTCAACTTTTGTTACAAAATGTTATTTTTCACAAAAATATAATAAATTTCACAAAAATAACCTTTTTTTTTCACAAAATGGGCCCCAAGAAAAAAAACCTGCATCGACCCCTGTAGCATATGAAGAGTGATGAATGATAATCAATATTTGGTGAGAGCAAATAAAATGTTACTTCGAGATCCGAAAGTATATGCATATTTCTGTACTAGGGCATCCTGGGTTAGAGAATATAGGTGAAAACCATTTATTATTTTATTAAAAACTCTAATAGATTTTTTTACATTTAATAATTTTTTTAGATTGCCCCCTAACAACACCAAAGAGCATTTTTATATGAAATGACTCATGTTACAGCCTGTATAAACGTCGGGACACATTGCTGTTATCATTACCTTTTTACACGTGAAGGTTTCGCTATGGTACTCCATTGGTAATTTTTTTAATTCAATATTTGAAAAATGTCCTAATCATTAGATTTGAAATTTATATTAAGAAAAATACAATTTTTTACATTTCTAACGCAGTTTGTCTAACAATTTTCTGACAAATGCTTTTCGAGCTATTAATTTTTTCAGTAACTTCAAATGTTTCATTTTCTGAGATTAACCTGTGGCAACGATTAGCAAATAAGCCAGTCGTCAGCAACACATAGCTTTTTATTAAAGAGGATACTGCCTTCTAGCCATCAGCCAGGGATCATTCTAGAGAGTTTCAGAAGGGCGGCCTGCCCTCATGCCCTTTTTAGATGAACTCCCACCCTCCTTGCCCCTTTTTCTGGTAGAATCCCACCCTCCTTGCCCTTTCTCCAGGTAGAATTCTATCCTCCTTTTATTCCTGGGTAGAATCCTGCCTTGTTTGCATTGTATTTTCAAAAATTCTTTACTTATCTTTTATTTTTAGAATGCTAGTATGGCATATCAGGAGTACTCCTCTTTCCCTCTTTATTTCTCTGTGAAATACCCTGGTATGTCTAATCTTTGACTTTGAGCGATTCATTTTTTCATTTATTTTTTTTCCATTGAACAAGACATAAAGGGTAACCGAGGGTCATTGATTGATTTCACCTTGTCTAGTGAAATAGAGTATTAGATCAGGCATTCTGGCCTTTGACCACATGATAACTTACATAAGTTCTATAAAAAAATTTGAGAAGTATCTTTAGAACTTTTACTTTGTAGCTTTTTCAAAACAAGTTTTGCCAAAACTAGGAAAAAGTTATCGGGTGAATAAAAGTTTTAGAGAGGGAGGTTTTTGAATATCGTAGGGAAAGGGGGAAGTGATTGTGAATAGAGTAAACAATTTTACAATAAAAATCGAGAAATTTCATTTTGCTATTTTTAATACTTTTCAAACGGTAAAGTTATGGAAATTAGAAATGTTTCTGGATTTTTAAATTAAGGAGTACTTTAAGCTGTTGCCAGACTTCCTTCCCGACCAGTATATTGTTATAGGCGCTTATTACAAAAATGCCCTTTTTATAAAATGATGTGCCCTTTTCAATAAAATTGCCCTTATTATGTAATGTGCACCCTGCCCTTTTTTATGTTCTAGAATGATCCCTGCATCAGCCTTATATTTCTGGTCACCAATGGTAACCTGACAATGGAAAATTTTCCACTCTGCTTTAGTTGTAGTCCCTATTTATTTTATTTTCTCTGTGCTTTTTCATTAAATTATGTTGATGTAACCATGAAAGATAGAAGTTCAATTTATATTAATTGTTATTTTATTTCTGCGAATAGGTACATTCAACATACCATTTCTGACGATCAGATTTGTATGCAAATTAATCCGGGCAACAATCCCATGCCTGAAAACTTATCACATGCTGTAATAACAGTTGAAAGCCGGAATGAGAAAACCAACCAAAAAGAATACAAGAAGTTCCATTGTGATTATGAAGGATGCTCTAAAACTTACAGTACTGCTGGAAATTTAAAGACTCACCAAAAAACTCATACTGGTGAATTTTATTGCTTTCTTTATTTGTTTTCATTACAAAGTATTTTTGTGAAATATACTTGTTTTTATATTTGCTTTGTTGTATGCTTAACTAGATTACCTGCCTGCATGGCTCTCACTTAGTCAAACTTTAATGCAAAATTGTTGTCAAATTGTATGTTCCAATTTTTGATTTGTGGTAATTCACCCTTTTTATTTATGTATTTAAAACATCTTGATTATAAATTACACATTTTAAAGTGTTTTTTAATTAGTTTTAAAGATATTTAATTTAGTTAGAATTTAATAAATATAATTATTTTTTATTAATGAAGACAGTAATATTGGAATAACACATAGATGGAGATGTTAGTGATTTATAGTCAGAAATGCAAATATGTCTTCTAAATTTTAGGTGGATTTGGAATTAATTAATTAACAAATATTATGTAAAATTTTATACAAATCGTAAATTAGGACTTTTTCCACTCATTTCACCCTGTTATATTGCAATTTTTTTATAAACTATTCTTAGCAAGCATTTGTATCTTAAAAATAACCGTCATACCAAATTTCAAGTTTCTAATCTTTTCAGTATTAAAAAAAATCTTAAGTTTGGAATGTTTTTTTTCCCCTGCACCATTTTAAATTTTGAATTTAAAAAAAAAACTTTTATGCATGCATTTGCATCTTAAAAATACTAGACATGTAAAATTTCCAGTTTCTATCCTAACAATAAAAAAAAAAAACAATTTAGAATGCTTTTTGCACATTTCACCCTTTTCAATTTCAATTTTTTTTTAAACTGTTCTGTGCTACCATTTGTGTCTTAAAAGTAGCAGCCATGTCAAATTTCAAGTTTCTGTCCTTAACAAATCCATAGAAATCATAATTTACAATGCTTTTTACCCTTTTAAATTTCTAATTTTTTTAGAAACCATTCTTAGCGAGCATTTGCATCTTAAAAGTAACTGTCATGCCAATTTTGCAGTTTCTAGTCCTTTTACTATCACAAAAATCGTAATTTAGAACGTTTTTCCCTCCACCTCTTTAAATTTCGAATTTAAAAAAAAAAGTTTTGTGTGTGCATTTGTGTCTTAAAAGGAGCAGCCATGTCAATTTTCAAGTTTTTTTTAACAATTACACAGAAATCATAATTTAGAACGCTTTTTGTGCATTTCAGTTTTTTAAATTTCAAATTATTTAAAAACCATTCTTACATCTTATAAGCAGAGTTGCATAATATAGACGCATGCCGTGCACGGAAATTTTTCTGCAAAATTCGGAACTTTGTAGGGGGAAAAAAACGTAAATTCCCCAATTTTATGTACAATTTGTTTACTGTTTGCACAATTCAAAGTTTAAAGATGCAAAACTTTTTGTGACATTACAGACGCTTGCGAAAATATTAAGGATTGGGCTATTTCTAAATGCATTGACAAAATATTTGATAAAAATTCAGCTCTTACTTCATGGATTTTTAGCTTTATTATTTTTTTAACCAGAATAATTACTCTTTCATTAATATTAATTAATTTTAAATTTAAATGGTAATTTAACTACTGTTTTTAATTCACATCATCAAAATAATATGACACGTAATTTTATTAAACATTAAATTAATTTGCAGAAAGTTTTTGACCCAATATTTAATTTCGCAGAAAGTTTTTGATTTTATACAAGTCTGCTTATAAGTAACTTCCATTCCAAATTTCCAGTTTCTAGCCCTTTCAGTAGCACAAAAACTGCAATTTTAGGAAGTTTTTCGCTTCTGTACTACCTTGATGGTAGTATAGTAGCACTGACATAAAATATAGCTTATGTTGGAGCAGTGCAGTGACTGTCACCACCAATTTGTCTCCTTTACTTTTATAATGGTTCGGTATTTCCATAGATTAATCCCTACAAATTAACAAACGTTACTTCTTTATAATATTAGTATAGATTTAAACTCAGAATCCTCAATATTTCTCAACATTTAGTATGCGGTTTTAATTATGATGTCATTGTACAGACTGGGGCTACTATAATATAGGCTGAATCATCAAGCATTTTGTTGCCCACGCGGCATGGCCAATTGATTTTCTCTTACAGGCAATTAAATGGCGGCATGAGTCAGTCCGGATTGTTGGAACCTTAGTGCAGACAGATTGCAATATCAATTACTATATGTATAATTCAGACAACTTTCCCTTAGGTGTATTCTAATTTGATGTAGCCATATAAAAAATTATATATTATAAGCCAGCATTTTTAAAAGGGAAAATATGAAGTGCACCAGTTATGTGTGCCCACACAGCACAAACTGGTAGATATGACATCCATATAACGTAAAGTACATCCATACACCATGTCCATAATTCATCCGAGGAGTTCCATATAACATATTATCTACGTAGATATTACCATCAGATGTCACTCCGTATACATCCATATAGCGTTCGTTGGGCATCCAAACCCGACATAATATCTACTTAAACGGATGTCTATGTCCGTATACATCATGTCCTAGACATAATATCTATGTATTATGTATGTATATATACATCATATCTATGTAATATGGATGTATATAGAGATGTACATGGACATGGAATATAATGTAAATATGCTCTTACATAGATGTTCATTAGACTTATATGGATGTATATGTATGTCTATTAATCCCTTCTAGATGAACCTTTTCCATATTATGCAATGTTGCTACCAAATTTCAGAAATAGTATAATTCACCTTACTTTTGCTTTATTTAATCTATCACTAAATAGGGCGAATATTGTTATTTCAAAAAACTGGTATCAATCAAGTAATCTAAATCAGCTATTCTTGAACTTTTGATTATCACTTTACAAATTTTCTCTGTCTTTGCACACCTCAAGAATTTAAGATTGAAAATCTTTAAAATAGTGAATACATGATACATACATTAATAGAGATATCAGAAGGGGGGGGGGGGGGGTAAAGCAGTAGCAAAACTAGCAGTGCATTCAATTCAAGAAAAATATATTAAATAAAGCATATATTATAAATAAATTTTTTATTACTATAAATAATGAAGTCACATTCTTGAAGGAATAAAAATAGGTCATAGAAAAGGTAAATATCATCTAATCCTTAAATGCATTATCATATTAAAAATTAGTCAAACAAAAGCACTTTTTTTAAAACTTATCAGCAGATTTTATTTATATCCCAGACTGAAATATAAAAATATTCATTTCATATTATATTTACAATTTTACTCTATCGACAATATTCTCATGTTGTCACAGTTGGTAAAATGACGGTATGATTGTTTGTTTACACTGTGAATTCATGAAGGGTTTTTTACTATTTCTCTTAGTCACATTATTTTACTGTCATGCATATCAGCTCAAAAATCCAATTAATAAAAACAAAAGCATATTCTTTCATTATTTAAATATTAAATGATGAACAATTTGATAAAAGTGTGATTTGCAAAATTTTTCATATAAATTTTCTAAATATAACTAACAGAAATCGTGATATAAAAATATATTTAAGTAAATAAATTTAATTTACATAATTTATAAATAAACTTCAATTTAAACATTTGAAATTTTACTAATTTTTATAGACATTGGCTTAATATAATTTATTTTAACATTATTATATTTCTAATACATTATTATAGACGTATTATATTTCTAATACATTCAATAATTAACACTAAATTAATCTGTAATTAAATTAATGTTCCTTATATTATTCAGATCTATCGCATACATTGCTATCATTTCAGTAACAGAATAAAAAATAAGTGAATTATTCAACAGCAGGATACTTTCAAATGGTACGATTTTGAATGTTACCCCAAAATGTTGGCTTTTTATAGCCTCGAACCGAAAGGAAGAATATTGTCCATTATTGCATGAGGGTCATTTAAAATTATTTTCAGCTAAATTATTTTTGTACTTGTATATTTTTTTATTGTGTTCGCGTAGTTTGTAGTGTAACATGCTATTTTTTGGTAAACCTAATTTAGCAAGTAATGTAATAAAAGAAAGACTAGTTTGTAGGGAGCATCAATATTATTTTTGACACTACTTCAATAAACTTACTTCAGTCTCCTCTTTCGGCATAGCATTGGGACTCCTATTGTATTGCAGGATTTTAAAAATGTAGTTATTCGTTGCAAAGATGAATCCCCAATCCTTCCAAAAGTAGAGTGTAGTCCAAAGGCATCAAATTCCACTTGCTTGCAGAAGATCACTCATGGTAGTTGTTTATTATGCAATAAAACTACACACTTGTGATCTACTGAGAGCAATCAAACTTCTTTACGGGCACCAGAAGATCCACAACACACTAATCTCTTTCTCTATTAGTATACTTTTCAGAGGTTGAGATTTTATTTATTGCTGGAAGTAACATCAAAAATAAAATTGATGCTCCCTAGAAACTAGTTTTTTTTTAAATTACATTACTCGCTAAATATTTTCTCTAAAAAAAAAAAAAAAATGCATGTTATACTACAAACTATAAGAAAACTAGGGTCTGCTGCAGTTTCACTACTTTTTTAAATGGAATAATCTTCCGCAGAGAGCATTCTATAATTTTTTTGGTACTTTTCGGTTAGCTGGGGCCAGTGATATATATATATATACACACATACATATATATATACACACATACATATGTATATACACACATATATTTGCATATACATACATACTCATATACTATATATATATACCAGGGGTCGATGCAGGTTTTTTTCTTAGGGGCCCATTTTGTGAAAAGTAAAGGTTATTTTTGTAAAATTTATTATATTTTTGTGAAAAATAATATTTTGTAACGAAAGTTGAAATCCAGTTATACTCAAATTCGAACTAAGCATTTATAAACAAAAAAAATTTTTTAATCCTTTTGCTGAAGTTTTCTTCTCTGGTGAGCTTGTTTGTTTACAAATTACACATTTTAAAACATCACAAAATAATAAATGGTAAGTTTTTATGGAATAGAATTTTATGAAAGGACCTATTTTAGTAAAAGGAATTTTCTGAAGGGGCCTATTTTATCAAATTGATTTTTGTGAAGGCGCTTTACATAGGCCCCAAATTTTGCCTGGATCCACCCCTGTATATATACATGTATACACATATGTATTTATTAAGTACATATATCACCGGCTAATCAAAAAATACCATTTTTTATAATGAAGGTTTTTCAAAAAAAGTAATAATAATAAATAAGAAAAAAAAATCAAAATTTTTATTTTATTAGTTGATACATTTAAACAGATGACCTATGCTGTAAGATAAATCTATATACTTGTAAAATAAACACATATAAATCACAATTTGAATAAAACTTTATAAATCTATAATTCTAATGGAAAATTTCCTACTTTTAGTATCGATACTTTTCAATAAATGAAAATAACCATTCTATCGCTGTTTTAACTCTAAAATACTCTGATAATTATGAACTTTATTTTTGCCAAACCAAAAAAATACTCCAAAAGGTTTTTGCAAATCAGACTTCTTCTTTTTTTTTTTTTTTTTTATAGTACTATTCGTATTAGATAAAATGTAGGGGTGTGGGGGAAGGAGAAGAAAAAGAAACTAAATACAATCCAGAATCTTTGTAATATTTTATTATACAAAATTTAAATTGATTCTCCAAAAATTTTTAAACTTAAAACCGATGAGTAACCATGTAATATGTAATGAGTAACCAGTGAAGTACAGAGATCGTTATGATCAGTCAAGTTTTTTAAGATAAAGTTAAAAATCGCAAATATTAGAAAATGCACTGAAATAGAATATTAAATAAATAACTGCAAGAAATCACAGTACTTACTCACATACAATCCGGCTCGAATAAATAATCCCAAAGAAAATTTCAAAAATAATAACACCATGCATCAAAAGTAAACTTTAGCCATTGTTGTTAACTTGTAACCAATAACCCTAACTTGTTTACAATAAACATATCTGCATCCTGATTCAACTGTAATTTCAAAACAATATTATTTTATAAAATTAACAATCAGTTAAAAATATCTTTTATAGATGAAATAAAATAAAATATTCACAATCGCATGAATATCTGCGAAGCGTAACGGCGTCGGCGTCTATCGTTTTAAACAACAACCAAGTTCATGTTGCCACAAAAAAAAGTGTATCGCAAGTAGTATATTTAGATCGAATTTACCTCCATATTTTGTTAGTCTATAAATTGTTGAGATATAAATGCTATCTGGATGTAAATTACTCAACGATCCAGTTTACGTTGTAGAATGGACGTCATCTTTATCTCTATATTATGTTCGTCTATATTATCTTGGTATATGAACGTTCTATGGATGCCATGTATTGTACAATCCAATTTACGTTTAGAATGGACATCGGTTTGACGTTCAATGATGTATATTGGACGTAAAAAGCTCAAAATGGACGAAATATCTACATATGTGCTGTGTGGGTGAGCTTATAACTAAAATAGCTATTCAACTTTAAAATTCAAAATTCATTTCGAGGAAAAAAACTGTGCTGGAAAGATTTTTTCTGCTTCCATAAGGAAAATTAATTATAAATGAATTACAGCTGCAATAGAACATTGAATAACCCTCCCTTTTTTAATACTTTCCAATATAGTTCAAAAGTGTTTATTTTGGTTTGTCTGGTCATGCTCTAACTCATGTAAAAATACTCTGATTGCCATGTAATTGATATGTGTTATTGATGTTTACTATGGCATGTTCAGTATTGAATAGGAAGTGCATTGTGTAGCATTTATAGTTTGTTTACAAGGCACTCAAAAGAATTATGTTACATTATGGTCTATGGAGGAAAATCATTTGCCATGTATATTAAGGATGTTACACTATTTCAAATATATTGAAATTGATATACACCACTGAGGTTTACTACAAGATGCTTACTATGGAATATGGTGTTCATAGCATTTATCAATCATTTACAGGAACACACAAAATAGTTTGATTACAGTCTTTCAGGTATAATTGCTGGAAGTGTGTTTTCAATTTTGGTATGCATTTGTAGATTTAACTAATTTTTTTGCATATTATTTGACATTTATAAATTCTATAGATCATATACAGGGCACTCAAAAGAATTACGTTACATTATGGTCTATTGAGAAACATCGTTCGCAGTGTATATTAAGGATGTTACACTATTTCAAATGTATTGATATAAACCACTGAGGTTTACTACAAGATACTTACTATGGAATATGGTGTTCATTGGAAGTGTGTTTTCAATTTTGGTATGCTTTTGTAGATTTAACTAATTTTTTGCATATTATTTGATATTTACAGGGCTGCACATAATAATTTTAATATATTTCTGCTTATGGATGAAAATTACTGAAGGGAAATTTGCAACTGTGTTACGTGTTTCTTAACTGAATTAAATTTTTGCATACTACGTAGTATGTATAAAAATGTATGGATCATATACAGGGCTACACAATATAATTCGAATAACTTTCTAACTGTAGATGGGAATTGCTGAAATTGTGTTTTC
Source organism: Maratus michaelseni (assembly GCA_963931845.1). Taxonomy (NCBI): domain Eukaryota; kingdom Metazoa; phylum Arthropoda; class Arachnida; order Araneae; family Salticidae; genus Maratus; species Maratus michaelseni. Next base: position 24,861,325 of record OZ007600.1, on the reverse strand, counting down.
AAATGTGTTAGGTATTTTCTATATTGTTTATTTAGACATCATCTTTCACCTTATTAAGCAGTAAAGTTTTGTTACAGTATTCTAGAAGTGTTAGAAAGCTTTTCATAATCTATGCTTAACTCATGATTTTTTTTCTTGTTTTTTTCTTTTTAAGCATAGTGTCAATAAAATTCAGGTATATAATGTTTGTTGATTGTTATTTATTAAATTAGCTCATGCGTTTATGTTAACGAAAGTTCATGTAAATTAGAAGCATTTTATTTTTTAAATTCAAATTAAGCTGTAATAATGTACTTTCGATAAATAGCACATCAAAAATTTTAGTATCATAGTACATTATTATATTGTTTATTTATGCATATTGGTTAAGTTGGCTGCACAAATATTGTAGTTTTCTCCATGGAATGTAAACTTCAAAACTTCTATGTGTAATAGCACAGGGCTAATTAACCACACTAATCGAGGAAAACTTGTATATAGTTCTTTTTTTTTTTTTGTTAATGTCTAAACCTTCAGGTAATGCAGTAAAATATTAAGGTAGAATACACATAAAATTTTTTATAGACAACAAGACGTCTTATATAAGAAATATGTCCCCTTCACTCCATTCTCCAGGATTTCATTCTGCTGCTGCCTGTAGAAATTGTAACACAAACCAAAAAAAATAAATAAGAAAAAGGAAATAAAAAATTGGTATCTTAAAAACAGGAAATTTTAATAAATAGTGTTAACTAAAAGTAAATATTACCCAAGTTGATTTTTTTCTGCCGTGAAAAAGTATGCGTGCCAGGAGTCAAACTCAGGGCTACTGCCATTGACACAATAATCTTAGAATGTAAAAAATTATCTTGAGTGATTTCTGTATCAATCAGTTTGATTAAGGTAAAATAATACAATATTACAGTTTAATAAGTTAAAAAAAAAAAAAAAAATTTTTTTAAACTGAGCAAAAATTGTTCTTTACTTATATAGATTTTGTGTTTTTCAAACAACCACAGAAATTTAGATGAAAATCTAATTTAAATTATCTCTATTTTTCAATCAAAAATGATTATGTATATGTGGTAAATATTTGTGGGTGAAAATTATATATGTACTGGGTCTTTCAAAAGTTCAGTGTGAAAGTGAAGATCTATGAGTCGTAGAGACATGCGGTTTGCAGATAAATATTCAGCATGGTATTGGATTGTGTATGACACACACACACAAAGTAGGAAACTTTTCCGTTATATGGACATCATGCCAAAATGGATGGTAATGCATAATGTATGTAAATGTATTATTGGCGACAATGTTGTCCGCATAACGGAAAAGTACCCAAAGTAGTTCAAAATTCCAACAATAGAGAGCGCTACTCCAGATAATTCCGTGGAATAATTCCATATTGCTCACAAGCTTTTATCAATTCATTTCTGCATTCACATCATATGACTTGCATATGATATGAGTAGGTTATGTGCAATTTTCAATCATAATAACATCACGCACCACTATTATTTTTGCGCATTAAACTGTACATGCAGTTTTCTCTAATGTTTTTGTATTCAAATCTTGCATTGTGTGAGCAATATGGAATTATTGCAAGGAATTATCTGCAACAGCACCCTCTGTTGTCAGAATTTTGAATTTTTTTAAAAATTTTTAATGGTCTTACACAAAAACCTGTACCACGCTGAATATTTATCTACAAACTGCATGTCTCTCTGACCCATAGTTTTTTTTTTTTTTTATCGTGTTTTACTTTTGCACCAAAATTTTGAAGTAGGGGAGACCGGTACACACTGAATCTATGGGCACAGTGGACCACCCCCTAATATTTTATTTATTTAATTTTTTTTTAAGCTTCTGTTTTATCCTAATAGACAACAGCACTGCAATGATTATTTATAGCCTTCAGAAAATATGTTTAGCTGAGATTGAACTATTTTATCCTGATTGGTTGTTTTGAGCTTCTAAAAGTAAAATTTTTCATCATCATATTTTTATTTTTTTAGTAATTAAAGGTTGTAGATAAATAAGATAAAACAGCTTTTTTGCAAAGCTAAAATGCTTGTTTTTATTTAACTTTAAAGTTAATATGTTTAAAAGAAAGCTATAAACAATATTAATATGATTATTTATTGAACTTCAACATGGGGTACAGTGGACCACCCACTCCTGGGGCACAGTGGTCCACAATCCACTCTGCTCCTGTAATGCAGAATGTTCAAAATATTTAATAATTGCTTATTTTCTATAAAGAAAGATTGTTTTAAAGTAGATTTAACTGTAAAATAAATTAAACAAATAAAAATAACAATTTATTTAACATAGTACGAAATATTTTGTTTTGTATTTACTGCCTTTGATAAATATAACTGTAGTCTAATTGTTGATGATTCTATTCAAGTAAGATTCATGCGACGCAAATTGAATGGAAATCAGTTTATTTCTCCAGAAACTGTAGATGAATCTGCTGTTGATGTCAATGATTTCATAATGTTGCTCTCAGACCCAAAATTATTTCTCGAAAATTCCAGGCTCAATCTTACTCATAAGTACTTTGGAATTTCATTTGTAAATTTTAATGTGCGCTGATTTTTTTGTACTTAAGTGATAACTTCAACTAAATTGCAATTGTTTCTGTATTAATCTGTTATTATTTTCAAAATATAATTAATTTTTTGTTTTTGTTTCAAAATTTATATTACTATGTTATTTTGCGGGTGAAGGGGCAACAAAAAAGAATTAGATTAATGAAAAATAGATTTATATTGTATTTTAGATAATACCTAATAGTGGTCCACTGTACCCTGGTGGGTAGACCAGTGTATATAAATTTTTTTTTTTTTTTTTTTTTTTTTTTTTTGAAAAATGTATTGAAAACTATGTTGTGAGAAAATTATGATGAATGTAAGAAGGTTTAAGGAATATTCAAAAATATTTTCATACGGATCGGTCAGTCTGTTAAAGAGAAAAAAAAATGTTAACTGAAAAAGTGGTCCACTATGTACCGGTCTCCCCTACCCGATATATGAGTAAATATGACATTAAGAATAGGTGCTGCAACCTGTGCACTTCAAATATATATATATATATATATATATATATATATATTTTTGTATCTTACATTTAGTCAAGATTCATTCATTTACCAAAAATATTTATTTACTTTGTAATTTTATGTTGTAATGTTCTTAAAAGTTGTTCATATTCATTGTTTCTTTTAAATTAAGGTGAATACACTTTTGTATGTTCTCAAGATGGCTGTGGTAAAAGTTTTCTCTCATCTTATAGTTTAAAAATCCATGTACGAGTACACACAAAAGAAAAACCATTTGGGTGTGATGTGAATGGATGTTCTAAAGCTTTTAATACATTGTACAGGTAAAAATTCTTTTATGTACTATGTTATTATCTGTTTGTTCAGTATGTTTTTAAACATAAAATTGAGAAATATCTGTATTTTACTCTTTATTTAATAATTGGTTTAGCCTTCTAAATGTTTTGGTTTGTAATAGACTCTTGCTTATAATTCATATTCTCGATTTTTGAACTTTGATTTGTCTGTTAATCCAGTATATATATATATATATATATATATATATTATATAAAACCATTAAATAAACATTACCGACCACCAACAAAAACTGTCAAATTATGAATAAAATTAAAATAATTAATTGACAACAATAAGTACTTCCCAAACTCACTTAACTTAGATTCCAAAACATAGTAAAAAATAGCCGAAATTGAATAACAGAAATTGAATAGTAGAAATTTGTAGAACTTAGACAGAATCATCAAGTCCCAAATGTCTAAAGTTCCACAATTAAAATGTGTGGTTTCATCTTCATATTAGCCATGAAATAGCTATATATATATATATATATATATATATATAAAGCTTTCTGTAGAATTAAACCATTGAAACATAAGATATTGATATATATATATATATTATCACTATGGACTTAAATTTTTATTTCGAAAGAGACTAAATGTTGAGACTTGCATTCTGTACTAAAACCAATGATTTTTGAGTTTGACTCTGTTTTTCTAGAGACAAATCACATGTAACTTTTAGAAATTGATAATGCTTATTCTAACTTGTTATCAAACTTTTGAAAAAGAAAAAAAAAAAATACAGGAAGTTTTTCTCCAAAAAAATATTTTTCTTTGTGCAACAACACAAAATTTTCTGACACATTCATAAACGCATTTTCATACATAAAAATATGAAAATTACAGGCATGATTGTTAAGTGATTTACAATCGAATAGCATCTTTCATTTTTCAGTAAATGTCGTATGTCTTGAATTATATACGATTGCTGTCCCATGGCAACCTTTCTCGGGCTGTCACATCTGGAATTTTTTTCAGAATGCCAACTTTGACAGCATTTTCTGAAAGATCTTTTGCTTTTATTGAAAAACAGAAAAGGCTATTTGATATTGATTTCATCATATCAGTTTGAGTACTGCCTAAATAATGTTGTAAAGTATTTGACTTTTAAATCTGCTTGTCTGTTCTATCCATATATTTGCCAACATTCTAACTTTCATAAATATATTTGAGTAATCTCAAAATTAAAATATGTTGTAGAAAGAATTCATTGTTCTTAAATTCTACAACATATTTAAATTTGGATGTTACTCAAGTATTTTATGAAAGTTAGAATGTTGACAAATACATTGATAGAACAGACAGGCAGATTTAAAAGTCAAATACTTTTCAACATTATTTAGGCAGTACTCAAACTCAAAGTGATGTTTCTGACATAATTCACAATGTCATTTTTGGGCTGGCAAGTGCCAGCCATGGGTGCAAGTTTTCCGTCCACAGGGCAGAATTCCTTTTGAAAATTTCTGAGGACGGAAAAAAATTTGCAGTTTTTTCGAGATCCTTTGACGGAATATGCAGTTTTTTCGAGATCCTTCGACGAAATATGCCATTTTTTTTTAGATCCTTCGACAGAATTCGCTCTTTTTTTCATGATCCTACGACAAAATTGCCCGTTTTTCCGTGATGCTTCAGAGGAATTAGCACTTTTTTCCACGAACCTTTGACGAAATTGGTATTCTTTTCTGCAGCCATTTGACGAAATTTTGTTTTTTCCGTGGCTTTTCAGCAAAGTTTGCATTTTTCCGCAATCCTTCAACGAAATTTGCCGGGTTTTTTTTTTTTGAGATCCTTCGACGAAATGTGCCTTTTTTCAAGATCCTTTGATGAATTTGCCTTTTTTTTTAGATCCTTCAACGTTTTGTCTAAGTGGGCATGGTGTGTGCATTATGCATTTGGAGAGGAGGTCTGGGTGGAGAATTCAAAATATTTTCAGTCTTTGTCACATCTCAAACTCAAAACATGCATTGTGTGTGCAGACAGACGTGTGTGCTTGGAGAGGGAAGGGGACAGGTCAAAATATTTTCAGTCCTGGCCACATTTCAGACTTGCACCCATGGTGCCAGCCCAAAGATGACTGTGAATATGTCAGAAACATCACTTTGAAGTAAGGTGAAGTAAGATGACTGACACATATGTGTTGCAACTGTTCTATCAAATGAACGCTCAAGTGATGCCATGTATGGAGTCCTTGGTACTGAATGTTGTAAACATGAGAATCTGTTGGAACAAGGCTTGACAAGCGACTAAGTTTTTTCATCTGCCGATCGCATTACATGGCAATTTTGTTTGTACAAAACTGACTTAAGAAAGGAGCACAAACAGCTTTTTTCTCTCCCTTTGTAAATGTTATAAGATGTTTCATTATAGATGTTGCAAAATTACAAAATATTAAGAAATATAAAAATTATTTTCAAACAGAAAATATTTTTAACTTTTTTTATTAGTTTTGCAAAAATAAGTTCATCAAATGCGAATTTTAGAATACAAAATTTGAATTATTTGACTGACTTCACCAGGAAAAAAGGCTTTTTTTTTTTTTTTTTTTTTTTTTTTTTTTTCTTTACTGCCTTATTATTTTATTTTGCTTCCATCATCAGATATAGATATTGTAGCACTTAACTATCTGGACATTTGAAGCATTCGGCAATCAGCATTTCCTAAACATGCTGGCAACTTTACAGTTTTTTTTTTTTTTTTTTTCAGAGATATATAATTTTGATAAGTTTCATTAGAAAATTTAGCTTATATTATTTTTCTAAATTATGTGCTATTCTAAACTATGTAACTAATAATTATAAACTATGTTATGATTTTTTCTCAATTAAAAAACCTTATCTTGTTTTTGAAAATCAATAAATGGGGGGGGGGGGGTTATAAATATTTTTTACTGGCAACTAAAATATTTTGCTGGCTACCAGGTTTTATCAACTTTGTACAGCCCTGGTTGGAACATTGTTTGAGTGTGTTAATTTTAACCCGGTAGTGAAAGTGTTAATGATGTTTTAAATTTTTTCTTAAAAAGACATTTTTTATTCTAAACTATTCTCTTCTATTCCTTTGTATACAAGTCATTAAAAAAAATTTCCTTTAAAAATGCTTACAAAGTCCATATAATATATTTTGGATAAAGGGCGGGAATCTTGTATATATGTGCAGAAGTGATATTGAAATAGTGACTGTGATGCAATCATTTCAAGAATTTAAAAAGTAGACAAACACAAAAAAAGAGGGAGTAAAAATCAAAAATACTCAAAAACTGCAAAATGTTTTAACTTTTAAGAGCTAAAAATAAATTTGCATTATGAGCAAAAAAATTCTAAGGGAAAAGCTAATGAAAAAAAGAAAAAAATCTTATAATTATATTTAATAATATTTCAAAAGCATTTTGAGCAAACTTTCATTCTCATAATAAAATTTTAATATTAAAAAAAAAAAAAAAAAAAGACATAGATTGTTGATAAAAACATTAACTGCTGTTACAATCATTTGTTAAGAAAACATAACTTTTTTTTAAATAGAAGTAATTAATAGTATCTTTTACATCTATATTTTTATGTTTAGATAAATATAAGAGAGTTTGTTCCACATTATTTTCTGAAACTATTATTTGTGATAATTAATCTCATTCATTCTGTATTTTTGCTACAAATTTCTTAATTCTTTTCTAGACTTAAAGCTCACAAAAGGCTACACACAGGTAACACATTTGATTGTACACAGCAAGGTTGCACAAAAGTATTTACAACGTTGAGTGATTTGAGAAAGCATGAGCGTACACATACAGGAGAAAGGCCATACCAGTAAGATTTTAATGTTGTCTATTAATATATCATTTATTCAACATTCTTTTTTTTTAGTTTAAAAGGTGAAATATAAACTAAATATTTTTCTCCGAAACTATATGCAAATATCTATATTTGTATTAAAAAAAAAAAGAATAATGTATAATCCTTATTTTCATGGCATGTTCAAGTTTCAATTCATGAATATCCATAAAACACACACATATATATACCTAGTCGTTGGGGGCCACCGTAATACTTACCCATCATGGATATGCATAATGTAAAATATTAAAATAAAAATGTGTAAACTACTTATAAAATGCATTGCAATTCGAATAAAATCGTGGCTTGATGACATCACAAACTTTAAAGGCTCGATTACTGAATTGCTTGAAAGAGGTTTTTCCTTATAACTACAAAAATAATAATCCTATTAACTAGCGGTTTATTGCATCTGATTAGGCGTCAAATTTCTAATTAAAATATATCTTTGAAGTGAAATTTGGATGAAATACAGGGTCATGAAAAATCGAAGAGTGTGGAAAACAGGATTCCAAATATCTCGGCAACTAATTATCCGATCGACTTCATGCTTTATTCAAAATTTATGTTTTTTTATTGTCTTTTATATTCATTTCTTAAAATATACAATTTCGAAAATTTTTATATACCTTTCATCAGAACGAATATTTCGAGAGTCCGAAAAAAATTGTTCCGGTTAATCGAGGTTATTGAAATGAAATAGGCTTCTTCCCATTATTACATACTAAGTACATACCAAATTGCAAGTCTCTATCTCAATTTTTTCGGGAGATAGAGCGTTTACAGACACACACACACACAGACGGACGGCAAAAAATTTTTTCTAAAAATATGTTTTTCGGAATCTCCAGTGTCTGAAACGTGTAAATCCGTCAAAAAAAATTTTTCGATTTTCAAAACGATTACAAGACTTACCCTATACTACGTATGATGGGTAAGTAATAAAGAAAGAAGAAGCACAAATGAGATACATAATCTTTCATTGATTCTTTAACATCTTTTCATTGATTCTCAAGATCTTTATAAAGCAAACCTAAAAACACAAGGTTGTGCGTTATATAGAATTTTGCATTATATAGATCATATTTCATACATCATTAAATTTAGCTTGTAAACATGGCCAAATATGTGTGAAACATACCAAAATACATTAGAGTATCCTTATATTGCATTCTTTATTACCAGGAGTTGTGTAGATAATTTTTTGCATAATATAGATCATTTCACACATTGTTAAATTTACTTTATAAACATTGTCCAAACATACCTGTATCAAATCATAGCAATTTTTTCAGTAATTAGCTCTGAATTAAGGAGATAAAGTTGAACTAATGTATCAAATTTTGTTCTCTAGAGAATAACAACTATTTATAATGTGGGAATTCAGGTGTTTCTTAACTAAAAATTCATTGTTTATATCTGAGAAGTAGTGTATTATATGGAGAATTGCGTTATATAAAATTGCATTATAAAGATCTTCTACTGTATATTTAAAAATTAAATATATACAGTCTGCAGTCAATCTTTGATCTAAAAAGATACGTTATCTTATAGTTTTTTTCACTACAACTGTATATTGCAATGCTCATGTTTTAACCTGAAAAATTCTTTCTTATGAAATGTGTAACTTTTATATGTGTGTTTATAAAATTATTTAAAATATTTATACAGTTAAGTTTCAATAAATGGCCACCCTGTTTCTAGTGCCATGCTTTATAATTTCCTGTGAAATTCCAAACATGTTTTTAATCTCCTTGTAGAGTCATCTTGCATATGATACTTTTATAAAGATTGTGCTGATCAATTAAAATGTCGGGTTCCAGGACTTCATAATAATAATAATAATATGGGTCAAACTATTGAAAAGTTGTGACACTTTTTTAAAGTTTAAAAAAAAGTTGGAACGCTTGAAATTTGTTGCTATCAAATACAGTAGAGGTTCATCTTTATGAACTCCCAGAAGATACAAATATAGTTTGTTAAATCAAGAGCTCATAATTTAAAAATGCATAAAAAAAAATTATTGGTATTATACAATGTAATGTTTCTGAGACAGGCTAGATATACTATTCAGTGCTTTTAAATATATTATGATTTTTTTTTTTTTCCTGATTACTACTTAATAAATGTAAGCATGTTACTAAACAAGCAAGAAATATAAAATGTTTTTTGAATGTATTTACCTTGTTTAAGACATTAAGCATAAAAATTATAACCTATTTCTATTTTAAACAACATGTCAATAGTGCATGATTTCCTGTATATTTTCAACAATTTCACAATCATTACCGGATTTTTTTTAATGAAAAAACACATAAGTTCTGATAGGCATTAAGCAGCTTGTTTCAAGTTCTGTCTCAGATTACTTTATTTTTTCTTCTTCTGGATCTGAAAGTTCCAGTCATTGAGGTCTCCAGTGATTGAGATTCTCCAGTCATTGAGGATGCAATACTGCATAGGCAGATTAGCACCATTTTTTGGATGAAATTATTAAGTTGTAGAACTTATTTCCCAAATTACCCTTGTACGTATATATATATATATATATAAATATAAAGTAGAAGATCTTTATAAAGCAATTCTATATAATGCAATTTTCTGTATAATACACAACTTCTCGGATGTAAATAATGAATTTGTGCAGTTAAGAACCACACCTGCATTCTACATTGTAAAATAATTGCTACTGCCTAGAGGACTACATCTGATACATTGGCTTGTGTTTATCTTCTTAATTTAGAGCTTTTTAATGAAAAAATTACTTTTATTACAATAAAAAATTTTGAAAATGATTTGGCCCTGGCATATTTGGGCAAAGTTTATAAAGTAAATTTAACAATCTGTTAAATGATCTATATTATGCAAAAAATTATAATCTGCACATTTACTGGTCTCAAGGACTGCAATCAGGGGTGTGTCCAGACTTTTTTCACAGGGTCCTGTTTCTGTGAAATTGTGAACAGCTTTTTATATTTGTGAAAAATCTAATCGTAATTTTGTGAATTTGAAATGGTCATTATATTCAGGTTCTTGTTTATGCATTTTTAAGAAGATATATGGATATAAAATATATATTTTTTCTTTATATATGTAAAAGTGAAAGGTCAGATTTTACTTTTAAATGATTAATTTGTGAAGGGTCCTGTTTTAAGGAAAATAATTTTGTGAAGGGTCCAGTTTTAGGGAAAATAATTTTGTGAAGGGTCCAGTTTTAGGGAAAATAATTTTGTGAAGGGTCCTGTTTTAGGGAAAATTATTTTGTGAAGGGTCCTTTTTTTAAATTAAAAATTTTGTGAAGAGTCCTTTAAATGACCCAATTTTTTCCTAAACAGATCCCTGGCAATATAAAGATACTCTGCTGTATTTTGATATGTTTCAGACAAGTTTGGCTGTGTGTACAAGGTAAGTTTAATGATGTGTGAAATGTCATCTATATAATGTAAAATTCTATATAACGCACAACCTTGCATTTTTAGGTTTTCATTATAAAGATCTTCTACTGTGTATATGAATATATATATACATATACATATAAGAATAATAAGTTAAGGAACAACAACTTAAAGTTTTTCTTTTTATTCCCTTATAAATTTCATGTTCAAGAATGTACATTTTCCTGTCATCATATTTTGTATTGTATTTTCTTTGAATAGGTGTGAAGTGACGGGCTGTGGGAAGTCGTTTATAGTTAGCCATCACTTGAAGAAGCATCTTAAAACACATACAGGTATGATTTGATATGTTTCTTTATATTTCTTAGTGAACTAACATGTGGACAGGGTTTAAACTATTAGAAGGTTGAATAAGTTCTTGCTGTTTTCCAACAGTTGTCATTACTAGAACTGCGGTTTTGGAGTTTAAGATGGGAACACATCTATAAAGAAGTACTATAAGCAAGCTTGAAATTCAGTGTATGTCATTTCACTGAAATGTAAACAGCATTTTTTTTCATGGTTTTAAAAATGTTGAGTTTCAGGCCAAAAAGAAAAGTATTTGCGGGGAATTTTACTACACTACTTTATTTTAAAAAATCTGCAGCTGAAGCATGCAGAATTCTTGTTGAGACTTATGGCGACCGTGCTCCGTTAGAAACAACCTGCAGAGATTGGGTTAGACACTTCAAAAATAATGATTTTGATGATAAAGAATGCTCTGGCGCACAGAAAAAATTTTTAGTTGAAGGATTGGATGCATTACTTCATGAAGACTCATGTCAGATGCTAGTTGAACGTTTGAAAGCATTAGGAATGATTCTAAAGCACGGACATTGGGTGTCATATGAGTTGAAGCCGAGCGACATCAAATGGTGTCTTTTCATGTATTAACAGCTGCTTCAACAGCAAAGGTTTTTTGCATCACATCGTGACTGGCAATGGAAAATGGATACACTATGATAACCCTAAGTGTAGAAAATCGTGGGGTAAGCCCAGGCATGCATCAAAATCATTGGCAAAGCCGAATACCCATGGTTCCAAGCTTTTGCTCTGCATTTGGGGAGATCAGCTTGGTATAATTTATTATGAGTTGCTCGAACCGAATGAAACCATCATGGGAGATCGCTATCGACTACAATTGATGCGTTTGAACCAAGCATTGAAGGAAAAACATATGATAACATGACAACGCTGAGCTACATGTTGCAAAACTGGTGAAAACCTACTTGAAAATGCTTAAATGGAAAGTCCTACCCCACTCACCGCCACCGTGTTCACCAGACATTGCCCCTTCTGTTTATCACTTGTTCTGATCGATGGCACATGGTCTGGCTGAACAGCACTTCCATTCTTATAAGGATGCCAAAAAACGGATTGAATCTTGGATAGCCTCAAAAGATGTGTCGTTTTTCCGACGTGGTATTAAAATGCTGCCATAAAGATAGAAAAAAATAGTGGCTAGCGATGGACAATACTATCAGTGACATGTTTTTTACTAATTATTTTAAATAAAGCATTAAATTTCATGAAGAAACAGTGTATTTTTTTTTTTTTTTTTTTTTTTTTTTTGCATCTGGCAAAATTTGTTTGTACGATGAAAAACAAGGGAAAAAAATTAGAAAACTTAAAAATTTCTAATTTTATATTAAATGTGTAATATGTTAAAATAAAATTAACATTAATTTTAGATAAGTTTTCTCAAGGTACTTAATTGTAAGAATTATCTTTTTTCAGTCTTAGGCCTGGACTTCATTCTTTCTGGACTGGCCTGAAAGGCCCTTCATACTTTTGTTTGCAGACCCAGACCTGTGTCAGGATTACTTTTTATTTATTTATTTATTATTTTTTTTAATAATAGTGATATTGTACATTTGTTTAATGAAAATTTTTTTAATGTAATTTGGTTTGATAAATTATGGTGAAATATTCTTTTTTTTTTTTTTTTTTTTTTTTCTGTACAGTGCCTTAAAATTACGATTTTTTTAGCCATCTTTTTTCTTTCATTCTAAACTGCATTCATTTTAGATCATTCATGTATGTAATTGCTTAGGGGATCACTAATATTTTTATTTTGCATCTTAAAATTTTATATAAATATGTATGCAATATTCTTTTTTAAAAAATTCAAATTGTAGGTTAATGTTTGAATTGAATTGAGGTGTGCCAGGCCTGAAAAAAACTCTTAGCTCTTATAATGGCCAGGTCAGGTTTGGTCCTAGAAATTTTTCGCGTGTTCAGACCTCAGAGTTTACCCCTTATGTTGCTGTCTACTGTTATTACTATTATTAGTATTTTTTTTTTATGTTGCTTATAGTAAAAATTTTAAATTTTTGTATGACTTAATTCTTAAAATAAATTGCAAACAGATATTTCAGAAATTTCTAAATGTAGATGAAAATGCTTATGCAATACCATATATATATATATATATATATATATATATATATATATATATTTTTTTTTTTAATGTTACAGGTGAAAAACCATACACATGTCCTGAGCAAGAATGTCAGAAAGCCTTTGTTTCACAATATAATTTACGAGCTCATATGGCAAAGCATAACAAAGAAACATCACAGGTCCATTCTTTTTTTAATTATTTATTTGTGTTTTATTTATTTGTGTTTTTTTGGCACAAACATGCATATAATATTTTTGTTATATACTATGAATCACTGTTAATGTATTTTTCAATAGAATAAATAACTCTATAATGCATATAATTAAAAATTAACTTCAGCTTGCTAATATACAATGAGGTGTCAAAGATAAAAATGTAATTCTAATAATATAATTAAGCTGCGTTTATATGAAGAATTTTCTCACTGCACAATTATAATAATTTCATAATGTATTTTAAGATAAATTAAAATACAACAATAGGAAATATATTTCCAACGATAGGAAATTATTACAAGGTATGAGCAATAAATAGGGTGAATGATGAAATAAGTCTTACATTGAGTAGCTCTCACATGGAAACTGTTTTCAATCCTTCAAAATAATCCAAGTCGTACACTATGCACCTCTGACAACATGTATACAAATTGTCAAAAGTTCTTGTAAACTCCTCCTATGGTACAGCTTTCAATTCCCATGTAACAGCAGTTTGAATGTGCGTAATACCTGTAAATCTTTGCCGTTTCATAGCCACTTTAAGGTCTGCCATGTTGATGAAGTCCACACAATATTCCTCTCATTGCTGTTTTTGTTCTTCCATTAGATGATGATGAACAAAGTTTGCATTTTCTCCAATCCTGTGTTACGATTTTCCAAACAGTTTTCTGAGGGATATCCAATTAGCTCGATAGCATCCTGATAGTTAATCGCCAATCTCGCTGCAGCGGTTTACATACTCTCTCGATGTTTGTCTCTGTTCTGCTGGTAGTGGGCTACCCACTACGATGCTCGTCTTTGATGCATTTATGGCCATCACTAAACTTTTTAAACCATGCATACACAATCTTCAATTTTCAACTCTGTACACCTGCTTCAGCATTGCATGACTTCCGCTTGCTGCTTTGTACCCAATTTGTACAAGAATTTCAAATTTATTTTCTGCTTCATCACACACCACAGAACCACTATACAGAACAGACAAAAGTAGATAATAAATTTATTGAAACTCGCAGGTGCACGAAACGATACACTACTATTAGCTGAATATTACGGAACACGGCGAAGGTGTCACTCATCATCAGGTTGTTGTCATTTTTGATTTGAGGTGTGATTCACCTTACTTATTGGTCATTCCTTGTATTACGAGGAAAAAATACTTGAAAGGATGCACAGAGAATATGAATTAGAATCATATTTCTTTTCAAAATGAATTTCAAACTTAAAATTTTCTGTGAAAAAAAAAGTTTAAATGAAATTAAAAATTCTTTTCTATCGTATAAGTAAAATATTTCATTATTAATTAATAAATATAGGATTAAATTGTGACTAATTTTGATTAAATCTCACTTTCTGAAACTACATCAAGTATTTTTAAAAATGCCAAGGGCCCTATAGTGGAAATGTACCCAATATTTTTTAGTTAACAATTTATACAAGCTCATCTTCAAGTATGTAATTGGTCACAAAAACAGCCGTCAGTTATCGCAATAACAATGAATGCAATCCCATCAGCTGCAACATCCCCCAGTCAAATGGAAATGAATGACAATCCAATTACAAAAGATTGATGGAAAAATACTGCCACCAGTGGCAATCTTCCGTAATCAGGTTGCATTAATTTTGTTTTGACTTGTTCAGAGATTGCAACATGATTTTTAAAAAATCGATGTATTAAATAAAATATATAGAAAATTCCATATAATGTGAATGACAAATTCACCCTCTCAAATTTATAAAACACAATGTAAACACATTGATAATTTGTTGTTACTACAGAGGTGCCATAAAACAAAACACAGTTATAACAAAATAACTGCCTTTCCCTAAATGAAACAACGTATAGATGGCGCTATTGCCACTTTTAGCAGATATTTTGCCAAGTCTGAACTGAACTGAAGAGAGCGAGTAACTTTTAGCCGTTCTGTAACTCTGTAGATGTAGTTGAGTTGTAACAGTGAGTTTTCGAGAATGGATCTCGTCCCGAGACCAAATGTTGATTTTCTATTGTGTTTTGTGTTTTGTTTTGTGCTGTATATTATTAAAACTGTGATGTCTTAAAAAGTGTGAGTCCTTGACAAAACCCACACCAGACCAGCACAAACATTACAAATGGCGCCCAACGTAAAAGAAGAGAAAATCGTCTGGTTTCGAATGAAAGAATCGTCCCGATTCTGAAGGTCTGTGGAATATTTTATACCGTCCTGGATCCGCTTTGTTTGTGAAATCGAAAGAGCCGGCCTGGCCTGGTTCTGTGTTTCAAGGAATCATCCTGATTCCAGTGTTTGTGAAGTCTTTCAGTGCAATGCTGATCTGTTATGTGTGAAATTAAAAGAGTCATTGTGTGTTGTTTGTGAAATTAAAAGTGAGATTAAAAGGAAACCACCCTGGTTTCAAAGTTTCTAAAAATCGTCCTCAATCGTGAACCATCCTGGTTTCGAGTCTTTTAAAGTGAAGGAATCGTATGCATTCTACATTTTACCCGCCCATCCTAGTTTCGTTTTGAAAGAAGTTTTAAAACGATTTATCATCACGATAATTTGTGAATCGTCTACGTAATACAACGTGTATATTCAACAAATATTCCATATATGTTGTGAAATTATTTAGAACCATCTTATTTATTACTTATGCTGTGAAATTTTGTGAAGCATCCGCCCGATAGCTAATTTTGTGGAAATTCACGTGACTTCTTTTTCATTCATCAGATAAACAAAAAAAAATCATTCTGATTTTGAAACTATACTGTGAAAAATCACCGCAACCTGCCTTATTTGTTTTTCAGCATTAAAAGTTTAGTGTTTTCAAGTGTGATGTAGTTTGACCCCGAAAAGAAAAACAAAAAATCTTACATCTATTCGCTGCTGTTTTAGTGAATGAAAGTTACGCGTTTCATTTTTTTTTTTTAACTTTCTCTTTATTTTATGGGATGATCATCTATTTCTAATTTATTTGTTATGTTTATAAAAGTTTGGAAGAATTTTTTTTTGCTGGATCCAGAGCTTAGCGGTTTTGTTTTATTTTATTTCTTTCTTTAAACGGTGTATATATATATTTTTTTGTTTTGTTTTGTTCATTGGTTTTGGTAAGTTACGAAAGATTAATGACATAAAATATTTATATTATTCCTTTGATAATATATACATTTTTTTAATGAAATGTTCTTTAAGTAAAATACATTTTATCTTTATTTATTTAGCTCTATAAAATACGTCATTTCAATAACTTTCTATAATTATTTCTCATATAATTTTTTTAAGATGTAGAGTAAGTATTTTATTTATAAATTGTGTTGCTTTTATCTTTATTGGTGATAAATTCAGATTATCTATAATACTTGTGTTTGAATTGAAAGTTTTATATACGGTAAGTTAAATTGGTAAATGGCTGAATATTAATATTTCGTATAGAGATTTAAATGAGCTCATGGTTAATTGCTAGTAAATTTTAGTATGTTATTAAATTATTTCCTATATGTTTTATCAAGTGGTTATAAAAGTTTGATATATTTATCTGTTTATATTTACCTGCTTATAGTTATCGGTAAAGGGAAGGTAGTTGTTTTGTTAGTGATTTTAGGTCAAGAATTGCATATAATTTTGCAATTTAAGTATTCTGGGTATAGATAATTGAAATAACTGCTTTGAGAAAAATGACGTTTCTGGCAAAGGGAAAAAAAATTGATTTATATAATTTAGCTATCGAATTAGACATTGCTCCGGATACAGGTGATACAATTGCAGTCTTACGTGATAAAATTATAAAGTGCGCTCTATTTAAAGATGATGAGCAATTTGTGAAAGAGGCATTCCTTACTATAGTGGATGATAGAAAGAAACAGGAAAGCGCAGAAGAACGAAGGTTAGATGAGATGCGTGTCGCGGAAGAACGAAAGTTGGAGGAGAAGCGTGTCGCGGATGAGAGAGCGTATGAACTAGAAAAACTTAAATTACAAGGTCAAACCTATAACGCGACAACTGTTCCACAGAATCAACTGGATTTCAATCAAATGCGCATAGATATTAAAAATATCCTACCAATATTTATTCCCGAAAAAGATGATATGTCGTTGTTTTTGACAATGTTTGAACGTCAGATGAAATTGCTAAGTGTCCCTAAAGACTTCTGGGTTTCACAATTACTTGGCGTTCTTCCAAATGATATTGCTAAACTTATAGCAAGAGAGCCTGAAACAATGTTTAAAAATTATGAACATATTCGCGACATACTGTTAAATAGATTTAGGTTAACAGCAGAGAGGTTTAGGGTATTGTTCACCCGTAATCAGAAAAGAGAAAATTCTACATGGAAAGATTTTTACTTTGAAATTCGAAATTATTTTGAGGGTTGGTTATCGGAATTAGAAATTGATTCATTTGAAAAGTTAAAAGAACTTATAATTGCTGATCAGATTAAAAGAAAGTGCCCACCAGAATATAAAAATCATTATTTAGATGGTTGGGACAAACTAAATGATCCTGTCGTGTTGGCAGAAAAGCTTGACATATACGAAAATATCAAACCACATTCTCAAAAATCAGCAAGTAATTCAAAAACGCGTGAAACACAGAAATATGGTTTCCCGAGAACTTCAAATGGTCAGGAATTCTCTAAAAATCAAATAACCAAAACTGAAGCTAACGAACATTTTGGAAATTATAAAAATACTACCCCTTCCCCAAAATATATAAACTCGCGATATGTAAACAATGACAAACATGCAACTGTAACTTGTTATGGATGTGGGAATCCCGGGGTTATTCGTTCGAAATGTCCTAAGTGTAATCCCTCTCTTAAAACAAAATCTAAAGAGTTTAATAGCGTAGATCTGTATACCTGTGTAGCAGACTCTGCCCACCTTCCCATCTTGGATGTCCATATAAATGAATTTTACGGTACAGCGTGTACCGATACAGGTGCAACTAATTCTATTGCTGGAGAAACTTTGTATAAGTTATTAAAAGACCAAGGAGCTTCTTTTAAGTCCAAGGTGATAAAAATGACTCTAGCTAATGGAGGTAAACTTGATGGTGAAGTTCTATACACTGAAGTAACTATCCAAGTTAAAGGAAAATCTTTTCAAACTGAATTAATTGTTTTGCCCAAAGCAAAAGGAAATCGCACTTTGTTGGGTATAGACTTTTTACAAAAAGCAGGAATTGTCCTTGATATAAAGAACCGGAAATGGTATTTTAATGATTTTCCTCATCAAGTATATGACTTTTCTTCTGATGATGACCCAGTGCTTCTGCAGAAAGTACCAAACGAGTTTAATTCATGCGTGTTACGTGAGGAAGAGGGGAATCAGCTACCTGAAAACCAAAGAGAAGAATTAAGCGAATTGTTACGAGAATATGAAGATGTGTTCAAACCAGGGGGAGAGCCCACTCCCTTTATAGAACACCATATTCCTACAGGGGACCATACACCAGTAGCTTGTCCACCCTATCGAATGTCACCTATGAAGAAGGAATTATTAAAGAAAGAATTGGAAGTTTTACAAGAAAACGGTATTATTGAAGAATGTGAATCCCCATACGCAGGTCCTATTGTTCTTATACCAAAACTTAATAGTGAAATGCGTCTATGCATAGATTACCGAAAGCTGAATGCAATTACGACTCCGGATACTTATCCACTCCCCAGATTGGATGATTTATTACAGGATGCTACTCCTACAGCTTACATGTCAACCATTGACCTGAAATCTGGTTACCACCAAGTTAATGTGAGTGCCGCTGATAGAGATAAAACAGCTTTCATTTGTCCATTTGGAACATTTCGCTTTGTTAGAATGCCTTTTGGATTACGCAATGCTCCTGCAACGTTTCAGAGACTAATGGATAAATTCCGGTATGGATTTAACAACGTTAAAATTTTGACATACTTGGATGATATCATTGTTCTGTCATCGACTTTTGAGCAACATCTTTCCGATTTAAGATTAGTGTTTGAGAGACTATCCAAGTTTAAACTTCATGCTAACCGTGACAAATGTTACTTTGCTCGTTCGCGAGTCAAGTATCTCGGACATTGGATTACAAGCAAAGGCATTGAAGTTGACCAAGAGAAAGTTGCAGCCATTATGAAAATACCCTCTCCAAAGACTGTAAAACAGGTACAATCATTCTTACAAACTTGTTCATGGTACCGTAGATTTATCGAACATTTTTCTGATATTTCACGTCCACTAAGTAATCTTACTAAAAAGAAAGTTCAGTGGAAATGGGGAACTGAAGAAGAAAAAGCTTTTGCCACTCTAAAACAATACCTCGTCACCACTCCTATATTGCATCAAGCTGATATGACAAAGCCATTCATTCTTCGAACAGATGCCAGTGCATATGCTCTTGGAGCAGTTCTACTCCAGGGCCAAGGATCTGAGGAACATCCTGTCGAGTATGCCAGCAGACTTCTTAATCCTGCTGAGCGAAACTATTCTACCACAGAGCGTGAAGCCTTAGCCGTTGTATGGGCTCTAAATAAATTTCGAGGCTATATTGAAGGTTCTGAAATCACAGTAGCCTCGGACCATCAACCTCTCCAATGGTTGATGAGCCTAAAATCTCCATCAGGTAGATTGGCCAGATGGGTGTTGCAGATACAAGCCTACAATCTAAAAATAGAGTATATCCCAGGAAAAGCAAATGTAGTTGCGGATATGCTATCCCGCCCAGATTGTACAGAAGATTCATGTGAAGTGAATACTGTCATAGTGGACTTTCCCATTAAAAGTTCTAAAGACATTCGAGAAGAACAGTTGAAAGATCCAGAACTGAAGAAAATTATAGATAGTTTTGAAACTAACCCCCCTACTACGGATTTAGTTAATTGGACTGAAAGAGGCTATCTAATGAATCAGGGTGTACTGTATCGATACGCCCCTGACTCTGAAGTCGAAGAAGCTCAGTTGGTAGTTCCAACTCATGACCGTGAAAGAATCCTAAAAGAATACCATGATGCTCCGACCGCTGGACACTATGGCGCCGAAGGAACTTTCCGTCGAATTGTTAAAAGATATTACTGGACCGGCATGAGAAAATTCATATCAGATTATGTTAAAGCTTGTCCTGATTGCAACCGGTATAAAGCCTCAAATCAAAAACCAGCTGGACTGCTGCAAACTCCAATTTATGCTCAAAGGCTAGAAACTATCTCTATAGATTTGTTTGGGCCTCAGAAAGTAAAACTGGAAAACGATGGATTTTTATTGTTGAGGATTGTGCAACACGGTGGGTGGAGCTGTTTGCATTATCACAGGCTACTGCTAGGGAATGTGCATTAACTCTCCTTAATGAAATATTTTTACGTTATGGCTTACCCAGAAGAATAGTTAATGATAATAGACCCCAATTTGTGAGTGATGTCATGCAACAATTATGTCATCTGTTGGACATTAAACAAAGTCTAACACCTGTTTACCACCCTCAAGCGAACCCTGTTGAGCGTAAAAATCGTGATTTAAAACCTCGACTTGCCATTTTAGTAGGAGACGACCATAGCTCCTGGGAAGAGCGCTTACCAGCTGTTAGGTTTGCAATGAATTCCGCAAAATGTGAAACTACCGGTCAAACGGCCGCATATTTGCAATTTGCGTGTGAGATGCGTACACTCGACGATGTTACGCATGATTTAAGAACTGTGATTCATAACGATAATTTCGTCCCTGAAATTACCCCATACCTTAAAAATTTCGCAAACTTTTCATCTAGAGTACATGATCTAGTTGAAGAAAAGCAAGATAAACGTAAATTCTATGCGGATAGGAAGCGTAGAGCAGGTCCAAATTACAATCCTGGAGATCAGGTGTGGGTGACTTTACATCCACTTAGTAACGCTAAACAAAAACGGAGTGCTAAATTCATGCCGCGCCGTGATGGCCCGTATACTATCTTAACTCAGAAATCATTAACAACGTATGAAATTGCTCATCCAAATAATCCTAACATTTCGGTAGGCACTTACCACACATCCGCACTCAGTCCATATCGAGGTGCTGATGAATTGCCCGTGCAACCGCTACGGAAGCGTGGTCGACCGCCTAAAATTTCTGATTCCTCGTCGGGACGACTTCGGAACCAGAGGGGGAGGCTATAACAAAATAACTGCCTTTCCCTAAATGAAACAACGTATAGATGGCGCTATTGCCACTTTTAGCAGATATTTTGCCAAGTCTGAACTGAACTGAAGAGAGCGAGTAACTTTTAGCCGTTCTGTAACTCTGTAGATGTAGTTGAGTTGTAACAGTGAGTTTTCGAGAATGGATCTCGTCCCGAGACCAAATGTTGATTTTCTATTGTGTTTTGTGTTTTGTTTTGTGCTGTATATTATTAAAACTGTGATGTCTTAAAAAGTGTGAGTCCTTGACAAAACCCACACCAGACCAGCACAAACATTACACAGTTTTAAAAATTAAAACTATTAGATGTTAAAAATCATAATTGGTTTCGCAAATTTTGGACCTGGCCAGAGCGCGCCATTCGGAATCGGAGCGGCGTCTTCTCGTTGGCTTGTGTTCATCTGAGGAAGGCTAATGTTTAGCCGAAAGCTTACGATTTTTAACATCTAATACTTTTAATTTTTAAAACTGTGTTTTGTTTTATGGCACCTCTGTAGTAACAACAAATTATCGATGTATTAGTTAATACTTTCTATCAAAACTATAAAAATGATTCCAAAACTAATTAAATATTTTATACTATTTATTGATGCATTTCATTTTATTGAATGTAACTTAATTGTTATTGTATATACAGCTAATTCCGTTAAAACAAACTTCATGGGAATACTAATATCTGAATAAATTTTAACACAATTATTCTAATTGGTAAATATCATATGAGTTGTAATTTTCCAACTGAGTGCAAAAGTACCCTGGTCAGGATTCAAACCAGGGACCTCTTAGCTTAAGCTGCCAATGCTTTGAGTTATCCTGGACAAATCTGGTGGACCTAATTCACCCAGCTAACACTTTTTCACTCAGTTGGAAAATTACAACTCATATGATGTATATACCAATTAGAATAATTGTGTTAAAGTTTAATCTAGTGTAATTACATATCCAGCGTTTACTGGAGTTTCATTACCTGCAATTTATTCTGTTGAGATGTTTCAGATAACATAATCAATAAGATTAGATGGGTGAATAAGGTCTACCAGATTCGCCCAGGATAGCTCAATTGGCAGAGCATTGACAGCTTAAGCCAAAAAGGTCCCTGGTTCGAATCCTAGACTGGACATTTTTTCACTCAGGTGGAAAATTACAACTCTTATGATTTATTTACCAATTAGAGAATAACTGTGTTAAAATTTAATCAAGTGTAATTATGTATCAGAACTTACTGGAGTTCCGTTACCTGCGATTTATTCTGTTGAGCTGTTTCAGATAACAGACCAGATGACATGATCAATAAGGTTAGTTTGGTGAATAAGTTCACCGGATTCGTCCAGGATAGCTGAGAGCATTGGCAGCTTAATCCAAGAGGTGCCTTGGTTTGAATCCTGGCCTGGACACTTTTTCACTCAGTTGGAAAATTACAACTCATATGATTTATTTACCAATTAGAGAATAACTCTGTTAAAATTTAATCAAATGTAATTACATATCCAGTGTTTACTGGAGTTCCATTACCTGCGATTTATTCTGTTGAGCTGTTTCAGATTGCAGACCAGATGACAGGATCAATAACATTAGCTGGGTGAATTAGGTCTACCAGATTCGTCCAGGATAGCTCAGAACATTGGCAGCTTAACAGGGGTGTTTGTGTTCAGGTTATATACCTGAACTCAAGTATTTTTTTTATTTTCAGTACCAAAATTTTGGTTTTTCTGATAGATAAATTCATAAAATAAGACTAAAATATCAATTTCTCATGATTGCTAAACATAATTAAAATTCACATTTTTCATAATTTGACCTCCCTGTAATAAACTATACCAGGTGTCCGAAAATGGACTGACTGATTTTTAAATTCAATAACTTCCAAACGGTGACAGATATTTAAAAAATTCTTGCAGGAGAGTAATGTAAGATGTCAGGAGTTTTTTTACTGCAATTCCTGATTTTAGTTTGAATTACCAGCAATAGATGGTACTGCGAGCGATAGGAGTGCAATTCAGGCCAAAACTAAAATCACCCAGCATTGATGTGAAGGATGGAGGTTCAATTCATGGAGTGGGTCTCATTCGCTAATGCAGTCTTGTTGTTAGGGGGGCCCAATTCTGAATAAGATTTTATTGACAAATGAGACCCACTCCATGCATTGAACCTCCTTCCTTCACATCAGTGCTGGGTGATTTCTAGATATTTTTCTTTTTACCAATGTTAGTGAATACTATAAAATACTTCAAACTTTGAATCCTAATAATATTATAAATCCGATTGTGTGCAAATGTTAGGCTGAAGCCAGCGTCAAAATAAAGCATTTAATTATCCTATATTTTTGCATATAGGTTGATTATAACCCGGAAATGAACATAGGCTGGTTTTTGTTTATTTTATTCAAATATTTTTCTTAATAATTCAAAATTTCGTTATTTTCATAGAGAATAAATGGACATTTTTTCCTTTAAAATTTAATTAACCATTTTACGTTGCTAAGCATTACTGTTGCCAATAAATACAAAACCTGGAATAATAATTTTTCCTCAACAATTATTTTTCAATTGAACGATTTCCACGTAAAAAATGAAAATTCAAAAGAATTCAAAAGATGATGAATTGCCATGATATTTGAAAGCAAATATGGAGTATTTGTTGTTATACATGAAGTATGAATATCAGTTACGTTGAGAAGACATTTTCTGTCAAAGACTGAGATATAATTAAATAGAAAAATGAATAATAATTATATTTTTAAGAAAAGATTTCGCTTGGACCATGGAACTATGAAAAGGATCCTCCTTGGCTTGGACAAATGTGACGTCATAAATAAAACCACGTATTTTCAAATATTTCTAAGAATACAAGGAGCATGAATATCAGTATATAGTAGTTTGAAAGTAGATAGATAATGGACGTAACATTTAAGATGAAAAACTGAAATATTTTTTTATCGATACTGAGATCGATTGAGCTTGAATATCAGTTACATACAGATGTGAGTTTTCTGCTAAAATTTACGTCATGATTGCCAGGAAAAGAAAATTAAAAAGAATTAAATAAATACAAAGAATATGAATTAGCACTTTACTGCAAAGTGTACAACCACGAATTTAAGAATTATATCATTAAAAAGATATTTTTCTGGGGAAAAAGTGGCGTCATCATACTGTAAATAAAACGTGAATTTTCAAATATGTTTTAAAAGGAGCGTCAATCAATTCCATACATTAATAAAACAAAGATCAGTAAATATAGAAAGTAGATGAGTTTCACGCCGTATTTAAAACGAAAAATACAAATGTTCTTTTAGCTGTACTAATTATTAAGCATCATTATCAGTTATATACAGATGAGATTTTTCTGCTAAAATTACATCATAATTTTAAGAAAAGAAAAATGAACACGAATCTATTATATTAAAATCTGACCGTCTGTTTGTATTTCGCAACTACTCCTCTTAGACAATCGGACGCAACGCGGTTCTTAACATCGGTTATCATTGATCCGAGGATGTTACACAAACTCTCAGAATTAAAAAAATTGAATTAGATTACGATATATTATTATTATTATTATTATTATTGTAAATTTTTAACGAAGTTTCTTTAAAAAAGGAAAGTAAATTACTCTATATTTGTGGATAGAAAAGGAGAAATAAAACGGATAAATATATTTTTTACGCCATTTTCTCATTAAAACTGAAAACAGAATTTATTTTCAATTTGAATAGATGGTGAAAACAAAATCTTGATTTCAGTAAATTATCCGAAAAATAAAAACATACTTTCACATATTCAAACTTCATCAATCAATTTTTTTCTGCAGAACAAAAATTGTCTGTCAACATATTGTCTTTTAGAAAACAAGATTTGTTTCAGCTGTACATTAAATCAAGGAGGCAGAATTGAATTTAAAGAAAAAGCATATAATATTTCCAATTAATTATTTTTGAAGGACGGTTGTTAAAACGTTTCACAAAAGCGTTAAAAAAATGGTTTATCAGGTAAAATTGACATTTGTTTTTACCCAATTCGTCGATTTCTACGATTTTATTTGGCCCTCCATTTCGAATTGGTTGCATTTTCATTTTCGCGATTATTTGGTACAAATTTTCACGTTTTTAAAACTGAGTTATGTCAAGGTCCGTTGCAGAAAGAAATACCGTATTGTTTCCTATGAAATGTTACAAAGAGTTAGTTAATTATTTACGTTTTTAATTATCGGGAGTGAAATATTTTGCTTAATTAATGCATTTATTCTTCTTTTAATGTTGCGTGAACGAAGTCACGGGTAACAGCTAGTATAAAATAAATATGATTCTTTATTAAGATCAAGAATCAACATTCATTATCTACATCAACGGCCACATAGATAAGGAAACAGTGTTTTTACCCCTGACTTATCTTGGGGCAGCCATTGAATTTGTTAAGTTTATACCAGTCTTATTCGATAAGATTAATTTTATAATCTTTCCTAAAGTGTAAATTTTTCTGGGAATTGCAAAAAGTTTCCTCTCAATGTGCATTTTGCTTTATTGGACTCCCTTGTAATGTAACTAAATAGTTTTTTTACAAGTGGAACTACCGTATTTTAAGTTATTTCTTTAGATGTCTGCAAAATTATTTTAAGGTGGTTCTAAAATTTCCTGCTGAATAATGTGAAATTTTCTTACTCATTTTTAGCACTTTCCAACCTAGTTGAAAAGTGCTTATGACTTTGGTTTGTCTGGCCGTCTGTCCGTGCTCTAACTCCCGTAAATATGCTC
The DNA here is from genome assembly GCA_963931845.1 of Maratus michaelseni. Lineage (NCBI taxonomy): Eukaryota > Metazoa > Arthropoda > Arachnida > Araneae > Salticidae > Maratus > Maratus michaelseni. The sequence continues at coordinate 24,835,194 of OZ007600.1, read as the reverse complement.
GGATTGCTCTGCAATTTTTATATGTTATTGTCGTTATCTATAGCATGTTCCCTATTTCAACGGAAGTGTGTAGCACTTATAGTTTTTTTACAGGGACACTCAAAAGAATTCCGTTACATTGCGGTCTATGGGGAAAAATTATTTTCGGTTTATTTAAATAATGTTTCACTATTTTAAACGCATTGAAATTTATATATATCACTAAGGTGCATTAGAAGAAGCTTAATATGGAATAGGGTGTGCATACCAATTATAGTTACTATACAGGGACAGTCAAAAGAATTCCGTTACATTACGTCTATGGAAAAAAATCGTCTGCGGTTTATTTAAATAATGTTTCACTATTTTAAACGCATTGAAATTTATATATATTACTAAGGTGCATTACAAGAGGCTTACTACAGAATAGTGTGTGTATAGCAGTCATCGTTCATTTACAAGGACATACAAAGGAATTCTCTACTGTCTGTTAACAATAATTCCTGGCGTTTTAAGTTGCTGAACGCGATTTTCAATTGAACTCACTTTTTGTCTATTACTGGGTGTGTATGAATTCTGTATTTCATATACAGGGTAGCACAAAAGTTCGAGAACACATTTCCATTTATTGACAGAAACTCCAGAAGGAGAATTTTAAACTGTGCTACGCTTTTCCTAACTAAACTAAAATTTATCATCCTATATAGTATATATACAAATCTATAGATCATATACAGGGTTGAATAAAAGTACTCGGATACTTTTCCGAATATTGTATCTGTTCGAAATTCCTGAAATTATGTTTTTAAATATGTTATGCGTTTTCCAAATTGTTTACTTAGATGTTATCTTTTAGCTTATTAAACAGTATGTTTTGTAAAATTATTTTGGAAGCGTTGGAAAGTGCTACATAATCTATGCTTGGCGCATGATTTTTTGTTCTTGTTAACCATAAAAGCATAAAATTGGCAGGCCTGGCTATTTGATTTGGAATCGAATTATGTTTGTCATTTTTTCATAAATAAATTACTTATCGAGGTATAAGCAATTCTTGTCATTACATAGATTCTGAATTTCCATTTTCTTGCGTTTCAGAATAAAAATTAATTCAGAAATGTGTCAGAAAGTAGCTCTTTTGGATTTGAGAACAAACAGCCTTAAGTTATGTTTTATTAAAAATAGCACAATTACTATGTATAAAATATTTTTCTTATAAAGAGAATGAAATTCCACTCCCAACCCCCACCCCACTGCTTCTACCTCACTACGTATAACAAAAATGGGCTTAGATGCTTTACACTCAAGCTAAAAAAAAAAAAAAATTAATCGGTTAAGAAAAAGAAAAAAGTCGCCAAACTTTGGGGACTATTTTTCTTTTATGGCAACCCGGCTATTAAGCTTGTATTTAGTTACTGTAGTAGCTTGGCACAGTCTTGGAAATCGCGCCAACCAAACAGTCACCAATCTTTTGTTTACATTTTAGCGTCAGTGTAACACATCTGTTCCCAAAAATGATTCAGATATTTTCACATGAACTTACTGGCATCACCATATTACTTTTTACAGGATCCAAATGCCCAAGAAATTCCCGAGCAACTAGCTGGAAGTGATATTTCATCATTTCCGTCCATACGCACAAACCAAGTAACTTATATTCCAGTTCCTGAAGCAAGCCTTAGGTATGAGCAAATGCCAGATGGTTCTATAAAAGGTAAAAAAAAAAAAAAAAAAAAAATTATTTCCTAAAAATTTGCTTTAATTGTTGATTTTCCTCTTTAAATGAAGTTGAAAATTTATTCTGTTTATGAAGTAAATTTGGATATCCCTTAATCCTTCAGTTCCCACATTGGATCTACTGGGGCAATTTTCCGTTTTACTTTCTTCTATCTTTACAAGAAGAAAGTATTAGATTTGGAAAAAAATTTGTCTTCCGGTTTTTGATGGATTTATATGTTTTGGAAGCTGGTGAACATGTTTTGACTGTTTTTAGAAAATATCTGTCTGTGTTATGTATGTCACACAAATTTTGTGGACGCTCTATCTCAAGAATTAATGAACAGAATATGATCAAACATCAGATTCTGTTAGACTTTGAACAGTCATTCAACATGTGGTGCTGCTATGCTGCATTTTTCATGATTTCCGTGATAGTTATAAGAACAAATGCAAGAAATTTCACCAAACTTCATATTCTGTTAGACCTGGAAACATAAATAGACGCTGAATGGGTTTTAGTGTAAATTTCCCAACAAGTGGTGCTTCTATGCTGTATTTTTCACGATTTCTGTGATAGTTATAGCTCAAGAACTAATACACGGAATTTCATCAAACTTCATATTCTAACAAACCTTGACATAAATAGATGCTGATTAAGTTTTAGTGTAAATTGATCAACAGCATTGCTATGCTGCATTTTTCACGATTTCTGCAATAGCTATATCTCAAGAATTAATGCACGGAATTTCACCAAACTTCATATTCTGTTAGAACTTAAACATAAATAGATTCTTATTAGGTTTGGACATATTATGCTGTCCTCTAAATCAACCCCACAGTGAAATGTTTCCTAAAAACACCATGAGAGAGCCATGTTACACATATCTCATCATCATAACACATCCTTTATCATATATACTGACTCAAATAGTTCTATTGACGCAAAGAATCTTTTCAAAAGCATCCTTATGTCTCAGCCATCCTGGATTTTTATAATAAATTGACTAGACGTGGTTATGATATTTTATTTTGCTGGGTACCTGGACACATGGGTATTCCTGGAAGTGAAAAAGCAGATGAAGTGGCAAAACTTGCTCTTAATCCATTACACCATAAAATTCTATTCTCAGACGTTAAACTATTTATAAAACACTTTATACATAATAAATGGCAAGAAAGTTGGAATTTAGAATACAATAATAAACTTCACCATATCAAACCTATAATCATGACCTGGCCTCCAAGTTATCCAAGGAAAACAGATGTTCTTCTGACTCGTCTGAGAATTGGACATTCAAGGATCACTCATAAACACCTCTTACTTCGGGAGGATGCACCCATGTGTCCACATTGTCATTTTGATTACCTGACCATTTATCATGTTTTAACTGACTGTCCGGGCCTCTGGCACTTGTATAAAATATATTTTAATTCATCATCACCAATTTTGACAAACCTCATTGGGAAAACACCTCATGGGACACTCTTTCATTTTTAGGGTTTCGTTCATCTCACGAAACCCTATTGCTCCCGCTCCGTTGTCTGTCTGTCACAGAGCCATTCTCGAAAACTATGTAACTTATAGAGTTGAAACTTTGTGTATAAATCAGAATATCAGCAGTAAAGAGCTGAAAATATTAAAATTTGAAAAATTCGTATTATTTTAATAAATAGAGATAAAAAACCAAAATTCTAACAGCCTTTTCCTACTAAATTAAAAAATTTTTCGTTATAGCCGATGCCAAAAATTAAAAATCCACGAAGAAATTCTTTTTACAATAATTAATTTTCTATCAGACGATTTCCACGTGAAAAATGAAATAAAAAGTTTCACCAAATGAAAAAAAAAAGATTAATATGAAATAAAATTGATTGACGTCATAGTCGCAATAAAACGGAAAATGTCTAAAATTTCTCAATAATACAAGGAGTATGTGTAAGTACACAAAGCAGATTAATATCATGTAATTAGAGAATTATAATGAAAATCTGATGTCATATGGGAAGTTTAACTAATTTTTCAAATGTTTGAGAATAATTCAAAGCGAGTATTAATATAAATAATAGAGAATAGTAAATATATGAGTTTGAGGTTTGAGAAACATATTGAATCGTGATAAAAATTCGATTATGGAAATATTCGCATATTTTAACATTTTGAAGGTGTGCAATCTGTTTAATTTTGAAATTATTTTTTTAAATATTGCATTTAGTCCGTATTACGGATATTAGTATGACAGAATATAATAGCGGGCTTGGCCTGCTATCCGACTGGTTTAGATATTCGAAAAAACGAAAAAATAGACCAGTAAATTTTTACTTTACAAAAAACATTACTTTTTTTTTTTTTTTGCTAAATGAAATTTGTTTGAATTTATTAAAGAAAGGATAAAGTGTTTTGAAAGGAATATTAAACAAAACCCTTTGAGCAATCTTCAATCACACTTACCCACTTGTTTAAAACATTCTGGCTTTTATTTTGAGATATAGTTTTTATATATCCTTCATGTTTTATTTAACAATGTTACTTTATATTTCTTTAACTTGACATCTGGATGGGGTAACTCCATCCAGATCATATTTCTAAGAGTATTATTTTATACCTCATGTTTTTTTAGAATTCTTAATTTTTGTTTTATTCACTGTATGACTATATCTGGATGGGTACCCCCATCCAGATAATTTTCTCATTAAACTTTGTTTCTGTTTTAGCTTTTGTTAGCATTATTTGCAGATTCTTTAATGATATTTTTTCTTTGGCGCAGCTTGTCCCTAATGGGACCTTGCGCCATTAAACCCTATACAACCAACCAACCTAAAAAAAACAACTCTAGTAGTTCATCAGATATTTCACTAAAGTCATTTTTTTTGCTTTGTTCTGTTTTTATGCACCATTTAGAATAATAAATATATTTAAAGATACCTATAGAGTGCTTATTTAATTAAAAAATAATTTAAACTAACAATTGCAGAATTCTGGCAGACCATGAGCTTCATATTTACAGATTTTCTTGTTATAATAGAATTTTAGATCTACATACATTTTTAATTGTTTTTATGTTAAACCATTAATATGTAATAAAAGGCTTCATTTTCAGCTGAATATGTCAGGTGTGGGTTTTTTCAGTTAACATGGGTTATTTTTTTGGAGAAGTGGGTTTTTTTCCCCAAATTCTGACTTAATTGGCTGCTGCTTTGTAATAAAGTGATAAAATGAAAAATGCTCAACAAAATCTTAGTCAGAACAAACTGTAAAAAATTAGGCATGTTTAATTTTTTTGCATTCACTATTAGACTTTATATAAAGAAAATTTCGAAGAATGTTTTTTTTTTTTTTTTTTTTTTTTATTATTATTATTATTATTATTTTATTTTTTTTATTTAGAGGACAGCACAATATATCACGCAACAGGTGTCTCTGCTATGCTGTGTTTTTCACGATAGCTCTATCTCAAGAACAAATGTCATTTAATTTTGCTCTCAGAGGATTCGATTTATATAGAAGAAAGTTTTGTGATGGCTATAACATACTAGTTTCAGTTATTTAGCTTCCAATTAAGACAAATATATGCCATTATTGCAATGTGTTGTTAATTGCCGAAACATCAGTTGAGGCTCACTGTAGAGACGCGAAAAGATTTTGGTTTCCGTCTGTCTGTTCCACGATAACTGCCATAAAAATCATCTTATTTTTTGGTTTTTGGTGGGTATGTTGGTTAGGTGCCCGTAATTAGCTGTTTAGTTTTTAGTTACATTAGGTTCATTCGTTCGAAAAATATAGAAAATTTCTTTTTATGTCATAATGCTTTCTTATTGGAATGCAGACTATTTTCAAATTTAATTTTTAACTGAAATGAAAATTACATATTTGAATAATGGATTTAAACGTAAAATTATTAATGCTAAATTTTCGATATGGAGGTTTTAAATATATCCAATAGCTTTGAAAATTTGCTGATACATTCATTAGAATTTAGAAATTAATTGTTTAAATTTTTGGAAAAAATTTTGCATCTGTTCGGGAAATATAAATCATTTTCTTTTCATATTTTTTACAAATTTTAAAATGCATTTCTTTTTACTTTGCTCTTTAATTTATTAGTTGCTTAGCAACCCTATGTCGAAGAATATCAAAATAATATAATTCAAGTAACTCGTACTATTTTGCTGCAATATTTTATTATCAAAATAAATAATTTTTGTATTCTAAAGACATAAATGAAGAATTTATTTTAATACAAGTTTATTTTTTTATCTAAAAAGTTACATGAATAAGAAGTCCATAAGAATTTCAGAATATCATTGCATAAATCGTATTTAATTTAACACTTCTAATTTCTGAAACCTCTGAAGTATATATGTATGTAATATAAAAAATTAAATTACGGATTGTAAGATGCTAAATAATATGAAAAGTGAAATTAAAAAACAGTGATGACTTTTAGAGCTGACGTTGAGGCTTCCGATCTGCAGATTTACTAGTTGTATATTTTTTCCTTAATTTGGTTGTTAATGTAGTATATACTGCAGTGTGCATTGGGCATTGGAGCAATAATTCCATAATTTTCACACACAAGACTTCTAAAATAATTATACTAACGATAAATCATTTTTTTTTCTTTTAAATATCAGTAATCACAAAACATATTCTAAGTTTAAATGTCACGAGTAAAAAAGGCACAAAGAAATTTTGAAAGTTATAAAAAGCAGCTAGTGTTGATTTGATATCAGCACATTCTTAGTTCCCCAAGTTGCCAATAGATGGGGCTGAAGTTGCCTATGATGGGTTTTTATCCCAAAAAATTACAGAGGTAAAAAAGTGCACCTTGAGGATGCATTGAGTACTGGAGGATTAAGGAAGCAAGTCATCCGTGAAATGTGGTGAAATATATTTTTTAATATTTATGAATTGATAGCTTAAAATAGCAGAAATAGGTAATTTTATGTTAGCTGGGTGCAGATAATAAGTCGCCAAATACTATTCCTATTGCCATCTTTCATATTGAATTCATTTAATTTAAAATATAAATATTTAACTCATTTCATCAACTCAACTGCATAACTTTCATTTAAAATACATATACTGCATACATTTGAAATATATATCTTTCACTCATTTGATTTAAAATACAAAATAATAATAAATAACAAAACCATAAACCAAAACATTTTATTTCATTTTCAAAGCATTCTTTCTAATTTACACACATGAAAAATAAAAACTGCTAGTGGCAATTAAAAAAAAAAATGTTATTGGTAAGATTTGCACCCAGCTGACATGAAAGTTCCCAGAAATATATTAGCCCCACCAGTGGCTGAGAGGTTCTGCTCTCAAAGCTGGTAGATGGGAGGTGCTGGGTTCAAACCCCTGTCACACTCGTCGACCTAACCGTTCAGAGTTTTCTGTGGTTTTCTTTGAACCTTGCCGTAAATACGGGTTAGGATCCCTTAGAAAGACCCCCCACGGAGCGCACCTCCCTAGGGTCTATATCCCTCGAGTAGATAATTGGCCATCATAAATCAACCAACCAACCCAGAAATATATTAAAAGATTTTAAGTAATTTAAAAGCAATAAATAAAACTGTTTTCTCAAAAGTGCATTTATTGTTATTATATCTGAAAATAATTACTTAAAAAATATTTTGGGTAGACCTGTTATTTAGTTTAATTAATAGTTTAATTTGTATGTTTGTTTATTTAAGGGAAGACTTACTATCTTTGACCAGAAAAAGCATGTTTTGGGAGAATTATCTCTTGAACTAGGATAAAGGTATCAACTCAGGGATTTTATATTTATTGCAGATTAGACTAACTCCATGATTTTTTTACAATTGGAAATATTTGAAACTTTGGAGAGTATGTGTCAGGCCCCTCCAATCGAGCAGTCACTTTTCTCACAACTCAATCATCTGAAACCAATTTTTGAGATGAATTCTAAGAGATTTTTGATATTCTCTGTAGCTTATTTATACCAATGAGATGTATCACATTTAATAATTAACTGCTTTTTATAAAGCGCTAAACTTAAAAATAAATCATACATATACATATTTTTTTTTTTCATATGACTGCTATTTTGTCAATTATGAACTTTTTAAACTGTGTTGGTATGAGCTCCGGAGAATATCATAATCTTTCAGAATGCAACTCAAAAATTGGTCTCAAATGATTGAGTCATGAGAAAAATGACTGCCCGATCGGAGGGGCACGGCACATACTCTCTGTCTCTTGAAGCAAAGTTTTAAATACTTGTGCCTGAAAAATTTATGGAGCTTATCTAAACTTCAATGCATATAGCACAAAAACCAATGGGTTGATTTCTTTATTCTAATTCATGAAAAATATTTTTCTAAAACATGCTTTATTTCAGCCAAAGATAGTAAACATTCCCTTAATTAATAGATTGTTTTTTTATGTTCAGTCTTTTTAAAAACTCTGTACAATATTTTGTACAACAACATAGAAATCTTGTGCGAAACTCTTCTTTTAGAAAAATTCTCACCTATGTAAGTGACATCTTTTTTTATTAGGAAACACATTTATTCACTGATAAAACTAATTTCCTAACCGTTCACATGTTCCTAAAAGTAATGCAATTCATGGTGGTTTTTCAATTAAATATAAAAGCCTCAAATTTGTCATGATATATTAATTTCTTGATTTTTTTTTAACTTCATTATTTTTAATGCAGTCGTGAAATATTTTTATTGATATTTACAAAATAAATTTATTGCCTTTTTTAATATTCTATTAAAAATAATAATGGTCTTAGAATTTTGACATTTAAACATGTATGTGTATGCTAATTTCTAAAAAAACAAAAAAATTGTAAAAATTTTATAGAAATTTTGACTTAATTTTATATTTAAAAAATCTATCTTACTTTTAAATCCATTTCAAAAGTAGATTGTGTTAAAGAACTATTTATTTTCTTGCATATTATTAAATTTGTGTGTGTTTATGAAATAATCAGAATTTTATATTTGCTGCAAAAAAGATATTTTTTAGTAAAACTGATTTAACTTTTAACAAATGCACCTTGGTAAATTTTACAACAAACTGAATATTTCTTACATACTTTATTTTCACATATGATGACAAAATTAAAATTCAATTTTTACTACTGATATGTATAATTGTTCTTCTATTTGTCTCCTATTACTACCTGTGCAGAAAATTACAGCATGCTCACTGAAAGGAAGTAAAACTATTTATTTAACTTAAAAGCAGTGTATAGTATTTTTTGTCTTTGAACCTTAATTCCATTAAGAGGTTTTTTTTTTTTTAATCTACAATATATTCCTTTGACTTTAGACTAGCAAGTTACAAAAATTCAGAAAGTCAATCTTTCTTCCCCCTTTCACATCAAAGGTGATCTATCCCCTTAAACAGAAATGTTTTCTTGCCTTATGTAATTTCTGACCTCAGAAAATTTGTTCTAGCATAATACCCAGCCACACTAAGCATTTAAGTTAAAATCCTACATTACCTCTGCCCCCACTTCCTCTTTTATAAAAATTAAGTCAAGATTTTTTTTTTAAACTCTTTAAGTTATTTATTTATTTATTTATTTTGACATTCAAAATATGGAGATTAATGACTTAAACCAGAGATATAAATTTAGAATGACATTTTATATGTATTATTTTACATTAAAGCTCGCATAAATTAACGTCTGAAGTCATTAAAGGCATATAATTAAAGAACAAGTTATTTCAGACATACACACAATTTTTAATACAATAATCCAACACGACTTTACACTGCAGACACAAGTTCATATCCTGGGACTGGCTAATTTTTCACTCGTGTTCGGTTATTATTTTAAAAATTGTGTGTATGTCGGAAATAACTTGTTCTTTAATTGTTATTTTATTATTAATATATCTATTATTATAGAATCCTTTCAAAGTTTATAGCTTACGGTTTAAGCATTGTAAGAAAATATGTCAAATAAAATAAATTTGTTGAAATATTTTATATATCATTTGTTAGATAAATTGATTGAAATTTTAGACTATTTTCTCTTTTTTTTTTTTTTTTCTTTCATAGATTTTATTAATTTAAGAAATCCTCTATTTGAAAAACTTATTAGCATATAACCTGATTGCTTGGAGTGAAAGGAGTTAATGTACAATAGCGACCAAAATTGTGGAAACCTTTTTGAATAAGTGTATTGTAGAAGTTTGATGGTTCATAACACCACTTTCTCTTCAAGTAATACCATAAAATTATATACCAATGGAAAGATAATTTAATCAAGAATGTTATACAACAGATTTCATGATTGTTTTATTAGAACAGCAATTATAAAAAAGAAAAGTGAAATATATCAAAAGAATGAAATATACAAAAATTATCACAATATCTGTTAATAGTTAGTTGGGCAATCTGTACTCTTAATTATGGCTTAACAATGCATTCCCAGAACCAAAGTAGAGTGAACCAAGTCTTTTAGTTCTGAAGCTATTATAATGTGAAACCAAGATTGAATTATTGCTTCTATTAATTTGATTTTATTGCTGAGTTGCTTCTGTGTAACAAGTTTCTTTACTGTGCTTCATAGATTTTCAATTGAGTTAAGGTCTGAGATATTCCTGATATATGATTATCTTGAAACCACTTTTGGCACACTTTAGCAACATGACATGAAGCTGAATCTTATTGAAATGGAAATGGAAATAATAATCTTGGAAAAGATCATGTGCAGAAAGATTTAGTTGGAATTGAAGTATTTCATTTATATATTTTTGGGCATTCATATTCCCATTAATCACACGAATTCTGCCCACGCCTTTTGATGTCATACAACCCTATATCATAACAACTCAATGCTTTATGATGTGTAATGCTATTAAGATGCAAGTCTTCTCCGATTCTTCTTATGCATTTTATGCCAATTCAATCAAACAGGGAGATTTTGGTCTCGTCAGACCAAATAACACTGTCCCATTATTCTGTTGTTCGGTTAACATGAGTTTTGGCCCAATTTAATCTTTTCAGCCTTTGTTGGAGAGATAAAAATGGCTTTCTTTGGAATTCTAGCATTTAAGCCGAATCCTGGCAATCTGTGACGAACAGTCTTTGCACTCAACATCACATTGTCTTGTGCCATCTTACCTTGTATACATCCAGACAATTTTCTGTTGTACGTGTTTTCCTACCTTTACCCGTTTGGTTTTATAGAGACATAGTCTCCTTAAAATTTATAAATGCTACCTTTCGTTATATTTCCATCAATTTGGCAACTAATTTCTTCATAACTTACCTTGTTCACTTAATAGCACTATTTTACATCGCTTTTTAGGTAACCCATCAACTCTTTGTGTGATTTCTTTAATTTTCTTAGGTTTTACATCTAACTGCAATATCAATCACATAAAGCATTTATAAATGTCCTCCAAAACATGACAGCATCAGTTGAATCCTACTATTACCTGGTTGACTCACTGCTAAAACAGGGTGACACCTGATTGGCTCTCTAAATACTCATGCTCATTGGCTGTATTCAAATAAAGGAAAGCTACTTCATGTTAATCTAAGCAGGCTGTGTTGCTTCTTTTTTGTTTATTTGTTTATGGGCGAGGCTAGTTGAGCTTAAGCCAAAAGGTAGGCCACCCTGCCCGGTTTGAACTGGACCTTGTTTATGTGTTTATAACTTTTGATTAAATATTAATAATTGAACAAGATTTATTTCATTGCATTCTTGATTAAATTATCTTTCTACTGATATATAATTTTATGATATTACTTAAACAGAAAGTGGTGTTCTGAACCATCAAACCTCAAAAATACACTTTTTCAAAAGAAAATTCACAATTTTAGCCACTACTATAGTATTAGCAGTTGCTAACCAGCATCATCCTATAGAAATTTTCTCTTCAACCTTGTATGTGTATGAGTGAAGCACTGATTTATTTTTTGTTTGTTAATTTAGCTTATGCCTTGATACCTTTTGGAAATATCAATCCCTTGTCAGTTGCCACACCATTTATAGAACCTGTAGAAATAATTGAAGAAGCACAACCTGGTGAAGAACCTAGCTCGTCTCATGTAAGTAATTCAGCAACAGATGAAAATGTAGTTATTGAAAGTTCATTTTCAGTAGATGAAGAAAGTACAGAGCTTGAAAATCCTTTGGATTATTCTATGACTTCAGTTCCGACTGAAGACATAATTTCAACTTCTGCCAAATTGGCAGACATATGCAAATGTGGACCAAATAAGTGCAAACCTGACGGCAAATGCTGTGAGGGCTGCCCTGGTATGGAAGATCAGTATTGCCATGAAGAAAGAACTGATGAAAACAATTTAACTGGTGAGACTAGTGAACGATCGTACACTATAAGTATCCCAGAGACTAATGGAAATAATGCAAATTTTGTTTCTGTGGTCGATGAAGAAAGTATTGTTTCTCTAGTTGATGCCTCATGCCAAACTGATGAAGTACAAGGTGTTAAAGAAGCCACTCAATGCGGTTGTTCGTGTGTTGTTCTTTTAAACAAAGATTCATTATCTGTATATAAAGAATATCAACATTCTAAAGGAGAATGCTGCATTCATTCAAAATAGCTGAGTTATCAAGCTTGTTGTTGACTTTGCTGCTACATATTTTATGAATTAATTTTTGTAAAAAAATGTACAATCAACTTTTAATGAAATATTATTGTATCTGTATCACAAAAAGAGTTCAAAACTATTGATTATAGTGTAATGCTTATATACTGGAGATATGAGCAACAGCAAAACAGCATTTTTTTTCGGGTTTCATGTCTTGATACTTTTCTATTATCTGGTCACAAATATCACTAGCAGAAGTTATTTTGTTTCATTTTGGTGACAGCATATCATGCCATCATTGAACACCATTATTTCAGACTGGAAAAAATATATATATTGCGATAATATTATATTCCATTTATTGCTGTAAAAATTAATTGTTGCAAACAAGTTGCGTAGCAACAAATCAATATAAAAATTCTAAGCATCAATCACAAAAAAACTGCATTTCTATTGCAATATACTCAGAGCCGATTAAGATTGTCTGGTACCCAAGGCCCAGCAGCTTTTTAGGGCCGCCCTCAAACTAAAATAGTAGTGAGAAATGCTTTAGGACAGCGGTTTCCAAACTGGGGTACGTGGAGGATCTGCAGGGGTTACGTAAAAATAATATCGGTAATGGCGGAAATCTCATGAAAGTTGATACTTTTTGCATTACATAGTTTGTCTCATGTATAATTCCAATATGTTACACTCAAAATGAGGGGAAAGGCCCACTAGACATAATAATTCATTGATAATTCGATGTCACTAGCTCCGCCCACCGATAATCATATTGTATGAGTACTTATATATTTAGCCCCATTTTCGTGAAAACTGCCAATGATCATTATACATTATTACTTTCCCACCACATTTGTCTTTTTAATAATTGCAGAAGGCCTTAATTACGTCAGAGCTTCTATTCTTAATGCTTTATTTTTAAATGCATTGAAAAGCAGGTCCTTATTTTTGTTTAGAATAGGCGGAGTTATGTCATTAACTTACATTAATAGAATAACGTCTTTCTTTTTAATGAGTATATTACTAATTTTAAAAGAGCATATTTGCGTTATATGAGTGAGGGGGGGGGGAGGGGGGTTAGGACGTATTTTAGACAAAAGGGGGTACTCCGAAAGGAATAGCCCATTCAAGGGGTATGTGAAGGATAAAAGGTTGGGAAGCGGTGTTTTAGGGGAATATTCGGAAATTTTCTTGCATTTTATAAACATGCTCATGAGACTCAGGTTAACTTAAATTTTCTTTTGCTATTTGATATAGCAAATACTTTAAATATCTCTTTATCTTAAAAATTTGTATACAACATTCCTAATTTAAGCTGTTTTTACAGAACAAATAAGTACTGGCAAGGCGTTTATACAGGTATCTGTTTCTTTGATATCAAAGATTGAAAAAAAACAAATTCTATGAGAATTTTTTAAAAATAATTTTACTCATTTTGGGGGCCATCTCCAATGGGCCCAAGGCCGTGGCCTGGTTGGCCTTTGTGGTAATCAGGCCCTGAATACACTAAATTAAATGTCTTTCAAAGTGAAAATAAGTGTAATGTGATTTCTCCAGTATATAAAAATAATTGATATTTGCTTGTCAATATATTTTTTTATTTAATAACATTCAGGCTACACATCAAAAACAAATATATTGATATATTTTTGTTGTTTTTTTTTGGAGTGTTTATCGCTCAAAACATGGAGTGCATAGCTATATGGCTTTATACCACTAAATTTCTAACTGCTTTCCATCTCACGGTGACTAAAATTACATAAGTTCAAAACTTTTGTGGTTGTATGGATATATAGAAATATTTTGTATGGTTAATAAACAGAAATTTTGTTGCAACAAAGTTGTATCCTGCTTCAGCATAGACATGTTTGAAAAATGCATTTAATTTCTCATTAAAACCGTATCTCTTATTAAATTTGGAAAAGTAATGAAGTGCCATATTTTCATCACAATTAGGTATATTGGAAACCTTAGGTATATTGGAAATTAAAAGTCGCCAGTTATAAATTTGTGTGGAATATGGTGGGAAAAGGTTGCAATGTAAATGATGACAATTGAAACAAAAAATTTGGCAATTGATCATGTGAGCCTAGATAATAGAAAAGTACCCAATTTTCTTTATAAATTCTCAGTATCAAATATGTTCAGCAAGATTCTGCAGTATGTTATATTTTATTATTCGTTGTTATATCTTTTCTACAAACTGCCGTCACATAATGTACAGTGGAACTTACATATAATTTAAAAATTCTGTTTAATTAATATTATTTTAATATTTTAACTGACAATTAAATTTTAAAAAAATCTTTCAATTATGTATCATAAATTTTAAGTCATATTTTCAAAGAAATTTTTCAAGTTAATGCACATCATAATTTTTAATTGGTTGGAATGTAAATTCCTTTTGCTATTATAATATAATCTTGAATATTTATATGGCGAATCAGAATAAAATTAACTCAACAAATATAAGCACAGGAAAAATTTCAGTTGATAGGCTCCTTCTGATCATGTTGAAATAGATCCTTAGGAGTACATTAAAAAGTGACCAGCTTCAAGAGCAATAACATAATAGCTCCTTTTATCAGTTGCTTCTTGTTTGCAATCCCCCACAGGTTGAATACTGACTTGAGCATAGCCAAAATTTTATTTAGGGAGGTATAAAGAAAATGACTATAGCTTCAAATATTTTTATTATTGTTTGGAAAGCCAACCAGAATATATTCATATCAGTTATATGTGTGTTTTATTATTATTATTATTTTATATAAGTTATTTGAATGAAAAATAGTTTTTATTTTTATTGTTTTAATCCTATGGTCTGCGGAAGGGCCAAGTGCCTGATTTGCTTCACTCTAGCTATGTCTATGAACATAAGTCTTGCAGACATATCGTCGCTACCATGTCAAACTATCGAATGTGAAAAAAGGCATTTTTCATTACTTTTAAAAATGAGCCGATTGTCACCACTAAATTTTTAATAGGGTTTCAGGGTTGCCAGTTTAGCATCCTTTTCAATTCAGAAATTTTGAATCCATACCAGAAATTTAAAATAGAAACTTTTGCTTTATATAGTGACAGAATATTTCGCGATTACTTAAAGTAAAAATTATTTTCTCAATATTTCCGATATGAATTCGGCATCTCTGAATAAAAAGGGAGGCCAAATTGGTAACCCTGTTCTTCACAGAAATTTTAAGAATTCTAATAAAATTTTGTGGTGACAATCGGCCCATTTTTAAAAGTAATGAAAAATGCATATTTTCATATTCGATAGTTTGACATGGTAGCGACGATATGTAGATTGTCTTTTTGGGGATCACCATACATTCATTACATGTTAGTTTTGATAAGGAAATCCTCATTGACAACATTATATCATTTATGCTTTTAAAGTATTTGTAACTCTTTTAGAAAACTCCAGTTTTTGTTAAAGTGATAGTATTTTCTAAAATTTATATTTATTTGTATATAAAGATTACTTAGTTAAAGAAAAAAAAGGAAAAGAGAATTTTTCGATGTATACATAACTAGCAGAAATTTCTTATTTTTGACTTTGCTCTTAAAATTGTCCCTTTTTATGACAAAATTAAACATATTTATTGAATCTCATAAATAAATTAAAGTCAGATAATGAATGATGTTTGACTTTTTTTAATAAAATTGTATTTTTTCCAAAATCAACAACTCAAAACTAATAAGGAAATAAAACTGTATTCTTCATAACTTGTAAAATGCTAATTATTCATTTGAAATGATTCTTCATAAAATTGGATTTATGATTTTGAAAATCAAATGTTTGTTTGATAGAGAAGCTTCAAATAAGTTCTAAAATGTATTTTTTTTTTTAACACCTTCCTCTTCCATCTAAAAAAGCAAACTTTCTTTTTTGCAAGTTTTAAATAATAAAACAAATTTAGAATTTATGCTAATGATTTCCAGAAACCTTTTCTCTAGATTGGCTTATAATTTTGTTCTTAAAAAGTATAAAGAAGACTTTTTTTTTTTTAAATCAGTTTCATTCATTTTCGCTTTTCTGTCAAAAGGATTTTTTTTTTTTTTTTTTTTATAATGCAGGATAGTGTTTTTTATATTTTATTAATAGAAAAGTAGAATTTAGCAACTTGCTGCAGTTTCTTTCAAAGACTCATCAATTTGTGAAACCAGGATAATTAAGTTTCTTTAAAAACCACACCATTTCAAGAAAATGTTGAAACACTGGCACATTACCTGAAACCCAAAAACCAGGATGTCTTAGCAAATGCTAGTGTCCTCAAAGCAGTTTCTGCTATCTTGAGTACATTCTAGGGATGCACCGAATAGTGATTTTAGACTGAATACCGAATATTCGGCTGGCCAAATACTTTTATATCTCAGAGTTTAACGGTATTAAAAAGTTAAATTTTAAATAATTTTACATAATATTTAGCACAAATACTTGCATTTTGATAAACAAGACTTTTTTTATAAGGAAACTTTGCACTAAAAAAATCTATGTTTTGAGTTATTTAAGAAGAGGATGGTTTAAAACTATTTTAATTAACAAAATTTAATTCCCATGCCTTCTGTGAATTCAAGCAAATGAATAGAATTATCTTATATTGAACCAAAAACAATATATCATTTCACTTATTCCATCACAAATGCAAAGTGTGTCATTACAAGCTGTAACTGAATTTTCATTCACAACTTTAGCAAAAATGAAGATATTTTAGCGAGATTTGCATCATATTAATTTGTTTGTATAAAATGTGATGATAATTGGAATTGGTCATAAAAAGTGATTGAATGGTTCCGTCTGATTATTCTGAATATCTATATTAACTGACAGTTAAAAGTAGAAGTTGTGTAAAGTTAAAAAAAATATTGGCAATGATGTCTTATACGCACCATTTTTTTTTTTTTAAATCTGTTATAAAAAGGGAAAAAGTCGCCAAATTTTAGAGATTTTTCCCTTTAGTGGTAACCTGGCTATTGTATTAACTTATTAGTTTGGCGCAGCCTTGAAAATCGCGCCAATCGAAAAGTTGCCTAACATCGATGTGAGAGTGTAACACATCTGTTCCAAAATATTTTTACGGGGCAGTTTAAGTATTCGGTTTGGTGGAATAGTTCAATATTCAGCCAAACGAATATTTGGTAGGCCGAATAGTTTGATATTTGGCCAAGCCGAATATTCGACAGACCGAATAGTTTGATATCAGGCCTAACCGAATATTCGGTAATATGGCCAAATACCGAATAGATAACCAAATATTCAGTGCATCCTTAGTACATTCTTAGAATTATTAAAAATGAAAACTTGGTCTGAATTTTTATTCCATTCTCATTTAATTTATGAGAAATTTTTGTACTTAGAAGTCCAGTCAGATTTAAATTTGTTATTGTAGGAAGATTGTATAATTTTTTGTTAAAATACTGTTGATTTCTTAAGATGTTCTTGAATTTGTTTTTGATTTATTTATTAACATAGATAATATATTATACTCTTTGAATTAAGTTATTCAAATTCTTGTGATAAAATGAAACGTGATCAAAATTATATTTAGTTTTTATTTGTTGAATGCAATTTTTTAATGATCAATCAAAAAAAGTACTTCTATTTTATTTGTATATAATGTTCTTTTGTATGGTTTCAGAATAAGTTCTTAATGTACTTATTTTCTGTATATTGCACAGTTATTGAATAACGTTATGAAATGTCTAGAGATGACAATGTTTAACATTATTTTTTATGTTTTAATTGTTATATTTTTACTATACATTTCAAATTAATGCATTTAAAAGAAAGAAAAATTTTGTATATCATATTTGTCATTTCTTCATGCATACATATATTGAAAGTCATTGTTAATCATACTATTTTATAAATGGTCTTTAGAATGTAATTATTTATCTTTGTCTGCATTCTAAATTATTATTATTTTTTATTATTATTTGTTGAAAAGTAAAATAATGTTTAAAAGGCATTTTTTTTTTCTAAATTGGTTTATATTTAGTTCAAAGTATTTTTTACTCGATAACTGTATAATTTCAGCACTTTTGTAATTGCTAAGCCTATTTTCAGTGGTCAAAGATTTTATAAGTTTAAAATCTAAAGGCCCAAGATTAATGTAAATTTGCTTATTTAACTAAACACATATTTACTATTACAAGGCTTATATTTTTAACCAACTCTCAAAAAAAGTAGAAGGTTCTCAATTCAACGCGTATGTATTTTATCTTTTTAAATGTATGTTCACTGATTACTCCAAAACTATGCGACCGATTCATGTGATTTTTTATATTTTTTAATTGAATGAGTATACTCTTGAAGTCCCATTTAAATTCATCAAAATTAGTTCAGTACTTTTTTCAAAATTCAACAAAAAGAAAATAAATAAATAAACATCTTTAAAATATTTCATTTTGAATGATTTGCATCAAGTGACGTAGTCACGTAGTCTGTTTCACGAGAAAGCTGCTACCCTAGGAAAACATAACCTGTTTCCCCGCAATGGATTAACTTGTGGCACACGGAGACCCAGATGTCAGCATCTCCAGAAATTGCAAATTTCGTCAATTAGTTGTGGGAAAAATTGTAAATTTTGTCATAGATCGCAAAAAAACATCATGAATTTCGCTGATCATGTACGTAAAAATTGCGAATTTTGTCAATTGGGTGCATAAAAAACACAATTTTCGCCGATCGAGTGCATAAAAGACACAAATTTATGTCGATCTTGCTTGTAAAAAATTCAAATTTCGCTGATCGGATGCATAAAAATCATGAATTTTGCTGATCGGATGCATAAAAATCACAAATTTTGCTGATCGGGTGCAGAAAAATCACAAATTTTGCTGATCGGGTGCGGAAAAATTACGAATTTTGTCTTTTTCCTCAGCACCTATTTTACCTTTTGATAGCTGACACTTCCAAATAGCAAAAACAAATTCTCTTTTCTAAGGTGTTCCTGCTAAAGAAACAAATTAGCTATAGAAGCATGGGAAATTTCGACTTTCTATCTTTAGTAGATCTAAAAAGTATGCTTAAAAATATGTAAAAAATTCATCCGGAAAAAAAAGTAAAGAAAAGATTTATACATATGTATGTTATTGTTTATTTACTAAATTAATCACACTTTTTAGGAGGTTATATATTGTAAAACTATATAAATTAGTTATTTTCATAATTTCTTAGGTTTCTTTTATTTTTAAAAGCAAAATTTTATATTTAAAAAAAAATTATATGTTTTGTCATCTGTGCCTTTAATATCAGAATCAGCTTTGTATTAAAGAATTGTAAAGAGTTAACAAAAATAGAAAAGGGATTTATTTTTCTTTTCAGCATATTGCACAGCTAAAAACACAAATAAGTGACTATGCTTATACTAAATGTACTGAACATTTCTATATTATTTCAGTATCTAAATTTGCAGCCAGTTTTACTTTTACTTTTGCACTTTCTTCCATAAATCAAAGAGGAAAAAGCTCTTGTTGTATATTACTTTAAAAAATCATGATAATTTCATCAAAATTCAGCAGTTGCTCAAGAAATGAGGAAAAAAAAAGTTTATATGAATTGCCCTAAAAGTTCACATCCAAGAGTGAGTAAAAAGTAACTTGTCAACATTAAAACTCCAGGGTGCTCTGAATGAGACAAAATTTAAACTACATATTATTCAAATGATATGTTAGTTACATGTTAAATAAAAAAAATTCTTATGAAAATTCCCTGAAAGGTGGCTCTGTAGTATTCAAGTACGTATTCAGAAGGCTTATGCATTTTAATGCCTTATATGCCTTCACATAAATGTCCAACATGCTTACATTAAATGATCAGCATGTCTGCCTTTATTGCCAATAACATGCTGTGATCACAAAACAATATTTTCTATAGCTGAGTGCAACAAGTTTGGCCAAATATCCAAAAAAAGATTGTGACAAATGCTTTCTTTCATAACCTACTGAGATATATTTATTGGAGTATTTTTGTACTACAAAATTTTTATTTAACAGATGACTAGCACATCATTTGGATTATGTATAGTTTAAATCTCATATTCAGAGCCCTCTGTAGATTATAAGTTATTTTTCACTAAACCTGTATATTTGTCTATCATCTCCTGTGTTTTCATAGGAACCTCTTTCATTTATTTATATTTTTTTTCAAACTTCAGTACCCATTAGCATCCAACCCCACCAAGTGAAGAAAGCCTTTAAATAGTAAAATGTTTGAGTGATAGAGCATTTATTGTTTTTTAAAAGTTTCTAAATATCTATTTCTAGTTTTAATTTGAGTAGACATAATAATAATTTCTTATTTAGCTATGAATTATAGGTTTTATTGTTAAGTTATTACAGCATGGAACCATTTATCCGAAAACCAGTTATTCAGAATGATATTTTCCACTGATTGATTCGGGAGGATGCATCACTTTACTCGATTTTCTGACAGGGCGAGTGAATTTTTAGGCAGTCTTTGAAAAAATACAAGATATGCCAAAAATTAATTTTTTTTACTAGCTAGCTACATTTTGCAACTTTCTGAATTACCATGATGGTACTAAGTTCTATCCAATACTAAACTTTCCAATGTTGTATATATATCTTAATTTTATAAAGAAAAAAAATGAAAATGAATTGTAATTAATGTTAATTAACTATTTTGCAGTCGCGTACCTTTTGTCATAACAATTTTCAACTGTACATCGTATATTGCTGGCTATTTAAAAAATACATCCTTGGCTGGTAAGATTTCCTGAAAATTGTCCAGGCCCAGACTGATTTCTGAATATTTCCAGAAAAAAGGGCCATACAGTATCTGTTTGACATTTGCATTGCTTGATACATTACTACATGCATAATATAACTTGATGCCAACATTTAGGATTTGAAATGGAAGCATAATTTAGTCAGATATTGGGCATTTTGATTTTTTATCCAGAATTGTTTCCGAGAAATTCTCATAAATTACCTTCTTTTGAACTCTGATTAACCTTTGATCTGTTGCTTAATCTGTGCAATCTAATAAATAACACCTTTGTATCTATCAGCGTGTTGCATATCTGCAATGTAACCAAAAGTCATCATTACCAGAGGTCTGGTCCTGCAGTGGCACAGACGATTAAGCTCGGTTCCCGTCAAGATCACCGAAAGTGAAGCAGCATCGACCATGGTCAGTGCTTGGGAGGGTGACAACCTCTCTCGACTGCGGCTGCTGTGGGACCATGTATGTTAATGGGAGCTGGTGCATGTAAAATCTGTTTGTTGCTTGTTGCAACGATCGTGTCTTGCTATGTTGTCCAAGTTTGAAAAAACGATACATCTGGGGGTGCCAATCCAGGTGCAGGTCTCTCATCTGGAATTGGTTCAAAAATTAAGAGATCAGCTTTAGAAGTCCAACTTCTCTTGAGGCTCTGGCACACCCCGTCTTTAAGAGAAAGTGCCATGACACTTTCTCTGACACAACAACAACAACCAGGGTCTCTCCAGCTTTTTCTCCCGGGGTCCTGTTTTTGCGAAATTGTGAACAGCTTTTTACATTTGTGAAAAATCTAGTCATAATTTTGTGAATTTGAAATGATCGCTATATTGTTGTTTATATATTTTTAAGAAGATATATGTATGTAAAATACACATATTTTCTTTATATATGTAAAATTGGCAATAGATTTTACTTTTAAATGATTAAATTTGTGAAAGGTTCAGTTTTGAGAGGGAAAGGTTTTGTGAAAGGTCTATTTTTAAGACAAAGAATTTTGTGAAGGATACTGTTTTTAAGCTGAAAAGTTTTGTGAAGGTTCCTGTTTTGAAGTGAAAAAAATTGTGAATGGCCCTTTAAAGGACCAAATTTCTTCCTAAAGAGATCCCTGGTTATTTATACAGCGAGCTTTAAAAGATGATTTTATTTACTGCTGCTATTTTCCAACACAGCAGTTAATATAAATTTCTCATAGAATTCTCGACAGATGGTGATACTGAGTTAGTTTTTCATATCAAAGTTTTATTTATCATTTGAGTAGTTTCACATCATTATTACAAAAATGAACTTCGTAAATTTTGTAAAATTAAAAAAGGCTGGAGAGTCCAAAAACAGATTTTTTACAAAGTTTAATTCGTATACTTTACAATTTTGTATTAGCAAATTGGCAATATTTATGAGAAATATGCAATTTTTGCTTATTGTTTTTCATATCAAAGTTTTATTTATCATTTGAGTAGTTTCACATCATTATTACAAAAATGAACTTCGTAAATTTTGTAAAATTAAAAAAGGCTGGAGAGTCCAAAAACAGATTTTTTACAAAGTTTAATTCGTATACTTTACAATTTTGTATTAGCAAATTGGCAATATTTATGAGAAATATGCAATTTTTGCTTATTGCAGATATGAAAAAAGCAACTGTTAGTCAATAATTTTTTATTTTTATGTTCTAAATTTTTTTATTATTTTTTTTTACATATCTGATCAAATGTATGTTGCTTTATTACTCAACCAGTTATTCAGAAAAAAACAGTTATGCAAAATTCATGTGTGCCTGACCATTCTGGAAAAATGGTTCTATGCTGTATATCATAATTTTTGCTGTATGTTGTAATAATAATAAATTTTTTTTTAATTATTGTATGTCACAAAATCTTATTAATCCAAAATATGTCACTAATCTAAAAAAAAGTTGAGAAATACTAATCATTATATATTATTTTTAAAAAAGAGAGAAAGATTTCATCATTGTTTACTGTATATTTCGTATGTGATATGGCTGTGAAATGGATATTTGTAATTTATATGTAATTGTACATAAAAACGTTTTTGAAAAAATGCTTTTATTTATATTCAAAATCTTGTGATATATGCTTCTTTTCCATTTATAGTTTTCTAGTTTTTGCTAGAATTAGTTTTGTTTGTTATAAATATCTACAATGCATTTTTAATATTTGTTATCGCTAGTCAGGGGATTTAATATATATATATTGTATTGATAATGTGTAAAAAATTATTCTTAAAATAAATAAAAATGAAAAATGTAATTTCATGCAACAAATTTGATTTTTGCTGTTGCAGTTTAAGGATTTTTTTTTTTTTTTTTACCAAAATTTTTATTTAACCTTTTTTAAGAATTTATATTAAAAATCAGAAGATTGAAAATTGGTTTTCTTTTGTGGTATTTGCCATTTTTTTTAAAGACATTTAAGTTGCATTATGTTATTGTAACGTATCACAAAATCAGTAATCTAGCTCTTTTCAGTATAAAAATTTCAGCCTTGAAAATTCACAATTTCATGCAACAAATTTAGATTTTGCAGTTTGTGGAATTCTTTAAAGTCAAAGTTTGTTTTAACCTTCTAGCTCATGAATTTGTTAAAAATTGGGAAAACTAAGGATTAATAAAAATTCTTTCTACATAGTACAATTTAGTAATATTTTAAAAAAGATAATTTGGATGTAATATCATTGCAAGGCTAAGGGTCGATCCAGGCTCTATTTGGGGCCTATTTAGGGTCCCTTCACAAAAATCAATTAAATAAAATGGTTCCCTTCACAAAAATCAATTTGATAAAATGGGCGTCTTCACAAAAATCCCTATAATAAAACAGGTCCCTTCACAAAATTCTATTCCATAAAAACCTACTACTTATTAATTATTTATTATTTTGTGATGTTTTAAAATGTGTAATTTGTAAACAAACATATTCACCAGAAAGGAAAGCTTCGGTAAAAGGATTTTAAAAGGTTTTTGTTAATAAATGCTTACTTCAAATTTGAGTAACTGGATTTCAACTTTCATTACAAAATGTTATTTTTCACAAAAATAACCTTTACTTTTCACAAAATGGGCCCCAAGAAAAAAAACTTGCATCGACCCCTGAAGGCAACATGAAGCGAACAAATAAGGCTTTTACCAGTGTTTTCTTTATGAAGGTCAGTATTTAATTAGAAGTTTCATTACACTTACAAGGAAAATCTCCTTAAAGCACATACTCAGAATATTTAAAATATATATATATATATATATATATATATACACACTAATGAAACTACTCATGTACGTTGCAAAGGATCAGACAAATTTAACTGCAGAATTCCAGGAGAAAATCTGTAAAAAATAAAATACTTTTGAGTATTTTGGCACAAAAAGATACGATTTGGCTAGCAACACTTTTTCTTCGCCAAATGCAAGCATTTTAATGCATTTGAAAATTGCTTGTTAAATGAGTGTTTAAATGTGCAGTACTTAATGTATTAAAACTTAAATGATGAAGTAGTTTATTATTATTTCTGTAAGTTTATATAATGTATATAAGTTGTGTGTGGCTGCAGTTATTTAATTTTACACAGTTTCACTGGCTGGATAAGTTTTAAGCATATCTTAAAAGTAACTGGTTGATTAAGAATGTTGTCTCTATACATTTTAATATACAGGGTAAGTCAAAATGAATATAGCGATTACAAATGGCTATAACTATTTAATGTGTACTTTGACACCCTGCGATTTTTTTCTATGGGGTTATGTATGTGCCTCCCATGCCCAAAACAATTGAAGAACTCAAAGTACGCATTTGTAATGTGCTTGCGTCGGTGACTGAACAAATGCTTCAGAATGTATGGCGTGAAATAGTCTAGCGCCTAGATGTTGTCCGTGTGACCAAGGGAAGTCACATCGAACATCTATGACGTATGTATACAAAATTTTGAAGTTCCGTCTACATTCTGTGTTAATCTTATCGATAAATTCTTTTCCATTAAATAGTTATAGCCGTTTGTAATTGCTATATTCATTTTGACTTACCCTGTAGAATAAGTTGTTACTTCCATGGCAACAATACTGTTCTCTTGTCTCCTACTCTAACAATATTGAAACCAATTTGACAGTGCTCAGAATAACACCTTAATTTTGAGCTTGAAACAATTTTAATCAATTAAAATTTTGTTCTAAACTGTGTAATATAATGGCTAAATTTCATTACATATGCATATAAATGTGTATGATGAATTGATAGTTATAAAAGTGTATTTATTTAAGTTAAACTTACTTAAACTAGTTCAGTATGAAGTGTAGAAAAAGGTTTTCTTTAAAGAGTATTTATCATAAAAGCCTATTTTCAAAAATTTCATTGTGTCGCCAACCACCGATAAATCGGCAAAAAAATTAAATTTTCATTATTTTTATTTTATGGATACAATATTGACGTTCTGCAGAATTTTTTAAAAAACATACATATATCCTCATGACAAGAATATTCTGGAATTTTTTTTAATTTTTTCTGAGTATGTGTTTATAGAGACCTTCCTTGTTATACAAGATGTTTAATGTACTTTTTTACTAGAAAGCACTGCTGCAGCAACTCTATTTAGTGCCTGCTGCTCAAGTTTTGTCCCTTTTTCCACCAATTCCTGGTGCATTGGTAGTGATAACTCGTACTGACACTAAAGTGCCTATATGCTTGATGCCTGGTACTGGTGTTCTGCCCACATCACTGTTCTGCAGCTCTGTCTGTTAGTATCAAAAATATTTTTAGAATTAGATATTTTGTAATTTGTTTTTTAGTTATCATGGTGTCACTTCTTGCCAAATTCAAATGTGAATTTTTAATAAAAAGTTAACGGAGGGGTCAAGCACAAATGTTTGGAAAAATATTTACAGAAACTAATTACTGGTTAGAATGATAAGCCTAACATTTTAAATACAATTGGACCCCCATTTAATAAACTTAATTTTTCCTTTGAACAAAAATTCCACAAATTTCCATGTTAAATAACCTCTAAATAGTGAAGTGAATTCTATATTTAACAAACTTTTCCTTAAGATCTAAATTATTTTTTTTTCTCACTATTTCTCAAAATATTTTTGGATATTTCAAACTTATGCTTTTTTTTACACATGTCATAATGCTCAATAAACCTGAACTGGTATTACCCAGCTCCTTATTATTCCACTTTGTTCAATAACAATAAAATATTTAAGTTTTCTGGTCATTTCATTTTAAATGTGACAACATTTTCACTAGCAGAAGTTTTAAAGTTCATGATTTATAAGTGAAAATACATGTGATCTAATGAATATAGCACAACTTTCACATATAAAGACCATATAATTAATGTTCAAAAATAATTTATATAATCCTAATATTAATAATGTATACATATTAATGTAAATATTATTTTAACTTTTAAAATCTGGCAATAGTAAATTAAAAAAAAGGCCATTTTAAAATATAAATTAAATTCCTAGTCAAATGAATTTTTTAATGAAAAAATTGAAAAAAAAAAATATTCAAAAAATGATTGGACATTTCACATCACCATTTTTCCATGTATATGCCTGCAAAAGATGGTTAAATTGCTATACATGTTTTTTGATCCTATAAAATTTATGTAACTAAATAATTTTTTGATTTCAAAAATAAATAGCGCATAAAATAATTCTTTGATTTAAGAACTACCTGCTTCAGCATGTTTATCATACATTCACATATCTCTATAAAACTATCAGTTTTCATGTTTTTATATGCAATGGTTTTTGCAGGGTAAGCTGAGAAAGAGAAAAAGACATAATAGATTCAATACCATCAGCATTAGTAATTTTTACTTTCTGATGTAAGGAAAGTATTGTAATCATGATAAAATTTCAACTATGTAAATAGTGCATTTTTAGATTTTGAGGTTCCTTAAATATCTCTTTTTGCTATTTTTAAACCTATTTCATAAGTATGTGTAATGTGTGTTTTTATGCCACTGTCGTAAAAACTGCATTCATTTTCATACAAATTGGTCAATGGGTTTGGTATCTAAATCACTTTTTGGCTAGAAAAAAAAGTATATATTAATAATAATCTGATAAGTATTTTATTTTGTAACTCAATTATTAAATTAAATATATTGTTGATAGATAGACTTTTAATGACTCTTAGTATCATTATTTTTATTCAAAGCCGAGGAAGTAATGAATTAGCACATTGCATATATATATATAATATATATTTGCATATAATTAATCTTTTCGACACTTTTGGATGTATTCAGTCCTAATTGCTACAAAAGTTTTGTAGCAATTAGTACTGAATACATCCACAAGTGTCGAAAAGATTAATTATAACAAAAGTAAATTCTTGATACCAACAGAAAATAAATCAAAGAAAAGGCAGTGAAGAAATGTGAGAGTTTTGTAACAAGATTTCAGTATTAAGTCTTTTCTTGGGCATGACTATTTGTTGCAGAGTCCTTTTCATGTTTTAGATTATAGAATACATACTTTAATTATATATTTTCTGCACAAAATCTGACAATATGAAATATACACTTTTATCTTGGAACAATTTTATGTTCATTGTTTGGCGATTATGTAATTCATGTGGAATATTTCCTAAAGAGTAAAATAATCTTTATTTATTTAAGAAAAGAATTTAAAAATGATTGAATAAAAGACAATATATATGTGACATCATTGTGTTAGCGATTTGTGAAAGGAAATATTCAGGTAACTGTACTTTTTTATGTGAAATTGTGGTGTTTTTGCAAAAAATTGTGACTTGTGCTTCAGTAATTGAAAAGTACTGATATTTTTCAATCGGTTTTTTATGAATACATTTTGTACAAAAATATGTCAGTAATTATCTAGATTTAAGGTGAATATAAATTTTTTTTTTTTTTTTCCTGTCTATGAACATTTTTGTTTAATGAGCTGAAAGATTTTATTTTCAATAAAGGAAAAAAAAAAAACACTTTCTGAAACAAATAAGTGTAAAAAAAATGCATTTGTACTGAAAAGTGCTAGAAACTTTTTATATTGTGTCTAAAATACACTTAAAATTTAGTCTTGCCAAACAGGTGAAATATTGAAAACTCAGTCCTATGCTTAGCCTCCAGTTGTTATGAAAAGTCTCATTGTTATGTTAAAGCAAAGGCATTTATTTATATTGAAAACCATAACACTTTTGCAGCATTTAAATCATTAAGTAGTGGATATATATTGTTTAAAGTTGTTTTTATTGTATATAAACTTGTTATATTTCTGAAAATAAAATTTGTTGTAAAATGAAAAATGTTTCTCATGATTTGTACGTTGAAATTTTGTTAAAATTTTACAAATTATATTCTTTCTGAATTCATTTTTTTTATTTTTAAGATACATACCTACATGTCTTTAAAAGAAAAAAAAAAACACTGTCACCAAATTGACAATTCTAATACAAGTACAAATCTAGGACATGATGAAGGTAGGCAGAGTTATTCACTGTACTTAGTGTCGTCAGTGCAGTGCTTGTTTTCAAACTAAACAGAAACTGTGAACCATGCCAAATTAAGTTGTCTAGAAGCTCTTAAGCCAGGAGTGCGGGAACTGCATTACTTTACTCAACATTGGCGTGTGTATTTTCTAACAGGGCGAGTGAATAGTTAAGGTGGTTCTCAAATGACCTGCTCAACAATGCAAAACTTTCTGACTCATTTTTAAATGCAAAGGCATAAAATTGGCAGGCCTGACTATTAAAGTGATTTAGAACAGAAAGTAGCTTATTTGTATTTGAGAACAGCCGTAAGCAGTCTTTTAAAAACTGCAGGCTGCAGAACTTTTAAAAACTGCAGAAGATATGTTTTTTTTTACTTGTTAGCTATATTTTGCAATTCTCTCAATTACTGCGATGTAAATTTGATACTAAGTTTTATCCTATACTAAACTTTCCACTGTTGTATATATTTCTTAAATTTATACAGAAAAAAATTACAAAAATGTAGTGTAGTAATGAATTATTTTTACAGTTGCGTAAATTCCTGTCATAACAGTTTTCAACTGTACATTACTTCTTGCTGTCTGGTAATATAAATGCTTGGCTGTTAAGATTTTTTGAAAATTCCCCACCCCTGTCTTAGACAATTCATGTCTCGGGGATCCATTTTTCATCCTTTATTTTGAAAACCAGTATTTAACTTGCATTGATTTTAATTTAATTTTTGTATATATCAAGTTCTCACATAGTTCATATTAGGGCAAAACAAAATAAAAAACAATGCATAAATTTAATTTTACATCTTTATCAAGGGAGTATTAAAAAAATTAAAGAAAAATTAGGCCGTATACCCAATTTACCCCCATGTTTTAAAAATTACAATTATATGCTAAACACTGTCATTTAACTTTTAAGTCAAATTATTGTTAAAAAAGTATATATAATGTAAACCGTAATGGATCACCAGGTTTTGATCCCCCTCCGAAATTTCTGTCAGAATTACTGTGCCATTATCAGTCAAGATGGTTAACTTTAAAAAAAATCAAAAATATAGCTTCTCATTATGTTTTTTTATTATCTCAATATGTTTAAAAAATGAATGCAATTTTAATGAAATGTTTGAAATCCATACGAATTTTTAGGAATGGATCTTTATAAATGCAGAATATCAACGCTGTCAAAACTACAACATCCTCACTCCAAAAAAAAGTGTTGATTTTACAGTATAATACTGGCATCCCAGCTGCCAGTATTATACTATAAAATTAACAGTAATAAACAGTAAAATGAGCAGTAATATGCTACAACACTTTTTTTTTTTTTTTTTTTTTTTTGCAGTGCTGCTATAGATTGTCAATTTTGCTTAACAGAAACTTTTGAAGAATTTTGAATATCCACAAACTTAATTGTTCTGATGTAGCTTCTGCGAAGACACTTTTGATAATAAAACATTTGAATTATATGCGCAAAACTTCCTTCAAAAAACATTAATTAACATTAACAATATTGATGAAGCAGCATCAACACACAAATGAGATTATAAATTCATTTGCAATAAAGAAGACTCGAAGAATAAATTTTATTTTGCTATGGAATTTTTTGAATTCATAATAAAATATAAGTCTATTAAAACTTCTAAATTAGTAATAAATCCTTCTATATTAAAAAAAAGTAATCTGGAACTGAGTCAAAAACGATTTAGAAATGGACCAATCAAATTCTGCGTAGATATTCCTGGTTATTCTCATCGCTTTTTTACTAGGGACTTTTTTGAGAAGCTATTACTTTTTTTCTAGCCATCCTACGGATTTGAAAATCATACCACCAGACACGAAATATAACAAGCTTTCAGAAATTAAAAAAATTATCACAGTTGGACAATAAAAACTCAAAAAATCTTTAAAAATCGAGTAAAAAATCTTTTATTGAAAAAGTCATTTTTTTTTATATTGTTGCCAATTTCTAAATAAGCGCAAAGGATTATGTTTTATCTCAAATAAAAAATGTATTTGCGCGAGACTATTAAAAACAATAATGAAAGTTTAAAATAATAATTAAATGATCACGTGTTGAAAGCAGGAAAAAAAGAAAATTACGTCATAAAAATTGTGTTTACACATGAACATTAAAAATAAAAAAGATGAATTAAATGAAAAAGCATTATAACCAGTTAAATGAAAAAGCATTATAACCTGATTACAGAAGATAGTCGCAGTTCGTGATATCATCATCATCATCTTTTTAAAACAGGATACATTACCATGTTTTAAGAGGCTGTGAAATCAGAACGGGGGTTGGTGAGCGTAGCGAGCAGGGGGCAGAGCCCCCTAGTGTATTTAAATAATAAGATAAGAACTAAATTTAGCATCAGAAATCTCCTTCCGAAATATTTTCCTGGCTACGCCCTTGTTTTGGTTATCTAAAACCTTTTCATACTGAAACAATGAGAAACATGGTTTAAACTTATGGTATAAATTAAATGCTTCTAAAAAATAAAATTTGGTTTTATAAAATAGAAGCGCAATTTATACTCAAATTACCTCCACTATATCTAAATTACTCCGACAGGGTTTTGTATTGTAGTCTTGAGTGAAACTGGAAAAAAAAATTTCTGCAATTTTTATTTATGTTTTTCTTTCTTTCTTTTTTTTTTTTTTTTTTTTTTTAATGAATAATTAATTTCATTTTGCACAGGAGAAGTGGTCACTTTTATAAAGCCTTGAAATGTAATCAATGCTCTAAATTTTATTTAACTAACAAATTTAAACTGTCATTTTTTTCCCCTTTCTCTAAAGTTACAAACTTGTACAGGTGATATTTACAAAATTGTGCAAGATATAAATTAGAACTTTTTAATTTATTAATAATTAAACACTAAATAACAGGATCAAAGTTAAATGTATTCAATTGAGTTAAAAAACAATTGTGTACAAAATTGCCATTGTTTTTGTTCAATGAATTATAGCAAGTTTTCTATTTATTTACTTACAAAAAATAAATATCCTGAATTTTAGTTCAGCAGGATGTGCCACATGGTGCTAGCAAACAGTTATGTTATCAACATTAAAATAAATGATCAACGTAAAAATAGCACAAATAAAAAGTATATAAAATAGCTCCAAAGTTAAAAAGATTAAAACTAATTTAAACGTTTAAGCCATGTAAGTATGCTTGCATCTCCGAAACAGCTGTTTGCTATTTTATATACTTTTATTTGTGCTATTTTTACGTTATTGCTAAAATCGTGTAAATCCTGAAAAATGCAGCATAGCAGAGCCACCTGTTGGGAGATTTACACCAAAACTTAACCAACAACAACATATGTCAATGACTAACTAAATATGAAATTTGATGAAAATCCCTGCATTATTTATTGAGATATAGTTATCGTGATAATAATGAAAAAAGTAGCGTAGCTACGCCACCTGTTGGACTATTTACAACAAAACGTAATCAGCATCTATTTATGTCAAGGTCTAACAGAATCAGAAATTTGATGAAATTCCGCGCATTAGTTCTTGAGATATAGCTATCGTAAAAATCGTGAAAAAAGTGGTTTAGCAGCGCCACCTGTTGGGATATCTACAACAAAACGTAATCAGCGTCTATGTATGTCATGGTCTAACTGAATCTGAAGTTTTATGAAAATAAGTGTTTTAGTTCTTGAGATATAGCTTTTGCGAAAAATGCAGCATAGCAGCGCCACCTATTGGGCGATTTTCACCAAAAAAAATCAGCACCCATTTATATCAGGGACCAACTCAATATAAAGTTTTATTAAATTTCGTGCATTAGTTCTTGAGATAGAGCACCCACAAAATTTTTGTCACATACAGACAGGCAGACATTTTCTAAAAACTGTCACATCGTGTTCAGGACCTAAAACGTATAAATCCGTCGAAAATTTTCATGAATCCAATACTTTCTTCTTGTAAAGATAGAAGAAAGTAAAAATAGTTCTCATCTTCTGAATGTGAAATTTTAATCGGTTATAAATAGTACTATATCCAAGCTCTCTTTAAAAACTTCTGAAAAAATGTGCATATTTAGTAGTGAAAACATGAGGCCGCGTTTTGCCGTTTCGTCGAAAGTTTCTGATTTCTTTTCTTTTCTTTTTTTACTTTCTTCTATCTTTACAAGAAGAACTTATTGGATTCATGAAAATTTTCGACTTCCGGTTTTCGACGGATTTATACGTTTTAGGTCTTGAACACGATGTGACAGTTTTTAGAAAATACCTGTCTGTGACAAAAATTTTGTGGGCGCTCTATCTCAAGAACTAATGCACTAAATTTAATAAAACTTTATATTCAGTTAGTCCCTGATATAAATTGGTGCTGATTAGTTTTTGGTGAAAATCGCCCTATAGGTGGCGCTGCTATAGTTGCATTTTTCGCGATTTCCGCAAGAACATAGCACCAAGATGAGAGGCCCGGAGTACAAGAACTAGCAAACGAAAATGAATAACCCAAACATTATTATTTAAGTTCAATGGACAATCTCTGCAATAATTGTAACGCTCTCTTTTAGGTAGATTTCGTAAGAAATACTACCTATTATATTCTCCCCTAAGTTGGAATTTTTGAAAAATTTTTGCAGATCTACGCCGATCATGACTCCCAGAACCCAAAACCACCCCCAGTTCAAAACTTTATCTATCTATCTATGTCACTTTTTTTATAGACACGACAACTCCAATAACTCTGCACAAATCTCTTCCAAACTGATACATAAAATCAAGGGGCATAAAATCTCGGTCAAATTCGTTAATGGGGAAAATCGAACCGGGGGGGGGCTTTTTGTGAAAACAGAAAAAGCCTCATAATGTCTTAATTATGATACGTATCGAATCCGTTTAAAGTTATTATTACTCCTAGGAAAAGGGCCGAAAATTTATGTATGACAGATTTTTGATATCATTAAAAATGGCCCCAAGGGGGGGAGGAGGGAGGTTTTAGAAGAAAAAAATTCATAACTTCGTCAATTCACAAGATATCAAATCCGCTTAAATTTATTATAAATCATCTTAATATTATCTAAACTTTTTATATTGACAAGTTTTTTATAGGACCAACCCTTAAAGCAAGAAAAACAAAAAAATTCCTGCCGGCTCCGCCTGCAAACAAGTTCGATTTCGAAGTGGGCGGTCCCAACTGAGGCAACATGGTAAAAAGGTCATTTCTTCCGCAATTCCCAACAAACAGGCGCCCCACGGTCTGCGTCTTCGAAATCTACCTGTGCCTGTAGGCCGAGCCGTCAGGGATTTTTTTTTTTTTTTTTTTTTTTTGCTTTCTTCTATCTTTACGAGAAGAAAGTAGTATTGGATTCGTGAAAATTTTCGAATGCCGGTTTGTGACGAATTTACACGTTTTAGGGGTCAGCGAACCCCAAAAACATGTTTTTAAAAAATGTCTGTCTGTGACTCTGTCTGTCTGTATGTGACATAAATTTTGTGGGTGCTCTATCTCAAGAACTAATGAATGGAATTTAATAAAAATTTATATTCAGGTAGTCCTTGATATAAATTGGTGCTGATTAGTTTTTGGTGTCAATCGCTCAACAGGTGGCGCTGCTATGGAGAATTTTTCACGATTTCCGCAATCGCTCAATCTCCAGAACTAATGCACGGATTTTCATCAAACTTCAGATGCAGTTAGTCTTTGACATGAATTGACCTTTTATACATTTTGGTGTAAATCGCTCAACAGGTGGCGCTGCTATACTTCATTGTGTGCGATTTCTGCAAAAGCTCTATCCCCAGAACTAATGCACGGATTTTCATCAAACTTCAAATGCCATTAGTCCTTGACATGAATTGACTTTTTTTACATTTTGGTGTAAATCGCTCAACAAGTGGCGCATCTATACTGCATTTTGTGCTATTTCTGCAATTGTATATCCAGAATTAATGCACGGAATTTCATCTAACTTCAGATTCAGTTATTCTTTGACATGAATTGACGTTTTTGTGTAAATAGATCAATAGGTTTCGCTGCTATACTGCATTTGTTACGATTACAGCAAGAGCTCTATCTCAAGAACTAATGCTCGGATTTCCATCAATTTTTAGATTCAGTTAATCATTGACATGAATTGGTTTTTTACATTTTGGTGTCAATCGTCCTACAGGTGGCGCTGCTATTCTTAATTTTGTAGGATTTACACGATTTTAGCGATAATCATATCTCAAGAACTAATGCATGGAATTTCATATGTTTAGAATCTTCATGATGGGCATAGATTGCCATCTAATTTTGGCACTGTGATAGCAAATTTCGAAATTTTAACATGTATGAGATAGAAGAAAATTTTGGGATTGCTACATCCGACTAGTTAGTAATGTGGTGACTAGAGAACATTTTAATTTCTGTTGGTCATAACGGTCACATTTCTCTACCAAACTGTACTATAAATGATGAAATATTACAATTTTATGCAATTTTTTCAATTCTGAATTCGCACCAACAAAATTAGAGGCATTATCGGAAAAGATGGTGGCACAAATTCCGCGCCTAGCTACAAATCTTTTTTAGGTGGCTATTAAGGCTTCAGAAGTTAAATCTTTTATTATTTCTAAATGAATTGCACGCGTAGCAAAACAGACGAAAATTGCAACATAAATTTTACTAAAAACTCCTTTACGTTGGTTTTTGTATTTTATATAAAATGGGCCACATAAATCAATGCCTGAATTTGTAAAAGGGGGATTGATATTTAACCTTTCTTTAGGTAACGAGGCCATGATTTGTTCTGCAATTTTAGGTTTGTTTTTAAAACAAACAATGCAATTATGCACAATTTTTCTGGCTATGTTCCTGCCATTTAAAGGCTAGAATTCTTGTCTCACAAAATGAAGCAAGGTTTGAGCACCAACATGCAAATTTTTTAAGTGAAAATACTGGAAAATTAAAAGTGTAAGCCTGTGATCTTTGGGTAAAAGAATAGGATGTTTTTATCATAAGATAAATTTGATTGATCTAAACGACCACCAACCCTAATTATTTCATCCCTATCAAGAAAAGGATTTAAATTACTTACTCGACTATCCTTTAGTTTCTCACCTTTCTTGAGCGCCTTCATTTCTCTGGCGAAGTACATTACCTGAACTAGTTTTACCAATTTTAATTTTGTCTGGTGAAATTCCTCTTTTGTAATCCTTTCTTTGTGCTTGCAATTATAAATAAATCTATAAATATAAACTAAAATACAAATTAACTTAAAATAACTGTTACTTAAGTCACAAAAATTGTTCAGAAAATTATTAAAGTCCTGGTTAATTAGATGCAAATTAATATTACAGTTTGATTTAAGTTCGTTTAAATATGCATCATCATTTGGAAAGTCCAAGATATTATTAGTCAATAATGAACCTTTCCACCACAGTTCCTTATCTAAAACTTCTTGAGGAAAAGTTCCACGAGATGTTATATCAACTGGATTATCACTAGAAGGAATGTGTTTCCATAAAAATTGTTCAGTGAGAGACTGAATCTTTGAGACTGTATTTGCGATGAAAGTTTTTAATAGATGAGCTGAGGTTTTTCCATGCCAATCCATGCCAATGCTATAGTTGAGTCTGAGAATAAAATTACTCCTTGAATGTCTAGTTGTAAGGAAGGGAGAATTTTGGAGACAAGTTGAGAAAGAAGCAGACAGGAACATAGTTCCAGTCTTGGCACAGAATTGGTCTTTAGAGGTAACACTCTTGATTTACTCGCAATGAGGTTTGATGTGGTCGAGTTAGATGAATTTAAACAATATACATAAACTGCAGCACCAAAGGCTGTTATGGAAGCGTCAGCGAAACCAAGAACAAATATTGCTTCTGTGGAAGGAGTTAAAATATATCAACTTATTGTTATATTTTCTATAGTTTTTAGTTGACTTACGAAGTTACACCAAGCACTAGCAAGGGGTCCCGGAATGTTTTCGTCCCATGCTATTTTACACAACCACAATTTTTGAAGATAACACTTGGCCTTGGAAATATTTGATCCAATGAGCCCAAGAGGATCAAACAATTTTGCTATGACAGAAAGAACCTGTCTTTTGGTGTATGATTCTTGTTCTTTCACCGAAACTCTAAACACAAATTGATCGTTATTGGATTGCCAAACCATACCTAGAGTTTTAGCTGAAGTGTCAGACTTAGTGCAAAAGAAAACGTCTTCAATTTCATCATGATTTAAAAGCTCATTCAAATTTGAATTCCATTTGTGTAAAGCCATTCCACAAGAACGAAATATGTCAATTAATTGATTTTTCAGGGCTATTGCCGACTCTGAATCGAATCTTGGGATCCAGTCACGATGTCGTCCATGTAGCTATCAGATAGAATAGCTTTTGCCGCAAGAGGAAATTTATCCTTCTCATCTAAAGCCAATTTTGTTTGACGCACCTTATGGCCAAAAGAAGGGCGCATTTAGTTCCATAAGTGACCGTGTTCAATTTAAAGGAAATTGTGGAATTATTTTCGTAATCCTTCCAAAGAATGCGTAGAAGGTCCTTTTGCGAAGGATCTATCAAAATCTGCCGAAACATTTTTTTAATGTCGGCAGTTAAAGCAACCTTATATTTTCGAAATCTTAACAAAATATCAACAAGAACGAAAAATCATGCGTCAAGCATAGATTATGTAGCACTTTCGAACGCTTCCAAAATAATTTTACAAAACATACCGTTTAATAAGCTAAAAGATAACATCTAAGTAAACAATTTGGAAAACGCATAACATATTTAAAAACATAATTTCAGAAATTTCCAACAGATATAATATTCGGAAAAATATCCGAATACTTTTATTCAGCCCTGTATATGATCTATAGATTTGTATATATACTATATAGGATGCTAAATTTTAGTTTAGTTAGGAAACGCGTAGCACAGTTTAAAATTATCCTTCTGGAGTTTCTGTCAATAAACGGAAATGTGTTCGCGAACTTTTGTGCTGCCCTGTATAGGATCTACAGAATTTATACACACCACGTAATAGACAAAAAGCGAGTTATAATTAAAATCGCGTTCGGTAACTTAAAACGCACTTCCAGGAATTATTGTTAACAGACAGTAGAGAATTCTTTTGAGTGTCCCTGTAAATGAACGATGACTGCTATACACACACTATTCTGTAGTAAGCCTCTTGTAATGCACCTTAGTAATATATATAAATTTCAATGCGTTTAAAACTAGTCGTTGGGGGCCACCGTAATACTTACCCATCATGGATATGCATAATGTAAAATATTAAAATAAAAATGAGTAAACTACTTATAAAATGCATTGCAATTCAAATAAAATCGTGGCTTGATGACGTCATAAACTTTAAGGGCTCGATTACTGAATTGCTTGAAAGAAACCTCCTTATAACTCCAAAAATAATACTCCTATTAACTAGCGGTTTATTGCATCTGATTAAGCGTCAAATTTCCAATTAAAATATGTCTTTGAAGTGAAATTTGGATGAAATACAGGGTCATGAAAAATCGAAGAGTGTGGAAAATAGGATTCCAAATATCTCGGCAACTCATTATCGATCGACTTCATGCTTTATGCAAAATTTGTTTTTTTTTATTGTCTTTTATATTTATTTCTTAAAATAACCAATTTCGAAAATTTTTATATACCTTTTATCAGAACGAATATTTCGAGAGTCCGGAAAAAATAGTTCCGGTTAATCGAGGTTATTGAAATGAAGTAGGCTTCTTCCCATTATTACATACTAAGTACATACCAAATTGCAAGTCTCTATCTCGATTTTTTCGGGAGATAGAGCGTTTACAGACACACAGGCGGACGGCAATTTTTTTTTTCTAAAAATATGTTTTTCGGTATCTCTAGTGTCTGAAACGTGTAAGTGTAAATCCGTCAAAAATTTTTTTTCGATTTTCAAAACGATTACAAGACTTACCCTATACTACGTATGATGGGTAAGTAATAGCGAAACATTATTTAAATAAACCGCAGACGATTTTTCTCCATAGACGTAAGGTAACGGAATTCTTTTGACTGTCCCTGTAAAGTAACTCTAAGTGCTATGCACACCCTATTCCATATTAAGCTTCTTCTAATGCACCTTAGTGATATATATAAATTTCAATGCGTTTAAAATAGTGAAACATTATAATAAAAAAAAGAAAACTGCCCAGTTAAACTGAGGGCATTGAGCTCACAGGCTATTCACACTAATTGTATATTATACTCTTATTTCAAAGAATTTGAAATAAGACCCTCGAAAAATAAAGAAATCAACAATATATTAAGGGGGGTCATCCCCCCGTTACCCCCCTCAAAGTTAACTAATGAACCCCTTAAACTAATCAGGGAAGTCTCTAATTACAATGAATATATTCTGATTATATATACGTTTCTGAATATATATATACAAAATTTGAAGAAAATCGGATAATTCTGCATGAAAAACCAATTTATCTAAATTAAGGGGGTTACCCCCCCCCCTTTCCCCCTTTATACTTAACCAATGAACCCCCAAAACTCTTCAGAGAAGCGCATTATCACAATGAACCTATATACAAAATTTGAAGAAAATCGGATAATTCTGCATGAAAAACTCATTTATCTAAATTAGGGGGGGGGGGGGGTTAACCCCTTTCCCCCTTTGTACTTAACCAATGAACCCCCAAAACTCTTCAGAGAAGCGCATTATCAAAATGAACCTATATACAAAATTTGAAGAAAATGGGATAATTCTGCATGAAAAACCTATTTATCTAAATTATGGGGGGTTAGCCCCCCGTTTCCCCCCTTTATGCTTAACCAATGAACCCCCAAAACTATTGACAGAAGCGCATTATCAAAATGAACCAATATACAAAATTTGAAGAAAATGGGATAATTCTGCATGAAAAACCTATTTATCTAAATTATGGGGGGTTAGCCCCCCGTTTCCCCCCTTTATGCTTAACCAATGAGCCTCCAAAACTAATCAGGGAAGCGCCTTATCACAAGGAACCTATAAACAAAATTTAAAGTAAAACGGTTAGTTCTATCAAGAGTTATCGCGTTACGTACATACATACATACGTACGTACATACAGAACCGGCGGGCACATAAGTTCTCAGGCTTTGATAGCCTGTGAACTAAAAATAAACCGCAAATGATTTTTCCCCATAGACCGCAATGTAACGGAATTCTTTTGAGTGTCCCTGTAAAAAAACTATAAGTGCTACACACTTCCGTTGAAATAGGGAACATGCTATAGATAACGACAATAACATATAAAAATTGCAGAGCAATCCGAGCCTATTTACGGGAGTTAGAGCACGGACAGACGGCAGACGGCTGACGGCCAGACAAACCGAAGTCATAAACACTTTTCAACTAGGTTGGAAAGTGCTAAAAAGATCTTCCTTAACTTCACCGGAATGCAAAATATCATTCAAGCTTTTTCTCGTTGTGGTAGGGGCAGAGGCATTAAAGACAACCCTTAATTTAGTAGAGGATTTATCCGGTTTAAAAATGCCATGATAGGGGCAGAGGCATTAAAGACAACCCTTAATTTAGTAGAGGATTTATCCGGTTTAAAAATGCCATGATGAGGCATGTAATAAACTACTGAGCGAGAGTCTTCGACTGAAATTTTCTCCATATGCTCCAATGCTTCATATTCGTTTAAAAATTCGCAATAAAGTTTTTTCATAGCACTATTATTTTCTAATCTCTTTACTGTTTGTTTGTTGTAAACGCCTTTCTGCTAAATTTCTCGAATTTCGCAATGAATTTAATTGATCAGTTTGAATCGGCATTTCGACAATAAACCTTCCGGTATCATTTCGTTTGTGCGTTTTTTGAAAATGAGATTCACAGAATTCTTCTTCTTTACTTAGAAAACGGTCAGGTGAAATATTTTCTATTTCCCAAAATTTTTTAAGATTATATTCAATGTTCTCGATTTAGGAATTAAATGTCAATCCACAATATGAGTTAGAACTCTTGATTTTAACAGTTCCAGTAGCAATAAGGCCAAACACCGAATTTTGAAACATTAAATTTGGTGAAATGCGATTTTTTTCTTCTTTTATTATCTCATAAAAGAGTTCTGCCCCAATTATTAAATGAATTTTTCCCGGTATGTCAAAAGTAGGGTCAGCTAGCAATACCCTATTTGGTATCAATGCCTTATCAATTTTAATATTTGAAGAAGGTACACAGTCAGTAATTTTAGAAACAACAAAAAATTCGCTTGGTGAAGAGAATGAAGAATTCTTATTACGAATTATCGTATTAACTTTCCCTTTAACATTAAAGGCATTTCCACCTAATCCACTAACGGAAACATTTATTCTTTCTTTTTTCAAGCCCAAATAGGAGGCCATCTCTTTCGTAATATAGTTAGCTTGGCTCGCGCTGTCGAGAATTACCCGTGCCTGGACGAAACACTTATGTAACGGACTATAAATATAAATATATGCCGTAGACAAAAGAACTGCTTTTTTACTTTCATTATTATATGATGAAAAACTCTGAGATATTTCCGATAAATTTTGTTTATTTGATTCATCATTTTCTTTACCAGAACGAAGTCCGTCTGGCGCCGATGATATTTCAACTTCAGAATCGGGGCTTTTTAATGACGTTTTATTTTGAAACGATTTATTTTTATCTCGATGAAGTAATACGTTATGTCTGAGATCGCACAGCTGACAGTTATATTTTGAACCCCATTTCGAAAGCAGATGCGAGTCATTTAAACAATTTATACAAAGTTTATTCTTTTTTACTTCATCAAATCTTTGAATTGGAGTCATTTTTAGAAAAACAGGGCACTGGTGTAATGTAATTTTTTACAAACAAGGCATGAATTCGATTTCAGAATGAAAGTTTTTTGTTTGTTCTGGGTTTTAAATTTTTGCGAATTTATTTGTGTTTCTTGTAGATTTTCTAATATTTGAATACGATTTTGCAAGAATTCGATAAAGTTATCCCATCGAGGTTGTCGTTGTTAATGTCATTTCGAATTCCTTATATGTTGTTCTATCCAATTTTGTCAAAATAATATTAATCAATAAATTTTCACTAAAATTATTCATTTCGACATTTAACACCTTTAAAGCTCTTACATGCTTTAAAATACAATCAAGCAGCATTCTTAATTTTTCAGCTGATTCAGTACAAATATTATCTAACATTAATAAAGATTTAACATGACTTAACTATTAATATTTTATTGTCAAATCTTTTTTTAAGTGCTTCAAATAATGACTCATATGTGTCATCAGTACTTTGGATTTGCTTC
Organism: Maratus michaelseni; assembly: GCA_963931845.1. NCBI lineage: Eukaryota > Metazoa > Arthropoda > Arachnida > Araneae > Salticidae > Maratus > Maratus michaelseni. The sequence goes on along the minus strand of OZ007600.1, from coordinate 24,793,473 downwards.
GCTGTCCCCACAAGAGAGGATTGCAAATAAAAAAGTTTCTGATCATTAGTTAACAATTCAAATCTCGTAAAAGAAAAAGTATTTCATATTTTTATGTAGTTCTTAATTTAATTCTTATTATAATAAAAAACTTATTTTTTCTTAAAACATTTCTGGTAGAAATTAATTTTAAAAAATACGAAGGTTACAGCTATTTTTTTGCGCATAACGCATGTCCGAATGAATCATTCGAATATCAAAATCATTCATTCCGCCCATTACTAGGTGGCTGATTTTTCCACAATCAAATTTCATTTATGAGCTTTAGAAAACGTTCGTTTTTCAAGATAGAAACTAAGTAGCTTCTTATAATTGTTGTAACCATTGTTTCTACTCTCATACGCTTAAAACCACATAGTCATATTCGCCAGAGTCAAATTATCGCCAATCTTGGCGAAATATCACCAAATTCGTGGCCATGAATGATAAATGAAGCCAACATGGCAATAGCTTGTTAATTTTTCAAAATTCTCATTCAAATTGAGTATTGACGAAAACTGGGAATCTTCTATAATCGAGTTCCACACATTTTACTTTCATGTGTTTGAGTAAAATTCGTTGAATTCTTAAAAACAAGGGATAGGGAAGTTTATCTTCTCCTCGAGGCACATGTCGGAAGGACTTTTATTTAACTCAACTTGGTTTTTAAATTCCTACTATTAGCTCACACTCTCTCTATATATATTTTGTTGGAATTTTCAATCGCTAATAAAATATTTTCTATTCATCCTATCAAGTTCAAATAAATTTTTTTAGACTTGTCCTGGATGACAATTGATGTTAATATAGTTTTTTTTAAATATTAATTCATTAATTAAATTAAATTAATTAATTTTAATTTTATATTTCATTTCTGTTCAAAAGTATTGACTCACTCCATATTTATAGTCTCACCTTCACACGTAAAAAGATAATGGGGCTGGCTGTTCACGGACGAAGATCAGGCGGCTCGCGGGCGAAGGAGACTATAAATGTGGAGTGAGTCTATACTTTTGAACAGAAATGAAGTATGAAACTAAAATTAAATAATAAAATTTAATTAATGAATTAATATTTGAAAAAAACTGTATTATCGTTAACTGTAACATCGCTATCGCTATGGCACTTTATTGTGAAGTTTGGTAATTTTCGAAATTCAATATTTGAAAAACGGCATAATTATTAGATTTTAAATTTATATCAAGAAAAATACAATTTTTTTTAACTTTCTAACGCAGTTTGTCTAACAATTTTGTGAGAAATACTTTTCGAGCTATTAATTTTTGGTATTTTAGCTATTTATTTTTTATTTAATTTTTAATACATTTCAAAAATTTCTCTTATGTAAGATATTTAGCAGGATATAAATTTAGGAATAAATACTGTCAGTGGCGAAGCGTGTAGATCGCTGGAAAAAAAATTTCTATTTGACCTAAGTAGGAATTGACTTAAAAAAAAAAGTTTTTATACTACTTGTTGTATGTAAAGATGAAATTTTGAAAGCATTTTTCCGTTATGCGCGCGGGTTATAAATCGCCAAATAATCTTTATGATTACAATTGTTTACGAGTTACAAAAACAATGCAGTTCATTACGCATCAAACTACTCTAGCCAAAATATGCCAATATGTAATGTGGCTGTGAAACAGCAATTACGAAATATGTTAAACATTAAAAAGTAGAAAATATAATTGAAAAATAAAATGTGTAATAATGAAAAAAACCCTCTATCATTTAATAGTTTAATGCTAATTAAATTATGTGTATGCGTTCAGGAAACAATTTAAACAAGTGGGTAAGTGTGATCGAAGATCGCTCAAAGGGTTTCGTTTAATACTCCTTTCAAAACACTTTATCCTTTCTTTAATAAATTCAAACAAATTTCATTTAGCAACAACAACAAAAAGAAAGTCATGTTTTTTATAAAGTAAAAATTTACCGGTCTATTTTTTTCCTTTTTTCGAATATCTAAACCAGCCGGATAGCGGTCCTATTATATTCTGTCATAATATCCGTCATACGGACTAAATGCAATATTTAAAAAAATAATTTCAAAATTAAACAAATTGTACACCTTCAAAATGTTAAAATATGCGAATATTTCCATAATCGGATTTTTATCACGATTCAATATGTTTCTCAAACTCATATATTTACTATTCTCTATTATTTATATTGATACTCGCTTTGTATTATTCTCAAACATTTGAAAAATTAGTTAAACTTCCTATATGACGTCAGATTTTCTTTTTAATTCTCTAATGACGTGATATTAATCTGCTTTGTCCACTTACACATACTCATACTCCTTGTATTATTGAGAAATCTTAGACATTTTCCGTTTTATTACGACTATGACGTCAATCAATTTTATTTCATATTTATCTTTTTTTCAGTTTGTGAAACTTTTTATTTCATTTTCATTTTTCACGTGAAAATCGTCTGATAGAAAATTAATTATTGTAGAAAGAATTTCATTATGGATTTTATATCTTTGCCATTTGCTATAACGAAAATTGTTTCAATTTAATAGGAAAAGGCTGTTAGAATTTTGGTTTTTTATCTCTATTTATTAAAATAATACGAATTTTTCAAAATTTTAATATTTTGAGCTCTTTACAGCTGCTATTCAGATTTATACAATAAGTTTCAAGTCTGTAAGTTACATACTTTTTGAGAATGGCTCTGTGACGGACAGACAACGCAGCGGGGGGTAATAGGGTTTCGTGAGATGAACGAAACCCTAAAAAACCTGAACACGTAGTTTAAATTACGTTATTTTCCATTCCTGTGGCCGTATTATCAAATAATAATAATAATAATAATAATAATAATAAATAATAACTTTTTACTTTTATTGTTTGTTTGTTATTTCTTTTGCGATAACATTTATTTATTTTAACTAGAGTATTTTACCTCTTTTAATTGCTAAAAGACGTAAAATAAAAACATTATAAACAGTAAAATAAGTTTTATTAGCTTATTGACATGTTTCGGCAAGAATATTCTAAAATCGCGCGGTCTTTGGAGTTATTATTTGAAACGTTATCATTTAATTTTTCACGTACTTTTTCAAATTACGCACGTTATTTTTTATTTGGATGTTTATTTCCATATGTGTAACCATGGAGTAACTCGAGCCACAATTTTGGTAAGTTAAATGATGCTGCATCGTAACATATTATATTCTTACGTGTTACAATCTCTATGGTTTCTCTTGTAATGGTTGGATAGCATACATTGGAGGGAAATATTATCTTACTTTCATTGTAATTTATTTGGATGTTTTCTTATAAAAACTTGTTTTACTGTTTATAATGTTTTTATTTTACTCCTTTTAGCAATTAAAATAAGTATATTACTAGTAAATCTACAGATCAGGAGCCTCAACGTCAGCTCTGAAAGTCAATGTTTTTTTTTTTATCTCACTTTTCATAATATTTAACATCTTACAATCCGCAAATTAATTTTTTTAAATTACTACATAGCAACCGTGGTTTGGCGCTATAAAGTATTTTTTGTGATAACTTTGTATGATCTCAATTTCCAGTAATAGTGCTATTTCAGGCTGTATGGATGCGTTTTACTAAGCTAATTTCTTTAGATTAACCATCTCGTTGTTCGAGATATTATATCCTATTTTAAAGTAATACTAATTTTGAACCACGAAAAATCCATATCTCTTCCAGAAAATGAATATCTCATGTAAAAATGTTTCGGAAAGGTAACTTGTTTCAAAATAAATTCTCATTTATTTCAATAAAATATTAAAATCACTCAAAACTATTTTATTTTGCGAATAAAATATTGTAGCAAAATAGTTTGAGTTATTTGAATTTTATTATTTTGATATTCTTTAAAATGTAGTTGCTAGATTACGATTAAATTAAAGAGGAAAATAAAAATAAATACATTTTAAAATTTGCAAAAAATGATAGAATAAAATCTTATATATATATATATTTCTCTTACGTGGCGCGGAAATAAGGCTGAATTTCTAGCTTATCGATGGCAACAATCGTAGTTTCCAGCTCCAATATGGCGGCCATTGTGACAGCAGTGAAACTTAAACTAGCAATTACTAAAAATAAAATAACATGTACGTAATCCAAAGCGTTTGGGATGATTGCTCATTTTAATTATGAGTAATATCGTTAATTCCAAATAAATTCTCAACTCTTATTTAGAATTTATTTCCGAATTTCTCTTGCACAAAAACCGGAGAGAATGAAAATATCAACTGTTTAGATTACACGTGCTGCCATCTGTTACTGTCTTGAAGAAGTAAAAAATAATTTCTTTTTCATATTATAGAAGCAATGAGTTTTAAACTAATTGTTTTTCCGAGTTCTTTTTTCATAGTATTTAAATGATTTATGTCCATTGGTAGCACCAATATAAATGCATTTTTAATTGCATTTTCAACGAAGTTTTCAATTACTTTTTTTGAATTAAAAAAAATTGTCAATTTCATATGTTAAAATGATTTATGGTAGTACTCATAACTCATTCCGGCTGGAACTGTTTGGGACCGCGTAGCGGTCTTAATATGAATTACTTTGCAATTCACGGGGGTTGGCGAGCGCTAGCGAGTAGGGGGCTGAGCCCCCTAGTGTATTATATTATTAGAACAGATGTATAAAATTGCAGCAAACATTGTACACCTAATTTAAAAAATCTGACGAATGTATTAACAAAATTTCAAATTAATTTGAATAATTTAAGACCTGACTTGATAAATTTTAGCCTTCATAACTTACACATTAAATACATTAATCAAATGCGCCATTTTATTTCAATGGATGAAAATTTTCAAAATCGTCTGAATTCCGATAGGAAAGCATTATGACCTAAAAAGAAATTTTTTATATTTTCCGAACGAATGAACCAAACATAACTAAAAACTATACAGCTAATTCCGGGTACCTCACCGACATACCTACCAAAAATCAAACTAATCGGATCATTTTTGCGGCAGTTATCGCGGAACAGACAGACAGACAGAAACCAAAAACTTTTCGGGTCTCCACAGTAAGCCTCAACTGACGTTTCGGCAATTACAAAAAATTATAATTTGTGATATTTTTACAGTATTTTACATTATGGTTTATTTTCTTTTATTATTATAGTAATTTTAAGTATAGTTTAATGCAGGAGTCGGAAGTAGCGAAACTACAGTAGTCGCTACTTTTTACAGTAGTTTGTAGTGTAGCACGCTACATTTTGAACAATGTAGTGTAGCGAGTAGAGCGATACAAAAAATCAGTAGTTTGTAGCGAGAATCGACGCTATTTTTAACGCTACTTTAGGGAAAAAACTGTGCCACTCTGGAAATCAAGTGACCGAAACTAACTTCTTTTGCGCAAAATTTGTTCTGCTCAATAATTTGCGAATCTCAGCATCAAATTTCAGCTGCAGTGTATTAGCAACGTTGCATGAAGTCGTTGATTTTCCCCATTCCCACTTGCTGCTAAAATCAAGTACTAACCCACCAAAGGAATTACTTTTTTTTTGCTGGCAACATTTGTCCATTTACTCGTTATTAGGTTTTCATGTTTTAACGCCAGGTTTCTTATTATTCGGAATTGCTTTATTTACAAATTTATTTATTTTTAGCATTTAAAGGTTTTTATTTTTTGTAACTTTCTAGATTATACTATCTCTCTTAATTGTCCTACGAAATTTGTAATGTGTGTACAAACTAACATTTTGGAGGCAAACAAAAAAAATTTTCTTATATCTTAACGTTCCTAATTTTTTAATGTCCTGGGTTATGTCGCATTTGTTTAATTGTATCTCGACAGATGCGATATAACGAGGGGTCGCTTTATTATTTAATTTGTGCCTTCAATTTCAAGTGTAAATTAAACCCTTTGGCAAAATCGGAAAGTAGCGAAGTAGTGACTACTTTTTAAAAGTACTTTATAGTCGCTACTTTTTAATATAAGTAGTTGTAGTTGTAGTTCGCTACAATAGAAAAGTAGTTTTTCCGACCCCTGGTTACAGCACCTAGAATACATAGTGTGGAAATCTAATAAATGTACAACGTTGCTGAAAAGATAACGATGGGATCGCAGCGCCATCTGCTAGCTCGTCTCAACGTAAACATTGTATTGGAATGTTTCGGCTGGTGGTAAGTATTTTAAATACTTAAATTATATCCTTTTTTCCTCTGACTTATTGTGATTTTTATAAGCTTTTTTAAAATTATGAAAGCATGGCTAAAAAACGTGATACACATTGTTTTGCCTCTGGTTGCAATACTCGATACAAGAACAGTAGGAGCACCGTTGTACATTTATAGGCTACAACTTTTTAAAGCATTGCTGGGATAGCCGGTTTCCACACTATGTATGGCGCTGTGCCCTGGTTTAATGTTTGTACAGTTAGATAATGCATCTGACAATGTCCTCTCGATTATCGGACGATTTCTATTTTGTAACATACCCTGGTCCCGTGAGTATCGGGTAATTAGTAGTCTGTTATATTTGAATTTCCCAAATTCTTTAAAAAAAGACTCATAAAATATACATCTAACACATGAAAATGAGGTTACGTGTAACATTTTATGCAATTTAGAAAATACAAGAACGGATATTTATCTTCTTCTTAGAGAGTCACTCAATTCATTTGGAAGAATACCATTGGAGACTAATATTGAGCACTTTGTTAGCTAGTTGTGGCTGACTTTCGCAAAAATTAGGCCAGCTGCCGTGCTGCAACGGCATCCGATTGTGGACTATATAAGCAATGACGTTTGATCTCAAATTATAATCGCTATGCCGATCAGCCAAGACCAAAATCTCGTAGCTGTTATTCTGCGTCAAGTGGCTACTCAAGAATTGAGAACATGCGTCCTTGAGTTCTTCCACAGCAAACTGGTCTCCAACTTCGTAAAGTTCTTTTGCAATGTCTACGTCGAATTGCGGCACTATCCCAGTGTACAAATAGCGCAGGAAAACTCGGAGCACAGTAGCCTTAATGTCATGGACTTTTATTTTGCCGGAAATACCCTCTACCATGTTACTTTGAAGCATGGCAGCGAAGACCTTGGAACGACAGCTCAGGATGTTTTTGTGGACATGAAAAGTATTCTCGTCGCACGTGATTTCCACATCATAACTTGAATCTCCATCCAACAGCTTTGAAATGTCCCTTGAAAGCGCCTGGTAGTAAATTCGCTCTTCCGAAATGGATGGCAACGCGGTGGGCTGAGACGATGAGCCTGAAATAAAACTTAGCACGATTAAAGAATGAAGCTTCATCATTTATACAGAGATAAAAATAAGTGAAATGAAATGGTAGAAGGCAAAAATTGCACTAAAGAGAGAGAAAACAAGTAACATATATATATAAAAAAATTTAAGTCAATTCCTACTTTTTAATCATAAATATATAAAATAAACCCGTGCAGCATTAATGTCCCACATTACACCGTGTCCCAAAAGTTTAGACAATCAATAAAATTTGCATTAACATAAAAAGTAATAAGGTACAATTAAAATTCGTGAGATAGGTAACAAATAAAAGCAGTTTTGCTGATATACACATATCAATTATGATCAAAAGTTTGAAACTGTAAAATATACATTAAATTATATAACAATGTGCTGTCCCAAAAGTATAGACACAATACAGCATTACATGTTTTCTTTTACATTTTTGTTCACAAAATAAAATATTTTTATTTTCGTCTCCTTCTATAAATGCAGAATAATTTTTCCCTTTATTTGAAATATTGTCTGCTGTGTTTTTAGCATAATAATTTATTGAAATTTTGTGGAATCAAATGAGTTTAATGTATTGTTTTGTTTGTGATTCGGAAGAGACATTTCCTGAGTATTCTGATAAAAATGCCACGTTCTAAGGCAATTTCTAAAGATGAAATTATTAAGATTTTACATTTAAAAGTGCAAGGACAAAATCTTGTACAAATATCGAGAAGAATAAAGAGACCCTTGAGCAGTATTTATAGAGTTTTAAGATCAGATAGAACATGGAATACTAGAAAACGAGTCGGAAGACCAAAGAAAACAATGTTACGTAATGATAGAATGTTATTAAAAATGGCTTCAGTTGATAATTTATCTGTGCGTGAAATTGCATCAATTTCCAGAATTTCAAAAAGTACTGTACGCAGAATTAAAGCTTCAACAAATATTGTTTACAGGAGAATGAAAGCAAAAATACTTGCTTAAAGCAGAGACATAAAGATGCACGTCTAAAGTGGGCTAGAAAGCATATGTCATACGGTGAAAAATGGATTTCTGTCATATTCAGTGATGAAAAGAAATGGAATTTAGACGGCCCTGATGGTCATAAATTTTACTGGGATGACCTAAGAAAAGAACCCAGGAACTGTTTCAGCAGGCAACAAGGCGGATGATCCGCAATCACCTGGGGAGCGTTTTCTTTCAACGGCCAAACATTTCTAGGATTTATGGGCAGAAAAATGAAATCAGAGGATTATCAGGATATTTTCCGTACCAATTTACTGCCAATTATGGATTTGCTTGCAGGACCGGACTGTGTTTTCCAACAAGATGGAGCATCCATCCATACCTCCACATCATCGAAAATATGGTTTAGGCAAAACAATATCACACTATTAGACTGGCCAGCACTTAGTTCAGATTTGAATCCCATGGAGAACATATGGGGGATCTTATCTCGTAAAATATATGAAAATGGAAAGTAATATAGATGTGTAAATGACTTAAAAATTGAATTTGTCAAAGCCTGATATGAAATACCTCTTTCAGTAATGCAATGCTTAGTTAATTCCATGGAACAACGTGTATTTGATGTTATAAAGTGTCGTGGCAATACAATTAAATATTAAAAGTAAGTTTTTAGTTACTTTTATAAATGCAAAACCAAAAAAATTACAGGTGTCTATACTTTTGGGACAGCACATTGTTATATAATTTAATGTGTATTTTATAATTTCAAACCTTGGATCATAATTTATATGTGTATATCAGCAAAACTGCTTTTATTTATTACCTATCTCACGAATTTTAATTGTACCTTATTACTTTTTATGTTAATGCAAATTTTATTGATTGTCTAAACTTTTGGGACACGGTGTATCTTTATTGAACATTTTTTTATAATCATCGTTGCGGTATTTTATTTTGTGGCATCACTAATTTGAGGAAAATCTTTCATTTCATTTATGAAAACAATGGGAGAAATTTTTTCTTCCCATATATAAAACTGAAATTAGTTAATTAAATTTAGTTAATGAATTAATATTTGAAAAAAACTGTATTAAAATCGAGTGGCATCCACTTACAAGTTTAAAAAAATGTATTTGAACTTGAGTGAATGAATAGAAAATATTTTATTAACGATTGAAAATTTGAACAAGATATATAAATATATAGAGAGTGTGAGCTAATAGCGAAAAAAAATTGTGAGGAAAAAAAAAATCAGAATGCAGAATTGGGTTTCAATGATTCAAATCAGCTTAATCACGATTTAAACCTTGATTAAGGAGAAAACCACTTTTTTGATAAAAATATTTTGTTACATTTGATATAGGTACTATTTATTGGAAACAAATGTGAATTATTGAATAACAAACTATACTAGTCCAGGAGGCTGTGTCACATTTTTGCTAAAATTTTATTGCCAGTTTGGTATACAAGGTGGCCATAAATGAGCTGACAGCACTCGGCGTGTTCTGTAATGCGATTTAATTTCGAAAATGGAGCCAACTTTTGTAGAATGATTAAATAAGATGGGAAGACGAAAGATTAAAAAAAAAAGTTCTAAAAGTCACCGCTAGGAGAATGTGGCGCTGATTTTATTTCGCGGAATTCTTCGTCCTCCGTTTTGTTTAATCATCCTACAAAATTTGGCTCTATTCTCGCAATTAGATCGCGCTAGAGAACATGCCGAATACTGTCAGATTCATTATGGCCACCTATACTCCATTCGCTGAAAGAAGATACAGAAGTAAACAAATGCACATGCGGATTGGCGATGCTTAAACCTGGCGCTGTGCCAGAAGCGCCAAACAGACTGTCTGACGTATTTGAGCTTCTGCTTTTTCAAATCGAAATAAAAAATAAAATTCGCCAACCTAGGAATTTGTGCCAAATGTGTGGCTCCTTGGCGATTTTTCTGCAACCCGTTTGTTTACTTTCGTTATCTCCTTTCCCTGAACAGACTATAGTATGACGCAGATAACGAAAATCAGCTGATGCACCATCAGGAGGTGTTGCCATAGCACGCATAGCCCTATGCAAAGAGAAATCAATAACAACCATATTATTAGTGTTACTCTGACTTGGAAGCAGTCATCAGTAATCTGATTGCAAGTGATTTCAGCTTTGCAGCGGGCAGTGCAATGTTTCTATGGCAGCCCGCCCCCGAATGGTGCTCCAGCTGACTGGTCGCTTCGTTATCTGTATCTGTACCATCTAATCTATATGTTATCATTTTAAAAATGTGATTCTGTAACTAGCCAATCCTATATATCCAAGGCTAAACTAGGTCGCGGGCAGAGTCATTCACAGAGCTGCTTGTTTAGAATCTCAGCGAGCCTAAGACGAGCAAAGCGTTATTTAATTTAAGCCATATCATTATGGCCACATAGTATGACATAGATTGGGATTTCGTATGACACAGATAACGAAACTGGAAGTCAGCTGATGCACCATCAGGAAGTGTTGCCATAACACGCATAGCCCGGTGGCATAGCAAAAGTGGATACGACTATGTATCCACTTCAATCTGGCAATGAAATAAATGTGATTTCTCTTCAATGGCTCGATCAGTTAAAATGTAATTTACCATAAGCGTACATCTTAGTAAAACAGATAATAACGTGGCTTGATTTTTGAAATGCGATCTGTGACTTGAATAAGTCAAAGTTATGCAAATTCTATGGGTGATCCTGTGTGTCTGTTATATGCCTTAAGTATGCATCGATCACAGGTACCCACAATTCACAAAGCACACTCATTCGGAAAAATTTGTAGCAGTTTTTTCAGCATGAAAAAATTAACTTTGTAGCAGTAAAAATCGTAGCGAGTAAAAACAATTTTTGTAATGGGAAAGCCTTTTTTTGTAACAAAAATTCATTTTTGTAACGGAAACAAGTTCATTTTGTAGTAGTTTTTGAACAAAACCCCCAGTTATGGGAAAGAAATTCGTCACCGTACACAGGGCGTGTACGCTGCCGAATGCAGTAGAGCCTCCAACTTTAGGTTCGTTTGGGTAGATTATCGTTTAAAAATATAATATTTTACTGGCGCATAAGCTAGGCAATATATATCTTTTAAAATAAAAATAAAATATATATGTCGGAATGGCAACGGCCCGGTAGCGGATGCGGACTGAGAGCAGCGCCACCATTTCTTCAGCGGTAAAACTTCCCGCCAGAACCAGAGGACGAGATGATTTCGAAGGAACAAGACGTGACTGTTGCACGATAAATCGTAACGGAAGTTACATGAAGAAGATGTTTCGTAGAACGATGTAATTTAAGCATTTAAACCTGTAAATAGTAATCAATACAATATTTAATCCAATTCGAAGCCTTCATTTACTTATCATATTTACATGGGGACTCGCCGGTGGAATTCGGAGTGAATACAAAAGCCCTAGACGACACTAATCTCTGATAAATACAACGCCACTCGCCATTGGAATTCTAGATGAAAACTTCTAAACCAACCTTCAAGATTTTATTCAGCGCATTATTTACAGTGCTAAAATGACGACACGCAGAACTTGTTCTACGGCAAAAGAAAAGAAAAAATAATAAAGAGAGACTGAAGCAGCCCTTGTTCTTGCATTACGTGCCGACGGAGGATTATTTTTTCTTCATTCTTTCTAAAGGATATATTTTTGCGGTGAGTTCATTTTTTTGCTTCTCTTTCTTTTGTATATTTCAATTTTAATAATGAAACTCGTGGACATAGCTGAACTGGAAACTGTTTTAAAGAATCAGAAAACAAATAAGATAAAACTTTTACATCGATTTTTATATGATACTAAAGGCGATCGTTCGAATAGAAAAAGAATACGGGAATTTACTGGTTTTGATCTTGTCACGGATTCCGATGAGTTTAAAAAGAAAGTCGATAAAATTACAGCCGACTTTTCTTTAAATGATTTAATTACTTTGCGCAATCTACTTTGTGTTGACAGCGCGTGAAATTTAGTTGACATTGCTACACGTTTAATTACGTATCTTTCAGACTTAACATTGCTACAAGCAAATATCTTACAAAACGAAAGTGACGTAGAGTCTGATTTTGAGTTAAATTCTGATAATGTTGAAAATAATCAAAGTAATGTACCGGGTTTGAGTGTTTTAAGCACTAACGAAGAATTTTCTCATTCTCCTAACAAGCATTTTCCAGTTCAACATGTTTTACCAAGTACCACTGTAAATTTTCATGATATCGAATCTGTTCTTGCGCCGTTCGACGGCAGTTCTTTTCAAAGTATACGTAAATGGTTATCCGATTTCGAGGATGTAGCTAATATTTTTAATTTGTCTGAACTGCATAAATTTTTATTCGCCAAAAGATCTTTAAGAGGTAAAGCGCTATTATTAGTTCAAACAGAGAGTCACATAAATTCATGGAATAAGTTGAAAGAGTTGCTTCTTGCCGAATTTGGTGAATTATATAAATCTGCTGAATTACATGAAATTTTAAATGCGCGAAAATTAAATGAAAATGAGTCATTAGATGAATATTTTCTAATCATGAAGCAGTTGGGTTCACGCGGTAATATCGAAGATTCTGCTCTTATGCAATACATAATTAAAGGTATTCCTGGTTCTGTTTTTCAAAAATCTATCCTTTATGAATGTAAAACTATCATGGAATTTAAACAAAAGTTAAAAATTTACGACAAAATTCGGCATGATTTTCTCAAGAATAAGCGCCATTTTCAAGATGAAAAACCGAAACACAATGAAAAATTTGTTCCTAAATTTAAATCTAAATTTGATAATGTTGAGTCATCATTTAATTCCCAGAATTCTAAAAATCGTAATGTTAAGTTCTGTTACAATTGTGGCCAAAAAAATCACGTGAGTATAGACTGTAAAAATAAAGATAAAGGTCTCCTCTGTTTTTCTTGTAATCGTTACGGGCATAAATCATTTCAATGTGATAAATCAAAGGATGCAAAAAATTCGAATGATCGTTCTCAAGTAAATGTTCTAACGTGTTCTCGTAATGAAATGCATAAATTAGTTAAAATTTCTGGTGTTACGATTGATGCTCTCATCGATACAGGAAGCAATTTTACTTTACTTCTTGAAGATATTTATGCACAACTGGGTTTGTCAGCATTAACACCCGTGGGTTTAACATTAACAGGGTTTGGTAGCGGTAATTCTAAACCAGTTGGCTCATTTTCTGGTAACATTGATATTGATAATACTATTTTTTCTACAACTATATATGTCATTGAAAAGCATCACATGAATCTCCCACTTATCATTGGTACAGATATAATTACTCAAGGCACATTTCTTTACGACAAAACTGGTATTTCTCTTAGTAAACCAGAATCTGATGATAATTTGTTTGTACATTTAGTAAATGCTGTTGAAGATCCCCTTGACGTAGATTTAAGTCATATTCGTGATAAAGCATGCAAACAAGAAGTGTATAATTTAATTCATAGTTATAAACCAATCAAAACGTGCACCACCAATCTAAAGATGTCCATTATATTAAAAAGATGATATTCCCGTTTGTCAATGAGCTCGTCGAATGTCATTGCCTGAAAAACAACTTGTTTCTGCTCAAATTGAGCAATGCCTTAAAGAAGGCATCATTAAACCATCCTGCAGCGACTATGCCAGTCCAATAGTCCTTGTTAAAAAGAAAGATAATTCTACACGTTTATGTATTGACTATAGAAAATTAAACAAAAAAATTGTTAGGGATAATTACCCTTTACCCCTCATTGATGATGTTTTGGATCAATTGCAAAGTGCCCAAGTGTTTACATCAATTGATCTCAAACATGGTTTTTTCCATGTGGATATAGATCTTAACAGTACTAAATATACTGCTTTCGTCACTCATGATGGTCAGTTTGAATTTTTAAAGGCCCCTTTCGGGTTGAGCATTAGCCCTGCTGCTTTCAACAGATATTTAGCTTGTGTTTTTCGTCCTTTATTAGCAGACGGCACATTAATTTTATATATGGGTGACTTTATCATGCCTGCGAAAACTGAAGAAGACGGACTTGTTAAACTGAAACGCGTCCTACAAGTAGCATCAAGCTATGGTTTGAACATTAATTTCAAAAAATGTCAATTTCTTGTCCGTAAAGTTGAATTCTTAGGGCATGTGATAGAAAATAATACAATTGCACCATCGCCCTGGAAAATCAAAGCTGTACAAAATTTTCCAGAACCCCAGAATGCGAAACATTTACAGTCCTTTTTAGGTTTAACGGGTTATTTTCGTAAGTATATCTCTGGATATGCAGCCATTGAAAAACCCCTAAGTGATCTTCTCAGAAATAATTCTACATTTCATTTTGGCGCAGAGCAACAAGCTGCATTTTCCACTCTAAAAAAGCTGCTTACAACTGAACCAGTTCTTCATATTTTTGTCCCCGGTTCCGAATTAGAAGTACATACAGATGCATCTAAGTTTGGTTTCGGCGCAGTTCTTTTACAAAAATCTGCCGATGGCAAATTTCATCCTGTTTTATACATGAGTAGAAAGACATCCCCTACACAAGAAAAATTGCACAGTTATGAATTAGAGGTTTTAGCGGTCGTTGAAGCGTTAAAAAAATTCAGAGTATATTTACATGGAACTAAATTCAAAATTGTCACAGATTGTGAAGCCTTCCAAAAAACTATGGATAAAGCTGAGATTAGTGCAAAGATTGCCAGATGGGCTCTTTTTCTCCAAGATTTTAATTTTGTTGTTGCTCACAGAGCTGCAAAACAAATGCAACATGTTGACGCGTTAAGTCGATACCCAGTCATGTTAGTCACACATAACGAAATTACACAAAAAATCATTGCATCTCAAGTCACTGATGATTTTATAAGTAGTATGAAGCAAGCTGTTGAGCATTCACCCGTGAATGATTTTTTCTTAAAGAACGGTGTACTTTATAAACTTGTTCAAGATCGCGAACTATTAGTTGTCCCACAAGCTATGCAAAATCAAATTATACAAGATGCACATTCTAAAGGTCACTTTTCAACTCAAAAAAACTGCGGATATCCTTAACAGAGACTATTACATTCCAAATCTTAATAAACTAGTACAAACTGTCATTGCGAACTGCGTACCATGCATTTTGTCTTCCAGGAAGTCTGGAAAGCTCGAAGGTTTCCTCCACCCAATTCCCAAAGGTGACACTCCTCTTGATATGTACCATGTCGATTTTCTAGGACCGTTACCGTCGACGAACAAAAATTACAAGCATATCTTGACGGTAGTCGATGCATTTACTAAATTCATGTGGATATATCCTGTAAAATCCACAACTGCCCGTGATGCTTTAGACAAGCTTAAACTCCAACGAACTGTCTTTGGAAATCCACGTCGCATTGTTTGCGACAAAGGCCCTGCTTTTAAGTCGACCGATTTTATGACATTTTGTGAGGAAGAGCACATAGAGTATGTCCCAATCGCTACTGGTGTACCTCGTGGAAATGGCCAAGTCGAGCGATTCCATGCCACGTTGATCCCAGTTCTCACTAAATTATCTTTGGATGATCCCACCAAATGGTACAAACATGTCCCTTCAGTACAAAGAATTATCAATAGTACAAAGTCAGATACAACACAGTTTTCCCCATTCGAATTGTTGGTTGGGATTAAAATGAAAAATAAAGATGACATTCGCATAAAACAACTCCTAGAAGAAGAGCTTGCCAACGTAGCATTAGATAATAAAAACGAGTTAAGAGAAATCGCTAAAAACAACATTATTCAACACCAACAACAAAGCAAACGATTTTATGACAAACGTAGAAAACCGCCCAAAGTATATCAGGTTGGTGACTTAGTCGCAATTAAGCGTACTCAATTCGGACCAGGCCTGAAACTTAGAATCAAATATTTTGGTCCGTATAAAGTCAAAGCTGTTAACAGTCATGACCAGCGCTTTACAAATTTGATAAAATGTGGTAGCCAGAAAAAAGTTCTAGTAGCCAGTAAAAAATATTTACCACCCCCCTCCTTCCTCGTCATTCATTTTCAAAAAGCACAAAAGTTTTCATGAATTAATTGAGAAAAATTATAATAACAGGCATTGTTTAGAATTATTAGTTACATAGTTTAGAAAGATAATATAAACTAAGTTTTCTAATGAAACTTATTAAAATCATATATCTTAAAAAAATAATAATAAATACTGTAAAGAGTGAATTAACCGGCATGTTCGGAAAATGCTGATTGCCGAATGCTTCAAATGTCCGGATAGTTGAATGCTACAAAATCTATATCTGATGAGGAGCACTTCGACGAAACA
Organism: Maratus michaelseni; assembly: GCA_963931845.1. Classification (NCBI taxonomy): domain Eukaryota; kingdom Metazoa; phylum Arthropoda; class Arachnida; order Araneae; family Salticidae; genus Maratus; species Maratus michaelseni. The sequence goes on along the minus strand of OZ007600.1, from coordinate 24,776,967 downwards.
GAGAAGCAGGAAAACAAGTTTTCGCCTATTTTTCCGTCCAAGTCTCAAATAATTCTGATTTGATTATTTTAAAATTTACATTTGATGAACTTATTTTCACCAAATTAAAAATAAAAGTTAAAAATATTTTTTGTGTGAATATAGTTTCAAAGTTTATTTTTAATATTGGGAAGGGGGGGGGGGGCATTTGTGCTCATTTCAAGAAAGCTTAGGTAAATTTGTGTACAAAAAAGAAACAGCAACAAAAATCCCATTAGATTAAATAACTTGGTGGCCAGATAAAAATATTTGGTCGCCAGTGGCGACCTGGCGACCATATTTGTCAAGCCCTGGAGATATGAGGTAGAAAAGGTTAGACACCATGAGGGTCCAAACACCACATCCACTGCAGTTGATATGATGAAACCGTGGTCAACCACGTAAAAGATGAAATTCAACGCTTTTTTTATTCTTATACTGTACATATTTTCATATTTTCTATATTTTTGTCTTATATTATGTCTTACAATACACGACGTCTATCATTTTATTATTCAAGTATATTTTTGTGTTTTCCATTTTTGTGAAGAAAGATTCTATTATTATTTTTATTCTCAAGTGTATATGTATTAATATTTTGTTTCATTCCAATTTGGTTTAAGAAGATAAGTTTATGAAAATTTTTAACATGTATACAGCAAGACGAAATGATGTATTCAATTAAATTCATACGGCGAATATGTTGTAATATTTTTATGATCTGGTAATATTAAGATGATCTGGTGATGTTAAGACGAATCTTACGACTATAAGATGACGACGAATTCTTATGACGATCCAAGACGACAAAATTTAAGACGGTCTGATGACGACGAAGACGAAGACGAACAAACAAAAACTCATCACCAATATTCATCAGTTGCTATATATATATTTTTTAAAACTTTGTTTCTCTTGCTGTTGCTTTTTTCCTTTTCAATTTTCAGTTCCTGGCAACGTCGCCATGAGGACATGGCAAGTCGAATGGCCGAGTGTCGGAATGGCAACGGCCCGGTAGCGGATACGGACTGAGAGCAGCGCCACCATTTCTTCAGCGGTAAAACTTCCCGCCAGAACCAGAGGACGAGATGATTTCGAAGGAACAAGACGTGACTGTTGCACGATAAATCGTAACGGAAGTTACATGAAGAAGATGTTTCGTAGAACGATGTAATTTAAACCTGTAAATAGTTCTGTTTTTGTAAATAGTAATCAATACAATATTTAATCCAATTCGAAGCCTTCATTTACTTATCATATTTACATATATTTCTTTTTTGTAGTGGCGAAATAAAGAAAGCGAGATTTAAAAAAAAAAATTGATTCGTATTATTTGGGCCAGGAAGTTACACCGCTAACAGTGGTAAATATTTAAAAACGTAATTTAATTTGCATTAAGAACGAAACATACTGCCTTCATGCATCCTTATTTACTTACATTTTACATGCTTACATACATTTTTCTACATGTACTCTCTACAATGTTAACTTAAAATAATTTGATTTAATAACTTTCATACATCTTACATGCACATTCAACATGTTTATACTTTAATTATAATGCAAATGCATACAGTATGCATAGTTTCATAAAGCTATTTGCAATAAGTACACCATGCAATATGCTTTATATAAATACAGTAAAACTACCAGAACAGACATCTCTATATAGCAAACATGTTTTAAATCCCCATTACATATTTGTATGTTTTTTAAATCTCTGTATAGCGGACAAATTCGGCGGTGCTGAGGTACCAGATGGTTCATTAAAGGGTTTAACTGTATTACCAAGGTTTGTAATCTTCCTGGCTCAGATATGTACTAAAAACCGAAAATTTTCATAAGAAGAAATTTTGATATTCTGATTCTGGCATTGCATTTAAATACAGTTAAAGAACAATTAATTTGGCGCCATTTTGCGTGACATAGTAACCTGGCGATTTTTACTTCGCATGGCAACCTAGTGTATTATAATAAAATTAAATATGTGCGTAAATAAATAAAATGAGATACTATAAAAAAATAATAAATAAAATTAAATGTTTGTGTTAAATAAAATTATAATATCATTTCATAATAAAATAAAACTAACATGCCGGTTTCGGACGCCAGGCCTAACAGGTATTAGAATACGGGTTTTTCTCGTCAAAATAGCGGCCAAAAATCTATAATACTGAAAATATTTAAAAGAAAAGAAGGTACGATTAAAATATCAATTATAAACTTTAATTGTAACAAATAAAATATACTAAAAAATCTTTAAATATTTAAAACACTATTAAATTATTAACCAAATTTCTCTCACATAATGCTGTTCTTTTAAAAATCATCGAAACACAATTTTAATAATCCTGAAACCAGGAAATAGATTATTCAAATAATCCTGAAATCAGGATAAATCATGTTCATTAAACCCTGTTCTAATCAAGACATCATGACTTTAATGCTAGTTTTTTTTTCTTTTTTACTAAAAACAGATAAGAACAAGGTGGAAGCTTACCCATTTTCGTGTTGAGTTCTTCATAAACCATAAACACGAAAGTGAAAATCATACGTGGCGAAAATTCTATTAGTTTTCGCTTGATGTTCCTTTCATGAAAATGGAGAAGGAGAATGTCGTTCTGAACTGATTTTTTTAAATTTGCCACTCCTTCCTCAGTTAATATAATGTCCTGTGATTTTCTATAATCAAATTCGAGAAACACTTTATATTTGAAGGAAACGCCCGAATCGTTTTCTGTACGTAATGCTAAACTGTATCGTTTTTCACTACCTATAGTTAATAGTAACCGCATCTCGGAGTTTAAATAACAAAATATAGGACTCATTTGGTTAGGAGATGATAAATCAGTACTCCATTCGTAACGTTGCGCCGTACAAAACGATTTATGACGTTTTCCCGCCATCACTACAAAATTATAAAAACAAACTCGTCACAGACTATATGTTCACAGTTGTTCACAGAAAAAAAAAAGAACAGTCTGTAGAAATGGAGGGAATTCCGGAATGATCGAAAGGAAATGTAGGGGAGAAAACTTTTTATTTATTTTTTAAGAGTATTATTACAAAATAAATAAAAAAGCTGTTTGAACTCAATAAAGGTAAAATCTCACATTTAAACGTTAAAATGTATTTTAAACTTTTTTTTTCTCTGCATTATGCATATTTTTTTTTTCAAATTTTAAATAGTTAAATCACGGAGAAAGAATCCGGTTTTGTTAATCTCTGAGTAAATGAACTCATGCCGTCTTAGGAATGGATGACAGGTGCGCGCAAGGATCTAATATTTGAAATCGTGGCATACGTAATAATAAAGCTATTATTATGTACGCCGAGTTTTAAACTTAAGATGAACATCAGTGAATTTCTCGATTCCCTTCTCTAATGTTAAACCTATGGACTCAGGATGCATTCGTATATTTAAAATTTCTCCTTATGAAATTAATATTTTTAACTTCTGTTTTCTATGTTCTTTTCTTAAAGGATGTCTCTTTTTTTTTCTTAGTTGTCAAATTTTTTCTAAAATATATACTTAATTTTTGTTAAGGGTTAAAATCTTATTCAGTTTCGCTAAGATTTTAACACATAAAAATATAAATTAAGCACATATTTTAGAAATATTTTGATAACTAAGAAAAAAAGAGACATCCTTTAAGAAGAGTATACAGAAAACAGAAGTTAAAAATATTCATTTCGTGAGGAGATATTTTTAATACATGAATGTATCCTAAGACTATAGATTTAACATTAGCGAGGGGAATCGGGAAGTGCTCTGATGCCTTAAGATCTTTTTTAGGGTTTCGTTCATCTCACGAAATCCTATTCGTCTCACTTGTTTGTCTGTATGTCTGTCTGTCCATTACAGTGTTCGTACTCGGAAACTTTGCAAGTTAAAGACTTGAAATGTTGCGTACTTACAGCTGAATATCCTCTGTCACGCGACAAGTAATAAAATTTTGAGTACGGCGTTACGTTAATTATCGGATATGATATATTATTTAAAACCCCTAAAAACTCATTAAAAATTGCGTAGAAACAAAGCGATTTTTATGGAAACAAAAAAATAAGTTCATTTTTGACTGAAATTACACCTCAAAGGGAGGCTTGCAAGGTTGCCGGAAACAGCCCTGCATCCACATCGAAATCCGACTCCCTTTTTCAAAAACGCACCGAAAGAATGGTTCTATCGACACGAAATTTGGGGGGGGGGGGGGGGATTACGATTTTAGAAAATCATAATTCATAAAAATGCATCAATTGGAACGCGAGGTATTAATTAAAAATTTTAATTTTTCCAGCGATTTTATCTGGCACGTGTTTGCTAAATCATTTGATAACAGACGAGACTGTGTTTCTTAGGAAAAAACTACTGGGTCTTTTTAAAGGCGTTGCAAATTACAAGATCTAATCAAGCTATACTCTCGAAATTAACACCGCGCGATTCGTCTAAATTTCAGGATTGATAGTTTAAAAAATGAACGAGATCCGCCCATTAGAAACCAAGATATTAATTATTTTTTAATTATTGAATCGCATAAAAATATTTCTTTTAACGTGTTGTTTCATAGCCGAGACTCCTGTCTCGGAATGAAACTGCAGATTTTTAACCTACTGTGGCATTTAAAGCTGTTTTAATTTGTTTTAAATGTCGCATTTATCGATTAGAAAATTATGCATCTATGCGTATTTTTAACGCTGATTTGGGGTTCTATAAAATTATTAAAATTATTGCATTTATTGATTGGAAATTCATGCAGCTATGCGTATTTCTTAACGCTGAACCCAGAAATGTAATTTTCATAAAGATCAGATAATTACAACTGGAGATATCTTCTAAAATAAAAGCGTAAGTCATGTGACTGTCATCAACAGTTCCGGGATGACCGTTTCACTTTTTCATATGCCAGGCGGCCATTTTTATTCAAAATTATTTTTTCGAGTAAAACTGCATAAAAGTTACATTTTAAGAAAGATCGTTCAAAATAAATTAATATTTGAGAGATGACTTACGTTCAATTATGTATATATTCTGCAATAACTTCAGTCGAAATTAGATTCGCAGTTCAAATTTTCTATTCATGAAAGTAAACAAAAAAAGCTTGATTCGTCGTGAACATTTAAAATATTAAATCATGGAGGTAATCATTCGCAAAGCAAGTTCTCCGTGAATAAATTTTTGGACCGCTGCCGCGATACTCCAAAATGTATACACTTTCAGCACTCTTGTCGCCAAGTGAAGAAATCCGCAAAATCAGAAATATCGCCAATGGCAAACTGCGCAGCGTACATTCAATATTACAACCCTAGCAACTCCCTGTCTCTGCATGCCGTTTCTGTAGTCCACGTGTATTTTTCTGGGATTTATTTTATTTATACAATATATTTTTTTATTTATGATTTACTTATGAGTGTGCTTTTTATCAAATGTTTTGAAGTAGCGGGGAATATATTCACCCGTTTGAGAAATTGCCACAGGAAACATCTGTATGAAGAGAAAGGTCAGTGAATTTGCAATGTGTGTCTTGTAATTTTGTAAAAATATTATTTGTAAGGTAAATTCTAAGATGTAGAAATTGTATGCTGTTCGCGATAAGACAGTGATGATTATACCAACACAAATGAATGTAAAGTTATCTTATCGGCGTTTATATTTTCTGAAACTTTTTAGTTTCACATATCTGTTACATGTTAAATAGTGGTGTTTTGAGTACTTGGTCTCGGCCAGCAAAATACTTTGTAGAATTTATTAAAGCAAAGTGATTTGCATCCTTATTTTCTTGCACAAATTGCATGTTTTTGTTTTGACAATAATTGAAAACTTTGAATTTTATATTCAAATGATAATTTACAAAATTTCATTTATTTTTAAGGCTTTAGGACCAGCGTCTACCGTGTATAAAATCTGCTGATTTAATTGAAAAACTAAGTGAACAAATTTAATTTTTAAATTGCACTTACCATAAATTAATAACAATTTTTTTTAATAAATAGCTGCTTTTATTAACATCACGTAATTAAAAAAAATTTAACATTGTAATCAAATTAGATTATTTTTAAAAACCGTGCTATGCATATTTTATAGTCTGGCAATCAACCAAACCAATCAAGAAGCAAGTAATAATATTACAGGGCATAACAAATAGAGGGGTTCATGGGGCTCAAGCCCTCCTTATTTAAATAAGGATAATTTTTTAAGTCGCACAAGTTGTTAAAATTCTGTTATTTTCTGTCTTAATTGTTTGATTATTCATCTCTGACAAAACTGTGCATTAAAAAAAAAAAAAAAAAAAAACTTAATATTAATTAAATTTACAGTAGTAAATAAACTAGTAAATCTACAGATCAAGAACTAAAGTGTCAATTCTGCAGTTTTACTTTTAAATCATTTTATTTAGTATTTGAAATACTCAGCCACACAGTTTCATTTATTTCATATTTGTAATGCTAATCACTAGGGATGCAATGAATATTCAGTATGTATTCAGCCATACTACCTACCGACTATTCGATTAGGCTGAATATCAAATTATTTGGTTTGCCGAATATCAAGATATTCGGCCAAACCAACCTATTAAAGAAAACGCTTTAAAAAAATATTTTTAAAACTGTAGATTAACATTAATTTTTTTGCCATGCAAACAACACTAAGCTAGACATTCCATTATTCAGAATGCAGTTGACAGTACACATATACTGCGTCACTGACTAAAATTCAGTCACTTCCAATGATTTCAATGTTTATATGATGAAAATCTTGCTAAAATATCTTCACTATTATTAAAGTTGTGAACAAAAATTCAGGTTCAGCTTGAAGTGAAACACCCTGTATTTTTGATTGAATAAATGGATAACGATGCTGGTTTCCTGTACAGAAAATGTCTGTTGTGACTGCATTATCTCCCTTGAGTTTGTTCTAAAATTTTAGGAACACTCTGTACATTTCAAACCTCAGAAAATAATCATCCATTTTAGACTCTTCTGGGTACATTCAGAAACTTTATTCCTAAGTTGTCACTATTTGAATATTTTTTTTACTCATTTCATGGCAAGCAAAACACTATATGACTGTAAAATAGTCTTTCAAAATTTCTTTTTGATTTTAAAATATTGTCCTCTAAAAAAACCTCATTTTTTAAGATTTTCTCTATATAAAGCCTAATAAAGAATGCAAAAAAAAAAAAAATAAATAAATAAATAAATATTGCTAAATTTTTATAGCTTGTTTTGACTAAGATTTTAATGTTTTTCATTTTATTACTTTATTACAAAGTAACAGCCAATTAAGCCAGAATTTGAAAAAAAAAAAAAAAAACTTATTACCAGGAAGAAGGAAAAAAAACCCCTGACAAACTCAGCTGAAAATGAAGCATTTTATTACATATTAATGGTTTAACATAAAAACAATTATAAATTTATATAGATCATTCTAAAATTCTATTATAATAAGACAATCTGTAAAAATGAAGCTCATGTTGTTAATTTAAATTATTTTACAACTAAATAAGCATTCCTTAGGTATTTTTAACTATTTTTATTTATTCTAAAGGGTGCATAAAAACGGAACAAAAAAAATTGACTTTAGTGAAATATTTAAAGTACTAAGTTTTTTTTTTTTTTTTTTTTTTCTCTCTAAGAAAACATTTTAATGTGGTTTTTTTTTTTTTTTTTAGAGGACAGTTGTTTTAGAATATTAGAAGATTTTATTGATGTATTTCAGTTCACAAAAGAAGCCATGGAATTCTTTTTAAATTAAAAATGTTTTAAAACTATCCTTAAATTAGTCAAAAAATTTATTAATTTTTTTTTTTTTTTGTAAAATTTAATTGTGAAAAGGTTTTGTTAATCAAAATTGTCTTTGTGTTAAATATGATGTAAAATTATTTTAAAATTTAACTTTTAAAAACTTACAAATCCTGAAATATAGAAGTATTCGGCCAAGCACTTACTATTCGGTACATTCCTACTAATTACTATAAGTAATATACCAAGTAGTGTCAGGGAGTTTAACTGTTAAGAATGATGAGAAATAAGATTCCATTCACTAGTACTCCAAAAAAAATTTTTAGTAACTCCTTTACTCCCCCCCCCCCCTTCCCCCTTGTCACAATAATTGGATAAATTTAACAGGGGTCGATGCAGGTTTTTTTTCTTGGGGCCCATTTTGTGAAAAGTAAAGGTTATTTTTGTGAAAAATAACATTTTACAACGAAAGTTGAAATCCAGTTAATCAAATTCGAACCAAAGATTTATAAATAAAAACTTTTTTAAATCCTTTTGCTGAAGTTTTCTGCTCTGGTGAACTTGTTTGTTTACAAATTACACATTTTAAAACATCACAAAATAATAAATAAATAGTAAGTTTTTATGGAATAGAATTTTGTGAAGGGCCTTATTTTATCAAATTGATTTTTGTGAAGGGGCCCATTTTATCAAATTGTTTTTTGTGAAGGGACCCATTTTATCAAATTGATATTTGTGAAGGGGCCCATTTTATTAATTAGATTTTTGTGAAGGGGCCCTAAACAGGCCCCAAATTTTTCCTGGATCGACCCCTGTTTAATTCCTTTAAAATTTAGTAATCTTCTACTTAAAAAAGACAAATATTGATCTTGTAATAATGACAATATTAATTTAAACAGTGAATTATTCTCATAAATATTTTATTAATTATTGATATCCTAATTATTACATTTATTTGAAAATGACTATTTTGTTTCATCAGTGTGCTTTCATTTAATTCTGGTTCTAAATACAATCATCAAACAATTACCTGTTACTTTTTGTTGGGTGTCCATTACTGGAACAGAGAATGCATTGTTGGAATTGATTTATTTCTGTTATTTACAATTAAATTCTGATTTACATTGGGATGTGTGACTATGAGAATGAATAAATATTGTTGATAGATTAATATAATATAAATAAAACTAGAATGTAATTATTGTAACTATTAATTAAAAATATTTTTTAAAGAAATTCCTTTAGGGGTGTCAATTACTGGTATATCTACCATAGCTGTTTTTTGTTAGTTAAGCCTAACTGTCTAATTCTTTTATCTTATTTGGTCTTATTTTTCAAAAATATATATAAATTTTACATTATTTTAAAGAAAAAAATAGAAAATTTATTCAGAATAAGAGTTGCAAGCAATATGATGGACTAAAACTCACCTGTTATTTGAATAATCCAAAGTTTCTTACTATCATAACCAAATTACATCAAAAAATTTCAAAATGGCTTCTAAGCATAACAGTACAGCAGTAAATATTTTACTCTTGAAAAAATAACTGGCACACAAAACTGCTAAAAGTGAATAAAATTATCATTTGTATTAATCCCTTTTTGAATTATTAAACCTAATATAAATTAATAACTAAATGCCTCTGTTTTGAATACCAACAATAGCTTGCTTTTATAGCTAGCACATTTATCAAATGTTCACCCTTTATCACATTATTTTACTTCATCTGAGTTTCTGGTCAGTGTACTGAATAAAGAACTGGCACATTTTTTTTTTCATTTTTTTTTTATATAGTGTGTGTGATAAGTTGTAAGATAATTATTTCTCACTTTACATATGGGTTGTGGAGCAATCTTATGATTTACTCATTAATATATATATATTATGAAATTTTAATTTAATAAACACCTGGAATGGTTATCTACTTCATATCTAGTATATTGTTATTAAATGGAAGTTTTACAATATATTTCTGTTTCAAACTTTTTTTCAACCAAACTTTTATTTATTTATTTAGATTCAATTTTGTTGTTGTTAATTTATGCCCATTGGAGAATGTAGACATCAGACCAGGTCCTGAAGTCATTGGATTCACCCAGATGTGCAGCTTCAATTTGACGAGACACCATGTGGGCAGCAGTCTGACCTAGTGTGGCACTTGTCTTTCCCTCCAACTGAGAGTACTCTCCGCACCACAGATTTTGCATGCCAGTATGTGGCATTGCCAGGAGCCATCGTCTAAAGTATTAACCACAGCTGATGCTGCTTAACTCTTGTGTTTTGATGGGAACAGCCACTGTACAGCATTGTGACATGTTGAATAAATATTGCCTGCTGTGTATTAGTCTATTTGAATTTTATACGCAAGCAATATTTTTTCGACTACTGGAGAAATGTACACTATGAAGACAATGAAAAAGAAATGTAAAATGAAGAAAGCTCTGTTCAGCAACTCATCTAGCAGGGAAAAACCTTTTGCCAAAAGTAAGTGTTTATTGCTTATGTATGATTTACCACACTTTTATTAATATTGCTTAAGATTTTTATTGAACTTAATAAAAAATTGTAGCACAACCCAGGGGGGACCTGTTGCCCATTCTTATTTCTGGCCCAAGTAGAATGTAAATACATATATTTTATCATATGTGAGATATACATTTATTTATTTCATCAATTTTAAACCCTAAATAAAAGTATGCTCGATATAAACTTTTTTAATTAACTTTTCAGCAATTACACAGTTTTAATTTTACAATTATGATAGTTCTTACACTATATACAGTGGATTTCTTAAAATTCGCACATTGTTGCAGATGTAAAGATTGAAACTTACAGTTGCATTCATTATAATTTCGAGTGCATTATTACATTCAAATTACTGTTTTAAAAAATATAACCAAAACAGTGACCAGAAATCTCTGGACCTGAATTGCATGTATTTGAGGGAGTGTACTGTATTCACATATGGCATGGAAGTTAAAATTCAATTTTTACTATGATTTTCTTCTAACTTGTCACTTTTTTACTATTATTAAATATCTTGCATTTGTGAAAGCGTAACTATTGTACAAAAAAAAGTACATGTGCTTACTCTTAGTGTGTCCACTGAAAAGTAAATTTGTAGGGTTTTTTTTCTAAAAACTGTTTAGGAAGACACTCAGTGTGACACAAGAAAATCACCATTTTGGCAGTCTGTCTTTGAGTGATTTCTATCCAGAATATTTACAAATTATCAAAAAATGTATTAAAATTTAACAAAATTTTTAATATGAATTTTCCTTGTTAAAGATAGCGGTGACCAAGATTATTGCCAAGTTTTATGACGTTATAATCATTTTAGATGTAGATGTTTGGTATATTTTGGACATTCATATTATATATATATAATATATACAGAGTGTCCCTGAATTCATGGGCCAAACTGTAAGGGGTGGTAGAAGAACATGCCTGGACAGGTTCAAAACACTATACAATCAGGGCTGTAGCTAGAAGTAAACAATAGGGGATGCTCAAGAAAATGTAGGGGGGGGGGGGGGGGGCTCATACTATTTCTCTCTCTCTCTGACATATGCATGCACAAACACAGATATATATGATCAAAGTATTATATAGAAAGGTAAATTAGTGTATATCCATATTGTAGGTACTATATTTCTTATTAAATTGTTTATAACTATATTTGATGCTAAGAAAAATAAAGGCTGCAGACAGGGATGTAATGGAGGATATGCAGTATACCTTTTGGATTATTTTAAGGAATACCGTATACTCTCTTCTCAAAAACACTATAGCATATACTTTTTAGGGTATACCCTCTACCTAAAGCATATGTCCTGGTTTTTTTACTACTACATCACTGGCTGCAGAATGAACATTTTCAGCATATAATTATACTAGTGAAATAATAAGTGATGATGTCAATAAGTAAATAAAAAGCTGACAGTTCACCTGTTTCAAAAGAGTTACAACCTTTAATTTTATTCTGACTATTCCCTGCCCTTAAGGATTCTAAAGTTGTTTTTATATGATAAAAAACATTAGAACAATCAAGAGTGTATTTTGCATTTTAAAATTATTTTTGTGTCTAGTCAAAAGCTAAAACCACTTGTATTTAAATTGGCTATAACTCATTAGAATAACTTTGTTTTATGCTAATAATGGAAAATGCTACAAAATGAAAAATTCCAGTATATAACTAATGCAAAAGTGAATGTTTGCATCAGCAAAAGATTGCTAATCCTGAGTATGTGCAGATAGGATGCGCACATATTGAAGCACTTATTTGCAGTTTTTAAACAAATGCTGCAATTTAGTATTAATGCAAAACTGTAAAAAGCCCCCAAAACTAAGTTCAATTTTTGAAGATAGTTTCATTTGGATTTTTGAAACAGAATTTCATTTGGTGGCCTAGGCAACTTTCCCACTGACACGGCTCACTGAAACCATAATTTTGCATCAGGCGAAAAAAAGGACTTTAAAAATGAAAGGTTTATGAAACTTTAAAACATACATATATGTCAAATACTCTCGGTCGAGCATTTTAATTAAATTTTGTAATAGATTAATTTTGTAATTCAAAAGAACGTTAACTATTTTAATTTTAAGGAATTCTTTCTTATTCCATTATTTCCCATGTAAATTTGCATTTAAAAGTAATTATTACTAGTAGAATGCACATTTATGAAAATATATGTATTTTCTAAAGTACAATATATTATGCTTTAAGATTGTACTCAAGTTCAAAGTGACAACTTTATGACTCATACCCAGTCTTTTTTTTTTTTTTTCAGTGCTGTGTGCACAGCTAACAATTCATGGATGTTTTGACAGAGCTTTAACATGATGTGAAAAATGATAGTGTAAATGAAGATGACCACGATCCTGAAAACCTTGAAGACAGCAATGTAATTCAAACATATCAAGACGCCTTATCAAAGAAATTATACTGATAATAATAGACTTACAATGTCTTACTGAAGAATGCATGTAAACCAAAAGAAAAAACAACTATCGATAAAAGATTACTTTTTAATTCTATAAACTACTATGTGAAATATGTAATTGTATTTGTTAAATAAATGATTTTCATTAAATTTCAGATTTAAAATAATTTTGTATTGGTAATATTTATTTTTGTGTTTAAGTGTTTTTTGAAATTATTTGAAATAATAAATTTAATAACAAGTCTAATAAAAAAAAAATTTCCTTTTAAAAAATGGTACTGAAAGGTTACAAGTGTAAAAAAATATATGATTTACTCTTTTTTGGTGCGGGGGAGGGGGCTGTTTGCATAAGGCGGAATATTGTCTACCATGGAAAATTTTCTCGGTCCCAATCGATTCTGCCTCAGACAGAGTTTACTGTATTTAGTTGACTTATGTAAATGTTAATACAGTATGGAATTGTTTATCCAGAAACCAGTTAACTAGATTCAGATTAATCTTTGATCTTGATTGAATCTGATTCTTAATCTGTGCAATCAAAGAATTAATTTGAAATCAGAGACAATGACACAGCCACATGTATTTTAAAATCTGATCAAATGGATGTTGCTTTAATGCCTAACCAGTTATCTGAACTACAGCTGACCCCAACCATTCTGGATAAATGGTTCTATACTGTATTTAATATATTTGTGGTGACAAAAAATATAAAAGGTTAATTTTCTTAAGGTTTATGAGTTGTATTACAATTTAATAAATAATATTTTAAGATTCAGAGTTATAAAAATTAAGTGCTAAAACTTGAATGAACTTCTCTGGAAAAAAAATGGCCAAACCTCTAAATAATAAAATTTTACATTGCATTCTGTTTTAAAATTAATTTTCTGAAGGTTTATAAGGTGTATTAAAATTGAATAGACAATATTTTAAGATTCAGAGTTTATAAAAATTAGGTACAAAAACTTGAATGAACTTCTCCTGAACAAAAATGGCCGAACCAATAACTAATAAAATTTTACATTGCATTTATACCCCACTCCACCACCACAAAAAAAAAAAAAAAAAAATCTTGTCTCTTTCCATTTCAAGGTGTTTTTCCACCCTAGGTGACAACTTAAAAATGCCGTCTGATTTTTTTAATCCAGATTCGGCTGTAGAAACTGCAAGATCAGGCAGCTGCCCAGAACATGAAAAACTAAGGGTGGAAAATTCACAAAATAAAAACATAATAGCTGTTGTTTTGTTGTGAAGTCGCACATAATTTTGAAAATTAGCGTTAGGCTCAGGAAAGTATCTAGACATATCAATCAGTCTATGGATAGGAAGAGCCAGTGTTGAATTTAGACATTTTTTTCTGGGAGGGATTTCTGTGGCTCTGGGGGGGGGGGGGATTGTACAGTTCCGGGGGGAGGAAATTGCACTTTTTAACCATTAAAAGCATAAAATCTTAAATCATCCAGAGGGGACATTTCAATGCTCCAGGGTGAATGTCCCCCAGGCCACCCCCTGAATTCAACACTGGGAAGAGCATTATAATTGACAGTTCCATGAAACTGATGTGGATATTACACAAAGATATTTTATTTTGCTGTAATGGAATTCATTGTTATGCCCACAGTATATCTTGGTCTTTGAGTTCTTACGACAATGAGACTCAAATCACTATGATTTTAAATGCTTCAATTCTAATTCTAATAATTTGTAATTACTACAATTACAGAATCATTTGGAAAAATGAAATATTTCTACAATGGAATGTTGTCTTAAATGAAACAATTACATGGTACTAACAGAAAGAACTCCAACAATTATATCTGCTAAGACCGAAACCAGTTGGCAGGTTTTTGACAGTTTAAACTGTTATGTCAAAAACTTCAATTATACCTGCTAAGACTGAAACCTGTATAAAGCATAATTTTTTCCTATTCCTTTCGATTCAGTTTTCACAGGTTTTAATGAATAAATATTTGACAATTTGTATTTTATTATTACATAATTTTAATTTTAAATTAGTCATCTATTAGAAACGTAGTAAAATTCTCTTTGTAAATGTACTTTGCGGAGGAAGGTTTGGAAGGAGGGAGAAAAATCCATGTTTGCCCCATGTGAAAAAAAAAAAACTCGTTTTGGCCCTGCGTGAATGGCAAAAACTATATATATGATAGAATCCTGAATTAGCAATAAAGGAAGTATTAAGTAATCATACTGCAATCATAAGCATAAAATTTTACACGCAAGTTTTGGTACTTTTATGTTAGCCTACACAAATTTCACCAACAGCAGCTAATATTTTTTGCATATGAAAATATTAAATTTGAAACAATGATTTGGTGTTGAAATAAAATGTTTTTATTTGTGGTATTCTCTATTTTTTTGTGTTTTTTAAATTAAATGAGTGAAAAGTTCATATTTTATATGAAATAAATAAAATACAAATGATAGTGATGTGAACAATATTTAGCTATTTATTATCTGTGCCTGGCTAACATAAAAGTACCCAAGTTTCTTTTAAAAAGAGGTAACATGCAACATACAAAACATATTTTAAAACAATTTTATTTGTCATCTAAATAGAATTATATATTAGAGTCATTTTGAAATGAACTACCACTTTATGATTACTGTTACACAGATAATTTGGTTTAAATGCAACAAATGGTTGTATTATTGCTTTCTCGAAGGTTAACACTCAGAAAGAAAGTTGATCTTTTATGAGTTTCTCAATGTTTCAGGGGGGGGGGGGGGGAGGTTAATAACTGGTGATTTTGATTGAGGTTACTTTTAAAAACTGAATGTTTTTTAAAAATAATTTTGACCAAGAAAAATGTCATTCTAAGGAAGATAATGTTAGGCCTAATGATCCTATAGTCAAAAGTATCTAATTAACATAATTATAATTGGATAAATAAGTAATTAAATATATAGCTAATACTCATGAAAGGTAATAAAAATACTTACTATTTTATAGGAACTTTTCAATAAATATAAATTAAGGTAGTAATTGTTGTTTTCATTAACACTACTACTATTTTGCCACACTTTGTTTACATTAAATAAAGAACAACAGGGGTCGATCCAGGAAAAATTTGGGGCCTGTTTAGTGCCCCTTCACAAAAATCTATTTAATAAAATGGGCCCCTTCACAAAAATCAATTTGATAAAATGGGTCTCTTCACAAAATTCTATTCCATAAAAACTTACTATTTATTATTTTGTGATGTTTTAAAATGTGTAATTTGTAAACAAACAAGTTCACCAGAGCGGAAAACTTCAGCAAAAGGATTTAAAAAAGTTTTTATTTATAAATGCTTGGTTCGAATTTGATTAACTGGATTTCAACTTTCGTTGTAAAATGTTATTTTTCAAAAAAATATAATAAATTTTACAAAAATAACCTTTATTTTTCACAAAATGGGCCCCAAGAAAAAAAACCTGCATCGACCCCTGAACAATAAAGCTTCCTCTAGCTTTATTTTCAATTACAGATACAAAAGGTTTTGTAAAATAATTATAATACTCATGAGATGTCTAAAGACTATAGAAAAGACATTAATATTAATTTTTAAACTATTATATAAATATATATTAGAAGAAATATTTGTATTTTTATATATTTAAACTAGTCAAAAAGATTTATAAAAAACTTTGGTAAATCAATGTTTTAATTTTAAATTTCTGTAATTTGCTAACTACAGTAATCTAACACTCAAATACTTAAATGCATTTATATGCATTTAAGTATGTGAGTGTTAGATTACTGTAGTTAGCAAATTACACGTAAACCGTAAATTAATACATTTTATTATACATAGCGTGATATATTGTGTTATGTTATAATCATATCAAACCATGAACCATATTATCATGTAATTATGTTATGTTATAACCATATCAAAGGATATATATAGGGTAGTTGTGCCAGTAATGGGCCACTTTCAAAGTTTTTGATTTATAAAAAAATAACCAATAAAAATTTAGCCTTTTATATATATTTTCATAATTCCTGTCCTCCTTGGTTGTTTTATATTCTAGGTTATTGTTGACACTCTTAATCAAACCAATCAGGAAGCAGAAAATAATGTTTCACAGTTCCACAGATTTTCTGTGAAAATCTTAATGAACATGCTAAGAGCTGGCTTCACTTAAACAATTCATATATTTTTTATTTTCTTGAAAAAATTGCATGTTTTCGTTTAGACAATAATAGAAAACTTTGAATTTTACATACCAATGGCAATTTATAAAATTTCATTTATTTTTCAGGTTTTACGACCATGGTCCATTATTGGAATGCTTAATTAGTCAATTTCCAGTAATGGACACCCCATGTGGACATACTGAAAAAGCAAATTCAGTAATGTCCGTACTGCATATTTTTTTTTTTATTTAAGTGAAAAGCTAAGTAATCAAATATAATTTTTTAATTTCATTTACCAGAATGTAATAATATATTTTTTTATATAAATAGCTGTTTTTATCAATTTCACGTAATTAATATTTTTTTTAAAGATTGTTATCAAATTATTTTTTTGTAAGCCGTACCTTGCATATTTTATAATGTGGCAATCAACACCCATCAGGAAGCAGAGAATAATCTTTAAGTGCATGGGAAAATGAGGGGCTCATGGGGTTCAAACTCGCCCCATTTAAAAAAGGACAATTTTTTAAATCGCACAAGTTCTTAAAAATCTATTATTTTTTGTCTTAAATGTTTCATTATTCATCTCTGACAAAAGAACTACATACACAAAAAATCACTAGAATAATAAATTTATAGTAGCAATGAAAGTAGTAAATCTGCAGATCAAGGGGCTCAAATGTCAGTTCTGATATTTTATTTTGAAATAATTTTATTTAGTATATAAAAAACATTCAACCTACACTTTCATTTATTTGATATATTTTATACAAATTGCTAAAAGTAATATATAAAGCAGTTTTAGGAAGTTTAACTGTTAAGAATAAAAATAAATATGATTCCATGCACTGGTACACCAAGACACTTAATTTTTTTTTTTTTTTTTTTTTTTAACTAACCCTTCTAAACTCCCCTCTCCCCCTCAATGACTTAATAATTTGATAAATATAATTCTTTAAAATTTAGTATTTTAAACCTTCTATCTAAAATAATTAAAATATTGATTTTTTTTTAAATGATAATGACAATAATTAATTTAAACAGTGAATCAGTCTCATAAATATTTTATTAATTATTGATATCCTAATTGTTAAATTTATTTGAAAATGACTATTTTATTTCATTAATATGCTTTCATTAAATTTTGGTTTTAAATACAATCATAAAATCAATTATCTATTATTTTTTGTGGGGTGTCCATTACTGGAACAGAGAGTGTCCCATTACTGGAAGAGAGGGTGTCCATTACTGGAATTTTGGGTGTTTTGATACATTTCTGTTATTTACAATTAAATTTTGATTCACATTGGGAAATGAGACTATGAGATTGATTAAATAATGTTGATAGATTAATATAATATTAAAAAAAGTGGGCTATAATAATTATAACTATTAATTAAAAAATATATTTTTTTAAAAATTCCTTAAGGGTGTCCATTACTGGCACATCTACCCTATATAATATATTTTAATGGAATATGTGTTCAAAGTATAAAGCATTAAACAGGCAGTTATTTTGAAAATCTCCCATTAATAAAATAGATTGAAATCACTTTTATTTTTTGAATGGATACCAGCATTGAAACTTTAAAATGTAAACAGATATGTTATATAACTGTTTAATGTTATTATAATATGCACAAACACATTAGAAATAATACACAGGTGCTCAGAGTTATTCATAAGAAATACATATAAATGGACAGAAAAAACTCAGTGCTTACCAAACCTGAAATTGCTTTATTGCTCTCTGACTGTTTTTTTTTTTAAATGTGATATTACTCCATTAGTAAAATTTCTGGCTAGCAAGTGCACACTTTCAAAGCAGAAGAAGAAATTAAACTTCTACTTTCAAAAGTGACACCAGCTGGCCGATTAATTCAAAAATTGAATTAAAAGAAAAGAAAATGTCCATATTTCCCTTTATACTGGATAAGTCTTAGAAAATAATCACTCCAATACGCGAAACACACGGCAGCTACACAACTGAAAATAACTGCAAATGCAAACTAAACGATGACTCTTCTTCTATTTAACTTATGATATTAAGCATTTTTCTTTAATAGCGCAACGAAATTATCAAAATAATCAAAAACAGAGCGGAAATCTATTTTTAAAATATCCATATCGTCACATGCAGCTCAATCTCTGTGTAAATATATAAACAAAACAGCGTCAAAACTGTATACACTTTGTAGCATTGTTATTGGCAAACGCGCCAAATCCTTTGGCGAAATATTTTTCGCCAAGGAAGTGCTGAAAGTGTATACACTTTGGAGTATCGCACCGCTGCCTCGCGTCAAAAAAATAATTCGCACCAGTGAGACAATCGATGGCCGGGATCCAGATAGATTTTGCGCTGTTTGCGAAACTGCGAACAGTTCGCAGTGGGCGGAGTTTCGCCAAGTTAAATCAAAGTTGAAGTCCAACCCATCCCAAAATAGCGAAAATAACTTGCGAAATCACGTGATTTGAAGCTTGAACCAATCATGTGCCAAGAAAGGGGATTCGATACAAGCAATAGACACTAAAGATGGCGAAATAAACAAAACAACTCAGTACTCATGCTAGCATATTAAACAAGCATAAACGCTTTTTAAATATAAGTAAATCATCCCTGTACATAATCGATTGTTAAAAAAAATAACAGATTGAATTAATGAAAATCTTTTTCTTTTACTTTAGCTAATTGATTGATTTCGACGTTTTTATCAGCACGTCGAAAGCTTCAAAGTCTGGAATGCTGAAGTAGTAAGTATTGCTTCTACATTTAAAAATATTAATACACTGATGTTTATACATGTTTTAATTTGTATAATAAAACTTAAATGTTGTAGTAATCGATCTGGAGCTTGATTTCGCCGTTTGTTGTATTTTATGAAATAAGTCAGCATACTACATATTTTTTCTGTATAAATATCCCCCAGTATTATTCATCTTTCGATCATACAGTCATATGATTATTTTGCTTTTTTTTTTTTTTTTTTTTTTTTTTGCGGTACGAGGGAGCTTTTTGAGGTTTTTTTACTCTGGCGTATGAAAATACTGCTTGCCATTATTATTATTATTTGTTTGCTAAAAAGCTGTCGTCTAAATATAGTGTTAGAAAAATAAGCATAATTTAAATGTGCTTATAATTGTACGCTTTAACTATTCCTTTAATTAACTTCATATATTGATCTGAAATCATAAATTGGCTAGAGATGTTAATAAATTGCAAAGTCTATTTTGCAATTTTTTAAAATGTAGTTGCTTTTAAGCCTTATTGGTAAGTAGTTAATTTAATCTATAACTCTCATCCTGAAGTTTTTGTCACTTATAAATTACAAACAAAGGAGTCCCAATGACAGGGGTTTAAATTTAAAAAACAGTAATAGCTATTTTTTTTATAGTTTTTTTAATTTATAAATATGGATACATTAAAAAGTAATAAATCAATAATGCCTTATATTCTTATATAGGGTAGATGTGCCAGTAATGGACACCCTTCAATGTTTTTGGTTTATAAAAATTTATCTTTTATTATTTATTTCATAGCTCCCTCTTGCATGTTTTATAATCTGGGTTATTGTTGACACTTTTAATCAAACCAATCAGGAAGCAGAAAATAATGTTTCGAAGTTCCAATGTTTTTCAGTGAAAATCTTAATGAACATGCTAAGAGCTGGCTTCATTTAATAAATTTATATATTCTTTATTTTCTTGCAACATTTGAAGCTTTTTGTTTTGGTAGTAATAGAAAACTTTGAATTTTATATACTAATAGCAATTTATAAGATTTAATTTATTTTTAAGGTACTTCTTTTAAGTTATTTTATGTGGTTAATAAAATTTCAATATTTTATTCTTTTTTTTTTTATGTATATAACTCTGCTTTGCATATTTTATAATCTGGCAATCAAAATTCAGGAAGCAGAAAATATTGTTTAAGGGCACAGTCAAAGAAGGGCTCATAGGGCTTAATCCATCTCCATTTAAATAAAAACAATTAAGTTACAGGAGTTGTTAAAAATCTATTTTCTGTCTTAATTGTTTGCTTATTCATCTCTTACAGAAAAAAAAAAAATTTGTAATATTAATGAAAGTTATAGTAATCATGAAACAAGTAAATCTGCGGATCAGTGGCCTAAAGAATCAGTTCTACAATTTTATTTTGAAATAATTTTATTTAGTATTTAAAATATCCTACTCACAGTATCATTTTTTTCATATTTGTAATATTAATTAGGTACTTCTATTATCCCGTCGACCACTTTTCATAACAAAAAACTATCGCTAAAAATGCAGTCCGATTTACTTGATGTCAGAAGCATTATACGTGTTTGTTATGTCATCAAGTGGTTTTTAATTTGACATTTGCGTGTATTTTTTATTATCTTTTACTGATTTATTAGTTATTTCATTCATTAAAATAACACTTGTGTCCTTAAATTCTTATATTTTATTTATTTATTTATTTTGATATTCCAATGGCAACGTCCTCCCGTTTATTTGGCGTTACAGTTTGGCAATAGTTTTTTTGTTATTAAAAGTGGTCGACAGGATAATAGAGAAGTACCATTAATTATTTCAAGTAATGTATGAAGTAGTCTCTGGAAGTTTAATTGTTAAAAATAGTGAGATGAAACTATACACTAATACTCCAAAACCTTTTTTCTTCTTCTAATTATTACCTTTTAAATCCCCCACTGTCTCAATAATTTGATAGCTGTCTGATATTTAGTATTATCTATCTATAATAATTAAAATATCGATCTTCTGATAATTACAATAATTGATGCAAACAGTGAATGATTATCACAAATATTTTATTAATTACTGGTATGCAGAATTGTTAAATTTATTTGAAAATAACTATTTTGTTTCATTAGTATGCTTTCATTAAATTCTGGTTCTAAATAAAGTCATAAAAATAATTATATTTATTACTTTTTATGGGGTGTCCACTACTGGAACAAAAGGTGTCCATTGCTGGCATTTTAAGTGTTTTGATATATTTTTGTTATTTACAATTAAATTTTGATTCATACTGGGAAATGAGACTGAGAATGGTTAAATATTGTTGATAGATTAATATAATATTGAAAAAACTGGAATATAATAAATAAAACTATTAATTAAAAAACAATTTTTAAAGAAATTCCTTAAGGGTGTCCATTACTGGCACATCTACCCTATATTGCATAAATCTGACTGTGTAATTCATATATGTTAGTCAGTTAAAAAGTTAAATTTGATACAAGAACGTTGTTCTTATAAAGGTATCAATATTTCTGAATGGCTTTGTTAAATGTGAATTACTAAAAGGGTTTGTCCAGTTATGTAGTTAATTCAACAACATATCGAGAGAGAGGGGTGTTAAATGCACGGCATCCCGTACTCATTTCATCTTTAATATAGATATCGAGAAAAATGTAATTTTGATCTTCATATAATGTCAAAGATATTCATGAGAATTTACTTTTAAAATTAATGCTTTGCTTGTTTGGATTGGGTTGTCGTTTGGCCGTGGAAGAAGGAAGAGGATACCTCTCCTATTTTATGGCAGCTATTTATAATGGTAAAGAATGAAGCTAATGTTAATGTTCTAAAACTTTTTGCTCTCGCCCATAATTAAAATATTTTACACCAATGATAAAGTGATAGATTGTTTCCTCTTACTTGCATAGCTATGTGCCAGGGTTCGTAGATATCATGATTTTTTAAAAAATATCTTGTATTTTTATGTATCTGATATTTTAAAAATAGTTCAATTACTGCTGATTATAAATATTTTTAGTTTAGCATAAATTAGAAACTAAAACATGCATAGTTTTAGTACATAACATGAAAACTTAATAAAACATTATTTTTTTTTTTTTACCTACATAACAAAAATTGAAGATCAACTAATTGAAAACAGAAACAATTTGCTTGAATGTATTCATCAAAACACAAGTGATTCAGTATCAAGTATCAAGAAAATTTTTGTTTTTTATAGCAACAAAATGTTAAATGCAAAATACTTTTTTTTTAATTGAAAAAATTTAATATAAATGTAAGCTTATCTGCTTTTTCATTCCCTAAAATTTTTCGGCACTTGTCTATTATCCCTTCAACCACTTTTTGTAACAAAAAACTATCGCCAAACTAAGATTAAATGCCTAAAATGCAGTCCCATTTACTTGATGTCAGAAGCATTATACGTGTTTGTTATGTCATCCAGTGATTTTTAGTTCGACATTTGCATGTATTTTTCATTATGTTTTACTGATTTATTAGTTATTTCATTAATTAAAATAACGATTGTGTCCCTAAATTCTTATATTTTATTTATTTTGATATTCCAATGGCAACGTTCTCCCGTTTATTTGGCGTTACAGTTTGGCGATAGTTTTTTGTTATGAAAAGTGTTCGACGGGATAATAGAGAAGTACCTAATGGTTTTAAAAAGTTTAAACTGAACAACAAACAAATCAGAAAATATTTTTTTCTAATGAATTAGATAGTTTATATCTTTCAACATTTGTTCTAAGTTAATATTGTCACATATGATTATTGCTTCGGCATTTAAAAATCCAGGTTCAAACATAAAGCCTGAAAAAGTTTTTTAAGAGAGGGGGAGGGGGGGGCAGAATTGAAAAGTCACTGCAAGAGGGAGGCAAAAGTATTTGCCTCTTGCAAATATTTTCCTTTAAAACACCGATTCTTGATCAGCACTATAGAATTTAAGTGATACTGTTCTATTTTTGTAGTTTTATCTTTATATTCATTTGGCAAATGTTACAAAAATTGTAATACCTACTTTTCAAATGCTCTAATTAATTATATTTATAAAAAAGGCTATAATGTCTTACATTCATGCACCAATTTTTTCTTTTTTTTTTTAATCCTTTATAAAAAAGGAAAAATATCGCCAAATTTTGAGGATTTTTTCCTTTAATGGTAACCTGGTTATTGTATTAAGTTATTTGTTTGGTGCGGGTTTGGAAATTGCGCCAATCAAAAAGTTGCCAAACATCTTTGTGTGAGTGAACACATATGTTCCATAAATAGCTAATCTATCAATGTAAAGTATTGATTGTAAAGTAGTAACGTTACAAGACTAAAAAAAAAATTCTAAATTTCTCTCTCCTATACAATATTTGCTGCTTCGTTTTATTCCTTTCCCCCCTGCCTCTCTCTTCCAAGGCATCACCTGCAGTTTACAATCTTGGACACAAATAACTAATTTATTTTTGTCTGACAGCAAAATATAACAAGCAATCTATACATTATTCTTATATATTTCACAATTAAGATGTATTTTTTTCTAAAGTCCATTTTGAAATTCTTAAAATAAATCATTTTTAAACAAATTTTTTTTTTTTTTTTTTAGTGTAATTTACACTGAGTAAATTGTCAGCTATTTATGGTCAAAAAGGAGCTCAGATTTCTAATAAATCAAAATATTATATTGTATGTAAGCTTTTAAAATACTTTGTTTATTTAGATTTATTCTCTGTTTCATGAAATTCTTAAACAGATTGGGAAAGAAACACAAGGTATGTTTACATTTAGAGGAAATATTTATTAGAAAATTTGACTATTGCCTACAAAATGCTGAACAGTTATATAATTTTTATGTCACAAATTTGAATTATTAAACTTACTCCAACTCATTAGGGAACCAACTCGTAAGGGAAGGAATTGTGTAATATTTTTTAATTAAAAAAACAGGGACCGCATAGTGCATTCTCCACCCTGCCAAATATCTGAAGATTGACAATAAAGATTTCAATTTTGTCATAATATGTGCCAAATGTTTTTTCTGTGTGTGTGTGGGGGGGGGGGGGGGGGTAAATAATCATTTTAGAAGTAAGAGCAAATGTTACCAATAGAATTAAAACTTAAAATTACTTAACCATCATTTAAAATTAGTAAACATGGGTTTAACGTGTCCTATGACATTAGCATATATTGAAAAGTGATTTTGCTAGCAAATTATCATTAAGACTAATAAGGAGTCATTTAAAAGGGAAAAAATCTAAATAATTTCATATAATAGTGAACGAGAGATATAAAGATTTTTGCATCAATTGTGCTTTTGAATGTTGGAACACCAATGAAAAACTGATATTTGTGTGCTATATAAAATATTTTTCATTAATGAAGCTCTTTGTTATATATTTACATTATTTTTGAGTACTTTGTTAAGCTGATTCTCTTTTTCTTTAGAATGTTGTTCTTACATTTTTTTTTTTTCTGTGATTAAAAATTTATATCCATTACAAGTGCATATTTATAATTATATAATGATTGCATTGTCTAGCAATTAAAATTAAATAAAAATTATGAATGACAAATGGGCATATTCTGTTGAGTGAAAGGACACTTCTCAACGAAGAGCCAAATCCGGTCATGCGCATTATAAGTCCCTGAGGACTCGGGCTCGGCAGGCGAGATGCACCGGGCGGCACAGCCTATCTCATTTATCATTTGTCAGTTCTGAGGAATGGGGATTTCAACTCTAAACCAACTAAACTCATTCATTGGGGATTTCAACTCTAACTCAACTAAAATAAGTTTTAAATCCTAAAAAGTGCCAAATTAACATATTAACAGATTTTTGGGGGGACAAACATATATTGCAACCATGAAATTAGGCATGATTATTAAGA
Source organism: Maratus michaelseni (assembly GCA_963931845.1). Lineage (NCBI taxonomy): Eukaryota > Metazoa > Arthropoda > Arachnida > Araneae > Salticidae > Maratus > Maratus michaelseni. The sequence continues at coordinate 24,751,488 of OZ007600.1, read as the reverse complement.
CAAACATTGGATGCTTATTAAAGAGTGTTTTTTAACAAACTATTTTTACTTTTATGCTTATTACATTCAAGCTAGAAATTCAGACAGGCTTTTTAAAAAAATTGCAGCACATGTTAGTTTATATTGAGGAACTCCCCAAAATTTTTAAGAACTAAGAACTAAATGTTTTTTTAAAACATTGGTTTCTTTGGGTTTTATTTCTTTTTTTTTTTTAAACCCTGATTTAAGATGATCTGAAATATCAATAATATCCAAAAGAGGGTCTGATGGCAATTAATTTTAGTTAAAAGAAATCTTCATTTTAAACTAATATTAGTGTCACTGTGTAATAATGCACATAAATTTTCTTATTAAAATTACATTTTTATTATTATTATAATTTGGTGTATGTGTTCATGCTCATAAGTTATAATATAGGGAATTCTGTTTTTCAGTTTATTTTTTCATTTAAAAAAATGAGTTTTTCTTTTAATTTTTTTTCTAGGTCGCATATTCTGATGCAGAAGAGAAAGCACATGTCGAGTAGGTTTTGTGGAGACATTGCTTGTACTATAGACGACTTCTTTGATGAAATTGCTTTTTTGATGCAAGTTATTGGTGTTTAGAATCGACTACATACTATGTTTTATTTATTATTTTTTTCAACTTTTTCACCCTCTCATTTATGGATAGTACACATATTAATTCTACTTTCTTCTATTTGTGTTTTCTTGCTATACATTTGGAATAGAAAAGTACTATCCACTGTTTTTATATATATGCATGTTCTAATGATATAAATAAATATTTATCAAGATATATTGTGTTTTGTATATTTTGTAAGATTGGAGATTTTTTTTTTTTTTCAGATAACACGGGATATTTTTTGGATGTTTTTTTTTTTTTTTTTTTTTTTTTTTTTTTTATATATACTCGCTCAGTTGGCTGCCACTTTATAATAAAGTGATACAATGAAAAATGCTCAACTTTAAAATCTTAGAACAAGCTGTAAAAATTTAGCAATGTTTACTTTTTTTGCATTCTTTTTTAGATTGATATAGAGAAAATTTCAGAAAATGTTTTTGAGGACAGCACAATATAGTCTATCAACAACTTTATAAAACTTTTATTTATTTTTTGCCTTCAAAATAACCATCAGTTTTAATGTTTTTGTTTCACCTAATATTTTCATATATCATTTTCATTTCTGTTTACAACTGTTTTTTATCTAGGGTCATTGCATACCATGTCAAATCAACCTGACCATTTTAGATTTTGATGAAACTTACAGGAATCATTCTCCCTGATGATACAAATGAGAATATACTTTTATAATTTTTTTAATCTCAGTAAATTTTCATACAATTAATTTTTTTAATTTCGAAAAATCATCATTTTTTGGCTTGTATAAATGTTCCCATTTATATTTCTCAAGTTAAAAAAAAATATATGTGTTTTTTGTAATATTATAAACTTTATATTCTGAAAGTTTTAGAATGGGATCTCAATGGGATCAGCAGTTACGTTAAAAAAATTAATGTTAAACACCAATTGTGGCTGATGTTTAAAGTTGGCACCTCTCCAACTTTATGATTATGCTAAAGAGATCATTGTTTTATTCATTTTAAACATTTTTTTTATAACTGCTGATCCCATTGAGATCCCACTCTAAAACTTTCAGAATTTAAAGATTATAATATTACAAAAAACATATATTTTTTCAAAATTTTTAAAAAACACTATTTTAAATTTTTTTAAATTAAATAAAATTAACTTTTTTAAAATCACGCACTGTCAGCTTGCATATCAAATTAAACCTTATGAAATTCTCTTTAAAATGAGAGGTCAAACAACTCTCTACGCCTGATATAACTTGAGAAATTGAAAATTGAAAACATTTATACAAGCCAAAAAATGATGATTTTTTGAAATTTAAAAAATTAATTGTATGAAAATTTACTGAGATAAAAAAAATATAAAAGTATATTCTCATTTCTATCATCAGGGAGAATGATTCCTGCAGGTTTCATTAAAATCTGAAATGGTCAGGTTGAATGTTGAAAATATTTGGTTGATTTGACATGGAATGACCCCTATATTTTCAAAATTTCTCATACTGAAACCTGATTGATTGATTCTATTCACTTATGTTAAAAAGTGGCTAAATTAAAAAAATATTTCAACGTGTTATGATTTTAACATTAAATGCGTCTTGAGTATATTTAATGTAAAATATGGTCTGGTAATATTAAAGAGTTTTGACCTAAGTGCAAAGTTCTCTATGATAATTTTCTATCTATTATTTCTTCATTTCTTAATCGTTATTGGAGGAGAATTATTTCATTGTGCCTGCCTTTTTATGTGTGTTGTTGACAAAATTTATTTATAAATTTAATACAATATATTTAAATTTTATTTACTGATGTTTTTGTTTTATTTTACTTATGCATTTTGCATGTTTTGCCCTTTTCATCTACCATAGAAAAGAACACCCCCCCCCCTTCCCTTCCAAAAGAAAAAGTTTAGAAATAATTCGATACTTCTCTATTATCCAGTCAACCACTTTTCATAACAAAAAACTATCGCCAAAATGTAAGATTAAACGCCAAAAATGCAGTCCCATTTACTTGATGTCAGAAGCATTCTATGTGTTTGTTATGTCATCAAGTGGTTTCTAATTCGACATTTACGTGTATTCATTATGTTTTACTGATTTATTAGTTATTTCATTAATTAAAATAACAATTGTGTCCTTAAATTCTTATATTTTATTTATTTTGATATTCCAGTGGCAACGTTCTCCCGTTTATTTGGCGTTACAGTTTGGATAGTTTTTTGTTATGAAAAGTGGTCAACAGGATAATAGAGAAGTACCAATCATTCTTTAATTTGGTAAAGAATAAATCTGATTTAAAAATTTAGCAACTTCTTGACAAAACACTTTGTAAGTTTTATACTGAAACACTCTGTATAATCTTTAAGAGATGGTAGAGTACAATGAACCAAATAATTTTATTTATAGGAAACCAGCATCACAATCTACTCATTCAGTTAAAATTACATAGTGCTTTGCTTCAATCTGAGTTCAGAATTTTTGCTCATAACTGTAACAATAATGAAAATATTTTAACTATTTACAACCGAATTAATTTGTTGTGTGCAAAATATGACAAAATCAGGAAGAATGGTAGACGTACACAGTAATTCGTTCAGTGCACATGTAATTTCAATTGTTTTCTGAAAAGTGATGATCTAATTTAGCTCTCATTGGATGCAAAAGGTTGCCACTTCTACCACATTAAATGAGACAATATCACAAGATGGGCTGAAAGTGACCACCATCTGCATCCAATCAGCATTATATTAGACAATCCACTTTTAGGATTGAAGTTGACGTTACAATGACAGAACTGATATATTGTGCACTTCTAGCACTTTTAATTATTATAGCATTTTGCACACAACAAGTTAATTTTGTTCTAAATAACATTAAAATATTTTCTTTATTGTTAAAGTTATTACCAAAAATCCCAACTTAGATTGAAGTGAAGCACCCTGTAGTTTTGACTGAATAAATCGATTGTGATCTTCGATTTCCTGTAAAAAAAATTATCTGTTGTAGTGTGCTTTACCACCTCTTAAAGTTTATAATCATTATAATTATACTGAAATTCCTTATATAACATATAGGTTACATCTCTAGAGGAGAAATAAAATGTTTAAATTTCAGTGCATGAAATATGGATTGTATGAAAGCCATGAAGCTGGAAGAATAATTTTGTCTTTTGAAATATTTGAAGAGCACTGAAGAGTATTTTCTAAACTTCCTAAGGCCTTTTTTAAACCCATACTCCCTGCGCTAATATCACTCCTCTTCACAAATCTGCAGAAATGGAAAGTACTTATCTTCAGACCCCCCAAAAAAAGTTAGTTCTGGCCCAGAGGAAAAAGTATTTAATTATATTTTCAAAAGAACAGTAAAACATGCTAACATGGAAACGCAAGAGGCCGAAAGAAAATTGCATTTCAGACAGGATTTCGTCTTTCCAAGTGCACCACCATTTATAATAAATAGTATTCCTTTTCACTGGGACCAAGCAATTTTTCCACTTAAGACGAGATTTCACTATAGACAAATTCCATTTTCATTGACTTTACTGTATTACCTTATTTTGTCAAGTCCATTTGCACAAGGAGCTTTATTTCCCTCCAAAATAAGTGGGAAAATATCTAGAAGGATAGAATGGGCTCTATGTTCTGCTAAGGTCCCCTGTTCTCCCAAATTCATATACTTAAAAGCAGTGCTTAATTTGCACCAGAGTACAGCTCCAGTACTTCTTCATTTTTAGTGAATATTTAAATACTAGCCAGAATTCACGAGAGCTTATAAATATTGTGCACCAAAGGCCACAGAAACATATCATTGTATGTTATGATTTACTGGTTTGATATTAAAAAAAATCCTTCAAGAATGATTTTCTAAAAATTGCCCTTATAAATGTTTTTGCTATCGGTTCATTTATTAGATTTTATTATATATATATATATATATAATGCATAGCTACCGAACTATTTCCAAATAGTAATCGTCATCTTATTTAATAGCATATTTCTGCGGTTAAATAAGGTGAAGATTACTAATCAGAAAAAAAAATTATAATAAAAAAAAACATAATAGTTACAACTATGCTCATAAGCATAGAGAATATATTCAAATAAATATTAAGACTTTTCTTTTGCTGAAGAAAAAAATGCTTTAAATTTGCAAATAAAGTAATGACATACAAATATGCAGAAGAAGGGGCAGGAAGGGAGGGGTTGTTACTACAGTTGTTGGTATCACAGAATATTAAAAAACTCCAGTATTTCTTTTTGTTAGAAATTAAGCCCTACTTAAAAGAAGGAGAATGTAGCTGAGAAAACTCAAAGACAGTAGAAAATTGGACACATTCAGTAGTTATGTTAAGTAGCATTAGTGAATGAGTGACTGAATAGTGAATGAAAAATTTAAAGTTGAAATAAAATAATGGCTTAAACTTGTAATGAAATAAAATAGAAACCTTTAAAATACTAAAACAATCATGCAGTAATTAATTCCATCACAAACAGCTTTTATATTTATTTTCTCTCAATACTTTTTTCAAAGATCTACAGCAGAGGAGGGTGAGTCTGCAGCCTTTTCTTGTGTACGTCCATGTAAATAGTTTGTGACATGTTTATGAAAGTTATTACAAAGTGGAAAATTATTTCCTACCATTCCAGTTGTGCTACATATTAGCAAGTCAACAATGTGTGTATGAATTTACAATAAACACCTTTATTTCTGAGGGGGAAAAGATCATATCTTTTTTTTAAGGCTATATCAGCATTTCCAATTAGCCTTCTCTCATGTAAAAATAAATTGCAGAAAAACATAAATTATGGTAAATTTAGCATCAAGTTTTACCTCTAACTCAAAAATGTTTGTAGGGGAAGAAGTCAAAAGTGTTAATGCCACCTGCTATTAAAATAAAAACCATGCATTAGGCACTTATTTTAAGTTTTATAGATTATGAAACACTTTCCAGCACATCCAGAATTATAGGATGGGCCAAAGTTTAGAGGTCCGATTTGTAGAAAAAAATTATTGGTCCGGCTCGATTCAATATAAAAGTAAAATGTTCGGCCCGGGCCGACCGAATTTCTAGAAACGTGCTGATATATTTGAAGCAATTTTATCCTACTATTACAATTATTCAAAAAGCACACTTAATTATGAATAGATTTTATTTTCAGATGATGTTCGAAATTCATGGAATACTGAATAACAACAATATGATTAAAGAAACACTGATTTTAAAAAAAAAATGATTTAGACAATTACATTGAAATGAAGATTCAGTAAGAAAATCATAAATGTAATGTAGAGCTCTAGAGAGACAATAATAGATGTTTAAAAATATCTCTAATTTATTAAACCAAATTAAATGTATAACGATTTCGATAAACAAATATAGAACATCACATTAACTTTTACAAAAATTAATCAATAAAATGGCAGCCCAACACACACATATTTACTCGGAGGAGAGTATGTAGAAGTCTGCACGGGTCAAGGCTGGATAAAACATCTAGCCTGGACCGAGTCTGCAGAAAAAAGTAAGATTCTCCATCCGAGCCTGTGCATACCTCTATCCAGAATATCATTACAAAACAAACTCTACCATCCAATAAAGACAAAGAAGATATGTAAGTAGATATTTCAAAAAATGTAAAAAACATTTAAAAACCTGATTTCAAAATTTTCTGTCCATAACGGCGAAAAATAGTCAAATTCTTTTCTGCAGCTCTGTATATGATATGTAGATTTGTACATATACTACATTGTATGGGGAAAACATTTTCAGTTAGAAAATGCATTACACAGTTAAAAATTCACCTTAAGCAATCTCCAGTAATAAGCAGAAATGCACTTGAATTCTTTCGTACAGCCCTGTATATTATTTACAGATTTTTATATACATCACATATTAAGCTAAACTTTAATTCGGGTAAAAAATTCATAATACAACTAAAAATGAAATTCCAGCAATTACTATCCATAGATGACAATGTATAGTTTTTTGCGTGTCCTGTATATGAATTTTTACATTGTACAAACATCTCTTACTATTCTGAAAATGATTCAACAGAAAAATGCATAACACAAGTGAAAAACATCCTTAAGCAATTCCACACTAATAAACAGTAATATTTATGAGTTTTTTTTTTAAGCCGTTTATAGGATACATAAAATTTATACACATCACGTTACCTGTGTTATACACCTATCATGTAATATGCAGATAGTTAGTTGACCTTAAAAATGCATACCACAACTAATAGCATTTATTTTTCACTAGCTGACCCACCTGGCGTTACCTGGGCCCGTGATAATAAATTAAAACAAACCTCAAATTTATATGATTTTATATCTTTAACCTTATTTTGTATGAAATTATTTTTTTAATGATTTTTAAAACAAGGCTTATTTATTCATCAACAAAGTAGTGTAATTATGATCCATATTATTCCTCATTGATAAAATTTAAAATTCATATTTATTTTTTAATAATTTATATTTATTAAAATATTACTTAACATTTTGCATGCGTCTACTGGCAGAGGAAAGTGGAACTAAAATCTCTTAGGCGATCGAAATCAAGTCGAATGAGTCAAAGGCAAGATAAGAATGTGCCCCGTGGTGGTGGTAGATGGAGCTAAAATATGCTAGGCTATCGACATGAAGTTGAATGAGCCAAACCCACTCGTAATCGGTCCGATAGAACTCGAGATACTTTGAAATGAAAATTTAAAAAAAATCTGAAATTATTACTTGGAAAGAGTGGTATATACATCTGATAAGTTTACTTTAATGCTATAGAGGGTGATTATCATAAGTTTACTTTAATGTTATAAAGGGTGATTATCATAAGTTTACTTTAATGCTATAGAGGGTGATTATCATAAGTTTACTTTAATGTTATAAAGGGTGATTTTTAAGTTAATTATAATGTTTGGAATTAGTTGTATTGAAATTAGAAAGTTAGTTGCTGAAATACGGAAACTGGATACAGTTAGAGGAAAAAGCATGAAGGGGGAGCAGATTTTTCAGTACCCTTCGTTAAATGACTAATTAGGAGGACCACTAAACATTTTAAAAGATTGTTTCATTTCGTTAAGCTAGGAACTTAATTTCCAATTTCAGTTAGATTATTATTAGAAAATTCTGGTAGCTCTTTTATAGAAATATACCCTGAAGCTGTGAGTGCTGATTATTATGCTAATTTGGCAAAATGAAATAGTTTGGAGAAGTTCGGAACATTATAAAATAAGTTATGGATATAAGCCACAGTTAGAAAAAAAACATTATGGAGAAGTACTCAACTACAAATGATTAATTTTTATCCAATCCGAAGTTGTGTTTTCGTTCATAACTTTAACAGTGTGAAGATATTTTAACGGAATCTTTACAATTCACATAGGTGCCAACCTCTCATTAATATTCCATAATATACGGGTTAATTTGACCCAGTTTAACAACGCTTCAAACCAGAAAAAATATTGGATGAATCTTTATTTATTCAATTTCAGGTTTCTACGTGGAATTTATTTAATTTCATTTCTTAAAAAAATTTCTGGTGCGTAGCGTGTTAAACGTGGGTCAAATTAACCCGCATATTACGGAATATTAATGAGAGGTTGGTACCTATAAATTCATACAAAGATGAGTCTTTTGCGAATTTTTTAAAAATATCTTGTTAAAGTTATGAATGAAAATGCGATTTCAGATTGGCATGAGATGCCCTGTAACTTTGAATAATAAATGAATATTTGACCCTGGTTTCCTATACAATAGAGGTTTTTTACAATACTGTAGCGATCTTATTTCTCTAAATCCTGATCTCATTTTTGCGATTTTGATGAGTTTTTATTTAATATCTATGCTAATTTTCAAAATATTACAATTCTGATTCTCAGGTGCACCAGGACAGGTTTTGTACTATCCTCACCTAATTCTTTTTACTTCTAGCTGTGCTAGATTTTCCTAGCCATCGGACACACACATGCAAAGCGAAACTTTATTTTATTAGTATAGATTTACAGGGACACAAAAAGAATGAACGATAAATGCTATGCATACCATATTTCACAGTAAGCATCTTCTAATATACTTTTTCTGTGTTTATGTTTTCAATAGTGTAACATCATTAAAATACAGTACAAATGTTTTTTGCCCGTGGACCATTAATTATGTAACAGAATTCTTTAGTATGATCCTGTAAATGCATGATAAATGCTTTCCACTATATATTCTGTAGAAAGCATGTTTCGGTGCACCTCAGAAATACATATAAATTTCGTGTTGTTTGAAATGGTGTAACATCATTAAAATGCACTGCAAGCTATTTTTCCCCGTAGACTATAATATAACGGAATTATTTTGTGTCTATTTTTAGAGTCTTGCTTGGGTCGGGTTATATCTGGACCCAAAAATTCTATTTCAAGTGAACCCGAAAAAAATATATCTTCAACCCGAAACTTGACACTGAAATAAAAGAAAATAAATCCATATTTTAAAATAATTAAGGAAAATACTCTACAGTTATAACTAATGTCAATTTTATCTTTTATGTGGAAAAATGAACATATATATATATATATGTACTCATTAATGTTCAAATACATAGTATTTTTCATTGGAAAAAATATTCTAGATTTTTTCGAAAAATTGGGTCAACGTAAACCTGACTGAGAGAATCAATTCCTAAGCCGAAACCGAAAGAATTGCAGTAAAAATTAGCATCAACCCGACCTACAGATTGGGTCGAATAAAATCAGGTTATCCGATCTGATGCAGGACTCAGTCCCTATAACTGGACTATAAATATGGCACATTTCATTTTCAACAGAGATAATGGTACAGTAAAGCTCAATAACATATATAAATTACATGATAATCCGACTGTGTTTATGGGAATTAGAGCGCCGACAGTTAAACCGAAGTCGTAAACACTTTTCAGCTATATTATGTTGACTATTATTGATGTTAGAAAGTCTTAAAAAGGTATACAAATATTAATTATTTTAAAACAAAATAACTTAGAAAAAAATACATTTTTTTAAAGCAAGCATTTGAAAATATTCTAAGAGGTACTAAGAAAGCCTTCAAAGGCCGTCATTTGGGTAGAGTAGTGCACGGCTCGAGTTACTCAATTTTCCCTGACCCGACTCAACCCGAGGTTCAGGTTTGTGCTATTTATTTCGGTGTGAGTTGGGTTCACTTTAAACGTTTCATGTGTAAGTCTTTTTCAGATTTAGTTTTGATATTTTCGGGTTGGATTCCGGTGAAAGTTTTATACCATGAATGTATTTCAAAAGAAAGTGCTGAATATTTTTTAATAAGACTATACATTTGGAGTGTATATGTGTTCATGTTTATTAAAAAATAAATAAAATTGATATTAGAGATATAATTATAAACCACATTTTCATAATTGTATTAAAATATACATAATTTTTTTCACATTGGGTTTGGGTTTGACTTTAAGCATAATTTCCGGGTTTGAGTCGGGCACAACCCGACGACTCATGCAGGACTCCACCTTCAGACCCTGCGTTGAATAGCACTGCTCTTCAGGCATTAGAGTAAAATGAGGCAAATCACATTTAAATACATTAATTAGGTCAAAAGATATAACAGTCTTTATGATGTACTGTCTATAGTTGCTGCGCCTTCTTTCAGGATTTTAATGCATTTATCTGAAAATGAATTTTTAAAGATCTACCATATTTAAATTGATATTTCTATATTTTCATGAAGTATAAAGTTTAAAGTTATGAAACTGCATAATATTTTCAATTATATATTCTTTAAACAGTTTTTGAGATTTTAAGAGAAACTTTTGAAAATATGATTCTCATCGTAGCGACAGACAGTATACATAAAAATAAATCGGTCAAGTGCAAGTATAACTCGCGCTCAAAGTGTTCCATACATTGAATTTATTAATTAGTAAACTCCTACTACCCCAATTTTTTTAAAGGCAAGTAATTTAATTAATATCTCGGCTAATTACCGATTTTTTTATTTATTTTTTGAAAATCATTATCAACTATCCTTGGATGAATCTGCATCGATAAGTACCTTGAGCGCCATTCAACTCCCCTGCGGACTGCCCAAAAAGTAAAGTTTGTGTGTAACTGAAAAAGTGTTTTTCTCAAAAACTGACTTAGGAAAATCGCTATTAGTCCAGTCAAATTAGGATTTTTTGCCATAATAAATGCTAAGGAGATAAAAATTGGTCCAGTTGTTCATTGATGGCTACTGATGACTATGTAAAAAGTCCCCATGGATAGGAGGTGAGCGGGGGCTAAACAAAGTATTTTTTTTTTGTTTTTTACAAATATCTCAGAAATTGTTGTTTTTCATGAAAAAAGTACTCTGACGTAAATTAAAGAACATAAAATTATCTACAAATGACAGGTATATACAGTGGAACCTCGATTATCCATCAGTCAGAAGACCGCAGCTTTGACGGATTTTCTGCAAAAAAATCACTTTAATTTCAAGTTTATTTACTTAATGTCGCCATAATAAATGCTACCGAGATAAAAATTGGTAAAATTGTTCATTGATGGCTACTGATGACTATGTAAAAAGTTCTGATGGATAGGAGGGGAGGGGGGCAAAATAAAGTAATTTTTTTTAGTTTTTTACAAATATCTCAGAAATTGTTGGTTTTCATGAAAAAATTACTTTGACATAAATTAAATAACATAAAATTCTCTGCAAATGACAGATATATACAGTGGTACCTCGATTATCCGTCACTCAGGAGACCGGAGTTTTGACGGATTTTCTGCAAAAAAATCCCTTTAATTTCAAATTTATTTACCTAATGTCGCCATAATAAATGCTACAGAGATAAAAATTGGTACAGTTGTTCATTGATGGCTACTGATGACTATGTAAAAAGTCCTGATGGATAAGAGGTGAGCGACGGGAGGGGGGGGAAATAAAGAATTTTTTTAGTTTTTTACAAATATCTCAGAAACTGTTGGTTTTCATGAAAAAATTACTACATAATTTCTGAGATATTTGTAAAAAACTAAAAAAGTTCTTTATTTTGCCCCACGCCCTACCCTCGCTCACCTTCTATCCATCAGGACTTTTTACATAGTCATCAGTAGCCATCAATAAACAACTGTATCAATTTTTAACTCTGTAGCATTTATTATGGCGACATTAAGTAAATAAATTTGAAATTAAAGTGATTTTTTTGCGGAAAGTCCGTCAAATTAACATAAATTAAATAACATAAAATTTCACGTGAAATTTTGTAAATGTGACAAAACATAATAGGGAACAATGAAAGTACTAATTTATCATTAAGCAAATACTTACTAAGTCAAAATATTCTTTTTTTTCTTTACACATCATCATCAGCTGAAGTGCAGCATGACTGTATCCGTAATCTCAATGTCGTCCTCATCCTGTTGATCTGTATTTATAGCTATAGGTGTAGCATTCAGGCAGTCACCATGGCAGATGAGTGAGTGTGTGAGTTAATTTATGTCTGAGTAATTTTTTCATGAAAACCATCAGTTTCTGAGATATTTGTAAAAAACTAAAAAAAAATACTTTATTTAGCCTCCCCCAGCTCACCTTCTATCCATGGGGACTTTTTACATAGTCATCAGTAGCCATCAATGAACAACTGGACCAATTTTTATCCCTTTAGAATTTATTATGGCGACATTAAATTAATTAATTTGAAATTAAGTGATTTTTGGGGGGAAAATCCGTCAAAGCTCCGGTCTTCTGACTGACGGATAATCGAGGTTCCACTGTATATACCTGTCATTTGTAGATAATTTTATGTTCTTTAATTTATGTCGGAGTAGTTTTTTCATGAAAAACAACAATTTCTGAGATATTTGTAAAAAACTTTAAAAAAATACTTTGTTTAGCCCGCCCTCCCCCCCCCCCGCACCCCTCCTATCCATGGGGACTTTTTACATAGTCATCAGTAGCCATCAATGAACAACTGGACCAATTTTTATCCCTTTAGAATTTATTATGGCGACATTAAATAAATTAATTTGAATTAAGTGATTTTTTGGGAGAAAATCCGTCAAAGCTCCGGTCTTCTGACTGACGGATAATCGAGGTTCCACTGTATATACCTGTCATTTGTAGATAATTTTATGTTCTTTGATTTATGTTGGAGTATTTTCATGAAAAACAACAATTTCTGAGGTATTTGTAAAAAACGAAAAAAAATACTTTGTTTAGCCCCCCCCTCCCCTCGCTCACCTCCTATCCATGGGGACTTTTTACATAGTCATCAGTAGCCATCAATGAACAACTGGACCATTTTTTATCCCTTTAGAATTTATTATGGCGACATTAAATAAATTAATTTGAAATTAAGTGATTTTTGGGGGGAAAATCCTTCAAAGCTCCGGTCTTCTGACTGATAATCGAGGTTACACTGTATATACCTGCCATTTGTAGATAATTTTATGTTCTTTAATTTATGTTGGAGTAGTTTTTTCATGAAAAACAATTTCTGAGATATTTGTAAAATACTAAAAAAAAATACTCTGTTTAGCCCCCCCCCCTCCCCCCGCTCACCTCCTATCCATCAAGACTTTTTACATAGTCATCAGTAGCCATCAATGAACAACTGGACCAATTTTTATCTCCTTAGCATTTATTATGGCAAACTGCTCAAAAATGGGCTAATTTGACTGGACTATATAGTTTTCCTGCAATGTTCAAAAACTACTACTACCCCCAATTTTTTCACAATTTTATTTTCAGTAGATTCGGAAATAGAGGGGTGGGGGGACATATTTTTGCAGTACATTTTCGACGATATCTCTGAAAATATAATACCTAAAATTAAAACAAATGTATTTTTGAGTTCGGTGTTGCAAGATCTTCACACAATATTATAAAAAAAAAAAAAAAAAAAAAAAATCAAGTAATTTAATTATCTTTCCTAAAATTTTCCTAAACATATTTGTTAATGGCTAATCTTAAAATATGTGGGTCAATAGCAGTGCTGTGCTGAATTCAGACGCTTTTCTGCGGGTGGGATTTCTGTGACTCCGGGAGGGGGAGAAGGGGGTGGTGAGATTGCACTTTTTAATCATTAACAGCATAAGATCGCAAATCTTCCGGCATTCCCCCGGGCCAACCTCTGAATTCAACACTGGTCAGTAGGCTTCATAACTTTTTGTACTTTCCACATTCTACAGTTTACCAGAAAAACGACTATGACAAACAGACACACGAATGATCTTATAATGGTTCCGTTTTCACTTTTTAAGTGACCCTAAGACGCTTTTTAAGAAACCCTAATAACTATTTTCATCTAAAAATTATTTTTTTATTTTTTTTAAATAAATACTTATGTAAATCTCTAAGACAAATTTATGTTTATTCTTTTCTTATTTAAAAATTAAAAAAGTATGCAAAAAGTGTTATTATTTTCTAGAATAAATATCGACCGAGCAGGGAAGACCGAACTATGCTCGATCAAAATTAGCTTTGAGTTCAAATATCATGACCAAAATAACCCATTAATCAAATTTTCTCGAACATGTGACCAAGCCCAATTGTCTTCTCGTACCCGAAACCCGTAGGATATGAAATTTATTCAAAATAGTCTGAGCCGTTTTTTAGATAAAATTAGCTTGACCCAAAAATGACCCACTAATCGGATTTTCCCGAGCATGTGACCTAGCTCAATGATTTTCTCGTGCCCAAAAACCATAGGATACAAAATTTAGTTCAAATCGTCTGAGCCGTTTTTAAGATAAAAATAGCTTGACCCATAATGACCCATGACCCACTAATCGAAATTTCAGGAACATGTGACCTAGCACAATAGTGTTCTCGTTCCTTGAAACTGTAGGATACTAAATTTAGTTCAAATCCTCTGAGCCGTCTTTAAGATAAAAATAGCTTGACCCATAATGACCATGACCAAAATGACCCACTAATCAAATTTTCTCGAACATGTGACCTAGCCCAACAGTCTTCTCTTGCCCGAAAACCATAGGATGCGAAATTTAGTCTAAATAGTCTGAGCCGTTTTTTAAATAAAATTAGCTTGACCCACAGTGGCCCAAAAATGACCCACTAATCGAATATTCTCGGACATGTGATTTAGCCCAATAATTTTCTCGTGCCCGAAACTCGTCAGATACAAAATTTAATCAAAATCGTTAGAACCGTTTTTTAGATAAAATTAACTTGACCCGCGTTGATCCAAAAATGACCCACTAATCGAAAGTTCTCGAACACGTGACCTAGCCCAACAGTCTTCTCGTGCCCGAAAACCATAGGATGCAAAGTTTAGTCTAAATAGTCTGAGCTGTTTTATAGATAAAATTAGCTTGCCCCACTAATCGAAATTTCTCGAACATGTGACCTAGCCCAATAGTCTTCTCGTTCCCTAAAACTGCAGGATACTAAACAGGACCGTGCAAAGAGAAAACTGCGGCCGGGGCAAAGTTTCAATTTGGCCCTCCCCCTCCCCTTCTTTTTGTGACAGGTAACACAAAACTGATAGAGTACAGAAACAGAAATAAATTCTATTGAATAAACATTTCGCGTTTATGTTGGTACTTTAAAAGGTTTAATTTTAATTCAGAAATTGCAAACAACTGAATAGCATAAGAGAAAATTGCACTTATTTGTTGGAGAGATAATGATTTTTTGAGACACAAAAAAAAGAATGATGAAAAGAGAAAAAAAATTCCCCAGAAAATGATCGATGACCAAAAAATGAATAAATAAATAAATTAAACCGCGGTTGGTAGTATAAATTTGGCGCCCCTCAATTTCCGCGCACGGCCCTGATACTAAATTTAGTTCAAATCCTCTGGGCCGTTTTTAAGATAAAAGTAGCTTGACCTAATAATCGAATTTTCTCGGACGTGTGATCTAGCCCAAAATCAAAATCGTTCGAGCTGTTTTTTAGATAAAATTAACTTGACCCGCGGTGATCCACTTCTCGAACATGTGACCCAGCCCAATAGTCTTCTCGTGCCCGAAAATGGTGGAATACAAAATTTAGTCAAAATCGTTTGAACTGTTTTTTAGATAAAATTAGCTTGACCCACTAATCGGATTTTCTCGAGCATGTGACATAGCCCAATGGTTTTCTCGTGCCACAAAACCGTAGGATACAAAATTTAGTTCAAATAGTGTGAGCCGTTTTTAAGATAAAAATAGATTGACCCATAATGAGCCATGACCATGTTCCACTAATCGACATTTTTCGAATATGTAACCTAGCCCAATTGTCTTCTCGTTCCCTAAAACTGTAGAATACTAAATTTAGTTCAAATCCTCTGAGCCGTTTTTAAGATAAAAATAGCTTGACCCATGACCAAAATGACCCACTAAGCGAATTTTCTCGAACATGTGACTTTAGCCCAACAGCCTTATCCTGTCCGAAAACCATAGGATGCAAAATTTAGTCTAAATTGCCGTTTTTTAGATAAAATTAGCTTGACCCACAGTGACCCAAAAATGACCCACTAATCGAATTTTCTCGGACATGTGACCTAGCCCAATGAATTTCTCGTGCCCGAAACTCGTAGAATACAAAATTTAATCAAAATCGTTAGAGCCGTTTTTTAGATAAATTTTACTTGATCCGCGTTGACCCAAAAATGACCCACTAATCTAAAGTTCCCGAACATTTGACCCAGCCCAATAGTCTTCTCATGCCCGAAAATGGTAGGATACAAAATTTAGTCAAAAGCTTGACCCTGACCCATGGTGACCCACTAATCGAATTTTCTCGAACATGTGACCTAGCCCAAAGGTTTTCTGGTGCCCCAAAACGGTAGGATACAAAATTACTTCGAAATCGTTAGAGCCGTTTTTAAGATAAAATTTGCATATATATATAACCACACACATATACACACAAGATTTGCTCGTATTAACAATCTGGTGTCCTCTTTAGATAGTAAGAAACGGTTTCTAAAATCTACTAAACTGAGATGAAAAGGTTAGCCCGATGTTATATTAAACGCCATAAGATGCGGGCTTTACGTCGTTGTAATCGACGAACAATAAAATATTCTGCTATAGTTGTTACACTCAGGACCGTGCGAAGAGAAAACTGGGCCCGGGCAGAATTTTAATTTGGAGCCCCCCCCCCACCCTCATTTCTGTTTGTGACAGGTGTCAAAGAAATTGACAAAGTGCAGAAACAGAAATAAGTTCTATTAAATAAATATTTCGCGTTTATTTTGTAAATTTAAAAGATTTAATTTTAATTCAGAAATTCCAAACAACTAAATAACATAAGCAATTGCACTTATTTCCTAGAGAAATCACGATATTTTGCGACAGAAAACAAGAGAATGACGAAGAGAGAAACTGAAATTCCTCGGAAAATGATCGACGGCCAAAAAATTAATAAATAAAACTGTGGTTGGCTGTATAAATTTGGCGCCCCCCTCAATTTCCGCGCCCGGAGCGGAGGTCCCCTTCGCCCCTCTCTTCGCACGGCCCTGGTTACACTGAAACGCACAAATGCAACATCGATCAAATACAAACTCTCTCAGAGTTTCAGTCGAGATTGCGAAAATATCGCTGCGAACTTTGCGCTTACGCTATTGCGGCACCTCCGAGTACTCGCAGAATTTCATGCGAGATAGCGAAAAACTAGCTGCGAAGTTTTCTCTATTTTACTGATCGAGAAAAGTTAATTGCGAAAATTGACTTTAAACTCCTCCTTCACCTGTCACTCAAGAAGAAAATTGCTGAGCTCAAATAACACATGGAGAGATGATACAATTTTCAGTTGCTTTAGGTTGGTGGCGCGTTACGTCTGGGAAATATTTCTACTAAGAAAGGGATGAATCATCAGTTTTAGATAGTAAATATTTTTATTTTAATTTATTTTTATCTATTTTTTACTAATTTGTTTCCGAAAACAATTACACGGCTTTGTAAAAAGAGAGTACATTTATAGAGAAAACATGCTAAAATGACCGTTTTATGCATTAAACTGTATATTTTAGTTTTTAATCCAAAAATTGGGACTACTTCAATTTGAAAAAGTTATCAGCGCACTAATCTACCCATAATAATTAAAATAAATTATTAAAAATTAAATATTACTTGAAAATTGAATCAGAAAAACTGAATACGGCAGTTTGACGTACACTCCAGGTGTATTTTTCAGCTTAGTGCGAAAGGCGGAGTTTATAACTGCATCTAGATTGCATTTCTGCGAAATTTTCGCAGTTAGGGAAATAAGCCCCGCCTTGACACCTGTCAAAATTTGTTTACTAATAAACAGCGAATGTTTCGCAAAAATGCAGGCTTCTGATTGGTCAATCTCGTTTCGCAAACAGCGCAAAATCTATCTGGATCCCGGCCAAAGTTTACCATAATTATGTGCTCTACAACTCAACCTTCTTCAGGACCTTTTCTTGACGTAAATTGAACTCTTGTAAGAATATTTAATGAACAGATTTTTAGCATTTTTAAAATCGCTAATACAGTTTTTACTTATCGCGTGTACAAATTAAAAACGATACTTTGATTTTGAAATCAAATGTTTTGATTTATGATATTATTTCTTATTTATTTATTTATTTTCTATTTTAAATGAAAAGTGTGAAGTATTTTAAATTTATATAATATAAGCATTTTAGATTAAAGTATTTAAAATGAAATGAGTGGCAGGTTTATAATTTAAAATTAAATTAATTGTAGTATGAATGATGGTGATGGGAACGTTATTTGGCGAATTATCATCTGCTTCCAGCTAACAAAAATACTCATAATTAAAAAAGAAAATAAAAATAAATAAATGATAGTTTGATGTAAATAAATATTGATATACATATCAAAAATAATTTATAGAATTAAAAAAAAATAAAAGTAAATAAACAACAATTTCCATAACAAAATTTTCGCCAAATTGGCGGGGGGGAAAATCGCGCCAACGTGCATATGTGACACCTATGCCCAAAAAATATGCGAAATACTACCATGATCGCAAAAGTTCATGATTTGACTATTAGAATCTTCCAATTTGGCGAAGGATTAAGGGAAAATTAAATTATGAATAAATGTTAAATTGCAATGTTTAACATACATTTAAGGGAGACCAAACTGGTCGCCAGTGGCGGCTAGTTAATTAATATTTGATTAAATTGATCGCAGAAAAAGAATTAATTTTATCATGTCATTTCACGCCAGACATAGTGGCTCTGATCTGTTGAAGGGACGAAGATATAAAATACCGAAGTAAAAATTGAGTGGGATTATTATATAGGGTGTATAAAATTATTAAACATATTGGATTTTTGGATTGGAAAATTATGCATCCTTGCTTAAACTGGGCTGTGGATTAAGATTTTCTAAAAATTTTGGAAACTGGCAGGTAATTTTTCATTTTAGCTAAATCGTCGGGGGGGGAGGGGAGGGGGCATATGTCCCCCCCCCCAACTTTCTGAACACAAAAATTTTGAAAAATGATACAGTCAATTAAAAACTTTTTTTTTGCCCGAAATCGAAATGACAATGAACTACTTTTATTTTCATCTTAAATATAAATTTTATATTACTTACTTTTTTAATGGATTTACTTAGCTCAGTAGATTACCCCTATGGTACCTAAGTTTGCTTGTTCTAATCTTAACTGGCCAGTACGGAATGATTGTGAAAGGCTTTCAGAATTTACTTGCACGTTAACGAGAAATCACTATATTTTCCCTCAAAAGTTTTGTGCATAATTAAATATGATCCTCTCTCTTTATTAACACTTTCCAACCTAGTTGAAAAGTGTTTAGGACTTCGGTTTGTCTGGCCGTCTGTCCGTGCTCTAACTCCCGTAAATATGCCCGGATTGCCTTGCAATTTTTATATGTTATTGTCGTTCCCTATTTCAACTGAAGTGTGCAGCACTTATAGTTTTTTTACAGGGACACTCAAAAGAATTCCGTTACATGACGGTCTATGAAGAAAAATCTTTTGCGGTTTATTTTAATGATGTTACACAATTTCAAACACATTGTAATTGATATATATCACGAAGCTGCATTACAAGCAGCTTAACATGGAATAGGGTGTGCATAGCACTTATAGTTACTTTACAGGGACAGTAAAAAAAATTCTGTTAAATTACGTCTATGGAGAAAAATCGTTTGCGGTTTAATTAAATAATGTTTCACTATTTTAAACGCATTGAAATTTATATATATATCACTAAGGTGCATGACAAGAGGCTTACTACAGAATATTGTGTGTATAGCAGTCATCGTTCATTTACAGGGACACACAAAAGAATTCTCTACTGTCTGTTAACAATAATTCCTGGAAGTTCGTTTAAGTTGCTGAAAGCGATTTTAAATTTAACTCACTTTTTGTCTATTACTTGGTGTGTATAAATTCTGCAGATCCCATACAGGACAGTACAAAAGTTCGTGAACACATTTCCGTTTATTGACAGAAACTCCGGAAGGGGAATTTTAAACTGTGCTACGCGTTTCCTAACTAAAACTAAAATTTAGCATCCTGTGTAATATATATACAAATCTATATATCATATACAGGGCTGAATAAAAGTATTCGGATATTTTTCCAATATTGTATATGTTGGAAATATATGTTGGAAATTCCTGAAATTACATTTTTAAATATTTTATGCATTTTCCAAATTGTTTACTTAGATGTAAAAATCTTTCAGATTATTAAACGGTAAAGATTTGTAAAATTATTTTGGAAGCGTTGGAAAGTGTTACATAATCTATGCTTGACGCATGATTTTTCGTTCTTGTGTTTTCATTTATTGTCGATCTTCTACTATCACCTACTATCTGAACCTCTTCGCATTTCTGAAATGGCATGATCATGATTTTTTTTTTTTTTTTCAAGGAATGAGATTTGGATGAGATTTCAGGTTTGTGGTTAACGTCAGTTTTCTCCAAGCGAATTTCTAATTAAAGGAACCTGGATAAGGAACCCCCATCGCTTTCAGCAGCGTACACCCATACGAGTTACGCCCACTGAAGTTTCGAATCAAATGAACTTTGAATTATTCGATTTTTTATTTCGGCCTAGATTAAATTAAATCTCATCAAAAACAACTCGTTGTAAATGATCCCGCCAAGCCACAAACCTAAAACGTCAGTCATAAAAAGAAGTGATATCACATAAAAAGAAGCTATATAGAAGTGCATGCTCCGAGACCCGTGTAAAAATCTATCACCACTCATAATGTTTCCAAAGGACTCGGAGTGAGGGACAGTATGTGAAAACTGCTTGGCGACCTGCAGGCTTTTATAATGTTTGCGTTTCCTGAAATTACATATCACTATGTTATTATTTTTATTTTATTTTATTTTATTTTATTTCATTTATTTATTTATTTATTTTGCTCCCATAAAATTGTAAAAAGTCGAAGTTTCTGTGTTTGCATGTCCTTTCTTATTTATGAGATTGAAAAATCAATTTGTTGATTTTATTTACCATTATTTAAACTAGAAACACCACTCTTACGAAGAGGATTTTTAAGTAAACATGTAAAGATTTTGAGTTTGTAATATATATATATATATATATATATATATATATATACATAATGGTCATACGCATATTAATAACAATGCACCTTCAATAAACTTTAAACTGAATTGAGATGTATTGCAGTAATTCTAGGGTAAGCGGAATCGCATAGATCTGGTGAAAAATCCGTTCTGTTTAAGCCATTCTAGTCTGTTTTAATAGTATTATATGCAATAATATTCTTTGTATTGGAAACGCATAATTTTTTTTTTGTTGTTGTTTAAGAAATAATTCCGGAATAAGAAATAATTTCGCCCATTTTACCAGTTCCCTTAGAAACGGTGATTTAACAATATTTGTAATTAAATTTTATATTACTTTTAAATGCTAAAGGTGTAAAATTAACAACTATAATATAAATTAAAATAACTTTTATTAGTTGTTTTACATGTTTCGACTCTTCTGAGTCATTTTAAAAAACAAAATGAGAATATTCTAAAGCTGCACGGGCTTTGAAGTTATTATTTACATGTACTTTTTTAAAAATTACGCACGTTATCTATTATTTTTTACTTGATTGTTTATTTTCATATCTTTGAGCATGGAGTAATTCTAGCCACAGTTTCGGTAAATTAAAAGATGCCGCATCGTTACATATTGTATTTTTGCGCGTGAGTATCTCTATGGTTTCTCTTATTATGGATGGATAGTGTAGACTGGAGGGAAATATTATTTTACTTTCATTGAAATTTATTTGGATGGTTTCTTCTTGATATAATCTTGCTAGGGCTGTAGTTTTTCTATTGTATTTAATATCAGCTATATGCTCTTTTTTTCTGCAATTAAATTTCCTGCTGGTCATGCCTATGTAGTAATTCTTGGATCCGAAAAGGTATTTCATATACTCCTGAATAATTCTCAAAATTAATTGGGTCAATTTTACTGCAAATGATATTCTTTAATTTCTTAGGTGGTTTGGCTATTAAGCAGATATTGAAACGTTTAAGGCTGTGTTTTAATTTTTCGAAAAAGCTTGGATAATATTGCAGAGTATAAAGTTTGTATTTTTGTGAATCGAATTTCTTTTCTGAATACTTATTATTGGTGATATCTATGATTAATTTATTAATATGGTGTACTGTAAAACCATTGTTATAGGCAATTTTACGAATATTATCTAATTCATTATTCAATTTATTTTCAGTACATATTATAAAGGCTCGTTTTATGAGAAATCTGTATTCTGAAATTTTGTATGTAAAGGGAGAACATGCGTTATTTGGTATGGTAGATTGGTTAGCCATGTTTTTCCGGAAAACAGTTATTATTAACTATAATAACTATTATAGCAGATAATAACTATTTCACATTCAATAGTAAATATTATAAGCAGAATCACGGAGCTCCAATGGGGTCACCTATTTCAGGCTTATTAGCTGAATATACTCTTCGCCCATTGGAAAATAAAGTTTTTGGCACATTTCACTTAACACCTCACACTTGGCTCAGATATGTTGATGATATTTTTATAATTTGGCAGCATAGTCTTGATGAACTTAAAATATTTATAAATCAACTAAACTCAATCGACAATAACATTAAATTCACTATTGAAATTGAACATAATAAAAGTCTTCCATTCCTTGATGTTATGTTAACAAGAACAAATAAATCTATCGACAGAGCTGTTTTCCGGAAAAACATGGCTAACCAATTAATCATAGATATCACCAATAATAAGTATTCAGAAAAGAAATTCGATTCACAAAAATACAAACTTTATACTCTGCAATATTATCCAAGCTTTTTCGAAAAATTAAAACACAGCCTTAAACGTTTCAATATCTGCTTAATAGTCAAACCACCTAAGAAATTAAAGAATATCATTTGCAGTAAAATTGACCAAATTAATTTTGATAATTATTCAGGAGTATATGAAATACCTTTTATTAAAGAAGACGGATCCAAGAATTACTACATAGGCATGACCAGCAGGAAATTTAATTGCAGAAAAAAAGAGCATATAGCTGATATTAAATACAATAGAAAAACTACAGCCCTAGCAAGATTATATCAAGAAGAAACCATCCAAATAAATTTCAATGAAAGTAAAATAATATTTCCCTCCAGTCTACACTATCCATCCATAATAAGAGAAACCATAGAGATACTCACGCGCAAAAATACAATATGTAACGATGCGGCATCTTTTAATTTACCGAAACTGTGGCTAGAATTACTCCATGCTCAAAGATATGAAAATAAACAATCAAGTAAAAAATAATAGATAACGTGCGTAATTTTTAAAAAAGTACATGTAAATAATAACTTCAAAGCCCGTGCAGCTTTAGAATATTCTCATTTTGTTTTTTAAAATGACTCAGAAGAGTCGAAACATGTAAAACAACTAATAAAAGTTATTTTAATTTATATTATAGTTGTTAATTTTACACCTTTAGCATTTAAAAGTAATATACTATTACAAGGTGTTATATTTTATTATATTATTAAATTTTATGGTAAGAAATATTGGAAAGTATAATTGTAATGATTATCACACTTACATACTTTTTCCTGCTTGTTTCTCAACTATTTCTGTTTTTACATTTTTTTAGCATGCAAATATATTTATAAAAGTGATATAACAAAAATTAAAAATTTATTTTTTCAATTTTCAAAATTGATATACTGCATATATTATAAAAGCCTGCAGGTCGCCAAGCAGTTTTCACATACTGTCCCTCACTCCGAGTCCTTTGGAAACATTATGAGTGGTGATAGATTTTTACACGGGTCTCGGAGTATGCACTTCTATATAGCTTCTTTTTATGTGATATCACTTCTTTTTATGACTGACGTTTTAGGTTTGTGGCTTGGCGGGATGGGATCATTTACAACGAGTTGTTTTTGATGAGATATCACTCCTTTTTGTAAGGAGGTATTTAATTTCAATTATACGGATTCCATTTTTATTCAGAAAAGAAAAGATGAAAGGGGCAAAAAAAATAATAGTGATGCTATAAACAGAATTATACATCAGAATTATACAATTTATTGAGTGACTTATTCCAGTGTACATGTCGCTACCATAACAACGGGGAAACTTTTATATTAATTTCCTTACATTGTACTCATCAGATTATTTATGACATATTTATTTTCCTTTTTCTTTTATTTATATCACTCTTCCGTTTATATACATTCAAAAACAAAAAATTAGACAATTTTACAGTAGTTTACAAACTTATTAAAATACTACAGTTTCAAGAAAAATGTGGAAAAATAAGAAGCACTTTTTTTCGGTCAACTACAACGATAAGTTTATGGAGTATACTTTATCGAGAATAATCAACATTTTTTTTTTCTACGAACCTATTTCTATTAGTATAAAAATTTACAGGGATTTTTATACTAACATATTAAATATATTATTTTTGAAAATTACTGAGCACCTAAGAAGTTTTTTATTTGTTTAAGTTTTTTAACTCAATGTTTCGAGAATTTGAAATATATAAAATTCGCAACGTTTGCAAAAGTATAAAAACTATTAAAGTGATTTCTGTTCATATAGTCTGTTCATTCCAATTCGGTGATCCTAAAATATAGGTCCCCAATCTCCGGCAGTCCATGAATTAATTAGGACATATGTGTGCAACTGTTAAAATGTTCTCAAAGTTGACAATAGAGGCAATAAGTATAGCTCGGCAAATATGAAACACGGCATTGCTTCATCATGGCTTTGTTTCGTGAGGTGTTCGTTCTCCGAACATAAAAATCTCTCGAAAATGTTCGTTATCCGAACATAAAAATCTCACGCGAAAGTGTTCGTTAACGGATTTGTTCGTAAACCGAACAGTTCGTTACCGATCACCTATTGTATACGAAATTTAGCATTTTTAATTTTTATGTGGAATTTAAGAAGTTATTTCCTTTTCATTGTGCTCGAGGACCGTTTTTAGAGCATTTTAAGTTCGTCATAGTCGGAGATTCTATGAACGTCAAATATTTAAACTCAAAACTTCTAATCTTCGGGTTGCAACATTTTTACATTCTATTATTCAGCGCATGACTGTAAAGTTGGAATTTTGTAATCGCTGTTTCATTCAATTTCTAATGCGCTAGAATTATATATTTATAGATAAACACAGTTTTTTTTAATCGATGAAAATACTATATTTTAATAGATTTAGAGCTTAAGATCGACGAGTTTTCAGGCGGACAGAATGAACTCGTATTAAATTTTAAAGCAAGATAATAAAGCCTTACAGAGATTGGAACAGTATAAAATCATTAAAATACATCTCACTGAGTAAATATACATTGGTTGTAATGTAATCAAGATCTTCTAAGAGAGCCTGTAAATGAAACGTATATGGTTCAATGCCACTTTACAATAGAGAGTTTAAATGAATCGGATGTAAGTAACATATTTGAATATCTTGTGAATATAGCCACTTTGACAAAAGTTATGCTATTTACTATTGTTTTTCCTCTGTGTTAAGTACAGGAATCAAGTACTTCAACGTAAAAATTCGCTAATTACACAACCATTTAGTCTTATTAAAAAATCTTTTGAGTTGTCCTGTAAACGAACAGTAAATTCTACAATTCTGTTTTACAATAGGAAGCAAAGGTCATTTGTAGTAATATATTTTAGCATCATGCGCATAAGTTCTTTTTGAAAAGTGTTAGATCATTTAATATTTCTTTGCTTCATCTTAAGTATAGGAATAAATCACTTTAAAGTGGTATGCATAAAAAACTAATTCATATTTTTAAACAAAATATTAAACATTTGAACTACTCATAAAAAAAAATCAAATGCTGCAAACCGCGTAAAAATTGGATAATTACACAACTTTTTAGCCCTATATCAAAAGATCTTTTGTGAGACCCTGTAAACGAACCTTAAATGTTACGATTTTTTTATAATAGGAAGCTTACTTGGGTCGAGTGTAATAACATATCTTAATATCATGTGTATACGACCATTCCTAAAAGAGGTGGGTCATTTATTATTTTTTTGCTCTATGTTCAGTATAGGAATCAATAACTTTAATCTGATATAAATCAAAAACTAATTAATATTTTTACATGAAACTGACAAAGGTTTGAACTACTCATAAAAACAATTCAAATAACGTAAACTGCGTAAAAATCCGATAATTACACATTGCTGTAGCCCTGTCAACAGTTTTTTGCTCTATGTTAAGTATAGGAATCAATAACTTTAAACTGATATAAATCAAAAACTAATTAATATTTTTACATGAAACTTACAAAGGTTTGAACTACTCATAAAAACGATTCAAATAACGTAAACTGCGTAAGAATCCGATAATTACACATTGCTGTAGCCCTGTCAACAGTTTTTGGCCGGAACAAGATTTAAAAAGGGCAAAAAACAGCATTTTTAAAAGCGCATTTACTGAAAACCTATTCGTCGGATTTTGCTTTACTTTTGAATTCTGAGTCACTGGGCACGCCCCATTCCATAGAATCAAGAATTTTGTTTCTATCATAAATAGAACTCGAGATATAGATGTGTCAAAAACCCGTTTTGTCCCGTCCGCAAAATATAAACTAGACAGAGTTAAAAAAAAAAATTGTAAAATTGTTTGGCATCCATTGGCGGAAATTCCTTTCATTTACGGTTCAATGCATTGCTGTTTCTTATGCTTGGCGAGAAACTCTGTCGAGTTTCTATGATTTTTCGGCATTCTCGTTCACGTTGCTGCAGAAACAGATTTGGCATTCTCCCAATTTGAATCACCACAATACAATTACCGGAGAGTTATTTCAGTTTCAGAAAAAATCGCCTGTCCCAATATCGCAATAGAACGTCAGAAAATGCCGAAAATTGCATAAAAAAATTTCCGTAAAAATTCAAAATTTGCTGATTTTTTTCTTTTTTTTTTTTTTTTATTGGTCAAAAAGTTTAAAACAAGATTTCTTTTACTTATTACTGACAAATATAGCCGCAAAATGCGAAATGAAACATAAAAATTCGCGAAAAAATTGCAGAGCGCAAAATTATATTGGGGTAAAAGATTGAAACCGAATACCTACGAATGTCAAAATATGGTCGCAAATCGACAAAACACACTAAAAATAACAGAAAAATTTCGAAACAAAATCAAACGTCGCAGAGGACAAAATTTTCGTATTGAGCTAATAAATTACACCGATTTTTTTTTTCGAATTAAAAAAAAAAAAAAAAAAAAAAAATGCCTCGGAATGAAAAAAAAAAAAATGATAAAAATCGCATAAAATATTCGCGACAAATACAGAAATTGCATCTGACAAATTTTACAAAATTTGGCTGAAAGATTGAAACCGGATTACTTTTACGAAAGTCAAAAAATCGCAGCAATACGCGAAAAAACGTTAAAAATCGCATACAAAATTCCGAAAAATTTCGGAGAACAAATTTATTAAAATGATTGAAACCGGATTCATTTTAAGGATGTCAAAACATCGCTTCGAAACGTGAAATAAAACCTCGGAAAATTGCATAAAAAATCTGTGGACGAATTCAATATAAACTTTATTGGAAAGAGGATAAAATTTATTACATTGGTCTAAAAGATTGAAACCGAATTCCTTTTACCAATGTGCAAAATCACCTCAAAACGCGAAAATCGCTAAAAAGGCATAATTTAAAAAAAAAAAAATCTTGTCCAAAAATCGAAAATATAATGAAGTTATGCTTCCAGGTGCATTACTTCAGACATACAGGTACTGTTTGTCGATCACAAGAATAGCTCTCGCCAAGAAGTCTGTGCCTGTCTGTTGCCGTAGAAACAAGACTCGCTCCATTTTCGATAGGGGAAGCCAGAAGATAGGCATTCACATTGGTTTACTGAGCGCCTTGTGCGCGCGTTGGCGATGTTTTTATTATTATTACTTTTTATTTGTAATTATTTTAATCGATTCATCGAGGGAAAGAAAACTGTTTCATATATTATTTATATGATAATATTTAGATTTTACAAATAAAAATAAAATAGGCATCAATATGAATTAATCATGAAATTTATTACAGTAAAAATGAAATGAAATTAACTTAAATAATTGTTTCAAAATTAATATTTTCCTAGCTATTAATAATTATCAATGACTTTAAATTATTAATATAATGACCGGACTTCAGTGATTATTATAGATTTGAGCATGTATTTTCAAGCAATTTGCAAGGACGGAGAAATTTTTGTATCATTAAAAATATAAAAAAGTAATAATACCTTCTAAACTTTTAGAATTTTATTCAAGCATGTGAAAGTCCTCTGAATCACTCTCAGCAGTCTCGGTTTCTTCTGAATCAGAATCGTCGGTATTAAGAGCCTACACTAGTCAAGGGAAGAAACGCTCAAGTTAATGTTAAGTCTATGGAAAGGTTCTAGCGCGATTTCTCGCACGCATTTTAATATTTTTAAATGCTTTTTTTGCATAGGATAGCCGAGGTCATTCTCCAACGTTGTTAGTTTTTACTTTTTCGATTTTTGTTGCAGCTCTTTTATAAGCGGGAATTTTCAATTTTGGAACCTGTTGGAACCGGTTATGAAAGTTAAAGTATCCTTATATAAAATAACTGGAACCAAAATCAAAAAATTAAGAACTAACAACGTTGGAGATTGACCTCAGCTATTCTATACAAAAAAAGAAAAAAAAACATTTAAAAATATTAAAATGAGAGCGAGAAATCGCGCTAGAACCTTTCAATCGACTTAACATTAGCTTGAGCGTTTTTTCGCATGACTGATGTAGGCTCTTAATCGGTCGTCCAGTTTTCCTATGACCGCTCATTTCTCTCAAATATTTGTGTCTCCAAAAAACAATATCTGGGCTTTCCATGAGAACTTTTCTTTTATTCACGCACTTTTTCCATCGAAAATCCATTGAATGTAAGACTTTGCACAATGTGTCTCTTTTCCACGAAAATCTAATTTTTTCTTTCAACACGGGTAATAATTTTCTGAGAGACGGTACTTTTATTTCTCTTATATAAACGTCTTGAATCGTTTGACGTATAACGCACTTGTCAAAGTCATCTATTTCGCAGTTTCGGTCACTAGGTCTTTTACGATGTTTACCAGGTTATTTCAAAACTGTCGATGAGTCCAATGCAGAAACTTCATTTCTTATTTTTTTTTTATTGTAGCTTCAGAAACTCCACTTGCTCGGTAACCCCGTTTCAGAGCTTGTGGGTGCGAAATTAATACATCTTTAGATGAAGCTTCACTGGAACAAAATCCCGCAACATTATATACGATTTTACGTGCTTGCGATTTCAAGACTTCACCTTTTTTAAACTGAAATGGCATATTTCCAGTTTAACAAATTTGCAAAATTATTTAAATAAATGGGAACAAATAATTGTAAAAGGAAAATTGAATCAAAAATAAGATAACGCAACTGCTGTAGATCCGAGAAGAAGAATGGCGGAGGTAAACTTTTATTCCGCCAATTCCTCACACGCGTATTCCCCATTCGAAATGGACAGGTCTTGTTACTATAGCGACCGCCATAAACCAGACTTCTTGGCGGAAGCTATTCTTGTGGTCGACAAACAGTCCTGACAAATCTTGTATCTTTGTGGGCACCAGGCTCTTCAGAAAACTCTGAAACATTTTTAACAAATGAACCTGTAAAAAACGTGTCTATGACTACCGGTTTTTTAAACTGTTTCTAAAAAACTGTATGGATTTTTCATTAAAACATTTTTTAGTTTTTTTAACTAAAAAATATCATAGACCTGTTTAACGCAGACCAATTAAATCGTCCCATCTCATATGTACCCTAGGAGTCGGGCAGCCGACGTCATTGTTGGTTCACAAGAAAAACCTGTTCATTCAATATGACTCTAAACTCTAACTGTACATATGAGATGAGGTGATTTAATTGGTCTAAGTTAAACTGGTCTGTGATGTGATTGGCCTACGTCGTCATAACGATTCCTGCAACGATCGCTATTACAAAAATATAGTGGCAGATTGGTTGATGGAACTGTTTGTTTGTAAACATGCCGTTTCCTTGTAACGAACGGACAGGTTTTTCTTGCAGTCTAACTGCAGGTTCCTTATATTAGGTTTCTTGAATTATCAACAGTAAAGAGACAAACTTGATGGTTTGATCGTTTTTCTTGTATTCATAAGATGCACTAACGAACACACTGACCAGGAACCCCTCGTGTCCCAACTACACTACTTCTGACTCTGCCAATTTGTAGATTAGAGATGATTTCGGGCTCTTTTTTTGGTCCAAGCCCGAAAAATTTGTGTCGTCAGAGTCCGACACCGAAAGTATGCAATAGGAAAAAAAAATGCATATATTTAATAATTCTTTCAAAAGTAATATCTCATTTTTAAACAATTTCTTACATAGAAATAACTATTAATACCCAGAACACAATTAATTTTATTAAAATTTACATTCAATCTTATCAAAAGAGAATTTGGTATACAGTGAAATCTCGTTACAACGAATTTGTAGAGACCACCGTTGAAGTTCGTTATTCTGAAAAATTCGTTAATGTGAAATTCCAATATGGCGGATTTAAAAAATTAATTTTCGATATACATCAAATAAAATTACATATTATTAGTAAAGTTGTATAAAATTTCTGCAAATATGTCAATAAAGAATTTATATACAGTATATTATTGTGAACCTTTTTGTTATAAGATAAAAATTAAATTCATTAGTTTTAAATATTTTAGTCATAACTTCGTCATTATAAAAAAATTATAATTTATCTCACATACCTGACTGCTGAAAAATTCACACGGATATATTCCATTAATGTAACTATTAATTGTTTTTACAAAAAAGTCGGAAACTTTCCTCCTTTTTCAAATTGACAATTTTTTTCCAAACAAAATCTTCAATATTATTTAACGTTGTATAAAATGTAGCCGGCATAATGTTTTGCTGAAATAAATGCTTTTTAAAAGTTGCAATGTACGACAGAGTTTCTTTTGATTATATAACACAGTTTTTAGTATTGGATGAACAATCGCTATCTTAACTTTCATTGTCGTTTGCTTTCCCTTCTTTTATTAAAATTTCTGCAGTATTATTTGCATGTTAGGGCATGTGACGACTCCTTCATCCATTCAATGTAATCATTAGCAGATGATATAAGTTTAAAAAAATTCTGTAACTGTGGTCCAGATATCAGTAGGAAATTTGATGCAATAAGTACTATAAATATAAAACCAAAATCCGCGCTTTAGATATTTTCTCCCTTTACATTTTTCCAACTTTCATTGATGACCGACTTTCATTTGGTAGAAGTTGATACAAAAGCAATTTCGTCGGCATTAAAAACTTCTCACGATATATAGGTACTTTTTTCTTATCCAAAAAACAAAACAGCCAACCAGAACTCGCTTCAAATTTCTCAATTTTCATGTTCTGTGAAACTTTTTTGGCTTTACCATGTAATATAGGTCATGAAATGGGCAAAGTGTTTGTCTTATATCTTTAAACCAAGTGTATACATTTTCATAAATCGCTTGATAGTCCCCAAGTCACATTGATTTCCTGTTTGGGCACATATTTAGACCTTTGAGAAAGCTTCAAAGCTTTTCATTTTCTTTTTAAAATGGTAGTTAATTTCGAAGTTTCTTTCGCGGCATCTACTTGACTTCTTCCAGTACTTGCTGCTTTTATAATTATGATTTTTTCTTCAATGAAAATTGCTAACTTTTTCATTTCTGTACCATTAAAAAAAGAAAAATCTAATTCCAAATTGAATTGTTGCAGATTAGAAATTCAGGTAAAGCTATTTATTGCCAAATTCGAAAATAAAATCTGTGGACTTCCTACATTTTGTTAAGCGAATGTAAGACTAGTTCGGGTGATTAAAAAAAAATCGCGGCACCCATCCAAACATGGACATTGCCCCCTTTTCACTCTATGGATGCCTGAATCGGTGAGATTCGCAACCCCACACATGGGTGCGAGAGTGGCCGGACAGGCTCGGTTCATGAGCGACAGTCCGTAACATCCTCGACGCCGGGCTTGTCTGGAAAGCTCACAGGAGCAACCAGGGCCCAGCGACTAGTCAAGGGCTCCCTCTCATGATTTGCTGTATCCCAATTCGAGATCGAGAATAACTCACACGAGTAATCTCATGTCTCTCTTATCGGGAATGGACAAACACAACTTAAAAACTAGGTTAGTGAACACAGATAGACTAAAAAACTAGGAAGGGGTTCCGACCCCCGTCACGCTGTCGGGTGACCAGGCCGCCAGAGCCGTAGGGCCGGGAGAGCGTTAGTTTGAAAGCGAAAAGTGAAGGGATCGAAACAGGTAGTGCTAGAGTTTCGTCCCAGTGGTCCGGCCGGACCTGTGTAACCGTCTGCGTCCGCTAGCTCACCATCACTAGACACGAACACCAGCTTTCCAGAACCTTAACCACGTGGCTCCCACCCGTGGCTCCATATCTCAACAACAGCTGTCTCCGGCGCCCCCCGCCGAGGGCCCTGGGGACGGACAAGAGAAGCACTCATCTTGTCTATCCCCTGGAGTGCCGTACGCTGAGAAAGGATGAGTTCCAGGCCGCTCGATTTCGTGCCCGGTTCAGGATCCCCAGGCTGCACTTAGGATTGTCCGAGCGTACCAGCGAAAGCCGGCAGCCCAGTCCTCCCGGAAGTGGACTTACATCGGTTACTGCTCCCTCTGAGACCCCGCTTTGTCCCAAACTCCTGAAAGTGGAATCCGGACGCCACGGCGTCTTCTGCCGGGCTCCAGGTCATCCCTCCGCGTCCCGAAGGACCGGATTGATTCCGGAACACCCGGAGGAGCACGCAGCCCAAGCGAATGTAAAGGCAAACCAAAGTAACTATAGACAAAAGTAATTAGATATAAATTAGTGCTCGCGATTATACGTATAATACGTATAAAACGTATTGTAACCGGTAACGATTTTGGATAGGAATCATTTCTCCCCATCTCTCGAAAAACAGCTGCAAGGTACGCTGGAAATTTGAAAATTGTGGGTAGTGGGTATTGAAAATTTAAAAAAGTTTTCTTTCAGTATTATAGTTTTTGACAAAGATTGATTTTTTCTTGTCAACTCAGCGTTCGTTAAACTGAAATGAGCATTCGTTTTAAGACTTCAAAAAATTCGTTAATCTATATATATATTTGTCTTACGTGGCGCGAAAATAGGGCTGAATTTGTAGCTTATGGTTTGGCAACAACCGTAGTTTTCAGAGCTCAGACCAATGAACAGACTAGATTGTGTTAGATCAACTCCGCCTCCAATCCAATATGGCGGTCACTGTGAGAGCAGTGAAACCATAGAATGAAACTCAAATTAGCATTTATTAAAAATAAAATAACATGTATGTAATTCAAAGCGTCTGAGATGATTCCTCATTTTAATTATGAGTAATATCGTTAATTTCAAAAGAATTCTCAACTCATATTTAGAATTCATTTACGAATTTCACTCACTCAAGAATCGAAAAAAATAAAAAATCAACTGACTAGGTGGCACCTGCCGCCATCTGTTGCTGTAAATTGAAGTAAAAAATAATTTTTTTTGTAAAAATCTATAATCATTTTTTTTCCTAATGAATTTAAGCCGCACTATTCAATATTATAGGTGCAACAAGTTTTAAACTAATTATGTTTCCAAGATCCTTTTTTCATAGTATTTAAATGATTTCTATGTCCACTGGTAGCGCCAACTAAATGCATATTTTTAGTTATGTTTTCAACGAAGAAGTACTTTATTACATTAAAAAAAATTGTCGTGCAATAAGTTTTAAACTAATTATGTTTCCAAGATCCTTTTTTCATAGTATTTAAATGATTTATATGCCCATTGGTAGCGCCAAGTAAATGCATTTTTAGTTCTGTTTTCAATGGAGAATTACTTTTTTACATTAAAAAAAATTGTAGATTTCATATGTTCAAATGTTTTATGGAAGAACTTATTCCGGCTAGAATTGCTGAAACATAAAAAGGGGCGAGCGAGCGAAGCGAGCTGGGACCGCGTAGCGGTCTCAATGTGAATTGCTTCGCAATTCACGGGGGTTGGCGAGCGTTAGCGAGTATGGGGCTGAGCCCCCTAGTTTGAAAAATTCGTTAATCTGGAATTCGTTAAAGTGAATATATTTGTAATGACAAACTATAGAGGATTTTTTTCTAATCTAAATAATATTCGTTAAACTGAAAAATTCGTTAAAGTGGCATTCGTTGTAACGAGATTCTACTGTATATACAAAAAAAAAAGATATATTTCATACTTAAGGGGATAATCATTTCCCCCTCTCTCCCAACAATCAAATCTAAAGGACACATTAACGAAGTGCATCTTATGAATACATGCATGAAATAGGAAGAAATTACTATTTATATTAAGAATCGAACAGCGTTTTTCAATTTAATATAAAAAGGTGTATATCTTAAATGATAAAGATTCATTCCTCATTACAATCTTCCGTGATTGTCCCTGATAATCAGCTTGAATTAAAAATTTGACACCGTTATCTGAAAAATAATATCCGATGCTTTTAAAAGTAGAAAAACTGTTTGATTGCTTTCTATCTGAATTCGTGAATGTGCAGAAGAGAGCCTTAGCATGACCTGAGTTCATGATGAAAAATAGATATAAGAATTACTAACGTTATTTTCATTTGAAAAGTGATTGCGACTCGTACACAAAAGAAGACTAAAAAAAATCCCTGACGGCTCGGCCTACAGGCACAGGTAGATTTCGAAGACGCAGACCGTGGGGTGCCTGTTTGTCGGGAATTGCTACTTCGAAACCAAACTTGTTTGTAGGCGGAGCCAGCAAGGATTTTTTTTTTTTTTTTTTTTTTTTTTTTTTTTTTTTTTTTTTTTGCTATAAGAGTTGGTCCTATAAAAGCATGCCAATATAAAAGTTTTAGATAATATTAAGAGGATTTATAATAAATTTAAGCGAATTTGAAATCTTGGGAATTGACAAAGTTATGAATTTTTTTCTTCAAAAAACTCCCCCCCCCCCCTCCCTTAAGGCAATTTTTAATTATATCAAAAATCTGTCATACATAAATTTTCGGCCCTTCTCCTAGAAGTAATAATAACTTCAAACGGATTCGATACATATCATAATTAAGAAATTATGGGGGTTTTTCTGTTTTCACAAAAAGTCCCCCCCCCCATTCCCCCCCCCCCCTGGTTCGATTTTGCCCATTAACGAACTTGACCGAGATTTTATGCCCCTTGATTTTATGTATCAGTTTCGAAAAGAGGCGGGAGTTGGAACCGCCTACTTCGAAAAATAACTTGTTTGCAGGCGGAGCCGGAAGGGTTTTTTTTTGTTTTTAATTTTTTTTTGCAATAACGGTTGGTCCTATAAAAAACTTGTCAATATAAAAGTTTTAGATAATACTGAGAGGATTAATAATAAATTTATGCGGATTTGATATCTTGTGAATTGACGAAGCTATGATTTTTTTTCTTCTAAAACCCCCCTTCCCCCCCCCCCCTTGGGACCATTTTTAATTATATCAAAAATCTGTCATACATAAATTTTCGGCCCTTTTCCTAGAAGTAATAATAACTTTAAACGGATTCGATACGTATCATAATTCAGAAATTATGTTTTTTTGTCTGTTTTCACAAAAAGCCCCCCCCCCCCAACCCCCTTGGTTCGATTTTGCCCATTAACAAACTTGACCGAGATTTTATGTCCCTTGATTTTATGTATCAGTTTCGAAAAGATGCGGGAGTTGGAACCGCCTACTTCGAAAAATAACTTGTTTGCAGGCGGAGCCGGCAAGGATTTTTTTTGTTTTTAATTTTTTTTTTTGCTATAACGGTTGGTCCTATAAAAAACTTGTCAATATAAAAGTTTTAGATAATACTAAGAGGATTAATAATAAATTTACGCGGATTTGATATCTTGTGAATTGACGAAGCTATGATTTTTTTTCTTCTAAAACCGTTTTTTTACCCCCCTTGGGGCCATTTTTAATTATATCAAAAATCTGTCATACATAAATTTTCGGCCCTTTTCCTAGAAGTAATAATGACTTTAAACGGATTCGATACGTATAAAAATAAAGAAATTATGAGGGTTTTTCTGTTTTCACAAAAAGCCCCCCCATTTCCCCCCCCCCCTTGGTTCGATTTTGCCCATTAACGAACTTGACCGAGATTTTATGACCCTTGATTTTATGTATCAGTTTGGAAGAGATTTATGCAGAATTTTTCCAGTTATCGTGGTCAGAAAAAAGTGACATAGATAGATAGATATATAAAGTTTTGAACTGGGGGTGGTTTTGGGTTCTGGGAGTCATGATCGGCGTTGATCTGCAAAAATTTTTCAAAATTTCCAACTTAGGTGAGAATGTAATAGGTAGTATTTCTTACGAAATCTACCTAAAATTAGCAAATCTCAAGCTATTGCTGGTTGTCTAAAATCAGAAGAAAATATTTTTTTGTAGCTCGAGATAAGTTGCGCATGCGCGGAAAATGAATGAGTAAAGATGATTTTACAACGTAGGTTTTCTGACGGTTATTCCAAAAATCTAATATTGAAAACATTACTGTGACCGTGATATACGGTAAAGATAATATACCTTTGCAGAAAAATCGAAAGAAAATGAAAAAGGACCATTTTCGGAACCCTGCTTGCTATCTGGGCAAGCGAGTAGCGGTGTGTTGCAACGCCCCCTCTCTAGGGGCGTTGTGTGTTGCCTTGACCACTCAGCCACGGTGGGGCCAGGACAAATGTTTCTTAATCTAGCAAAATATTATACGCCACGTACAAAAAATACACAATAACCTCCTCCTAGTTATCTGAGATTTCTAAAATCTAAAATCATCTACGATTCCTTTATCTTTATAAACCTCAGAAACCAATAATATTTTCAAGATTTAAAGACATTTTTATAAGCCACTGATTTTCCGAAACGGTTCCGAGTAGTTTTTAAAGTGTATTAATAAGTTTCTCAAAACGGAATATGGGTTTATTAGATACTATTCACTCTTAAATAAACATTTTCAGCTGCGTAACTGAATACATGCAAAATAACATTAATTTTAGCGTTATTGTTAATGCTCTTAATTTATAATGTTTGTCTGTAAAACATGTTTGTTGAACATGAAAATGTTTACTTGAGAATGGATAGCATCCGAAAAAATTATATTTCAAGTTGAGAAAACTGATTAATACATTCTAACTGATCAATGCACTCTAAAAACTACTCGGAAACATTTCCGAAAATCAATGGCAGCAAAATAAACTTCGTTTTTTAAATATATATAGATATGTGTGTGTGTGTGTGTGTGTAGAAAGCCTTATGAAATACAAAGCTATGAAGGAAGAAATTTATTCATTAAAAGAAAATAAAGTACAGGGTGATTATAATTAAAGTCCCACTTTCAAAATGCTGTAAAAAAGGAACCACTGGTCAGAATGACTTCAAATTTGAACTGAATATACTGGAAGGAGGGGGAAACGGTATGGCATAAGAAAAAAGTTCCAAAGTGTATCAATAGATGGCGCTGTAAGCGGCATACTATGCAAATTAAAAGACACTCATGCGCAATTAAAAACCGAATAATTATGTGCTTTTTATGCGATTTTCGGCCCAAGGACAGTTAAAAAACGATTTTTCCCATCTAATGTGCAGGGACGCCATTTCAGAACTTTCTTGGGGGGGGGGGCAAAGTTTTTTTTAAGGTACTGACATAGGCAAGGGTGGAGTTCGGGGGGCTGCCCCCCCCCCGGCAACCTCTCCAAACGAGAAACGTTTACTGAATCATATATACAGAGACAGCAATACTTCTAATACGGAATCTCAAGTGAGCTCTGAAAAATTCCGTTTTAGAAAGGTTTTCGTCTTAGGAAGTAGAATTTAAAAGTATTATGAAAGTTTTCAGTTATAGACAGGTACCGTTTTTTTCAGGTATTCTTTAAGACTGTTAAAACCAGGGCTGCGGAGTCTGTGGGAAAAATGATCGACTCCGACTCCGACTCCGACTCCTGAAATTTTAAAGGCTCCGACTCCGACTACGAGATAGCTAAAGTACTAGTATTGCCTGTTGATTCCTATTATTCCGATTGCTTAATTGCTGTCATTCGTTTTGAATTAGTTGCTTTATTAATTTTTTTCATTAAATAAAGGAAATATTACTATTAAAAAAAAATCAAGCAATCAGAATAATAGAAAAAAACTGAACTGGCAACACTGCAACCTACTGTTACATCCCTGTTTGCAAGGCTACACTAGATACCGGGCTTGCTCATTCATTATCTTGACGTCACAAAAGGTGGCTGGCCGCAACCAGCGATTGGTGCAAAGCGACGAGTCCGTTGTTTTGTGCCAATCGCTGTATGTCTTTCATTTTGTCGTTTCGTTTTGTACCAATCGCTGGTAGCGGCCAGCCACCATTTGTGACGTCATGATAATGAATGAGCAAGCCCGGTATCTAGTGTAGTTTGACTGCTGTTGACCTTGAAGCATATGATGTTTTATTCCAACCCTGGGTCGATGCAGGTTTTATATCTTAGGGCCCATTTTGTGAAAAATAAAGGTCATTTTTGTGAAATTTATTATATTTTTGTGAAAAATGTCATCTTGTAACGAGCTATATACTAAATATAAACTAGAGATTTCAATTAAAAACAGTTTTCATCTATGCTGTACACTGAACAGTATACTGGGACTGTTTAACCTGGGTTTCCTTGTATATATAGTCCAAATATAAAAATAATAATTCAGTTTACAAATTTAAAATTACATTTAATTGGTTTAATTTCACTTTAAACTGTCTATAAAACAAGCTGGAGTCGGATTCGGCCTGTTTTTTAGTGACTCCGACTCCGACTCTTTTGCCAAAAAATAGGCCTGACTCCGACTCCGACTCCACAGCCCTGGTTAAAACCTCCTTTCTATAAAGCACTTCTGAAGAGCATAGGTGTATTACAGTGAAACGTGTCAAAGCAAAACCTGTCTATAACATAATTATTTCTCAAATGGGCAAAAAAAAATCAAGTTTCGACGAAAAAAACACCATACAATTATACTTGCTAAGATGGAGACCTATCTAAAATGGAGCTTTTTTACAGACCTTTTCAACTCCTTCTTTGCAGGTTTTACTGCAGGGGCACACTTTCATGAGTTTCTTGGGGGCGGGCAGTTTTTTTTTAGAGACAGGGGTTGAAATATCGTGCAGGATTTCCCAAATCGTGCACAAAATAGAAATAGGCCCCCAGAATAAAAAATTCAGTGTGAGATTTTGTCTTCTTATCTTAACTTCTTTCACAAACATGTGATTCTTCAGCGACTTTAATTTTAGTGGTAGTCCGCGAATTTTTCTTCTTTTTTTTTTTACGCAAAAGCAATTCATCAACCGATTGTGGTAAACATCAGGAATTTTACGAATTGGAATTAGAAAAAATAGTTAATTTGGCAAAATTAGTCTCGGAACAAATCGTTAATTTTTTCAAACGACCGTGGAAAAATATTGCGAATTTTGCCAAAGATCACTGAAACAAATCGGTCGCGGAAAAAAATCGCGAAATTAGTATAATATTGCGGAAAAACATCGCGAAATTCGCCATAAGATTGAACGAAAAAAAAAATCAAGAATTTAATCAAACAATCGCGCAAAAAAGGGGAATTTCGTCAAAGATCGCGCAAAAAAATATCTACTTTTGTCTGTCGGTTGCGGAAAATGACTTCCGAATTTCAACAAACGATCGTAGAAAAGAGTCTCGAATTGCGTCAAAAGTTTACAAAAATAAATAGCGAATTTCGTCGATCAGTTGCCAAAAAAAATGTCGTGAATTTCGACAAATGGTGGAAAAAAATTCGTCAAAGATTGCGCAAAAAAATAGTAATTTTTGTCAGTCGGTTGCGGAAAAAGACTTCCGAATTTCAACAAGCGAGAGTAGAAAAGAGTCGCGAATTTCGTCAAAAAATGGCGAAAACAAATAGCGAATTTCGTCGATCGGTTAAAAAAAATGTCGCTAATTTAGACAAATGGTCAAAAAATCCATTCCGTCAATGATTCACAGAAAATAGCGAATTTTGGAAAATTATAAAAAAATTATTTAATATAAATAAATAAATAAAAATGAAACAATCACGAAAAAAAGTCGTGAAATTCAACCGGTCACGAGATAATCAGCACACAAACACCATCAAGAAGTTACGAAATTTGCAAATGCTGTAATCCATAGGTATAAGAAAATTTTCATTAATGATTTTCTGTCAGTAAAAATTTTTCGTAATCATTTTCTGCCTTCCTCTTCAGACTATGATCTAAATTCCATACAATTCAGAAATCTGCAAAACCCTTGGTCTCAGATCCCTTGCTCCTGCATTGGATGGGGCAATACCACCCAATCTGCAGTACGGATCGAGCCGGGTTGACGTGGCTTATTTTCGTTGCGGGTCAGGTTGACTTGGAACATTTGACTACGGTTGGGACATATATGTCCCAGTGGACTATTTTTTATTCTATTAGTACGACTTTTTGAAATCTGTCACAAGGATTTTTTTCAGGAAATTGTAGAACGATTGAATGCACAATTAGTAGTCAATCCTGGCCTGCGTTATCAAAGGGTTAATTGCTTCGGGTTTAAGTTGGCTTTTTACTATTTTGAGTCGGGTTCATGTTACCCGAGTTTTCAAAGAAATCTTAAATATTTTCAGATGAAAAAAAATAATTTTTCTACATAAAAGATAAAATTGTTATTAAAGATATAATTGTAGTCTACTTTTCCAAATCATATTGAAATATGGATTAATTTTCTTTCATTTCGGGTGGGGTTGCGGTCAATGAAAATTTTTTGGACGTTTCAGGGTTTACTGGAAATTACAGTCCTGCATCGGCTACCCGAAATGCATTTCGTTTTGTGTTTGGTTGATTCAATTTTTTTGTTGTTGCGGGTCGAATAAACTTTATACGCTTCGGGTTATGCTTTGACTCTTTCGAATCTGGTTCGAGATGAACCGATTATACAAAAGGAGGTTCTGAATAATTTTCAAATGAAAAAACTATAGTATATTTGAATATTAATGGGTGTAGTGTTATTTTTTGTACATAATTTGTAAACTTGTAGATTACTTTTCCATAAATGTATCATATACATAAATATACATTAATTTTCTTTCTCTTCGGGTTCAGGTATGAATATTCCGGATTCGGCTTGAAGTCTGTCGGGTTAAAGTTAGGATTCGTGTCGGTTACAACCAAATCTGGACAGGACTTTAGTGTCAGGCTGTGGAGATTTTTAAGAGCATACTGTATATATAATATCATTTAATAAAGCAAATGATTTAATAGCATTATAACGATTGGAGTAAATATAATGTGACACTAATAAAACAAAATTAACAAATGATATAATTAGGAAATTGAATTCCATTCCCCCACCCCCGAAAAAAAAAAATCCTCTTAAATTTTTGTCTACAGAGATTATCACGAAAATTCTAGCCTTGGGGGTGACGAGTTTTCTTTTAATCATGCTGTACACAGCTCAGAAGCAATTCATAGAGTTTTTTCTCACATATACAGGGTGATTATAAAGAAACTTTGCCAACATCTGCACTTCTAGCGGCCGTTCTATTTAACCGATCAAGATGAAATTTTAAATATAGTTGTTTGAAGGTATGCGCTCGAGATTCTGTGAATGGCAATACAGTGGTGCTCACGGTTACGGTTATAGTTACAGAAACTCGAAAATTTCGAATGGCAACGCCTACTTTTTCCTGTCTCAAAATGTTCAGCGCATGCGAAAACCCTAAATAGCGTTGAAACGGTACCGATATGTCCAAAAACAAACGTGTTATGCATACACAAAGAAGAGTTCTGAAAACCGGCCAACAAAACACGATCTGTGCGCACGCTGTAACTTTGCATATGACACAGGCAAGATACCAATCACAGAACGCCGTTCGCCAGATATTCAGCGGAGGAAGCCTATAAAATACCAAGCGGGTATGCGAAGTCGTCATTCATGAACTCGCACATGCCGACGATATGACTCTTCCTGGGAAAGTTCGCGGTGAATTGATCAAACTCTATTATCTAAATGGGATGAACGCTGCGGAAGCCTTGCGTGTGTATCGCCGCAATCATCGACAACGACGTGGGCCATGTACTCTGCAAGCTGTGCGTGATTTAGTGCGCAAATTCGAAGATACAGGCGTCCTGTGACAAACCGCGCTCCGGACGGCCAACAGTTTCTGAGGACGTTGTCATGGAAGTGCATCATACAGTGACTACAGGGCACACAGAAACTGCAAGAGGATTATCGCGCTTGTTGGATATTCCGAACACAACGGTCCGCAAGCTCTTGCGCTCAGTACTTCACATGTTTCCCTATCGATTTCAGCGCGTCCAGATGTTGCAGCCGGGTGACCCACAACAACGTCTGGACTTCGCAAATGAATTTTTATTACGATATGATGCTGATAACGACTGGCCACTTCGCATACTATGGACGGACGAGGCGCATTTCACCTTACATGGCAACATTAACACAAAGAATTGTGTGCACTGGGGAGAGACGAATCCTCACGCTGTGGCACCAGTACCATTATTTGACGCCAAAGTGACTGTGTGGTGCGGCATTACAGCTACATTTGTTCTCGGCCCGTTCTTCTTTGAGGAAACGACCCCAGCGGGTCCTGCAACATGTTCTGTAACAGGCTCTCGGTATGCAGCCATGCTGAAAAATTCTGTACTACCGGAGTTGCGTCGGCGGAATGCACTCAATGACGTTGTTTGGATGCAAGATGGTGCACCTCCACATATAGCGAGGTCAGTTAAAAGGCTCCTAGATCAGCATTTTGGTGATCGCATCATCTCACGCCATTATCCTATTCCGTGGCCTGCGCGATCCCCAGATCTGACGCCTATGGATTTCTGGTTTTGGGGATATCTCAAATCCAGAGTTTACCTGTGCAATCCGCAAACATTGTCGGGCTTGCAGGATTCTATACGGCGTGAGATTAGAAACATTCCTCGCGTCATGTTGCGTTCAGCGGTATTGTCCGTCGTCTCCCGCATGCAATGCGTAATTGCTTGTGATGGCACCCATGTGGAAAATGTTTGATGCCAATAAAGGTTTTCTTTTGTCTGATATGTGTTCTCATCATTCAGCAGTTTCTTGTCTCTGTCGAATGCATTATTGCTCGGTGCGCCTTAAAGAACGGTTTGTATGTCTATAACACGTCGGTTTTTGGACATATCGGTACCGTTTCAACGCTATTTAGGGTTTTCGCATGCGCTGAACATTTTGAGACAGGAAAAAGTAGGCGTTGCCATTCGAAATTTTCGAGTTTCTGTAACTATAACCGTAACCGTGAGCAC
Organism: Maratus michaelseni; assembly: GCA_963931845.1. Taxonomy (NCBI): domain Eukaryota; kingdom Metazoa; phylum Arthropoda; class Arachnida; order Araneae; family Salticidae; genus Maratus; species Maratus michaelseni. The sequence continues at coordinate 24,708,098 of OZ007600.1, read as the reverse complement.
CACTGTATTGCCATTCACAGAATCTCGAGCGCATACCTTCAAACAACTATATTTAAAATTTCATCTTGATCGGTTAAATAGAACGGGCGCTAGAAGTGCAGATGTTGGCAAAGTTTCTTTATAATCACCCTGTATTTCTAAAACTAGCCAAAATACTCAGTAATGATAAATGTCTTGATAAAATTTATAGAATGTTGCAATAGCAAGGCTTTAGAAAACATTTCAATGTTTAAAGTGTTTATTAAATGTTTATTACTTTCTTCTGTCTTTACAAGAAAAAGGTATTGGATTTATGAAAATTTACCACTTCCGGTTTTCGACGGATTTATACGTTTTAGAAGGTCCTGATTCCTAAACACAATTGGACTATTTTTAGAAAATGTCTGTCTGTGTGTCTCAGTGTCTGTATGTGACAAAACATTCGTGGGCGCTGTATCTCAAGAACTAATGCACGGAATTTGATAAAACTTTATATTCGGTTAGACATTGATATAAATGGGTGGTGATTAGTTTTTGGTGTAAATCGCCCAACAGATGGCGCTGCTATGCTATATTTTTCCTGATTTTTACGATAGCTATATCTCAAGAACTAATGCACAGAATTTCACCAAACTTCAGATCCGGTTAGACCTTGACAACAACAGACGTTGATTACAATTTGGTATAAAAAGCCCAACAGGTGGCGCTGCCATGCTACATTTTCTACGAATTTCACGATAGCTATATCTCCAGAACTAACGCACATAATTTAATAAAACTTTAGATTCACTGAGACCTTAATATAAATTGGTGCTGATTTGTTTTTGCTGTATGTGAAACCTATATGAGATAGAAGAAAGTTTTGCGATTGACACATCAGACTAGTTTTTTTTATTGTAATCAAATCTTTGAAATCTGACGTTATTTTAGCTTTTGATCATATTTTGATTTTTTTTTTTTTTTTTTTTTAGTCTAACCTGTAATAACTGGAAAAATTTCTGAAATTTCAAATTCCTTGGGGGGGCGGTTGCCCCCCCGAAATGGCGCCCCTGCTAATGTGGTACGACCTTGCCGTGGTGGATCGCCACCTACGTTATAGACGGCCGGTGCATGACTTTTAAAACGTCACATGGAGTGGATCATTTTTATACGGCGATTGGTGCAAAACGGGGGGCGCGCCGCTTTGCACCAATCGCCGTGCAAAAATGATCTACTGCATGTGACGTTTTAAACGTCATGCACCGGCCGTGTATAACGTAGGTGACGGGTGGATGGGCTTTCCACTAACAGTACCACAACTGTTGACTGATTTGGAAGTCATTTTTTCCGTCAAACAACCGAAACACTCATGCACATTGAAGAATATGGTTGGTTTACTGCGCAACTCATGCCAAAGTCATCGTATTTCAATTAAAAATGAAAAATATCACTTGTAGCCGAATCCACTTTCGTTATGCCGCTTACAGCGCCATCTATTGATACACTTTGGAACTTTTTCTTTCTTATGCCCTTCTTCCAGTATATTCAATTAAAATTTGAAGTCAATGTCGCGAAATTGAAGTCATGAAATTTGGTCATTCTGACCAGTGGTTCCTTTTTTTACAGCATTTTGAAAGCGGGTAGGAGGCACGCAGTTGTCTGTAAATGGGTTATGGAGTTTCATGTGTATGTCTATTCATCTGGTGGAAAAAAGATTTAACTTCTCAGGAAAACCTCATTGCATTACATCTATTTTTAATTTGTTCATAATGATTATTTTTTTGTCCAATTTCAGATTTCATGTGACATTAGTATTCTGTGTTTACATGACAAGGTAAAAATTATCCAAATTTGAATATCTAACACTTTCAAATGCGTTTACAATAAATACTAATGATTTTAATGGCACTTTACTTTAGCATTAGTTAAAGGGACAGTTTTCCTTTACCGACAGCTGCTATTAACGCCCTCTTTAGGCCTTTTTCAAGCTTTTGTATGTGCTAAACTAGACCAACATACGATCCTAAAGACCTGCCCATTCGCCGACTTTCCATTCATAAAAACGTGCCCGTTTCTCCGTCGTCTGCTAGCAGATAGCGTAGAATAATAGAACAACATTCCGCGTTTTTCCCTTTAAATACGTTAGTAATGTTATCTGTTTATTAATATTTTTAGCATATATTTCTATTCAGGATGGATGAAACTGGTGAAAAGAACATATTTAAAGTCGAGAATTAAAGTCTCATTGCAAAAAGTGTTTATTTATTAATAAAATTTTCATATTGTGTAAAAAAAATATCTGATTAGTAAACTGCTAGATATGATGTAAGAGCTCAATTAAGATAAGTTTTTAAATATTTCAACAATATCTAGGATTTTCATTTTTGAGACAAATACAATATATCAATAATTTAAAGATCCATCTCAGAAATTGCGTTTTGGCGTGGTTCTATTATATATCCTTTTATAATTTCCTCCTTTATTTTAGGATAAAAGTAATTTCACGACTATTCTATAATTGCTTCGATTTTACATATTTAAATTATTGCTTACATATATAATACACAATGATTTGAGAGTTAATTTTGTTGGGGACAAATACTAAAAAATATGAGCACCGGCAAAATAAAATCTAGGGAGGGGCAAAGTTTTTTAACAGGTGTGCCTATGGCCCAGTTGCAATTTATAAAATTCATTTTTAACATTACTAACATTGATATGTTATTTTATAAAAAATTTCCCTTATTTAAAGATCGATTATATCAGTTTTACCAACTCCCCCCCCCCCCCCAATCTATTAAGATGTTTCAATATATTCCCCTTATTTAAGTCTTTTTTTAAATGATATGCAATTGCTTATTCTATCCAAAAACTAATGGCACTGGATATGAGTCAATTATTAGAATTCTTTGCAGATGTGCTATTTTAATAAACATGTTTATTATTTTTTAGTGCATATGAAATGTAAATGTACTGTTACTGAAGGAACATCTCTTGTGATTTTGTTTGTTTACAAATTATACATTTTAAAAGTCAAAAAATAATAAATAGTAAGTTTTTATGAAATGGAATTTTGTAATAGTGCCGATTTTGTTAAAAGGAATTTTGTGAAGGAGCCCATTTTATCAAATTTATTTTTGTGAAGGGACCCATTTTATTAAATTTATTTTTGTGAAGGGGCCCTAAATAGACCCCAAATTTTGTCTGGATCGACCCTTGAAAACATTTATTGTAAACAGTGCAAAATCAAAATGGATTTAAAACATCAGGTTTATGAAAATTGTGCACTAAAATTGGAAGTGCCCTAGAGCCTCAGCCCATGTTTCCTTCAGGCGCTGATTGAAAAACAATAAGCTAACATTCATTGAAGGCCAATAGTATTTACCCCTTTCATCATATTTTGACCAGTAAATATCCTTGAAACGTTTTTTTTTTTTAAATATGAACTTTACAGAAAAAAGTAATCACTTTTAAGCACCTTAAAAACTATTTTCAACTTTTAAGGGAAAGTTTGCTTTACATCTTCTGTATGAATTTGAGAAAAAACTGGGTCCCCGCTTTGATGCCCCTGACAAAATTTCATCCCATGAAAGTAAACACTTCATAAATATTTCATCTCCATAAGATTTTAAATATATAACTTGTAATTTAAAAAGTTCATTATATAAAAGAAAACTTTCACAAAAATAACTTCATTAAAACAAAACAGTGCAACAATAAAAAAAAAAATCTTTCACTAAAAAATCGACTAACAGCATTACAACTTACACACCAAGGGTCGATCCAGACAAAATTTGGGGCCTTTTTAGGGCTCCTTCACAAAAATCAATATAATAAAATGGGTACCTTCATAAAAATCAATTTGATAAAACGGGCCCCTTCACAAAATTCCTTTTAACAAAATAGGGACCTTCACAAAATTCCATTTCATAAAAACTTACTATTTATTATTTATTTATTATTCTTTGACTTTTAAAATGTGTAATTTGTAAACAAACAAGTTCACCAGAGAGGAAAACTTAAGCAAAAGTATTTTAAAAAGTTTTTGTTAAAACACAGATTCACAAAACACCTTCACAAAATTCCTTTTAACAAAATAGGGACCTTCACAAAATTCCATTTCATAAAAACTTACTATTTATTATTTATTTATTATTCTTTGACTTTTAAAATGTGTAATTTGTAAACAAACAAGTTCACCAGAGAGGAAAACTTAAGCAAAAGTATTTTAAAAAGTTTTTGTTAATAAACGCTTGGTTCGAATTTGAGTAGTTGGATTTTGACTTTCATTACAAAATGTTATTTTTCACAAAAATATAATAAAATTTCACAAAAATAACCTTTACTTTTCACAAAATAGGCCCCCAGAAAAAAAACCTGCATCGACCCCTGCACACACACAAAAATAAATAAAGAAAGAAAGAAAGACAAAAAATGGACATTTCCTTAAAGAATTAAAGTGATAGGAATCAGGCAAATAATGTTTCTTTGGGAATACGTTATCAGATGCTGACAATCCTAAATACTTAATATATGCTTGCATTATTAATAGACATATAAAAGGAAATTAACGCAGTATTATGCAAGTAATATTGTGATATTAAAGCTATTCTAAATTTTTTTGTTTTCTATCATTGGTTTTCAAAAGTTTCAATTGTACAAAATAAATTAAAAATGCTGAGAAAATTCAAAATTTACTCATTAAAATATAAAATATTGATTATCTTTGAATGATTCAAGTTGCAAAAAGATTAATTTAAAACGTCATCGCAATAAAAGTTTTTAATTCAAAAGATTATGTTACATATGGGTGAATTATTATAAACGTCACTTAAAATTAATAAAAAAAATTCCTGAAATACAAAAGCCAAAAAATACAGAAATCAGGATAATTTTCTATGCACATCCCTTGGCTACAGTGATAGATAAAAGAAAAGTTTGATTGTATAAATTCTTAATATTAGAATGTTTTAAAGATTTATGATTTTACAAATGTATAGCGCTAGCCACACATGTGGGTCTAGGTATGGCGTGCTTGTGATGAAAAAATAGCCATAATGTTTAGAACAGATATTTCATTATTCTATAAGTTTCTGTTCCTTTTATAGTAAAATTATGAGCCATATTATTAGATTAAATGCATAATTAACATTTAATAAACTTAAATAAAATAGTAAAAGGTAAATAAGCATACCTTGCCTGCCGATTGCTTGAATCCATGCTTGTTTATTTTTTCCTCTTTTGGAAAATAATGCATCGAAATTTTATTATCATCAGGGTCAAAATAGTCTGCCCGACTCTCAATACTACAGAAAGGCACACAACACCTCATATTTATAAGGATATAGCAACCAGAATAAAAAAAAATCACATAATTATAACATTCACGTGTTCTATAAACTGCAGTTTGTTGTTCTAGTGCTGACCACGAGACGGCAAACGCCGCATTCCGAAACTAGCACGCAGAAAATCGGTCTATATGTTGGTCTAGGTGCTAAAAAACATTTTGATTAATCGATGAATACTTTTATCATCGGATCGGAATCAGAATCCTGTCCTGTTTGTTATTTTGATTGACCGGCACTGGCAGGATTTTTTAATCTTAATTATCTGAATACTTGATATATATTTTTTAATATAAAAAATGAGTTTTTTATTTCGTGGTTTATTCTCCAGGGTATATTTTTCTTTTGTTTATTTAAATTTAAAAATTTGTTAATCTTCATTCAAATATTTTTATTTTGTTTACATTTAACACCAATTCTTCTTTTTCTTTTAATTTTTAGTCTTTGCATATTTTTGTATTTTTTCAGGTTATATGATTATCGGCTTATTAAAATTAAGTATTTTAGGTTCAGACTTCTCTTAATTTGTATATAAAGTTTTAAAGAAAATCACAATGTTAACTTTAATTTAAAATCTCTCAAAGTGTTCTTATTTCCTTTACCGGAACCGGACTGATTGCATTTCTTTTTTTCTTTTAATCGAATCTATAACTTTATTTTCCAGTGAACCGTGTTTCAAATGTCTCGAAAGCATTAAAATTTATTTTGTTAATTAAAAGTTCTAAATATCACAACCTTATACTAAATGTGTTATTTACTTTTATATACATGATTGAATAGACTTTTAAAGCCACTTGATACATATTATAAAGAGGATCAGTACAATTATATATTCATTGAACGGAGATATTTAGGTAATACTTGCTATTGTCATTTTAACAAATGTTTGAATGTGCCCACATACATGGTTGAAGTGATAACTCATTTTGCAATTTCATTACTGCTTACTATCAACAAAAGTGTTTTTATCAAGCTACCATGCCAGCTACCTACACTAGCTCTTAAGTGGATCCAAAATTTTTTATCATTATCAGAAGTAGAGCAAGAATGAAGAAGGAATCTTCCAGGAACTGATGAACACCTCCCTCCCCCCTACTCACCAAGCATCAAAATGTTCACTGGGCAATTTGGGATTTTATGCTTATTTATGGTATAGAAGTGCAAATTCCCTCCTTCCAGTTGGGAAAAATATCTGAATTAACACTTTTCCGGGTAGCTCTCTTTCACCTAGCACTGCCAAGCAAGCTGGGTTATATTGGTTTTAACCAGGAGGGGGGGGGGGGGATGTTAACAATAGAAAAAAAAGTTATAACCACTCTGGTCAAAATAAGTTTTGACCATCAGTGGTCAAAATTTACTTTGACTGGGGAAAAAAATAAAGTTAATTTTGTAAAATGATAAATTTAGTACAGTTAGGAAGGTTTGTCAAAAATATTTAACAATATTTGGTACTTTTGGGTTATAGCAGCCTTCATAATTATGCCAGGTTGCAGTGAATTTTGTGAAGTGGGGTAGTAGAAATGGAGGGTATTCTGTATGTCAGTGATGCCGGGGATGTGCTACAGTGCATCATTTAAGCAAAAAATTGAACAAGGACATAAAAGAAAAATTGTGCGGGTCTTTTAGATGCATAACCTTGAAAGATCACAAAAGAGGCATACTTTTCATTAAATGAGTTGAATATGTCTTATTTCTAAAAAGAGGACCCACTTTTGTAAAAAAAGAGCCAGTTTTTTGGAACTGCTTGGATCTCAGAGACTCATGATTTCAAAAGCCTAGCAACATCACTGTATACCATCCTGATTTACAAAAAATCAATTTGATATGTCTGAATATAAAAGAATAAAATTCAAATTCGTAAATTTTTGTATTAAAATAAACTTTTTTTAAATAAAAAATTTAAAAAGTGCATTTAGTAGCGATAATAATGAGTTCCTATTTTAAATATCTAAAATGTATATAAAATGAATTACATTGGTACAGAGATAAAATTAGAGTATTAGTAATTTAAATTTAGTAGAAGTCTTATTTTATCAATTAGTATCATGGTGTTTCAAATATTGCAAAAAATAAATCAAGCTGTTAAAGAACTTTTTAAATATACAAATAATACAAGATTAATTTTTATTTTACTTTGTTTCCAATTTAACATTTAAAAATACTATAATATATACTTAAAAAAAAAGTTAGTATTCACATTCAGCCTAAAATTTGGCCAAATATTCGGTATTTGACCAAATCACTATTTGTTACATCTGTACTATTTTTATCAAATCAGGAAAGTAAAAAAAAAAAAAAATAAATGAAAGAAAAAAAAATGTAATTTTACAAATTACAACAACCATTGGGAAAATGCAGAGGGATAGCAGGGTAGTGTTTAGACTTTACCATAGCCGTTACCTCATACTATAAGACATTTAAAAATTTTATTAATTTAGCCTCCCCATAAAATACCCCACCCCCTCTTATGGCAGACCTATTCGCCCCACCCTAATATAACATAGCTTCCCCACGCTAGCTATTCCACGCACTTACTATAGTATGATCTCGGCAGCAGGCGGGGTTATCACCGCCACCGCCTGCTGCTGATGCAGAAGTCCCATTTCCTATCTACTGACTTCCTGTTTGGTATCCGAAGGTAGAATAAACTGAAATATCCAAATATGATGCTAACTTTAGGTGTTAGCATTGAAATTTTTAAAGTTTGGTACAATTTCTATTTGTAGACCATCCCCTAAGCAAAATTAAAGTATTGCTTAACAAGAGTTAAAGCTTGATGTCTGAGCTAAAGGTATTTTGAGGAAATTGTTGATGACCACATTTTTTGCTTTATAAGACTGTTTCTCATCAGACATCAATTTTTGAATTCGGGTATTTTTCATATCTGATAGTTTGCATCTATCTTTTTTGTAACGATTTTATGCATTTCTATTGCTTATTCAAAGAAAATTTCTTCTAAAGTTACAGAATTTCATTAAAAACACTTAAAAAAAAAAAGTCTTCTAAAGTTAGAGAATTCCATTAAAAATGCTTAAAAAAATAAAGTGACAATGTCAAGAGGTCCATTCACGACTGAAAACAACCATTTTCCCAATGGTTTAAAAAAAAAGAAAAAAAAAATGCATACAAATAAATTTTAAGTTAGAATTGCCATTTCTTTTTTTTCAATAAAAAAATTTAATTGCTGAATATTTCTTCAAAAGTGGAGGGGAAAAAAGTCATTTTTCAAATTTTTTTATTTTAAAGCTAAAATAAATTCTTTTAAAGCTCATTCATAAAATCTTTATGGGATCATTTAAGAAGTTGAACCTCTCTCAAGACTCTACAAACCATCTTTTATGGAAAGTGCCATGGCCTTTTCCTGAACATTGTAACAACAATTTAAATGGACACTTAATTTCATTTTTTAAAAATTTAAAAATTATTTAAACCTGGCCATTTATAGTAAAATCTATTTTTTTATTTTTTTATTTTTTAGCACTTTCCAACCTAGTTGAAAAGTGCTTATGACGTCGGTTTGTCTGGCCGGATGGCCGTCTGTCCGTGCTCTAACTCCCGTAAATATGCTCGGATTGCTCTGCAATTTTTATATGTTATTGTCGTTATCTATGGCACGTTCCCTATTTCAACTGAAGTGTGTAGCACTTATAGTTTTCTTACAGGGACACTCAAAAGAATTCTGTTACATTGCGGTCTATGGGGAAAAATCATTTGCGGTTTATTTTTAAAATGTTTCACTATTGTAAACGCATTGAAATTTATATAGATCACTAAGATGCATTAGAAGAAGCTAATATGGAATAGTAGGTGTATAGCACTTAGAGTTACTTTACAGGGACAGTCAAAATAATTCCGTTACATTACGTCTATGGAGAAAAATCGTCTGCGGCTTATTTAAATAATGTTCCACTATTTTAAACGCATTGAAGTTTATATATATTACTAAGGTGCATTACAAGAGGCTTACTACAGAATAGTGTGTGTATAGCAGTCATCGTTCATTTACAGGGACACACAAAATAATTCTCTACTGTCTGTTAACAATAATTCCTGGAAGTGCGTTTTAAGTTACTGAACGCGATTTTAATCTTAACTAGCTTTTTGTCTATTACGTGGTGTGTATAAATTCTGTAGATCCTATACAGGGCAGCACAAAAGTTCGCGAACACATTTCCGTTTATTGACAGAAACTCCAGAAGGAGAATTTAAACTGTGCTACGCGTTTCCTAACTAAACTAAAATTTAGCATCCTATGTATATATACAAATCTATAGATCATATACAGGGCTACATAAAAGTATTCGGATATTTTTCCGAATATTGTATATATTAAAAATTCCTGAAATTACGTTTTTAAATATGTTATGCGTTTTCCAAATTGTTTACTTAGATGTCATCTTTCAGCTTATTAAACGGTAATGATTTGTAAAATTATTTTAGAAGCGTTGGAAAGTGCTACATAATCTATGCTTGACGCATGATTTTTCGTTCTTGTTAATATGTAAATGCAAATTGTCTTCTAAATTTATTAAAGATATCTTGGATTGTATTTTATTAGAATTACTTGCTAGTATAATTTTACTTTTTCTAAATTAAACTTGTCAATAAAGTGAACACTTATTTATCCTTCTTTCTCCTAAATAATTTTTGTTGAATAATGTGTAATTCTATTTGTTATTGTTATATTTTATTAAAACGATTGAATATGAATAAATATTTTCAGGCTGGTACCTATGCAAAGTATGGATTAACATCGTCAAAGTTTTATCCCATTGGGAGGTTTCATACATGTATGTCATATTTTGGTTTATTTCTTATTTCAGTGTTTCATTAAATGAACTTTAGCTTATACTAACTTTTCTTTTTCCATTAAAAATCTTTTCTTTTTTTTCTTGTCCTGTGTTTGTGTATGTGCATTATTTTTTAAGGGGACTTAATTTTGCTTAAGTTAAAAACTGTTTTAAAGACTTTATTATTATTATTTTGCATTTGTATTATCTAACCCTTTTAATTAAGTACAAGGTGAAACTTGTCGAATTTCGATGAAAGAATCATATTTAAAAAGGAACTGTTACATTTAATTTATAATAAACCTGCAAAATTGATTACAATAAAAGATCCATCTTACATTGGTTAGTCTAAGTCTTAAAACAAATGTTAGTTTAGCCTAAAATTACCAAAATACTAAACTTTAAATGCTAAAAAAAATATTGAAAAATTGAACTTTATTCGTATACATCAGGCCTGTCCAACCTTTTAGTGAGCAAGGGCGCAATTCAGCTTTTGCCAATCAATGACGGGCGTCATTATTTACAGGACTCAAATCATGCAATAATATTATCTCACAGTATTAATAGCGTTACATGCACAATGCACAGGGATGTACCGCAATGCACAGTGGTAGACATAACGCTAAATGGTTCAGAAGCTCCATGTAAAAACAATTTTCATTTAAAAAAAAAAATTTTTAAACATAAATTGGGGTAAATTTCAGTTTATACATTTTCTACGAGAGGTCTATCTCAGAAATGTTTGTAGAGAAAGGTACCAGGAACTTTAATCTCACCTATAACAATAATAATAAACATGTGGAAATCAGAGATATTGCTAGTTGTTGTTGTTTGTGGGGGGGGGGGGGGGTCGTCATGAAAATACGATTTGACTTATTTTCAAGTCATGAATTCAGCTTTATAAAAAGTACAATGACATGCATGATAGTGACCACTGACCACCTAGTGAGAGTTAGTCTAGAAGAGCTTTCATTGACGAAAATAATTTCGTACAGTTTAAAAAAATTTCAAACTAATTGAGAAAAATTAAACTAAAATTTCAAATGTCTGGGAGGGGAAATTGCCCCTCTTTATCGCTCCTCCTATAAACAGAGCCGTCCCGTCCTTAGCGAAAGCGAGGCCGAGTGCAAGAACTTTTGCGAGGCCCTTCACTTACAAACTTAATACCCTACCATTCGTACCAATGTTGCCAGTTTAGCTAATTTTTATTCATCTACCAGAAATTTCCAATAATAATTTTGGCTTTATTTAATGACAGACATTCCGTGATTCAATAAAGTGATGCCATTTATTTATTCATCTACCAGAAATTTTGAAAAAGAATTTTTGCTTTATTTAATGACAGACAATAAATGATTAAATTAAGTGAAGGTAAATATTCGGAAATTCTGGTAGATATTTGGCATAAAAAAAATCCGCTAAATTGGCAACTCTACTTCCCACAACGCAATCGCCTGTTGAAAAATCTTACATGATATACATAGTGGCGCACCATGAATGACGAAGAAAGACTCAGATCTTTCAAAAGGCCTAGCGCATTTTCACGTTTTGATGGTGTTTTAAGAAGTTATTTTAGTTCTTAGTGTTTCACACCAGTTTCAACTTATTTTATAGCAGACATGGTTCATTTACAGGGACACAAAAGAATTCTCTACTGTCTATTAACAATAATTCCTGGAAGTGCGTTTTAAGTTACTGAACATGATTTTAAATTTAACTCACTTTTTGTCTATTACTTGGTGTGTATAAATTCTGCATTTCATATACAGGGCAGCACAAAAGTTCGGGAACACATTTCCGTATTATTTAACTCCAGACGGAGGATTTTAAACTGTGCTACGTGTTTCCTAACTGAACTAAAATTTAGCATCCTATGTAGTATATATACAAATCTATAGATCCTATACAGGGCTGAATAAAAGTATTCGGATTACTTAGATGTTATCTTTTAGCTTATTAAAGAGTATGATTCGTAAAATTATTTTGGAAGCGTTGGAAAGTGTTACATAATCTATGCTTGACGCATGATTTTTCGTTCTTGTTTTTTGTTGTTGTCATCTCTCCTGTGTTCTTTATAGAAATAATATTTTTTTAAAATGAAAGATGTTCATTTGTAGTTGAACCAGCATTAGCTATTTTTAAAAAATATTTTCATTCTTACATTTTATTTTTTATTTAAAAAAATTATTGATGAAATTTCTTCAAGATAGTAAAAATTGGGTAACTTACATCGTTTCATAGAAAATGGAAATAATGTGAATTATTATATCTTTACTGATGGTATTATCTCATTACAATGAAGATACCCCAATAATATGTCATGCTTAAAAATAATATGAAGCATTTTTACTCATATTGCTGTTACAGTCCAATACAGCTGTGTTGAAATGATTTTCAATAGCTTTTTTTTCCACTTGCATCAGGTTTCAGAAGTAGGAGAAATGTTTTATCAAGTGAAGATGTCATATTAAAAAAGAATGAGCATTTTCTTTGATAAAATTAAATATTTTACTACGAATGGGTCCAAATGATGTAAATTTCTGAACCTTTTTCTCTTCAGTACTGAGATTACAACTTAAAATCAAGAGTGTGAATATTTGCAGGCAAAGTTTTCACGGACAAACATGATGTCAATTTTGGAAATATATTTATTAATACCTATTACATGTTAAAATGCTTTTTAAATGGTATTTGGTTAAAGAATATTGGAAAAAAATTTTACAGTGAAAATGATGTTTAGATTTGATCGAAAAATATATAATTGTGTCAAAATAATGTAATTTTCACTGGTTTTTCGTCATGTAATGCCAAAGATTAGAGCCTCAATTAATTATTTCACCATGATTATATATATTACTTAGATGGACAAAGTTTAATTTTTTAAAATTTTGATTGACAAAGTTAATGGAAACAGTATTTTGGTAACTGTAGTTTAAAATAATATTTGTTTTAGAAGTTAATCTAGCCAATGTTAAGGTTGTTTTTTTTATAACAATTATTTATGTAAGTTTATTATATGTTCAATCTAACTTTTTTTTTTTTTTAAACTTTTTTTTCATTGACTTTTAAGATTTGACCATGTAATTGATATAATTATTATTCATCAGAAGAGAGTAGTAAATTATTGTATTATATATTTATACATTTATTTATTATTTAGGTTTAACAAACTTTGCTGCCGAAGTTACCAAACCAGCTCCTGATTTTAAAGGAACTGCAGTTGTGGATGGAGCATTTAAAGAAATAAAGTTATCTGACTACAAAGGAAAATATGTTGTACTGTTTTTTTATCCTCTTGATTTGTGAGTGTTATTTAATTTTAACTTTAAATTCATCTTGTTGAGAGATTGTGCTGTGGCCATCATGAAACTTTCTTCTGTATCATTCTAGTAAAATAATTATTTAAATAGTGTAGTTACATACCATCACCAGTTATAAATTTGAAATATAGTTCATTTCTTTCAATTTAATATGCAATAATAGAGATAATCCCAAAAAAGAATTGTTCTCGGTTGTGCTATGCTTTGAATATCCAACAAGGCAAAAGTGCCCACAAAACAAAATCTAGAAAGGGACAAAATTTTGCAACTAATGTGCCTATAGTCCGATGCCAAGAGAGCAGTCTTTAAATTGGAGAATAGAAACATGAAAAAAGGAAACAAAGAATTTTGCTGCGCAAGGCAATTTTCAAACATATAAAAATGAAAAACAATATAGAAATGAAACACTTAATTTTAAAAATCCAAAAGTGGTTTCTTCTACCACTTTTTTTTTTTAAAGTGAATAATAGAAACAGAAGATCATTTTTGAACACAGGATCGTAAAAAAAGAAGAAAAAAAAAGAACTGACGAAAAATATTTCGTTCCTTTTTCCCTTAGTGTTTATTTTAAATCACTTGAAAAGAATACACCTTTATTATATTCTTCAAGTTTTTGATAAGCAGCATTTTGTTTTATTTTCTGCACTATTTACAAAAATAGCAATATTTGCCTTACTTAATCTGTCATTAAATATGGTGAATATTGCTATTCAGAAAAAGTAACATTCTGAATAAAAAACCTATCCAACTAGCAACACTGGTTGCAAGATGCCCTCAGCCACTTTGTTATGCGAGTTAAAGCACTGGATGGCAGAAGCAATAATAAACAGTGTTCGTGCTAGAATGTAGGATCATGTGATTCATGCAATATTTTAAAGTATTCTACTAAAAATCTGTGTAGGATTTGAAAATTTTACCTTTTTACACTTTTTATTTAAATCAATCTGCTTTAAGTATGCAAAGATGGAATTTTAGAATCTATTTTTCGCTCATTTCCTGATAGGCCAGAAGTATGAAAAATACGTTCCATTTCTGTTAAGCCCCCACTTTTCCTATAACTTATATTCAGAAAAAATTGTCTTGTGCCTATAAAGAACATTGGAAAAAAAAAAAAACTTTTACAATCAAAATTTATTTAGTTATAACATTTTAATTTAAGTTTAATTTTTCTAAATATAAATTATAGAAAAAAAGGGCCATATAAAATATTAAATTGTATTATGTATTGGGACCAAAAGTCCTTGACATTTAACAATTAAAATTTTTTATTGAATTTTAAAATGTGTCAATGATTGGTTTACTCTATAATACATAATTTTAAAATGAGTAAGTGTTAGCAGTTTTCCTAATTAATGTATGGAAATATAAATCTGCCATATTCTTCATTAGATAAAAAGTATATTTGAGGATAAAAAACAAATTTCAGATAATTTGGCTAAAAATCTAATTATATTCTGCCGTAGGTGTTCAGGCTATTTGGCAAGAGGGCCAAGTACCGAATAGTGACCTAATATTCATTACATCACTGTACATAATAATGAATGTATGTATTATATATTTGTAATATGTAATGAATAACCTTATTTATTTTCTCTAGCACTTTTGTGTGCCCTACAGAAATCATAGCTTTTAGTGAAGCATCAGCTGAATTTAAATCTTTGAATACTGAAGTTATTGCTGCTTCTACAGATTCACATTTTTCCCACTTAGCATGGATTAATACTCCTAGAAAGGTGATAGTTCTTGCATATTTTCTTGTTATAGAAGAAAATCAGTTTAGTTATTTGAAGTTATGGTACTTTCGTATTATAGCGGCCCCCAAGGATCAATCGCGAAATTATAAAGCATACATGACTTTATAATAATATATGATTTATATAACATTTCATGACGTATATGGCCAAGTTATAGTCATATATGATATATATATATATGAGATGTGTATAAGACAAATATGATGTATATATGACACATAAGACATAAATAATATGTATATAATGGCATAATATATATGATGCATATATAAGCTTTTCAATGATCTTGGTGAAATCATAGCTGCAACCTTGGCATAATCATAATTGTAGAAGGCTGCTATAACACAAAAGTATTTAACTGCCTTAGGTGTTGAATGTCTAAAATTGCTGAAATACATGTTTAACTATTTTTTTAGAAGATTTGTTATCCTAAATTTCTCACTCTCCTACCTAAAACTGTTGCTGTAATATGGCGAAATAACCTAAAATTTTCGACATTCCATTACCCCCCCCCCCCCCCCCTCCTGAATCCTACAGTTTGTTTTTTGGTGATTGTAAAAAACAAATTGTTTCTGTTTTCAAGTACTTTACTTTAATTTTGTTGTAAGTAAAAAAAAAAAAAAAAAAGACATTAAAAAGATTGTTTTATTATGTGTTCGTGTTGAGTGCAATATGTTTTAGTTTCTAATTTATACTAAGTCAGAAAATATTTATAATCAGCAATAAGTTGAATATTTTAAAGTGTCATACAGGGTCTGTCCAGGATATAATGAGACTGAATTTTTTGCGATAAGCAGAAGGCCAAAGGAGTGAAGTTTGTAGGTAGTACGTGCAGTGTGGACTGTCAGGTACAGATTCTGGCAAAAGTCAGTTGGCCTTGATCCTTTGCAGTGCATGGATCGCTTGTGAAAAACTGTCAGACACTTGTTTGAAAGTGGCATTAGGTTTTCAGAATGTAGTGGAGTGTTGAGCAGAGATATGCCATAAAGTTTTGTGTAAAAATAAACAAATCGGCTACTGAGACGCTTGCCATGTTACATGAATCCTATGAGAAGCATTCTTTGTCCAAGGCTCAAGTGTTTAGGTGGTACAAAGACAGAAGAGACGAACAATGCACTGGGCGTCCATCAAGTTCTCAAACTTCAGACAATGTGACTAAAATTAAGGTGCTTTTGGACTCTGATCGTCGGATGAGTGTCCGAATGATTGCGGAGATGTTGGGACTTACCAAATCGATTGTGCATCAAATTGTCACAGAAGCACTTCAAATACGGAAAACACATCCTTCAAAGTAACTTAGTTCCGTGCAAAACACAGCATTGCAACTCTGACCCAACCACCATACAGCCCCGATCTGTCACCGCCAGACTTTCTTTCTATTCCCTCGGTTAAAATCCAGTTTAAAAAGTCATTGTTTTGACAATATGGAGAACTTGCAGAAAAACGTAATGTGCGTTCTAAACAGCATTCCATTTGAAAACTTCCAGTCATGCATAAATGGGTGGCAGATTCATTGCAGGAGGAGGCTATTTTGAAGAATATTAAGTGTCTGTAAAATTATCTTCATATAAACGAATTTTATGGAATCAGTCTCATTACTCTCTAAACAGACCTTGTATATATATCAAAATATCGGATATATTTTATATTTTTGAAAATACTGTGATATTTACGAACCCTTGATGTCCATGTTGTGATTTTTTCATAGACCCTACAATATACTAGACCCCACATTGGTAACCTTTTCGTTGACAGACATCAGTGGTGGTGGTGGTAGATTTATTCCGCCAAACTGGTTTTTCTCCCGCCAAAATCTACATGGAATTTCCCCGAATTTCCCGCCGAAACTTTATATTGTGTCTGTGCTGTTGTTGTTTTTCTAGAGATTGACTAATATTTTAAATTCAAAACAGTTTATTTTAAAATATCTTGCAACAGTGTTCCAAGCTATAAAAGAACAGAATAACTATAATTAAGGTTGAGAGTCTACAGCTGTGTTTATAGTTTGTTAATTTTCGAAATAATTTGGAATGTTTTCTTGGGATTCTTTTTGTAAGATTTCTGATGTGAAATTGAGTTTATTACCTAAATATTGATTATTTATACATTTTTTTAAACCCATTGATATTGTACCTGGCAAAAGCATGAGCTTCATTTTTACAGATTTTCTTATTATAATAAAATTTTAGAATATCTACATAATTTTTTAATTGTTTTTAGGTTAGACCATTAATAGGTAATAAAATGCATCATTTTCAGCTGATTACATCAGGTTTTTTTTTTTTTTTTGATAACATGGGTTACTTTTTAGAAAAGTGTTTTTTTTTTTTCCAATAAGAATTTGTGATTAAGCAAGAGCTTAATTGTCTGCCATTTTGTAATAAAGTGATAAAATGTAAAATACTCAATATATTAAAATCATCGAACAAGCTGTAAAAATTTAGCTATGTTTAATTTTTAAAATTCTTTATTATACTTTATATAAAGAAAATTTCAAAATTTATTTTTTTAAGAGGACAGTACAATAAGTGATTCCTGTCATGTGACAACATTTTTCTTCTTTCAAGTGCTGCGGCATCGGAAATTCGGTTCAAAATGCTGACGGACTTTTCTGAAATATCTTCTGCTTTTATTGAAAGCCTCTTTTGATAGCAAACTAAATAAGAACACCTGCCAATTTCATACATTTCCAATCACAAATTAATGAAACAATTTCCTGACGGCTCGGCCTACAGGCACAGGTAGATTTTGAAAATACAGATAGTGGGGCACCTGTTTATTGGGAATTGCATAAGAAATGACCTTTTTGCCATGATTCGGCAGTTTAGACCACCCACTTCAAAATCTACCTGTGTCTGTAGACAGGATTTTTTTTCTTCTTTCGGGCTATAAGAGTTGGTCTTATAAAAAAACTTGTCAAAGTAAAAGTTGTAGATACTATTAAGAGGATTTATAATAAATTTAAGCAGAATATATATTTTGTGAATTGACGAAGTTTTGAATTCTTTTCTTCTTAAACCCTACCCCCCCCCCTTTGAGGTCATTTTTAATGATATCAAAAATCTGTCATACATAAATTTTCGGCCCTTTTTCTAGAAGTATTAATAACTTTAAACGGATTCGATACGTATCATAATTAAGAAGCTATGGGGATTTTTCTGTTTTCACCCCCCCCCCCCCCTCCCTTTGGTTCGATTTTGCCCATTATCGAACTTGACCAAGATATTATGCACTTTAATTTTGTGTATCAGTTTGGAAGAGATTTGTGCAGAATTATTGAAGTTATCGTGTCCATAAAAAGTGATCTAGATAGATAGATAGATAAAAGTTTTGAATTGGGGGTGGTTTTGGGTTCTGGAAGTGATGATTGGCATAGATCTGCAAAAACTTTTCAGAAAGTCCAACATAGGGGAGAATGTAATAGGTAGTATTTCTTACGAAATCTACCTAAAATCATAAAGTAGCCATTTTGTATTTGAGAAAGTTTTATAGCATCTAATTATGACAGCAAGTATTGTTTAGAAGTCAACATCTTCAATAGTTGCCGGTGGTTATTATTTTCAATAATTGTAAAGAAAAAAAAAACACTTGAGAGTTAAACTTAATTTTTTATAGCATCCAAAAGTTGCAAATTATTTCTTCTCAGAAACTTATGCAAAATAATAGTGTTATTTTAACAGAGAAAAAATTACACAAGTTCTAACTTAGTAGATATGAAATATCCT
This sequence comes from Maratus michaelseni, assembly GCA_963931845.1. Taxonomy (NCBI): domain Eukaryota; kingdom Metazoa; phylum Arthropoda; class Arachnida; order Araneae; family Salticidae; genus Maratus; species Maratus michaelseni. The sequence continues at coordinate 24,689,206 of OZ007600.1, read as the reverse complement.
GGAATTTTTATTTTTCATACAAAAAAAAAAAAAAAAATACTGTGCATTTGTATTTTTTTTTTCTATACATGCATATAATGTTATCTATCGATGTTTTCCTTTTGATTAAAAATATTGTAATACATTTATACTTTCAATTAAATATATATATATATATATATGTATATATGAAAGATTGCCAAAAATATGCCTTTAAATTGGAACATCAAAAGCAAAACAAAAATTCTGGATTGCAGCAAAAATATGTTCTATAGAATATATTGTTACATAAAGACAGTATGTGATTTCAAGTTTTCAAAACCTATAAAATACATTATCAAATCAAATAATATTTTATAACATGCCACTGCTAACTTTCCACAAATCTTTCACTTTTGTAAGAAAAAAAAAGATACTGTAAATACTGTTCGATTTTCTGTTATTTTAATAATGCCTGCTAAATTTAATGCATTTTTAGAATAATAAAAAAAAAACTGACATTAATTTGTTACATTTCGTGAAATGATTGTGTCAGATTGAAGCTTTTCAAGCAGAAATCTCGAAATAATTTGTGTTATCATACTTAATATCTTATATCACTAATAAAAAAAAAATATAATTTAAGTAACATTTATTACAAGGACAAAGCCATTTTATAACATTAAAATAAAATACAGCAGCAAAAACAGAAAAAGAAAATCCATCCAGAAGATTAAACAATCCTTTTTTCACCATGGGTGGGACTCTCATAACTTATTTCTATCCTTCCTCTTTGACATTAAATCCTAGAAGGAGCAACAGTTTCGTTTTGGTTTGTTTACGTTTATTTTTATTGCGAGAATGAAATCGAAGTTGCCAAGAAAGCGATCACCGCCAAAACAGACAGTTTTTAAAGCGCCAATCCGAGCTGATCCTGAAACCGGATTTTCAACAATATAACAAAGAGATGTGGCCTCTAGTAGATTATTCCTCTGAGGATTTTTTACACACACGCTCCAAAGAAAACAAACAGCCATGCCATTTACCCAGATATTGTTTGAGTGTACCCAATATTTTTCAAAAGTTTGCACCGCTGACCAATTTTTGTTACTTTACTGGAAAATCATAATGACACTGATAAATCAAATTTTTTATATGGTTTTACACATTTTGTTAATATGTAAATATTTCATTGTATTTTTTTTAACTTACAAATATTTTTAAAACATTGCAAAATCTATGCATTAGGTGAAGGTAACTGCTCAGTTCTTTTTTATGATCTGTTTAATTCATCATTTATTTTAATGAAAGATGTAAGCAATGTTTGGATCCAGTTCCACTTCTTGGTAATATTGATCAAACTTGTTATCAATATAAACGGACATAATGTAAAGCAATGGTACTTGCTACACTGCCCGTTTTATGTGGTCTTGCAAGTTGTACACATAATTAAAATACACATATAATATATATATATACTAGCAAGCTACGCTGGTCAATTTCTCTTAACGAACCTTTAATCAAACAAAATATTGACATTTCATACTGCACTTTTATATTTTAAGAGAATAATAAGGGTATAATAATTTGTGACTCGTGCTATAGCCAATATACACGTCGCCCTTATAATTATCTTTTTACACGTGAAGTTATGGTACTCCATTGTGAAATTTGGTAATTTTGGAATTCAATATTTGAAAAAGGCATAATCATTAGATTTGAAAATTATATCAAGAAGAATACAATTTTTTACCTTTCAAATGCAGTTTGTCTAACAATTTTCTGACAAATACTTTTTGAGCTATTATTTTTTTCAGTAACTCCAAATGTTTAATTTTCCGAGATTAATCTGTGGCAACGATTAGCGAAAAACCCAGTCGTCAGCAATGCATAGCTTTTTATTAAAGAAGATGTTGGAGCAGCGATTGTCACCATCAATTTGCCACCATCACTTTTGAAATCTGTTCTGTAGTTCCTGAGATTCCATAGAAATTGTAATTTAGAATGTTTTTAGAACGCTTTTCCCTCATCTCGCCCTTTTAAATTTCGAATGTTTTTAGAATTTGGTCTTAGAGAGCATTTACATCTTATAAGTAACTACCATACCAAATCTGATGTTTCTATCTCATTCAGTATACAAAAAATCGAAATTTTAGAATGTTTTTCGCTCCTGCATCCCCCTGAGGGTAGTGGCGCCTATGTTGGAGCAGGGACTGTCACCATCCATTTGCCACCATCACTTTTGAAATCGGTTCTGTAGTTCCAGAGATTCCATAGAAATTGTAATTTAGAATGTTTTTAGAATGCTTTTCACCCATCTCACCCTTTTAAATTTCGAATCTTTTTGGAGTTTGTTCTTAGAGAGCATTTACATCTTATAAGTAACTACCATATCAAATTTGATGTTTCTATCTCCTTCACTATACAAAAATTCGAAATTTTAGAACGTTTTTCGCTCCTGCACCCTCCTGGGGGTAGTGGCACCGACATAAAATATAGTCTATGTTGGAGCAGGGATTGTCACCATCATTTTTGAAATCGCTTCAGTAGTTCCAGAGATTACCCCCTACAAACAAACAAACAAAAAAACAATCTTTACTCCTTTATAATATGAGTATAGATTTCAAAGTTTATGACTGTTTTAAAATTTGACACAATTAAAATAAACATAGGGTTTCATTTTCTTTCCTTAATAAATAATCCCTATACTTGAGTAGAATGTAAGTCTGGCCTGTTGCATTTCATCCCATCTTCAAGAAACTCTCCTGCTAGAGAATGAACTTTGTCTACCACACCTTTAATGATAAATTGTTAACACTGCTTAAAATTATGAATTACATATTAAATATTAATAAATATTAGTAAATCATTAAAATAATGGACATATGACAGCAAAAATATAAATGCTGCGCTGGAGCTCATTTCTCTGCCTGATTTTAGCTTTTGTAAAAATTTTAGCGAGTACCATTGATATAGAGCAGGGATGGCCAACACGCGGCACGGCGGAGTTTTAACAGTGGCACGCGAAGACTTATTGAATTTATTTTTTTTTAATTAAAAATAATAGGCAGAAATCCAGATAGAAATGTTCTTTATTAACTGTCCAAAGTTAATTTTCGCAATAAACTTAAAAGAAGTCACTTACTTAATAAACTTAAAAGAAGTTGCTACTCAAGAATGCAGATTGGCTATGGGATTTAGCTTTTCTTACTGATATTATGGAACATTTAAATAATTTAAATTTAAGGTTACAGGGAATAGATTGTATTTTTCCTACTCTAGTTGGTCATATATCTTCTTTTGTAAACAAACTTTCGCTTTTTCATCTCGATTTTGGAGAAAAAAGATTAACACATTTCACATTAATGAAAGAACTAGCTACTAAAGTCAATAATTCTCCGAACTATGAGAGGTTTAAAAATTTAATATCTATTTTGCAGGATTCATTCAGTGCTAGGTTTGAGGATTTTCAAGCTGATAAAAAAAAATGTGGATCTATTCACAAATCCCTTTTCAATTTCTCTGCAAGAAATTAATTATTACCCACCTGAAATCCAAATCGAAATTATTGACCTACAGAAAAATTGGAAGTGGCACACATATTTTTTTTTCTTCAGATATTGGCACTCTTCCCAAACAGGTTGGCCACCCCTGATATAGAGTATTCCAATTAAGACAAAAATGTTCCTGTAACTTGAAGCAAGCAAATTTAATTATTTTTTTTATATATAGTGCTTGATCCTTTCAGAACCAAGGTAATTTAAATTGGATTTCTTTTCCCTTTTTGTTACGATATTGAATGCCAACCAAAAACCGCAGACTTTTTTGAACTTCTATTTAGAGTATATTTAAGAAGCATGGTCTCTATTTTTACTTTTCAGTTAATAAAATTGGAATTGTAGAAATAATAGAAACTACAAGTAGATAATTTCATTAACAGCACAAATAACAAATCATTTGTATTTCATTACATTTTGTATTTTGTATTTTTGTGTATCTGAGTTCTCAGTCATGTCTTATCATTTTATATTTTCAATGTACTTATAATATTTTTTATGTCTGTCTTTTAGAAAGGTGGACTTGGTTCTTTAAATATCCCATTGTTGTCCGATTACTCTAAAAACATTGCCAAAGAATATGGAATTCTCTCAGATCCTGGAATTGCACTTAGGTATATTCCATCTCTATTGTTTAATTATTTAAAGACTAGAATGTAAAGATTAATTTTAGATGTACATAATCTTTTTTTAATTCCCTCCACCTCCCACCTGAATTATTGCCTTTTCGCAGCTAGCCTCAAAGATGAGTGTACATTGAGTATAATTAAAAACTGTAATTCAAAATAACTGACGTTCTCATCTCTTAACAAATCTGGCAATGGTAAAACTTAAGAAAAACTTTTGATTAGTTGGCTTGTTTCAATCTAATAAGAAAATAAAGCGATATCCTCTGGAATAGTGCTGCACAACCTTTTTGTATGAAAATCGTTTGCTACCACTATCTTCGAAAGGTAAGCTTTGATATATTTAATAGCAAGGTTTCAGTCATTAACCTAAGGTAAATTTTTCTGTGTAAAAATAGTGGTAATGTTAGTGGCCCGCGGGCTACAGGTTGTGCATCCTTACTCTGGAATGATCATCTAATGCAACAACATTAAAGATATTAATATTTCATGATCATCTGGGAATATCTTAAATAATCTTTTGTATCATACATAAGGATTTATTATTGCATCTTTGGAACAATACTTCATCTAAACTTTTGATACCTGATATTAAAGATCATGAAATTCACAAAACTTCGAAAAATTATTTTGCAACTCCTTTATAAAATAAAAATGTTCCATGGTCTCGGACAATAGAGTTAAAAACAGCCAAACTCTTAAAAATGATTCAAACTAAACTAAAGATAACAAGAAAAAAAAAGCATCAAACATAGATTATAAAACACTTTACAATTCTTTCAGAATATTGCAACAGAACTCCCATCATTTAAAGAGGTGAAAGAAGATATCTAAGTAAGTAACTTAGAAAATACGTAATAGAAAACCAGATTTCATCAGTTACTGCCCGTATCTGGAAAGGCACACAAATTCTTTTGTGCATGGCTGTATGTGATCTGTATATACACTACAAAGTGTGCTAAAATTTAGCTTCGTTACAAAAGCACATAACATGGTTGAAAATTCATCTTCAGCAGTTTCCATTAATTGACAAAAATTCACTTTAATAATTTTGTACAGCCCTGTTGTATATTATCTATAGGTCTCATATTAAACTAAAATTTAATGCATAACACACCTGAAAACACACTTTCAGAAATTACCATCCACAGATGAGTGTAAAAAAAATCATTTTTTTTCTTTTTAAATCAAAATAATCAGATAAAAAAAAAAAAAAAACTAAAAGTGGATTTTCATGACTTGTTTTCCTATGTTAAGATATTGAAGGGCAACCAAGATCTGTAGGTTTCCAAAATAATTTGTCTATGTACTTCATCTATTCTTGTAAAAATCTTGCTAAATTTATGTGTACTTTTTGAATATATATACATATATAATTTTAAAATAAGCTGTCATAATGAAGACAAATTCTGGAACAGTTGTTTTTTGGTTTGTGGACATATTTTGATAACATAGATCGTTTTAAAGTAAACTGAGACAATAGTTTGATAAAATTATTTACTGAAAAAGTTTATAAAGAAAAAAAAGAAAATATTTTTTGCTTCCAAAAACAATTTTCCCAATTTTACATGCACACATACATAAAGCTCTTTTTTAAGTACAACTCATAGTATAAATAAAATTTACTTTTTCTATCAGCTCATAGCTAGTTGTAATATAAAACATTTTGTACATTCAAAACACTGTTAAACCAATTTGTATTTTTACACTATCAGGGGTCTGTCCAGATTTTTCTCGCAGGGTCCTGTTTTTGTAAAATTGTGAACAGTTTCTTTTTATTTGTGAAAGTTCTAGTCATTATTTTCTGAATTTGAAATTGTTATATTTAGATTTCTGTATATCTATCCTTAATGTATAGTTCAGATGTTTTGGGACAGGTCAGTTTTATTTTTAAATGATTCAATTTGTCAAAGGTTCAGTTTAGAAATTGCAAAGTTTTGTAAAAGGTCTATTTTTAAAACAAAGAATTTTGTGAATGGTCAAATGTTTGGGATGAAAAATTTTGTGAAGGATCCTGTTTTAAGACTAGAATTTTTGTGAAAGGACTTGCTTTAAGATGAAACATTTTGTGAAGAGTCCGTTAAGGATATAAAATCTTTCTAAACTGATTCCTGACTATTTTATTACACTGAACATGATTTTTGTATGTAAAGATGGAATTTTGTAATTTATTTTTCACTCATTCCTCATTTCCTAGGATAGAATTATAAAAATGTACGAAGGTGTGATTCTGATGACAATACAATATTTTAATACATTTAGAATTTAATTATAAATTAATAACTTAATTTTAAGGTATCTTTCTGTTAGCACACCACAGGTGATATGTCGTCAAATGTCCTTTATGATTACAATTGTATACAAGTTACAACAACAGTAGATTTAATTATGTACCAAGCCATGCTCACCAAAAAAGGACATTTTGCTGTGAAGTTGCAACAATGGAATATTTTAAACGCTTAAAAGTAGAAAATAAAATATAAATAAAAAAAATTGGGTAATAATTTGGAAAAATATGCTTTTATCAATAAATTGTTTAATATGAATTAAATTATGATTATATGTTGAGAAATCAATTTGGAAATCCTGAATAAATAGTTTAAATAATGTTTTTTTCTTTCCTGTTTTCATATTTTAAATAAGAAACAAAGCAAAAAATATAATTTTTAAAAATATTTTCACTAGATCCCACTTTCTACTAAGCTTTAAAAAAATAGCAGTGAATTTTCCATAATTCATGACAAATTAATGTATTTTAACATAATTCTTTTGGAAAAATTAGGAATTGCAGTGATGAAATAAAGCTTGATTTTCAAAATAAACATTGAATACTTGTAAGAGTGCATTTTAAAGATCAATTTTTACTTATATGCAAGAATCTCTAAGTTTATTTGTATAAAACTTAACTTTTGTTTAGTACTTTACTTATTATTAATATTATTTAATAGAAGTATCAATGTTTTTGTTTGTACAATATTGTAATGATTATGGTGTTGCCAGGTACTTTATTAAGATGTTTTAATAAATTTACAATCAATATATTGTATGGGACCTCAAATCCGGAATCCTTAACTTTTTCTTCCAAAAAAAAAAAATTATATATATATATATATATATATATATATATATATATATATATATCAGGTGAAAATATTTTTTTGACGCCGCCAAAAGATGGTGCTACCTACTTGTTAGCTCGTTACCATTGTCGGAAACAAGATCTTCCAGAAAATTGAAAAATTCTTCTTTTGCTTGACAATTCCACTGCTCACACTGCTTCAGGAGTTGTTGAAAATAATAATGTTGTTGTGTATTATTTTTCACCCAATTACACATCACTTATCCAGTCGATTGATCAAGGCACTCTAAAAATGGTTGAAATGCTGCTAGTTTATAATAGTTTTCAAATGTGTTATACATTTTCTAAAATGTTTACTTACTGTAAAATCATGGTTATCCACCCTCGCAGATGCGATGAAAAATTGTAAAATTATCAGACTAGTATGCTAATTGCCAATTGTTACAAAATATGCATTTTTGAATAAATTGAGGAAAAAAAACATGTACTATAATGACTGTATAAAATAGAAAAACTATAACTTTGCGATTAACTGTAATTTCAGATTATAGAAAATTGTGGATTACAAAAGTTTTCTAACTAGAATGCATTTAAATTAATAATAATACTTAATATCTGCCAAAAATATGTTAATAGAAAAGTGAAAGGAACTTGATAATTTAAAATAATTAAATACTGAGAAATTTCATTTGAAAATGTCCTAAAATATTTTCTGAAAATAACATTTTACGCAGTGTTGCCATCTGTTGTAAATAGTGCAAAATACTAAGCTACAAATTTGACTTAGGTTACATTACGGATCAATCAATCGGTAATTTTTTTGTGAATAGTTTTCATAATAACATTAAATACAACTGTAAATTCTTTGAAAAAATAAATAAGATTTCTTTTTTTAATCAGCACATTTAACTTACTTAATGCAAAACTTCCATTATCGATATTTTTATTATCTTCATATCTCCATGGAGGTAAATAAACAGCAAAACTAATGCTTGGTTATATTGCTCTTTCAGGTTGGCAACAGTAGCATTTTGTTTATATTACTTTTGTGTTTCTACACGTTATTTGTGAATAAACAGTGCGAAAAAATATCTGACAATGCTGCTCAGAATAGAAAGACTAGTTCTAAATCTACGTCAACCGGCAACCCTTCTAGTTGATGATATGTTTAATCGGCACATTTTTCTGATGCGGCAAAAAAAAAAAAAAAAAAAAAAAAAAGATCTCGGGGGGGGGGGGGGGGGGTGGAAGATACTTGGTATTGACTTTGACATGCAAGGTGGAATTTTTTTGGGAGAGGGAGCACATTCTCAGGATTTTTCGAAATTTTCTAATGTTTACAATATGGGGGAGGGGGAGCATTTGATTGGGAGGGGCAGATTAACGGGATTTTATGGTAGGTATTTTATCTTACCTTATGAAACAGTGAAGTTTTGTTAAAGTATTTTTGAAGTGTTAGAAAGTGTGTCATAATCTATGTTTGATGCATGCTTTTTCTTTCTTGTTAAGAACTTAGGTGAGTATTCCTAATACAGTTTCAAAAATTAAACCATTAGGTGTATTTTTCCAACAAACTTTATTTTCATAAACAGTTATGAAAAACATATTTTAAAAAAATTAGATTATATAACAGTTATCAGTTTAAATATCTGAGAATTTACAGCTTTTTTTTATATATTAGGATTCAGAAAGTATATAAAACATCACCAAAGTGATAATTTGAATAGAATTGGGAATTTTTTTTTATGGCTTAAATTATAGTTCATTATTCTTTAGTAGTTGAAATTATATTTGAAAAAAAAAAAAAAATAGTAAGCTTTCATTATTCTTGTCGTGGGTATATTTTTGAAAGTATCAAATACTTCATTAATTTTTCCTTAAAATTGTAAAAACTAAAAATAGTTGCATCAAACTAATTTATTTAACAAAATATTTATTTTTTACATACTAATATATTTGAAACAGTCAATGTCTTATTCTTTTTTGTTTTGTTTTATTTTAAAAAATGGGTATCAAACATAGAAGGATACTTTAAAATGTTCACTGCTAAAAACTTCTGGTGAATGTGGTGATGTGATTTAACTCATTGGCAGTGAACATGTTAAATTAGAAAATGACCTACATTTTCTCTCTCTTTCGCTAGCAAGGCGTTTAACAACTATTACTTCATTTTTAGTAAAATCTTATGTTGTTGTTTTGTTAGCTGCTAACTTCTACACTTTTTTTTAATCATATAAATGTATCTTGAACCAAATAAATTATTTAATAAAATGTACATTGCATTTTTAATAAAGTGATGTACATATTTTATTATTAAGTAAAATTACTGGTTCAAATATCTTTCTTTGACTAAAAAAAGGCGTAGTGGTTAGCAGCCGTGTGTTTTTTTTTACTTACTAATATATTTGAAACAGTCAATGTCTTATTCTTTTTTGTTTTGTTTTATTTGAAAAAATGGGTATCAAACATAGTAGGATACCTTAACATGTTCACTGCTAAAAACTTCTTGTGAATGTGGTGATGTGATTTAACTCACTGGCAGTGAACATGTTAAATTAGAAAATGACCTACATTTTTCCTCTCTTTTGTTAACAGGCATTTAACAGCTATTGCTTCATTTTTAGTAAAATCTTATGTTGTTGTTTTGTTAGCTGCAACTTCTACACCTTTTTTAATCATATAAATATATCTTGAACCAAATAAATTATTTAATAAAATGTGCAATTCATTTTTAGTAAAGTGTTGTACATATTTTATTATTAAATAAAATTACTGGTTCAGATATCTTTCTTTGACTAAAGTAATAGTAGTTGGCAGCCGGGTGTTTTTTTTTAAAACAATGTTTCACTTTTTAATGAGGGAAAAAAAAAAAAAAAAAAAAAAAAAAACGAGTTTTGAAAATATGTATTTGAATGATAAATGTAGTTACAAAATAAAAATTAATAAAATGCCATTTAAAAACAAAACATTTTTGCTCTTACTATATGGGCATCCTCAGTATATCAAGTCATCTTGAATTGAAGGTAGCCTCTCTTACTTTACTATTGTTTTTATTCCCCCGTCTTTTCAATTGTAGCATGTGGCTCCATCTCTTATCGATTGTTGCTCATTCTCTTAAATTGCATGCATCTTTATTTAAAGAAACTCGGGTATCCTTCCTGGGTTATTAAACATGGGTGAAAACCATTAGAAGAAAAAAAAAATTAAAATGATTTTTTTACATTTAATATATATTTTTAGTTTACTACTAATAACACCAAAAATCCTTTTTAATATGAAAAAAAAAATTTATTCAAATAAAGTTTTGAAATTTATTAAAAGCAGTACTTTAATATTAGCCACACACCAGGAGTTAATAGCTACAGAAATTACCAAAGTTTGCTATTTACAGCAGCACTTTTTGATTCTCATAATTTAAGGTATTTAACCGTGTAGTTTGATTATGTGTCTGTTAAATGTTTCTTTTATTTATATTTTATTTATTTATTGATTATGTTTTAATTTTGTTAAACAAATTCTGAACTAGTTGTGTTATTTTAAGGCAGTATTAAAAAAAAAAAAAATTCCACGCTCAACAACTCAAAATTTTCGGACACATTTTCAGACTCATTTTTAAAACTAAAAACATGAAACTTGGCAGCGTGATTTATGAAGAGATTTATAAGTGACTTGTGTTTTTATTTTTCGTTCAATTAATTAGAAATTGATTTACAAACACTTATTTTCACAGTATCATAATTTTTTTTTTGGTTTCCAGCGCTATCGCTTCAGGAAATTCAGTACAAAATGTCTACTTTGAAAGCATTTTTTGAAATACATTCTGCTTTATCAAAAAATCAACCAATACAAACATTATAAAGTTTCTGAATAAGAGAACCTGTCAATTAGATGCATTTTAGAGCAAAAATGAATTTAAAAATAAGTCACAAAAAGTGCAGTTTGGATTTGAGTACACCCTTAAGTGCAAATGTGTTAATCTTTTGTAATCGGGACAGATGCAATAAAGATAGATTTTTAAAAAAAATCATGCTTGAAAATTATTTAAAAAACCATAAATATCAGTAAATTGAGTTAAAGTTTTCAAACAAATTGCATTTGAAAGAATGTCTTTTTCCTGTGTTAATGCTGTTATATATATATTTTTTAATTTTATGTCTCTTCTGTATTCCTTTATCTTTTTCTAAATTTTATGTCTCTTCTGTATTCCTTTATTCTTTTCTTAATTTTCTCTTTCGTCATTCCTTCATTTTGCTTTGGAAAGAGATGGAGCCACATGGTAAAAAGAGAATAAAATAAAAAGGATGACAAAACAAGAAAGGCCGATTCAGTTTAAAATTACATATGAAGCATACTCATGTATGTAAGCGAAAACATTTTCTATCTTAAGATTTTTAAATGGTAATAAATTTTTATTGTATAGTAAGCAATCCTGTTTTCCAAATGTCCTTGAAGTATTGTTACATTTGTTTTAATCATTCATTAACATTTTAGGGGATTATTTTTGATTGACCCAAAAGGAATTCTTCGACAGATAACTGTTAATGATTTTCCTGTTGGTCGTTCTGTTGAGGAAACTCTCAGACTAGTTAAAGCTTTTCAGTTTGTTGAAAAACATGGTGAAGGTAAGATTTTCTTTGTCCTTCTTTTCTTGTACAATAAATCTTTGCTTTTATGTTTTTCTTGCAATGTATGACGACTTATCCATGTACATTATTTTTACAGCAGTTATTTAGATTTTCTTGAAATTTGTTTTATTTATTTGTTTCTTCAAATTTTAAAAGTATTCAAATTCTGCTCTTTGAGAAAGTTATTAATGTATTAAATGTCTCCTGTATGTTATCTATTTCAATTGCACATTATCATTATTCTATACAAAGCATTCACAGGAGATAAATAAATAAATAAAAAATATATAAATGTAAAGGAGTGATAATGTAAAGCTGCTATAATTTACATGATGTAACTACGACAACTGCCATATGATTCATTCGATTTGAAATATATTCAACAATTGGTGTGTCCTACGGCATTGTTTTAAAATGTTTCACAAATAACATGATCATTGCTGATCTGTTTACACAAGGAACAACAATAGCAAATGTAAATGGTAATGTTACCTTATGTTACATAAACTAACTTGCTCTACTAATCATACTGCTTCATCAATGGTAGCTTAAGACTGACTTTTTGGGGCATTGCATTTTATTTGCAGAAGAGTTCAGTTAGACTCTAAAATAGTGGTAGTAAAATGCTTACAAAAGTAAAACATAATGTGAACTCTTCTAAAAATAACATGTAATGCCACAAAATGCTAATTACAAGCTGACAGTGCACATCATATATGCCAGATTTTCATTGGCAGTGAATATAAATGTATTAATGTTACATCACTATATCTACAATTGAAATAGTTGTATTTCTAACTTTTGAATTTAAGCACTGTTTATATGGGTATGTGTGTGTGTATATATATATATATATGAGTTAGTGAATAGTGTAACAACTTAATCACAATATTGATTACACATGATCTGAATATGATAACAAACATTTAATAAGACATAAACTACATAAAAGAATAAGTATCAGATCTTTTGCTTTCTCTCATAAAAAAAAAAAAAGTAAGCTACTTGCGTCTTGCATAAAAACATCCCAACTTCTATTAAAACTCTTCTCTGATATCATCCATCCTCATGGCTCATGAATCTATTATGGCTCGTGAATTGAATCTAATTTTTCTCATATATGTTATTTTTCAATGAAGATTTTATCACGTGAACATTTAGGGAGCAAACAACAAATTGAAGGAAAAAAATATTTGGGATCACCCTGTAAAATAAAATGCATGAAATTCTCTTGCTACAGCACATGATTATGGGGGTATTGTACAACATTTGCATTCAATTGTGTAAGAATAGTACATATTCATGCAGATATAATGATTTTTTTAAAAGATTCAAGAAAATTTCGTATGTTTTTGTTTACAGCATGCAGGGTTTTCAACCAAATTTTAATGAAATTTTCACAAAATGTGACAAAATATAATAGAAACAACATAAGTACACTTAGAATATAAATATATTAAATATTTAATGAAATAGGAGCAGTTGTATGAAATAATTTTTAACTGTGCATGTGCACACTATACCAATGATTTTTTTTTTTTTTTTCAAGATTTGGCAGTTAGCTCTGTAGAAAAACTAATATGCAAAGACTAGTCAAATATCTTGTAAATTCATAAAGATATCGGTGATATAATGAGCTGAATTTTGGTTGCCTTTGAAATTGCAAATGATAATTGAATTTGCTGATAATAAAGGATTTTCTACAAATTGTCATTTTTTTTATATGTTTTCTTTTAGCTTACAATTCTGTATGTATGTGGCAATCAAATCTTGTCACTCACTTTTCATCCACTTCCTGTTGACATAGAGCTTTGAAATTTGGAATATATGTATATATTCCTGAGGGCAATACATGAATTGGACATTGATTTTTTAAAATTCGATTCCTAATGGCAATGGGGGCTGTTTCACTGTGAATGGTTACCATTGAATATTGGCCAAGGTTGATTCTTGTTTTCCTCTGTGTTGTTTTATCGGTTGAGAGAGCATGAATCCCAGTGAATTTAATATATGCTGTCTTGATATTTTAGCTTAAAATGAAGTAAAAAAAAAATAAATAATTACTATAAAACTATTTTGAAATGTGATTTGAATATTTATATTTCAAAAATGATTTCAATGTTGTATTTATGTATATTAGATAGTAAGGTGAATTAAAAAAAAAAAATTTCTATTAAGAATGCATGGATACCTTAGAGAAAGATTTTAAAACAATATTTCAGCTGCATTTGTCATCCATTGAAAGCTTGTTATTCACAAGTATATTAACATTACATGTGGCATTAAACCAATTTCAATTTTTGTTGTTGCTTTTTACTTATTTTAATCATATTAAAATCAGCAATGTCCTAAATTTAAGAACATTTTTTTTTTTTTTTTTTTTTTTAATAATCTCAGTTATACACGAGGGAATAGTTAATATATTGCATAAAATAGGAAGAATCGGGAACATACTATTTTTAAAGAAAAACACTATCCAAGCAATGGTATAAGCCCAAATAGATATCGAACAATGTGTCCTTTTCCTAAAATATTTCTGTTTTGTATAAATATGAAACTATAATATTAAAAAGATGCTGTGTGAAAAAATAGGTGTAGAGAATTTGTTCGTTACTTTCTACACCTGTTTGTATGTAAATTGCTGCTACCATACCATTTATCTTTGGAAATTAACAATTTTTCTATTCCCATACACTTTAAGGTAGTTATCGCAATATATCACCAATATCAATATTAATTTTTTTATATATTGCAATATTAAATTTCTGATATCGTCCAGAGCCCTATTGCCCGCACAACACTTGCTACGGCTTTGGCTGATGCTAAAGTGAAGTCATGCTGAACAATATCTATTCTGTTTTTCACTACATACGTAGAAATCTGCCCCCTCCCCCCTTTCTTTTTTATTTTTTTATTTTTTTGGAAGGGAAGAAGTATTTCATTGAGTTTTTTAGAAGATTGATTATTTATAGTTGCTAAAGCATAACAAATAACACAGTAAAAAAATAGAGTTTTGAAGTTCATTAACTGTGTGCTCAGAAAGGGCAAAGGGGGCAGAAATTTTGGAGGGTAGGTGCAGGAGATTTGGATGATTGATTATTTATTGTTGCAACAAATATAGCAGAAAGAAAAAATTGAAATGTAAAGATTTAAAATTGATAGCTGGTGCAGCAAAGGGGGAAGTGAACATTGTGGTGGAAGCGGGTTATTTAGAATATTTTTTGTTACTGTGGAGTAACAAGACAGAAAAAGTTGTAAAATTGAACAGTTTTAAAGATTTTAACTGTGTGCTGGAGTCGGCAAAAGGGGGAAGTGATGATTTCAGAGAGTGTGTTAGGTTATTGATTATATATTCATTGCTACAATAAAGTAAAAAAGAGGGCTGAAAAATAACTAATTCAGAAGTTAAAAGAATTTTGACTTTGTGGGCTGCAGGTGGGAAAAGGGATTTTTTTATGAGAGAATGGGAAGGGCTCAGTTTTTTTTTAAAGTATTGCCTGTACACAAGGAAAGAAAAAAAAAAATCAGCGCTTACATTTTGACAAATTTAATTGTTTCTTTCCTTGCCAAATGAAGCACTTTGGTGCAATTTAGCACAATGGCGATCAACAGTAAGAACGCTGCTACAAACTAACAATCGAGCATAAAAATCTTTTTAAAAAGTAATAGTTTTAAAGATTTTAAAATTTGTATGCTGGGAGGGGGGAAAAAAGGGGGGGGGGGATAGTGGAATTTTTTTTTTTTTTTCATGGTGGGAGTGGGAGAGAGGTAATTTAGGTGATTAATTATTGTTACAAGAAAGTTATAAATAAAGCAAAAAAATAATAATAAAGATTTTTAAAAAAAAAATTTAAATTGTGTGCTGGTGTGGGGACATAACGGGGGGGAAAAAGGACTTTTTCTGGTGAAGAAGAGAGAAATAATTTAAATATTGTTGCTAAAAAATCACAAATACAGAAAATTAATGAATTTTAAAGATTTTAAACTGTGATATTCGAAGGGGAGACAAAGCTAGAGAAGCAGAAATTTCGTGAGCAAGGCATAATTTAGGTGATAGATTATTTATTGCTACCACAGAGTTTTAAATAGGTCTGGAGAAAAAAAATAATTAAGGTGGTAATAAAAAAAAATATTTTTCCTTGCTCAAGAAAGTGAAAATTTCTGACACATTTTTAAACATAACAGCATGACACTTGCAGGCATGGTTATTGAAATGCTTTGCAATCAAACATTTTTTTTTTTTTTACTTTTTTGATAAATGAATTAAATCTTGAGTTATAAGCGATTATTATTTCAGGCAGTAGTTTTTTTTTTCTTTCTTTCCTGCGCTGTTGCATCTAGAAATTCGGTTCAAAATGCCAACTTTAACAGCCTTTTCTGAAAAAGTTTCTACATTTAATGCAAATAAATAAATAGATGAAAGTTAAAACAGTTCGATTATAAAATTTCTTAATAAGAACACCTGGCAATTTCGTATGTTTATGAACAAAATATGAATTTAAAAAATGTGTCAGAAAATAGGCAGTTTGGATTTGAAACCCTTAAAGATTTCTAAAGGTAAATGTGTGTTTGGTACCAGGGGAGGGGGGGGGGGAGAAAGTGGTAATTTCAGAGGAGGGAGAGATTTAAATGATGGATTATTTATTGTTACAATAAAATGGGAGGGGGGGGGGTGCTATAACATTTTATATCCATAATCAAGGAGCTTATTTTAATTTTTTGTTTTCATGATAGAATGATAGAAAGCAACAAGCAACTGTATTGCTAGAAAGCAATAAGCAACTCTATTGCTTAATAAATATGCATTTTAGCTTTGACAGTCTTTGGGTCATGATAAACATTTTGATATTGTCTACAGCTGTGAAAAATATGGTACTGTAAAATAAAAATACAATAAATATATGAAGTTAAAGATTTTTTAATGCTTCGCCATGTTTTAATTTCCTTTTTAAATTGCATAGATCTTTCATTTTGTTGAAAATGTGAAGTGTTTTGGAAGCTAAACATAATGTTATATGTTGATTTCTTGATTACTTCAATCAACTAAATCATGTCTGAAGTGACCTGTTAATTAACAAATTTCCTGAAAAATATTTACTAATGTAACCTTTTTAAACAATATTCTTTGACATGAAAGAATAAATTAAATCAATAATCATGAACACTGTAAATGTTAAATAGAAAATAGAAGAGATAAAATAGAATAACAAGGAAGTAAATTTACTCAACACTTAATCTTAGAGAAAGTGTATGAAATTTATAGCACATAAAAGAAATTAAATGATCTTATCTATAAAAACATAAATATGCACATTGGGATCATCAGAAGTCTATTATAAAATGTGATAAAGAGTTGGTTAATTGTATATGTTATTAATTATTATCGAGTGTGAAGTTTTTTTTCTCTAATGCATAAAATCTTACATGAATTATTTAAATCTTACATGAACAAAGTCACGGGCTAGTGTTTTATTAACCCTTATATCCTTAACTTTAAACATATGTAAAAATCAGAATACCCTCATTCTCTCTATGTGGAATAAATAGATTAAAAAGCTTTTCATTTGCCCTTTTTTTTAAAAGTAAGAACAAACTGGTGTACTAAATTTATTTTAATGTTCTATAAGTGCCTTTATCCCTAACATAAACATATAGCAAAATCAAATTAGTACCTTTGTTTTCTCTGTGTGAACAAAAAAAAAAAAAAAAAAAAAAAAAAAAAAAAAAAAAGATGTAAATAAAGTAGTAAAAATATGAAAGGAAAAAATACCCAATTTTGGCCATCAAAAAAGATTTGTTTAACAGTTGCAGTAGACCTAAATATTATATGACATTAAAGAAATATAATGAACAATTTAAGAAATAGAAAAAAAAAAAAAAACCCTTTTATGTTTACCATTGGCTCACCTTTTCATAGTCTTATTGACCCTTTCCTTTTACTAAGTTGATTTTTTAATCTTACTATTAAATTGCTTCTGTATGCATATAATTAATAAAATTTCCTCTCTATAAGTATAGATTACATAGTCTAAAGATAAATAAATACCGCATTTACTTGCGTTTTAGTCCTTTTTGTGTAATTGCTGCATGTAAGTTTTAAAGTGGAAAAAATTGTCAAAATACCATCTCCATAAAAATTGCAGTCTGTTTTTCTTTGCGTAATTATGACACCATCTTAAAATCTTCTAATAAACTGCAAAAAAGTTTTTCCTAAAATATGACAAAAAAAACTTGCGTTTTCTGGGGGGGGGGGGGGGGGGGAGCTCTTTTAATATTTCAATATTTTCATAAATGTTTTATTCAAATGAATCAGTCATTCTTGAAAAGACACTTATCCTAAAAATGAACTTTTCAAGACATGCAAAAAGTGTTTTTCTGAGAAATATAAAGGAATTTTTTCTTAATTGTCTACCTTAAGGGGGTTTACATCATTGACTAGAAATATAAATGGACAGCGGACTGGCAACCCTTTCGTGAAGAAAACATGTCCTTTCCTCCAGCAGGTGTGGAGGAAGAATATTCTGCCAAACAGGTTTTTTTTCGCGCCAAACTGTCACGGAAATTCCACAGCTCCCGAGAAGAAACAGAGATTTTTCACTTGCGTTTGAGTTTGTCAAGTTTGAGAAAGGGATTACCGCCAGAAAGTGGCACCCTTTCGCCTATTTTTGGCGATGAAAGGGGAAAGATATATTCTTCAAGTCTGTCGGAAGAAAAGAAAGGAGTCCGCTGTCCATTTATATTTCTAGTCAATGGTTTACATACGTTCTCAACAGTGAAAAATTGACTTTTTTTTTTTTTTTTAGAAGGGAGTAAAATTAATTGAAAAGCTAATAATTCCACATTGATTTTTATTGCTTGAAGTATTTAAAAATAGTTGTTTTGCTAAATTTGGTCACATATTACGGCTGAAACCTGCAGTCTCATTGACGACCTGTACCAAAATATCTGAGCTCGGTAGAAACAAAAAATTATTAAAATCTCAGTTTCTTCTTGTAAAATAAGATTGTAGCTAAGCACCATCAGCTCAGATTTTTGAAAAATAAGAAAATTGTGCTATTTTGAAATCTTTTTTTTCATTTTTAATCTAAAATTTTGACCTTTTTAAACTTATTGAAAGAATATAAAAAGTTAAAATTTTCAAAAAATGCCTCGATGGCCCATAGACAATTTAATTATGCAAATTTTATCCAAAAATCTTAAAGTTTTAGAAGAAAAAATATATACTGATTTTTTTTTTTCAACTTATACACTTTATTTGCTATTCCTGCGCCATACTGTGGACCCTCCTGTGCCTTAATCTGCTCATTTAAAAGGGAGTAGAATCTTTTTGGCGAGGTCGGTTTTATTGATTTTGCACACACTCACATTTTTGCTCATCTCTTTCTTTATAACTTTAAATCTTTTTGCCCATAATTCTACACTCTATACAAATTTAATTTCCATCAAAAAAAAAAAAAAAAGAAAGAAAAAGTTGAGACGTATGTAATGCCTTAAGTTACAATAAATATGTCTTAACATTGGTTGACGTCATTGAAATTTCTTCATTATCTATAAATGATTTAATAAAAATGAAATTAAATTTGGGACGTGCCCTTTCTATAATGAAAGAAGAATAAATTATGTATAAAAAAGTAGTTTGAATTAAAATAAACAAATTACGTATTACAAAACTTACAAAAAAGGTACATTGAGCAAATATTAAGATTGATTGCTACATAATGTGAAACATGGGAAAAACTATACTGTAATTGAATTAGTCATTCTAGAAAGGACCCTAGTCGTATTTATTTGATATAGGACAAGTGCCCTTTCTAGAATGATAGATTCAATTAACTTTTTTTATACATCAACAGGTTGACATAATGTAATTTTTTCATAAAATCTTTTAAATTTATCAGGAACATAGGCCCTGAAGCGATTTAAGTCCTCTTTTCTAAGTAAGTTACTTTTTTTTACATTAATGGAACTGGTCCTTCATATGCTTTTTCAGTCAGCAGCGCAACTTAGTCTTTAAGCTTAAGAAAGAAGGAGTTGCCATTTAGCCCATCAATTTATTCTCTTGTAGTGACAATCCCCGGACAGTCAGATGTATATTAAAAGAGCATAAAAGATGCTGGCTGAAATCGTACTTTAGCATTTTTTCAGACATTTCTTCCTCATGCTTCTTTTAAAATGCCTTCTATTTTGTACAAGGATGGCCAATAATGAACAAAAATTAATATGTTGTTTATATAGATAGATATAATGTTATACAGACTAGTGTATCAGAGAATTTTTTTTTGTATACTTTATTTAAATAAAACTAGTAAACGAAAATATTTCATACAATTTAACTAAAAAGGAATTTCTGAAGCAACATATGTCCATGGACAAGTATTGTTTCAATACTGAAAGTTGTTTTCCTATTCTTTTAAAAATATATAAATAATATATAAAAGACTAGCTACGAGTCTTTCTTTTGAGAAGTGATAGAATATGAGAAAAAATATCATATTCTGCAATAAAACTATTTTTGCCAATTTTGGACTAATGCCTTTTTTAGAATAACTGATTCAAATGAGTACTATCCCATAAATTAGTGAGGATTTTCATAAACGACACATGGTTTGCAACCAATTGCTAAGTTACAAATTTCCTTATCACAAGTTTTTAATTTTTATATACCTGTACATATTTTTTTAGTATGAACATGTACAATATTGAGTATCAGATATTCTAGTGCAATAATCACGGATAGTTTTTTGCATTTAAAAAATCGGTACAAAAAGTGCAGCTATTACGCGAGTAAACACGGTAGTAATGAAGCAGTTTTTTTTCCCTTAACTCAATATCTTTTGCCAATTACAGCTGGTTTAGGTGAATTAGATGATGTTTTAGATGAGAATTGGAATTTATTCACAGTATTAAACCATGAGATACTTTTGCTGTTTCTTTTGATGGGTACTGTGGATTTTGTTATTGAAAATTATCTTGAATTCTGATAAGCATTTTCTGTTTTTCAGAGGTTTGTATTGATTTCTTTCCCTTAAATAGATTTCTTTTAGACCTTCAACTCACAGAAGTTCACTACAAGGGGAGCAAAGTGCCTCCTCTGGAAAATTTCAGAAAGGGCATCCTTGCGATGTAACTCAAATATTAATTGAGTTTTATGTTATAAATATCTTCAATACTAAAAAAAAAAAAAAAAGCTCATTTTATTTTACACTCACAAAATAGTGACCTTACAAGGACAAGAATAAACAAACTCTTCTTTTCTGCAGGGTTACAAAAGTTACATAAAATAAATTAAATTCATTTGTTGCCAAACTACACAACTTAAACAAAATAAACAAAGATGAAAATATATCAATTATAATTGTGCAAAAGTGCTTGCTTTAACTTCCGGCTATCACATGTTGACAAACATTCAACAATTTGAAATTTCATGCTAAGATCTTTAAGTTCAAACACAAATTGGTACAGTTACAAATATTGAAACCAAAACAATTACTGAAACAAATTGCACTCAAAATTAAAAAACAAAATCTATACAAGAAAAAAATATACACCTCAATACTTTCATTTATATTGTTCTATTTATCATTTTCTAAAGGCAATACACCAAGTTTTGTTATTGGTTTTTTTAAAAATTCCTTTTTTAGTTTTTACTTTTACAACTCTCACTTTATTATCCTTTCTTGGATATAATTCCACTATTCTACTTAATAACCAGTTACAAACCGGCAAATTGTCTCCTTTCAAGATAACCTTAATGCCTAACTTTAGATTATCCTTCTCATAATACCAATTTGTTCTCTGTTGTAAAGCACTGAGATAATTACTAGACCATTTTTTTCCAGATGTTCTGAATTATTTTAGTTAATTTATGCCAAATTTCTAACCTATTATCTCTTACAGTTAACATATTAGGCTCTGGAATATCTGTAATAGGTCTTCCAATCAAGAAATGAGTGGGTGTTAAGACATCATAATCATCTGAGAGAGAGGATACAGTGGACAAGAATTCAAAATTCCTCCATTTTGACAATTACTGTCTAAAATCCTTCATAAGTCAATTTTAGATTACCTACCAACTGCATGTCTAAGATGGTATTTGTCTGACTTAACACCTGCTTCCCAAAGATCCTTGTGATTGGCTGATCTCAGAGGAATGAAATTCAATTTATCTCTTCATTTGACAAAAAATAGCATAAATTTTCACTAGAATTCCTTGCTAATTCTTTCAATCTTTTTAGTTCAGTATTGTTTCCTGTAAAATTTGTCACATTGTCTGAGAAAATACGAGCACATTTTCCATGCCTGCTGATAAATCTTTTTTAGGTCAGCGATAAATGCATCGCTTAATAAATCAGTTACTAATTTCAAATAGCAGATCTTTGTAACAAGGCAAATGAAAATACACACATAAACTTTATTCTATTTATCTTTCCTTTGGTTAGGATACTTTATCATGAAATTTCCAAAAAAAATCTACACCTTCACAATGAAATGGAAAATTTTGTGTAACTCTTTTTGGGGGCAAGTTGCCCATAAGCTGTTGCTGAGTTATTGGTTTTGCCTTAAAGCAAATAACACAGTTATGAACCAATTTCCTATAAAGATTACGACCATTCAAAGGTCAGAATTTCTGTCTAATAATAAACAGTAACCAGCTAACATGTAAATATATTTTATGATACTCTTCTCCAATTAATCTGGTTATTTTAGGACTCTTTGGCAAAATTGCTTATTATTAATTGCTTATTATAAATTATTGAAATTTCCCATCAAAACTAAGTTGGCTATGAACAAGCCTTCCACCAACTCTTAAAATTCCCTTGTTATCTAGAAACAGGCTTATGAATTTTAGTTGGCTATCCTGTGGAACATTATCCTCTCTCCTGAGGCATAATATCATATATATTATTTCTCCTGTCAACATCCCTTTTTCTCAGAAAATACGAAACGCAGAACGACGAATGAGATACCATATGAAAGGAGTTTGAACAGGCTTCTGACATAGCACACTTAACATTTTGTTAAAACATGTTTTGATTAAAAATTGCTGTTAATTAAAAATTAAATCGACATTGATTTCATAAATGAAATGAAAGGTTTTCTGAAATCAGTGTTGCCACAAAAAATAAAATACTGCATTATTATATGACGTCATCCTCTAATGCAATTAAAATATGATTGTTAATTTATTTCTTGCACGTGCTTTTTGAAAAAATATAGAGCTTTTAATCAGGTTTTTAATTTAATTTTTACGCGTGTGTCACCTATTGTTTATTTATTTTCTTTTTTTAATCATGGCTGTGTAAATGCGTACTGTATCGAAGAACCAGTAGATTACGTAATTTAAGGATTATCTTCCATTATACAGTTCATTAGGATTTACAAAAATTGTAAATATTTATTTTTTAATATTTCATTAAGCTGTTAATATGCCAGCGAAGTCTGATGTCACTTAAATGGCTGCTGGACCACAAAGTTTGAACGCCCCATATTTAAGTTCCCATAGGCTTTCAAAAAAGTGGTGTACCAAATACTGATTTACGTATTTAAGACATTTCTTGAACAGTTTTGCAAAAGCTGAGGAAATGCTTTCGGCACAGATGTCATATACGCACCACATTGGTGCGATTTTTCCCCTGCTAATTTGGCGAAAACTTTGTTTATTTACTTTTGTTTGTTTACTTTATTTACTTTTTAAACGTTGTTTATTTACTTTACTTCGTATTTTAATTCTATAAATTATTGTTATTATGTATATCCACATTTATTTATATCAAACTATTATTTATTTATTTGTATTTCCTTTTTTAAAATAATAGAAGCTATTTCATTTATTACATTATTTTACTATTATATTGAAATAAAATATCACGTGCTATTATTGTATGCTATTTGTAACTAATATTCCAAAAGAAAATTTTCACCAAATTGGCGGGGGAAAAAATCGTGCCAATGTGGTGAGTGTATGACATCTGTGCCATGCTGGCATATAAATTCCCCAAACATCTGATTCAGTGTTTAAATTTTTTTATAATTCGTTTTTTTTTTTTCCCAGTATAGGGGTCTTGGCAACCTAGAGAAATAACCTTGGCGAGATAAGAAAAATTGGCAAAATATTTTCTGGCAATCTATTCGCACAAGCAATCATTATATATATTATTTCATTTGTCAACATCCTTTTTTCTATGCACATACAAAACATACAACGATGAATGAGGTATTCGAAAAGCTTTTGAACAAGTTTCTGAGAAAGTACAACTGCATTTCGTTAAAACGCGGTGATTGAATTAAAAAAAAACAGTTAATTAAAAATTAGCGCTAAAATGTACCAGGAAATAATCTCAAAGATTGCAGTGCGAAAGCTTCGCACGGGTCCTTCTGGTTTCCCTTTTAAATTCCATCTTCCTGACACAGTTTAATTAGCTTAATTTCAGCTCTTTTCAATTCAAAGGATTTAAGTGGGCCAATTGCTCTCCTTTTTTCTCTAAAGAAAGTACTTGTTCATATTTTAAGTTTTATTTATAGGTTCTATAGTAATTGTAAAATTACTATAGAACCAAACCTATAAATAAAACTTAAAATATGAACAAGTTTAGTATAATTATTACTTAAGTTCACCTAAAGAAATCACCAAAAGAAGATTTAACTGTAACATGTAAGACATATTTAGAGTTAGTTAAATTAATTAAGTTTTGGGGTACAGTCTTGCACAATGGCATCAGTAGGAATAGGCTTATTTGGATAGTCATCAGGAAACTGGGGCCTCTCTACCACAACTCACTTTCCAGATGTTTGCCAAGATCCAAGCCTTTGGATATCAGATCAGCAGTATTGTCACTGGATGGAACAAGCTTCCTCCACTGGTGCACATCTGTTAGTTCTTGTATGGTTGCCACTCTATTTGCGACAAATGTTTTTAATTGACAAGGTTCTTTTTGAAGCTATGAAAAAAAATATCATTGAATCATTCCAATAAAATACATTGTTGACATCAAGTTTTAAAGCAGATAACACTTGAGACATCAACTTTGCTAGCATAACAGTCAAACTTAACTCCAACCTTGGAATAATAATATGTTTTATTGGTGAGACTTGGAACTTGCTAGTAATCAATCTGATTCTCACTTCATCATTACTTGAGCATGATTTATAATATGTTGCTGCTCCATAAGCTATCTCGGAGGCATCAGCAAATCCATGGATTTCAATCAAGATAGTGTTTGCAGTTTGAATGCATCTTTGTATTTCTAGTTTTACTATTCAGGTTCTTTAATTTAATCAGTTCCATAAGGGGTTCAGGTTCAGTCTGTTAAGAGCAATATCCTTTGAGTTACCTAAGCAAAGAGGATTTTCCTTTATGGGGCTGCACATATATAACGTTATCAACTTTTTGGTAATTTTGAACCCCCCTCCCCTCTTACAATATCATACGTTATCATTCTCTTCCCTCCTCCCCTTGCAATATCATACATTATCATTCTCTTCCTCCCCCTCTAATAATATCGTTATCAATGTCTAATTTTTGTAAAAAAAAAAAAAAAAAAAAAAAAATCTTCACTTTGCAGTTATATATCAATGTCTATTTTTTTTTTTTTCTTCTGTTTGCAGTTATATACAGGTATGGTTATAAATTTTTTATTCATATACTTTACTGATTCAAATGCAGAGAATTAGTCAATAAAATGTCGCTAATATATGTGAAATTTTTTTATATCATCTAATACTTATTATAAATAATTACTATTTAAAAGTATTTAACAATAGGTTTTTGTACATAATGCATTCAATAGTAATAATGTCTTTTACACTTGCCCCCTACACAGTGAAGGGACAAGAAAACTTCTTTTCAACAAAACAGATGGACAAAGTTCTTTCTCTTTTCTTTACTAGTAAACACAACAATTATCAATTAAAATATACTTTGCATCAGGTTTTTCCAACAGTGGATTATGTATACATATGACAGAAGAATAGCTATGCCAAACATTCCATATTTTGGAATGAAAAATGTTATGATCATTTAGCAATTTTAAATAACTTTGTATTTTCATAAAAATATTAACAGGCAAAAAAAAAAAAAAAAAAAAAAAAAGGATAACAGAATATTTTGATGTAAAGAAAATGTTGTAAAAAAGAGAAAATTTTGGTTAGATAAAAAATGATGACAATATCAAAGACAACTCCTCTCCACTCCTCCTTCAGATATCTTACGATAACATGTGCCAGACCTCCCTCCTAAAGTGATAACATTATATATGTGCAGCCCCTAAGGCCATTGTTATAATATGTGATCCTGTGTGATCTCTGATTTGTGTTTGATTATAATGTTCTTCACAAATTTCAGATTCCTTGCTGATTGGCACTATTGCTTCGACAGTCTTGATTTCCCAGAAATGTTTATGTGTTTCATCTACATTTATTTCTTCTTTTATAAGTTCACAGTGGACTCTATTTTCATTTGCTGCTCATACAGCTATAAATTCAAATACAGTATTCTGTAAAATTAGCTCGGAATTTTTAATTCGAAATTGACCTGGTTTTAGAATTTAAAAAAAAAAAAAAACCCTCAGCATCAATGTTTTTATTCAACTTCAACAAAATTTATGTAGGTTATTGAGATACACAACAATTTTTCATTAAAAAATAAAGTTCGTAGCATTTGTATTTCTTTTACTGGGCCACACAAAAGAATCTGGATACATACCACCTATGGGCAGGAATTTTATGTTTCTTTTACAGGGCCATGCAAAAGAAGTCAGCTATGTGACAGACATTGCTTAAAATACATTTAAATGATATTAATTATTTTTTTTTAACTTATTAGATTATTTATTGAATGACTATATTTTGTATATCATTCTATCATTATATATAAGTATATCATTATATATAAGTTTTTGAACATTTAATATACTTTATGAACAATTATTGCTTTTAATAGATGCAATACATTATGCATGTATCAAGTTAAACTGGTATAGTAGGAAGATCTCTCAGTGGTATGACTTTTCTTCGGTTTCTTAAGAGTCATATAAATGAAAGGTCACTGTATATATGAATTGTGTTCATGTTAACAAAAGCTTTTTAAAAGGTTTCTTTTTAATGCGAAATTCGACAACTTGTACATTTTCTTTTCCAGGAAATGTAATTTGTTACTTAAATCAACTATAGCAGGCTTTTCCAAATGTTTAGTAAACAGTGGTATATTTCAGATGGTGGCAAACGGTGAAGAGCACCATTATTCACATGATTGGAAGCATACAATAATATTACCGTGCTCACAAAATTTCTCTCAGTGGTCATAAGAAGGCCCCCATGATGCAGGAGCCCCACATAATAATAAATTGATAAATAAAACATAGGAAATGGAGCATTCCATTTGCCTAAGAAGGAGACCTATCTCACAAATTGTAGGAGATGGAGCAAAAACTTTAATGCCAGATGTAATACAAAAAATAAAAATAATTAATGATTTTAAAGCAAAGCACAAAATAGATTTTTTATTAAAAAGTTAAACATTTGAAAGAATGCCAAGAGAACCTTCAAGGATGTCCCATGGGAATAGTGTTTAACAGCCCTGAAATGTAACATCAATCTCAAAATTATTTCTAACCTATCGGTCACTTTTTCTTTGTTGTCCAATCATTTATTTAAAATATTTTATTATATCTATTAATAACATATTTAAAATCAGCTATTTAATAAAATCCAAAATTAAAAACAACACATTGAAATCGCACAGTGAAATCATATACTACAATACATTTCAGGCTCATGACAAGCCCCTAATCAGTACAAATTTTAATCAAGACCAAAACAGTTATTTATAAAAGTTCAGGAGTGTATATCACAGAAGAGCAGCATAGTGCAACTGAACACACCTCACTTAGAGGAGGTTTCTGTACACTTGTGAACCAACATTCTGAAAAAATTCTGCTTTTATAATACTTGCAGTTGGGTTTAATTATTGTGATATTTTCAAAACCAGTTATGTGGTCAGTATCTATTGCATGATTAATCTCCAGATTCAAAAAAACACATTTATGTTCCTGCAAATGAATGTTCCATAAATGGCTAGTCTTACCAATACATAATTAATCACAATCTTTGCAAGAGGATACTATTATAAACTACTCCAATATTATGTAACAGATGGTTGAGGGGGGGGGGGGATATTTGGCTTGAATTCATGTAACATATGCTTAATACTTGTTATTTGAAATTTCTTATGTATGTGTATATATATATATAAATATATATATTTACAATGTTCATACTATATGTCTACTATTAAAATGTTCTTATTATTTTAGTATGTCCTGCTAATTGGAAGCCTGACTCACCTACTATTAAACCAGATCCTGTTAAATCTATGGAATATTTTGAAAAAAATAATTAAGAATAAGAAGATGGTGACTTATCATCCACAATAAAAAAAGAACTGTTTGTGAGAAATAATACTGACTTGTTCTTGGAAAGTCTTTTTGTGTTGATATTGTTATTCCTATCCTGTTTATGCATTTTAGTTTTAAAAATATAAAAGTTTGTTTAGCATTGTTCAACTGGTTCTTTTTGTCTTGGCTCTTTTCAGAAATTTTATTTGTGCTTACATATTATTTGAGCCACGGAAGATACTCTGTGCCAAATACGAGGGAAAGTCATTAAGTAAGTCACAAAAGATAATTAAATAATAACTTACAATGATATTCGCTTTAAAACTATTTTTATTTCTCAACATATTCTCCACCAATATTTATGCACTTATATTACCGTTTTATCAGTGCTCCAACACCAGCGGCATAGCATTCTTTGGGTTGTTGTCTCAGCCACATTTGGACTTCAAGTTGAACCTTTTCCTCATCTGTGAACATCATCTTGCTTCCAAGATGGTTTTTTAGTGGACTAAACAGATAAAAATCACTTAGGGCTAAGTCGAAGCTGTATGCTGGATGTTGAAGAAGTTGCCAACCAAACTTTTGAATTGTCTCCTATGTTCAACTTGAAGTCCTAATGTGGCTGACACAGCAACCCAAAGAATGCTGTGCAGCTGGTGTTGGGGAACTGATAAAACAGTGATATAAGTGCATAAATATTGGTGGAGTATATGTTGAGAAATAAAAATAGTTTTGAAGTTAATATCATTGTAAGTTATTTAATTATCTCTTGTGACTTACTTAGTGGCTTTCCCTCGTACTATACTCTGTGTAATTTCAAATGGCTTCTCAAGGTCATCTGTCCTCGTCTCTTCATCCCTTTGTTGTCATCCAAATGCAGTGTTACCATAGTTACTAACCTAAGAAAAGTACTGGGAAACTGATTTGAGAAGTCAATTGAAATTACATATTGTTTAATCACAGTGTGCATAAAGAATCCTTAGAATCCTTGGAAACTCCTTAGAAATAAAAAAGTTTCCAAGCAGTACTTAGAACTCCTTAAATAAACAAAATACTTCGTAAAAACTCCTTAAATTATTGCAACACAAAATTTAGTGTTGATCGATGATTTAATTGAAGTGTAGCAGATTAGAAAATGGAGACTTGTATCTTGCACAATGAATAATCATCTTTCTTAAGTATGTATGGCATGAAAGTAATTAAACTTTAAAGGAAGTAAAATAAAAGTCCCATGTTTACAAATGTAAAGTTTGTGATTACTGCTATTTGGAGGTGGGGGGGGGGGAGCTACTGTTTTATTTTGTATTAACACGTGTTTTTTTTTCCTTTTTAAAGTCTCGATGCATGTCATACATAAGTATTTGAGATTTGCCTGGCCTCTAAATATAGATATATATATACCAGAGGGCCCGTGCGAGGATTTCGCACTGAAATCTAATATTTTTTAGGTACTTCTCTATTGTCCCATCGACCACTTTTCATAACAAAAAACTATCGTCAAATTGTAAGATTAAACGGCAAAAATTCAGTCCCATTTACTTGATGTCAGAAGCATTATACGTGTTTGTTACTTCATCAAGTGGTTTTTAATTCGACATTTGCGTGTATTTTTCATTATGTTTTACTGATTTATCAGTTATTTCATTAATTAAAATAACAATTGTGTCCTTAAATTCTTATATTTTATTTATTTATTTTGATATTCCAATGGCAACGTTCCCCCGTTTATTTGGCGATAGTTTTTTGTTATGAAAAGTGGTCGATGGGATAATAGAGAAGTACCATTTTTTATCAATATGTAATATTTATTAGATGCAGGTTTAAACTTCTAAGGAAAAAGCAAGGATAAAAATATCTGCAAACAACATTTAGTTGTTAGTCAAGCCAGAATATTATCTAATTTATTCCATCAATGTTAGAGTAAAAACTGATCCAAGATTGCTATAGGCACACGCAAGAAAAAAAAAAATTAACAATCGTTTTTTATTCCATTAGTGGATGACGTCATCCGCTTCGGGAAAACATGGGACATAGAAAAATAAATCTAAACATTACAATTTCAATTTCGCTTTTTAATCATAAATATAAAATAAACCCGAGCGGTGTTTTTTTATTATAATTGCTGAGCATCATATAATGTGGTATTTTATTTTTTTGGCAACAATATTTTGAGGAAAACCTTTCATTTTTTTTATGAAAACAATGCCGATTTAATTTTTAATTATCAGCAAATTTTAATCAAAAACATATTTTAACGAAATGTTAAGTGTGCTATGTCAGAAGCCTGTTCAAAATCCTTTCATATGCTATCTCATTCGTCGTTCTGCGTTTCTTATTTTCTTAGAAAAAGGGATGTTGACAGGAGAAATAATATATATGATAATCATTGGTCATTGCATAAAATAGTTGGCTGGCAAGTTTGAATTCAAATTTATGAAACCATTAAGCTGTGAATACTGTGAAATTTTAAGCACTAACTATTATATTTTAATTGAATAAAATCTGCTTTTCTCTCCAAATGAGGCATTAAAAATTAGGGTGGGTGTGCACATTACATGAAAGTTTGGCATACATGACAAAATACAGTGATCCCTTTAACCCTATCACTATGTCCTATCGAAACATGCCCTGTTGTTGCCCAGGACAAATATGCTATCTATTTTTCAAAAAAAAAAAAAACACAAGTACCACTTATATTTGTACAGTTTAATTTTTACCATGTGTTACAAACATTATGATATGAGATGTCACCGGTTGAAACTACTCAGTGAGTGATACATTTTTTTGAAAACTTGTTGAAAGTGCTTGGTGTCCGTGTGGACCCCAGGACATAGTGATAGGGTTAAAATTCTTGGACTCGTTAGAATTTTTCTAGACTCCTTGGATTTTTTCTTCCCAAGTCTGTATGGATCCTTCCTGTAATCAACAGTAATCTTTGTTTGTTTTTTTATTTCTTTTCTAAAATATAACTGCATGTTGGTAATACAGTGATACTTTGACTAACGAAGGTAATTTGTTCTTAAATTGCATTCATTAAATGAAATCTATGTTAACCAAAATGTGATTTCCTATCTCATTAAAAATGCAATATATGCTATGTCAGTTGACACATCCAATAAAATATTCTTTAGCCAAATCAGATTTTAAAAAAATAATAATAATCTTGGTTAGCCAAAACATTTGTTAGCAGAGTTACTCATTTTCCGAAGTACCACTGTACAGGGTCATCGAAAAAGGTGTCCCTGATTTAAAAAATAAATTGCATGAGAAATATGCAATCAATCAGTATGAAACCAACGTGAAATTGTTGTTTGGTAGTCGTGATTGCATTGACCTTGACGTGACTGTGCACATGCATCACCGCCGCTTCATGATGCGATGCCATTTCACTCATCAGTCAGCTTACAGCAATCATGGTGAGTGTACAGCAGAAAGCACAGTGCGTGTTGTGGTATGCCGAGTTTAAATCTGTTATTGTTTTACAATGTCATTTTCGTTGTACATATGGAGAAGATCGACCTACAAACAATACACAGCAATAGCGACTGTAATCCCTGACATGATTGAGTGCACCTGGAAGGAGATCAACTACCGCTTAGATGTTTGTCGAGCAACAGGTGGAGTTCATATTGAAGTTTTCTAAGTAATGTAAAATAACTCAGGTAAACTCACAGATTTTTCCAATCTAACAGTGTAAAAATAAATGGTCTATCTTTATTAAGGCCTTGGTTATTTTAATTTGAAATCAGAGACACCTTTTTTGATGACCCTGTATTATATAGTTGCCATGTTAGAAGCAATTCCAGAAATATCTATATAGAACTATATAATAGGATATAGCAGCATTTCCTTATTTTTTTCCTCACTATCTGGTTCACTGTCATATCTCTCCTTTGCAGGTTACTAAAATTATTTACTCCCTATTTTTATAGACAATAATATCTCTATCTCCAACTATAATAAAGAAGGAAGTTTGTGTGTGTGTGTGTCTGCCTGTCTGTTTCTCTGTTGTGTTCTGAAGAGACCGCTGCACGCAGAGCTACAAAATTTGGTGGGAAGGTACCTCTATGCATGTAGTTTTGCACCTCAAAGCCAGATTTTGGAATTTTTTAATAGATTTTTTTTAAATTTAATTTTTTAAGTGATTTTTAGTGTTTTTTCACGTTTTGCTGCATTTTTTCCACATTAGTCACGGGAATCCAGTTCCAATCTTAGCAAATAATAAATTTTATCTTCTTTCAATAAAGTTTATGCGAAATTTGTACAATGATTTTTTAATTTTTGGCGAATTTTTTCCTTTGACATTAAGAAATTTTGCCAGAATGCTTGATTGGTTCGGTGGTTGCACTTCCATTTCAGCCTCAGATACGTTCAGAATTGTCAGTCTTTTTTTCTCTTTTTAGCTTGGAGAAAGTTGATAATTCTTTACAGATAAAAAATCAGGATTTTAAAAATGCGATTTTTAGTGGTTTTTGACGCTTTGCTCACTTAAGTAACCGGAATCCGGTTCCAATCTTTTAGCACAATGTACCTTTTTTTTATCCTCTTTTCAATAAAGTTTATGCGAAATTCGTACAGCGATTTTTGATTTTTTGGCGAATTTTTTCCTTTGATACTAAGTAATTTTGCCCAGAATGCTTGATTGGTTTGGTGATTGCTTCCATTTCAGCCTCAGATACGCTCAGAATCGTCAGTTTTTTTTTTACTCTTTTTGGCTTTGAGAAAGTTGATAATTTTCTACAGATAAAAAATCATAATTTTTGTTAGGAATTAAATATGTTAAGCTTCTCCTTGTCTCAAAGACATTAAGTTATCCATACAGAATCAGTATTAAGTTTAAATTACGTTTTCTTAATTTCATTTTTACATATGTTTTTAACATTTAAATATCGTTTACTTACGTTTTTCTTTTGCTTTTGGCCTTTGTTTAATTTAGAAATTCCTTTTATCTTTCATTTATTTACTTTAACTTAAAACTAAACTTTCGTTTTCACCGGCATATCGGCACTCACTATCATAAACAATATCGTATCTAACATCGGCACTTTGCTCATATGCGATCGTTAATCGATTCACCCATTTTTCTTTCGCAAGTAGAGCTTTTGCAGATCGCATCTACTTGCGTGCGATTCGATTCAGCGTTCGATTACGCTTTAATCGATATCGCGATGACGTTTCGCCGTATGTTCTGGAAAGTTTGTTTTGAATGTTTAATGAGATCTCGCTACTATAAAAAGACTGTATTGTTAATGTTTAATCGGTTTCTAGTTGTAGGCGAATGATTCTCGAACGTGAGTGAAGCTTAGGCTTCCTCATTATAAGGAAATAGTTTTGTTTTTGTAATTGGTATTTATTTTAATAGATTGCCATCATGCTGTGAAACATCGTTTAGTGAGTTATACTTGTGTTTATTTTTGGTTCAGTTACTTCATCTTAAAGTTTGTTTTCCATTTTTATTATTGATCCAATATGTGTTACAGTGACTCTTCTTATATTTGACTTTTATTTGAATAAACTATTTAAAGTGAAAACCTGCTTCCTCAAATTACTTAATCACTAAAGTCTTACACATCCAGCTCATGTTTCCAGTGCGTATATCTGCTGTATTAAGTTCTTAAAATGTTCAGCATCATTACTTCAATGTTCCAATTAGATGTTGAACAAAAACAGAAGGTTATGGGCGAGTTGTAAGACCCATAATTGAAAATATGTGCTATGATGGAAAATGGCTCCCTTATCATAAAAAGTAATGAGATTAAAAGAGGGAGGGGCTGTTTTGTGAAATAATGCATATGATATATGAAAAAAAATGGAAGCTGATGAGAGATGTTTTTAAAAATTCAAAGCAGATACTTAAATTTTAACTTTTTTTTTTTGATTTATACATCGTTTTTCAGTGACTCTTTTTAACATTTTACCGTTTTCATAAGAAAAAAAAGAAAAAAAAATTTTTTTTTGGAATCAAAATGGCTGTTGTAAATGTTGAAAAGCTGAATCACCGGAATTATGCTAGTTGGTCTTCAGATATGAAATATCTTTTACTTGAAAAGGGTTTTTGGGACATTATTGAAGGGGAAAAGCTCGTTTCTGGTTCAGAAGATGATAAAAACTTTGTTTCTCGTGCAAATCAAGCACTATCAATTATTTATTTAAATATTGATATTGACTTTAAGCGTATTATCGATGGTTGTAAAGAGCCAGTTGGTGCATGGAAAAAGCTGAAACAACATTTTTGTCCTGATACACGAGCTTTCCATATGCAATTGTTTTCAGAGTTAATTGAATGTAAAATAAGATCCAACGAAACGGTGAATTTATATGCTTGTAGATTGCTAAAGATATACAATGACATCAAGTCAATTGATAAAAATTTCAACGAATGGTATCTCAGTTATCAATTACTACGATATCTTCCAGCACATTTTGATTTTACAGTTCAAACAATCCTCCGGTGGAAGGACTCGGAATTTGTTTTTGACAAGATAGTGACCGAAGTTGTGGCAGAGGAGGTGAGATTGAAATTACGGGACTTAGACAGCAATAGAGCCAGTGTTTCCAATGTGCAAATGCCGATTCCTTCAAATTTTAAGTCTAGAGGATTTGAATCAAACAATCCTAGGAACGGAGTCATTTGCTGGAACTGTGGCAAGAAAGGTCATGTACAACGTAGATGTAGACTTCCTCGACGGAACTCTCAGCATCGTTCTCCTGGACACTCTCGATACTCATCGCCTTCTTCGAGGTACTCGTCACCTAATAGCCGAACCCGGAGATCTTTTTCTTCAAACAGCGACGCTTTCTCTGAGTCATCTTCCTATGGATCCAGGCAGTATGATGGTTCTCATCGTGGCAACTCCTACTCTGGTCGTTCTCATCGTGGCAACTCCTACTCTGGTCGTTCTCATCGTGGCAACTCCTACTCTGGTCGTTCTCATCGTGGCAACTCTTACTCTGGTCGTTCTCGTCATGGCAATTCCAACACCTATTCTGATGGTTCTGGGTCTAGAAAGCATCGACATTTCCAAAGGCATGAGGACTATGATGGACATTTTTCAGATAGTTCACGTAAGTCGGTTCTTTACATTTCCCATTCTAGTATTTGTAATGTAAATGAGCGGGCGTCCTGGATATTGGACACTGGTGCTACGCACCATTTTTGTTCTGATATTGAAATGTTTTCCAAATATGTTCCTTTGTGTCATGAGAAAATGTCGGTGGCTATCAAGGATGTGTCTTTCCCAATTGAGGGCAAAGGGGAGGTAAAGTTGCGTTTTGGGCAACGTATTTTTACTTTAACAAATGTCATGCATTCCAGTAAATTATGTCGTAACTTGCTCTCAGGTCCTCAATTGGACATAAATGGTGTTGAGTTTATTGGGGGTTGCGGCGAGGTGAAACTTAGGCGTAATGGGGTTTATCTTTTCAGTGCATATCTTAAAAATAGAATTTATCAGTTATATCCTAAAGTAGTTCCTCCTGACAATAAATCTGTTTCCTTTGAAGCCAGTGCTGTGAATAAATTAGAGTTAATGAAAATTTGGCACCGACGTTTTGGACACATTAGTCCTTCTATGTTAATTCATACCAGTAGGAAACAGGGTGTAAGGGGGCTACCTAACTTGGGAGATATTGATTATTTTTGTGACTCATGTAAATTGGGAAAGTTCCGTAGTGTATCGCATAAATCCATAAAGCAGGTTCGATCATCGCATCCATTAGAATTATTGTTTGCAGACGTTTGGGGGCCCTGTGCAGTAGGGCTGGGCGATATATCGATACATCATGAAATATCGATTTTTATAACATATCGTCTCAACCGATTTCAATCTTCCTTAAATATCGATATATCGGCTCTTGTTATATTCATTCATTAGTCAACACAATTTCTTCTTCTCCAATTAATTCTTGAGTGTAAACAACGAAACAGCCAAATAAGAGGTATTTTTCACCGTTGTCTCCTCTTCTTCCATATCTAGAGACCATCTATTTACTATTATGCTATTGAAGTGATTTAGAAATGAATAGCGTTTTCCATTTTTCGATAAAGGTATTGCATTTTAAGTTATAAGCAAGTTCTATAAGCTGACCATCTATAATGACCATTTCTGTGGTGTCGTGTTACGAAAATTGGTTCAAAACGTTTACTGTGACAGTTTTTAAAAAAAAATAGACCCTTTACTTTATTGAAAAAATGGAAAGCGCTATTCGATTTCGCAGTTTTTAAATAAGTGCATCTTCCAATT
The DNA here is from genome assembly GCA_963931845.1 of Maratus michaelseni. Classification (NCBI taxonomy): domain Eukaryota; kingdom Metazoa; phylum Arthropoda; class Arachnida; order Araneae; family Salticidae; genus Maratus; species Maratus michaelseni. Next base: position 24,652,727 of record OZ007600.1, on the reverse strand, counting down.
TTGTGCGTCTAAGTTTAAGATTGACTTCATGAATGCGTCAAAGTTGAGAGCTTAGATTTGAGAACTGCCTTAACAATATATTATATATATTTCTTGAATTTCAAAAGTATAATATATTTGCAAATCTTTTGCATCCCCCCCTTCAAAAAATACCCTTAACTTGAATAGTTTACGATTTTTTTCATTTTCAAATCTCTATAAAGAATCAACATCACATTCATTAGAATAATCTACCTTCATTACAATCTACCTTCATTAGAATAGCTTAAGATTTCTGGCATTTTAAAATTCTAGTAAAAAAATAACATCGCATTCCTAAAGAATTGATTTTATAATCTTTAATAATGAAGTACCCGCACTGAAAGGCAAACGCTTATTCATATCGCAATCGTGCCACCTAGAAGAGAAGGAATATCGATAAGCCAAAACAGCCACTCGCTACGTTCCGGTTCCACTCGCCGCATATCGGTTTATTATGGTTGTACTCGCGAGTATATTCTAACATTCAGATATCACGCCGTTTCACTCACCGCATATCGGTTTACCATGGTTGTACTCGCGAGTATATTCCAACATTCAGATATCACGCCGGTCGCTTCAGGACTGGCATGATATCTGTGAATATTTTAATATACTCGTGAGTGCGCGATTATAATCCAGCATTCGTGAGTGAAAAAAAGATATTTTTGACATCGTCTATATTTATTGGACTCGCTCATTCACAAATCCATTTACGATTTTGATGTATTAAGTGAAACTCCATGAATAGGTAGTTAGAGGGCCTGGGTCTAACATTTTTCTATAGGCTCGGACCGGGCCGGGCCTAGTCATCACTCGTTTCGGGCCGGGCTAGGCCAGACTTTTTTCCGGGCCAAATTGGGCCTGGACGTCATTCTTCCTAGTGGTGTGCACGGGCCGAAATTTTTAGGCCCGTGCAAAAATCAGTAAAATGAGGCCCGGCACAATAATTTTTACAAAAAATGCATAGATTTTTAAATGGACATTATTCTACAATTAAAATTCTTTTTAAAGAGTAATACATACATTTCTAGGCCAAAAAAAAAAAAAAAACTACAGCAAAACCTCTTAAATAGAACCTATCTATGATGGAAATCTGCCTTAAATAAAAAAATGTCTTGATATGTGCTAAATGAAAAAATACAACAAACATACAACATGCTTGCTAAGAATGGAACCTGTCTATAACGGATTTTTATTTTCTTTCCTGATTTTTCTTCTCTTACTGAATCTTTATTTCGATGTAATTGTCCAAGTGAATTTTGTTAATCAGCGTTTATGTACTTAATTGTCTAAATGGTCATAAATATTGTTGATATTTTGCATTCCATGCATTTTGAACATAATTTGAAAATAAAATCTATCAAGTAAGTGTGCTTTTGTAATACTTTTAATTTTAGGTTAATGTTGTTTCAGAAATATCGGCATTGTTTTATAGAAATTCAGTCGGGGTTAGGCTCGGGCTGAACTTTTGGTTTGTATACCGGGCCAATAAAATTTTTATATGGGCCGGGCTAAAAAACAATGTGTGGTTCAGGCCGGCCTGGAAATTTTGGACCGTTCAGACCTTTAAGTTGAATATGAGTATAAATGAATGTTGGTATTTTAGTACCAAACCTAAACTGTAAATAGAATAAAAATTAGAAAAAAAAAAGTATTTTTTTTTCTTGCGAATGGGTATCATCAGTGGAACTGTTTTTAAGCAAAGGAATAGGACTTAGCGAAACTGGATGGTCGGCTATGTTATAATGGGATGCACGCCTAACAATATGTGTTTCGTATTTCTCTCTCTCTCTCTCTCTCTGTGTGTGTGTGTGTGTGTGTGTGCGCGTCTGTCGCCGGCGGGGGAAAAATGCTTATTCCGTATTTGGACAGGAGGACTCATTAAAATCCTTATCTGCTATCGCATAAAATTATTTATTGCCCTTCATATATACAGCATACATGAGCGTCGACCCGCCGACAGAACGAAATCAAGAGTGAGATAAATTTTGAAACACGTGGGACTGTGGCTCGCAATATCGGCCGCGTTTTTATTTATTGATTGATTTAATGGAGAATATAAAAATCAATTAAAATAAACTAAGAATTTTTTGTCGGAGACGCCGTACAAGACAATGTTTAAGCATACCAGCATTAAAGCAATATAGAAATTTAACAAATATAAAATATAAACAATTCGAAAATATACCTTAGCCGGATTTTTGTTTTCCGTCTGTCAACGGAAAAGTTTCATTTTTTATTAGAGTTTAATTATTTCAATTCGCTCCTAGAAAGAATAAATTGTATTTTTTCCATATATTAAAGAAAATTAATTTATTAAATTTCAGAATCCAGGGCGGAGTAATGGCCCTCCTTTACATCCCTTTTCCGATGCCCCATGGAATCATATATTACATTAATACAGCAGCTACACGTTATATCTCGCCTATTTATATTGCTGATTTGGATATATCGCCCTTTTCACGTGTACCCCGAAAACTAATGCGTTTTACTTTAGCGGCAATTATAAATAGTTATGTAATTCGATTATAATAAGTGCATTGGTTTATCGTTATTTATTAAAATATTGTAAGATAATTATAAAGTATTATTTGGGAGACAAATATAAAAATTTTCTTATCGTATTTCGTAATGTTTTCTCGGTTATATCGCACTTTCTTCCCGTGTCTTTCAGAATGCGCCATGTAACGAAGGTCTACTGTATTTAGAATTTAGACGGGGTACAATAAACAAATAAATAAAAAGGAAAACTGCCCAGTTAAACTGAGGACATTGTGCTCACAGGCTATTCACACTAATTGTATATTATACTCTTATTTCAAAGAATTTGAAATATGCCCCTCGAAAAATAAAGAGATCAACAGTATATTAAGGGGGGGGTCATCCCACCGTTACCCCCCTCATAGTTAACCAATGAACCCCCAAAACTATTGGCAGAAGCACATTATCAAAATGAACCTATATACAAAATTTGAAGTAAATGGCATAATTCTGCATGAAAAACGAATTTATCTAAATTATGGGAGGTTAGCCCCCCTTTTCCTCCCTTTATGCTTAACCAATGAACCTCCAAAACTAATCAGGGAAGCGCCTTATCACAAGGAACCTATAAACAAAATTTTAAGTAAAACGGTTAGTTCTATCAAGAGTTATCGCGTTACGTACATACATACATACATACATAGTACATACATACATACGTACAGACAGAACTGGCGGACACATAAGCTCTCAGGCTTTGATAGCCTGTGAGCTAAAAAAGAGAGTATGGAATTCGCATATTTTACTTTTATTACTAGTGCAGGCTAACGAACGAATGCGGCATTTTCGGCTTTTCCGCGTTCTCCTCTCTCTCTGAAAACACATCTGAAGTCACCCGATACTTTTTGCAGGTGTTAGCGGGGGCGAAGTGTTCAGATCCGAAGAGGGGTATAGTTCAGATTTGTTAATGATGCTATTGGAGATAGACGGATTTTATCGGAGAAAAACGAAATTGTTTTTCAGTTGATCACGTATAAAACTGCAGTGATTGTCCAACGGGAAATAGACTAGAAATATTGGTTGCGCGTTTAATTTTCAAAATTACGAAATATTCTTAAATGTGGCATGAGAGATATGAATTATCATCATTTAGTGCCAAAGAAAAAAACTAAGAGTAAGGTTGGGCAACTTTTGGTTTGCCTGCCAATGAGCATGGCACTATTCTTAATTATGATATGTCAGTTTGTAAACTTGTTGCCAAAAATCTGTATGCAGTAAAGGAGGGAGTACGACAAATTTACTTTCTTATTTGAAAGTGCCCCATCCTGTGAAATTCACAGAAATTACTTCGAAGAGGACAGCTTCTTCAAATTCGTCTTCACCTATTTCTGCAGTAAATGATCCTGACAATCCACCGACAATGAATACAGCCAGTACTGCTGATGAATCTCCCCCCGCCACCTCATTTAAAGTGCAAAGAACTATGATGAATCTTGAAGTATGTTGTTAATTATACATTGGAAAGTTTTTAATCTCAAATAATTTTTCATAACGAATTTTTTTTAATATACTGTAATATCAATAATTTTCATTAGTTTTTTACATAACTTGATATTTTACTACTTTTTCTTTGTTCATGTATCACAATATCGATATATCGGAATATCATGATATAAAGATGCCGATTTATCATGATATTGAATTCCAGACATCGCCCAGCCCTAGTTTCCACCCGGTCTGAGTACACAGAAAATAATGTAAGCCTGATCCCAGCCTGCCCGAGTCTGCTGAAACAATTAAGCCCAGGCTCAAGTATGATTCAAGTGTCCAATGCCGATTTCTACGCTTGACACATTTCTGTATTGATGTTGTGATCAGCTCATGCAGTACATTTACTTATTCTCTTTCCAGACAAATCCATTGAAAATTCTCTAAGAATCTCTAAGTTTCTAAGAATAAAATAGTATTGTAATTTTTCTGTAAAAATTATACTGATATTTTAAACAGGATTTCGAGACGCGCGAGTTAGAGATCTGCACGGCCCAGGCTTAATTTATTTCTGCAGACTTGGGCCGGGACGGTCCAGACTTCTTTTTTTCTGGGCCAAGCTAGGCTTGGACGTTATTCTTCCTAAAGGTTTGCATGGACCGAAATTTGCAGATCAGCGTAAAAATCAGAAAATTAGGCCTAGCACATCAATTTTTGCGAAAAATGAATATATTTTTAAATGGCCATTATTCTACAATTAAAATTCGTTTTAAAGAATAGTACATACTATTCTAAGCAAAAAAATAAAATAAAATTAAAATTAAAATAAAAAATAAAGTACAGTAAAACCTGTGAAATAGAAACAGTCTATGACAAAAACCTTTCTTACATGGAAAAGTGTCTTGATCCGTGCAAAAAGAATATAATATATACCACAGACGATGTACCTGCTAAGAATTGGACCTGCCTATAACGGATTTTTCTTCTCTTATTGAATCTTCCTTTGAATGTAATAGTCTAATTCAATTTTTTAATCAGTGCTTATATACATTGTCTAAGTGGATCATAAATATTGTTGATATTTTACATTCCACGCATTTTGAACATAATCTGAAAATAAAATCTATACATAAGTAAGTGTGTTTTTTGAATAAGTAAGTGTAATTTTAATTTTAGGTTAATGTTGCTTCAGAAATATCGGCATACTTTGTAGATATTTAGTCGAGCCAAGCCGGTCAAAACTTTTTGCTTTTATACTGGGCTGCGCCAAAATAATTTTTGAACGGGTTGGGCCGAACTTTTTGCTTTTATGCCTGGTTAGGCCGTGCCTGGGCCTAGAAATTTTGGTGCCTGCAGACCTCTAGCGCGGCTGATGACTATGTGGCGAGAGAGTGGTGGGGTGGGGTGGGGAAGTGGAAAATGAAAATTATAAAAGGGCGCCAAAGTCAGGACCTCCCCCCCGAATAAAAATGTCAAGCTACGCCCCTGAGAGTGCTAATGATAATGGACAACAGCGCCACCTTTATTTTGTTCTCTGCTGACAAGAACTGTTCCCTCCAGATGAAAAGAGGTCGTTGGACATATGAGATGTATTTGACTGTCATTGAGAAAAACGTAACAAAGTTACGGAGACGATGTATTGTCGAACGACGATTATTTGAATTTATTATTGTTAATCTGTATATAGTTACTTGTAAATATCTAAATATAATATCTTAATTTAATTTGCCCATCTTCATTGCTGTATTTAAACAACCCATCATGACATATATTTATTTTAATTTTAGATATTATATTTTCAGAGATATTGTCGAAAGTATACTGAAAAAATGTGTCCTCTCCCACACCTCCTATTTCCGAAAAATTGTGAAAAAATTAGGGGTAGTAGGAGTTTATTAATTAATAAATGTAATGTACAAAACCCTTTGAGCGCAAGTTATACTCGAACTTGAGCAATTTTTATTTTACACTTTCCAACAAAGTTGAAAAGTGTTTATGAATTCAGTTTGTCTGTCTGTGTCCGTGCTCTAACTAGCTTAAATATACTCAGATTGTCATGCAATTAATATATCTTATTGAGGTTTACTATGGCATGTTCGATATTGAAAATTGAAAATTAAGTGTGTAACATTTATATTTCATTTACAGGAACACTCAAAAGAATTCCTTTACATTACGTTCTATGGGGAAAAATCGTTTGTGGTGTATTTTAATGATGTTACACTATTTTAAACAGATTTAAATTGATATATATCACTGAAGGTGAATTACAAGAAGCTTACTATGGAATATGGTGTGCATAACATTTATTTACAGGGACACACAAAAGAATTCAGATACAGTGTCTATGAACAATAAAATGTGTCTATGAACTATGTCTTAATTAAAATGCCTATGAACAATAATTGTTTGAAGTGTGTTTTAAATTGTGGTACGCGTTTATTAATTAAACTGATTTTTGCAAATTACTTTGTGTGTATAAATTCTATAGATAATATACAAGGCTGCATAAAAGAATTCGGATACTTTTCCGATTATAGATGGAAATGGCTGAAATCGGGTTTTTAAATGTGTTATACATTTTCCAAATTGTTTACATTGATATCATATTTTATTTTGTTAAAGTGTTCTGGGAGTGTTGGAAAGTGTTTCATAATCTATGTTTGACGCATGATTTTTCGTTTTTGTTTACTTCTAATGTAACCTTCAAATTAAAAAAAGTTCTAATGCGTATGGTTTTCCCCTCATATGCATACACATCTCTTGCGGCATATGACTCACATCATGGACATATCAAATAGTTTTCTCCGTATTTTTGCCCCTTTTATGTATTTCAATCTGTTCAACTATACTTCCATTAGAAAAAAAATAGTTGCTATTATATATGGCAAGGCTGTCCAACCTGGTGCCCGCTATGTACCAGAAAATTCTTATCGAAATATTTGCGTAATTCAATCTCTGAATATCTCACATTAACCCCTTCGGGACCGGCGGCTTTTACACAAATTTTATTCGTTTGGCACCACTTTTTTTTTTAAAAGCTACCTTTATTTAAACTATCACAAAAATGTTCTAATATGACAAAGCAGATATTACTTTTATTTTTTACTGGTGCCTAAAACAAATTCTGTATGCTCTTTTTGAGGTTGCATATATGATACCATGGTCCCGAATGGGTTAAATAGTGCAAATATTTTTGTACAAATTTTCTGGTGAATAGCAGGCGCCAAGTTGGACAGCCCTGATCTATGGCAATAGCCATAATATAATTTATATCGAATGTACGACAACTATGAGTTTTAGATGGTAAAATAAATTTTATTTTTACAATATCAGTAAACAAAACAATAAGAAGAGAACTTTTAAGAACAATATGCATTTATACTGGCCATAATCAGTTTCTAAAATCATTTGTCTGTATTATACATTTAGGTATCCAATTATCAGATTTTACACTTTTTTTTTTTTGTTACAGCAGAAACTACGAGGGAAAGGGGAAATTTTTTTTGAGCCACGTTGGGAAGAGAAGTTATAATTGGACTGGCAAATTGGTACATTTCAACATATTCACCCTCTATACTAGTACATTTACAAGGAAAGGCCATGTTTACAAACAAATATTTTTGTCAACCAATTTCCCTACTGCATTTTTGCATTAGCCACCGCTAAGACTCCTATAATAGGAGCTGACCCATATCCATTTTGTTTCGGATTATTGGTGCTCAGTTCAGCATCAATCTACCGCAGCAGTTGGGGTTGCCTAAGACTCGGTTCTGATTGGCTGACCCGGTTCTGATTAGCTTGGTTTTTCGACTGAACTTCAATTTGAGCACCAAATCTGCGAGGATGCGTCAGCCTCTATTATAGGAGCTCTAGCCACCGCACGTCTGAATATTAGGCCTGCGCGCTGACAGAAAAATGGTGGTTGTTGTAGGCGGATTTTTTTATGCGTTTGTATTGTCCCCTGAATTTAGACACCACTATTTTCAAAAGTTCTCTTTCACTTATTTAATCTCAGAAAAATAAGGTGAAGAAAACTTTTAGAAATTATTGGTATTCACATTCAAAGGACCATACAAATGATGATAAAAAATACGCCTACGACAACCGCCATTTTTGTGTCAACGCGTAGGCCTAGAATTCAGGAGACCGTGTATTAGCAATCATTGCAGGAATGATTATGGTGGCGTAGACCAATCAATCATGTAGCAGACAAGTTACAGTAATTGTAGACCAATCAATCATGTAGTAGACAAGTTACAGTAATTGTAGACCAATCAGATCGTAGATGACTTATTTGTAGACTAATTAGATCGTCAGATCGTGTGCACAGTAGAAGTCATAAAGACGAACAGATATCCCAAAGTAATTTTACACAAAGTGACATCGGCTTCACTTTTCTTATACATTTTGTGCGGAAATTTGTCTACATTGATTTCATAGAAGGATATGTCCTGAGCCTCAGATCATTTAACCTCCATAATTACTTCACCACCGAGATGAAGTGACATCCTTCAAGGAAATGTTTTAAAGCAACGAAAATATGAAAGTACGACGGCGCCGGATCAGGCGAATAAATTGGATGCGAAAGTGCTCTGAGCTAGAGTCCTGCATGGATCAGATTACACCCGACCCGAATCCAAAATGGAAGAAAATTAGTCGATATTTTAGTACAATTAGGTAAAAAAATAGTCTACAGTTATATCTCTAATATCAATTTTACCTTTTATATCGAAAAATGAACATGTAAAGAGTCATTCATATTCAAATATATAGCTATTTCATTTGAAAAATCGGGTCAACCCGAACTTGACTCACAAAAACCAAACCAAATCAAATTCCGAAACCGACCCGCAACGAAACAAATTAGCGTCCTCCCGATTCGCGGGGCGGGACTCTACTGTGAACCCACAGTCGACTAGTTTAACTTGTGTAATCGCGGCAGAGAATATTCATTGTCCTGATTCAGAAAAAGAACATTTTTGTCAAACTCAGCACAGTCAGTGTATTTAGAAAATTATAGATCACCCGCGCTTCTCATTCTTAGTAAAGCTAAAAAATGTTCACTCTTTCCTCGTATCTGCTGAAAAAACAATTATCAGAGGAAGGAAGTTTCACCATAAGTTGGAAATCGACTAGAATGGTCCAAACAAATGAAGACTCTGAGGCGTAGCCGAGTGATATACTGAATGCACTGTCACTTCTCGCATATGCAGGGGCGTGCCTAGCGGGGGGGTGTTGGGGGTGTAACACCACACCCAATTATTTATAAGAGTTGGTAAAATTTAGAATAGTCGGTAAGTTAAGAACACTCCCTGCAAAAAAGTCCCCTCTCCCGTCGTCAGTTTCATTTCAATTATCTGTTGTCGTCTTTAAAGGGGAAAAGGAAGAACTTCTCATACAGAATGGAAGATTGTGTATGATTCTGTATGATCGACGAAAATCGTGAAGCTGCAGCTCTATTTACATGAGAAAACTGTTTTAATAAAGGCATAGGAGCCGGGGGAGATGTGGGAGCTGTGGCTCACCCTGAAATATTTCAGACAGAATCTGCTTCCCCGGGAGAAATTCTCGCACCAGATCTGTTTACGATACATTGTTGAATTAAAAAGTAAAGTCTACTTTTTCTAGTAAATTTACACAATAAACAACAAAAAGAAGAGAGAGAGGGGGTGGTGAGCACACTTGTTTGTGCCTTCGCCCTTTTTCTCATTGTTTAGAACCCTCTTGATTCCCAGTAAAAAAGGGGGTCTTATAAATGTTGGCACACTCAATGTAGCGTGCACTGCTACAAAAAATGAAGGATGCAACTCTTTTTGGCATCATTACTGACGAAACAACCGATGCCGCCAAGAAAGAGCAGTTATCCATATGTGTACGATACTTGGCGAAACATTTGGTGAAAACGGAGAACATGTTTTTAGGACTATTCAATGCTCGTGATACTTCAGGGGAAACACCAACTAAAGTTATAAAGGATGTACTTCAACGTTGCAACATCGATCTCAATAAATTTCGTGGACATAGTTTTGTCGGAGCCGGTAATATGAGTGGCATCATGCAAGGTGTCCAAACAAGGTTCAAGGAGTTACAACCGAAGTCTTTTTTTGTAGATTGTTTAAATAATTCCTTGGACCTTGCACTGCAAGAGGTTGCGCGTACCAATAGATTAATTGCAGATTCTTTAAGTTTGATCAAGGCGATATCGAATCTGATTAGGGAATCGTTCAAACGGAGAGATGTCTACAAGAACATCGTTCTTTGCCCAAATAACAATGAAGAAGAAAGCAACATAAACTTAAAACCAAAGCTGTTGCTTCCTCTGTGCCCGACCAGATGGGCAGTTCGAATTGATGCAATATCGAGATTCGTGGAAAATTATCCAAGAGTTTTAGAGACTCTTGATGCATTATTCAAAGATTCAACAGCACTACATTGTGAGAAAAAGACTGAAGTTAAAGGTTTCATACGAAGCTTGAAAAATTTCAAGACATTTGTTGGCATGAACATGGCCAAGGAACTTTTTGGTCGTTGCGAATTCTTGGCGAAAGTCCGGCGAACAACTGAATTTTCTGCCGCAAGCGTCAAGAACGCCGTTTCAACGTTAGAAGAAACCATACAATGTATGAGAGAGGATAGCCATTTTGAAACTTTCTACAAGAAATAGGAGAGAAAAGTGTCCACATTAAATTTAGAAATGAAAATGACGAGCGTCTCCAGACAAAAGATAGTTCCACTAAGATATGAGCAGACAAGCCATCCCTCCGCTCCATCACAACTTGTGGACAAGAAGAAAAATTGCGAGAAAATTTCAGAGAAGCTTATATATCAACTTTATTACCAACGAATTAAAAAAACGATTTGAACAAAATACTTTTGACTCTCTCATAAAGATCGAATCCATATTCCCTGGCACAGCTTCAACCACTTCAGAAAATCTGAAACAAAAGCTTGGAATACATGCTGATGATTTTGACTTGACAAATCTTTCTGCTCAGTTGACGCTTCCACAACACAAATCCCTTATAGAACTGACAGAAATGTGTTGTCGATCGCAATTGAAATTATGTCATCGGAGGAATTAGTGAAGATCCTCTAATGCTGCTTTAACTCGATCAACATCAAGACTTTTTATTGCTTCTGTTAATTTGCGACGAAGCATAAAAAAGGTGATTTATTTATTGCCCTCAAGGGAAAGAATTTTGATGGCCATAATTTTTAATTATTTTCTGAAGTTTACCTTTTGGCCGAATTTATTTTGGCGATTCCGACATCAGTAGCGACAGCTGAGAGATCTTTCAGCGCTCTTCGCCGGCTTCAAACACACCTCCGAACAACAATGGGTCAACAGAGACTCAACCATTTGATGCTACTACATATTTATAGAAAGGAGGCCTTTAAAATTGATTTAGAAGCTATTTGTAAAGAATTTGTAAGTAAAACAACAGAAAGAACTTTAACTTTTGGTAAATAGGAGTGGGAGGAGCCTTAAATTTGAATATTGTATTCAGAATCGTCCATAAATTAAGTTTCTATATATGAAGTATATCTAATAAAAATTATTTTAACTGGATTAAAGAGTTGGTGATCTTTTGATATGCTTCTATTTTATACTCCTGTTTGTGAAAAGTGCAACACTATGAAGGAATCCTCCAAAATGAATGAAAATATGAATGAAATGATCCCCACCACTAGCTTTCCACAATATGCCCCGGCTCCCCCTATTTGTAGAAAAATCCTACGCCACTGTGTTTTAAAGCAGAAATTTTGAAGGTGGTAGATTGACTTACAACTGCATTTGGAGACATAAGTTGGCATTTGAGAAGTTAAACCACTGGCCTATCTCCTTTCATCTAGGATCAACTATAGCTCTACCGAAGACATTTCTAAACAATGTCAATTATTCCCTGATGATCTGAAAGATGTTGATAACTTGGAATGTGAAATCGATCTCATGTCCTCAGAAATAGCTAGTTCTGAATTGGATACAATTGGCGCAGCAGTGCAAAAACTTGTGGGGAAGGCTCATTTGTATCCTAACCTTTCTTTGGCCTACAAGTTGGCCTTAATTATTCCAGTAATTGTGGCAAGTAATGAAAGAAGTTTCAGCAGGTTACTTGCGTACCACCATGTCTGAAGAGCGACTGGGCGAACTGATGCTATTAGCCTGTGAAGCAGACCTAACTGACATGTTAGATTTAGACAGTGTAGCTGGAAAATGGGCTATTCTGAAGGATAGGTGGTGGTAATTAAAAAATGTAGAGAAGGATAATTTTTAGTCCCTTATACTTATATATATCGTATTTTTAACAAGCAAGATTTGTCATTTTTATGTATTACAAAATGTATACACATACACTACACAACAGCATGCGATTTTATTTATAGAAACATAAATTCTGAAGTACTTCAATGTTCTTAAATTGTTACTTTTAAGAACTGGTTAATGTATGGTACATCCGTACACATTTCCTTTTAAATTGTAAGCAGAATCCTAATTAATAACAGGATTCTCAACTCTACTTATATAGTAAAAGAATAAAAAAATTTTTTACACATACTCAATAACAGCATTAAATTTTGACTGTGGCAACAGACTGCAGAATGCAGGTGAACACTTAGGACTTTTAGGGATTTTTTTTTTAATTCACAGTATTTTAGAACAGTAGACTCCGTCGCTGAGGGGGGAAAGAATATCACAAAGCCTTTCTCATCCCCGATCCCGTACTCGGCAAAATTGAGTTCACCCCCCCCCCCCCCCCCCCCACTAAAACAGCCTTCGGCACGCCCCTGCGCATATGTTGTCGACTCTGCCACACTCTAGTCATTCAAAAGAGGCAAATGCTCGTTACCAATGGTTGTATAGCTATGGATGGAATCATTTGTTGGTATTCCTATAATATTATTGCTAACGGAACTGAAGTTCCACTCAAATCAATGTTTTTTGTCGAAGATGAAATACTTGAAGTTTGAGACAATACCTGCGGATTGTTGTCCATGTTTCAACCGAAAGATGTAAAAATCTCGCTTCTACGCTGCTGTTGTACGCATTCTGCATTGTTGTCTTTTGCTCCAGTAGAAACTGTGTGCTTAAGGAAACACTTGTCAGAGAAACGAAGATTCGCCATAAGTTGAGAATGGACTAGATTGGCCCAAATAAGAAGATTCCGAACCGTAGCCTAGAGATATACTGGATGCACTGTCACTTCTCGCATTTGTTGCTGATTGTGAATACATTGCTGTCCACTGGTCATTTAAGAGAGACAAGTACTCGTTGCCAATTGTTGTCCCCTCATGTGACGAATCTTTTGTTGTTGTCCTTACAAATTTGCTAATAGAACTGTTATTCGAGTTGTGCGAAGTGGAAGAATTTCCACTTTGATCGATGTTTATTATTAAAGATGAAATACCTGAGGATTGATTCGATACCTGAGGATCGGTGTCGATGTTTAAGCAGTATGACGTACCAATCTCTTTATTACAGTCACTGAGTGCTATTGATGGGGAAGCTGTCTCAACTGGCAATGGCATATTATTGATATAAGATATGGCATTGCCGTCCTCCATAGTAGCAGGAAAAGTTGACATTTCTGTTGTTATATAGTTAGTATAAGAGGTTGTGCCACTATTTAAGTCGTTTAAGACATAAAATATATTATCATTATCATTTCTGATGATGGATTGATCGACTGTTGGAACTACCAAAGTCGTACATTCGTTATCAGAAACAGACTTATTGTCAAGCGATTTGTTAAAACACTGATCATAATCATGTTTTGTAACATTTGCACATAATGTCAAAAGCGAATCGTTTTCTTCATCAGATATTTTCTTGTTGGAAATGGTACCATTATTGGAAAAAAGATCCAACTGGCCTGCGTATTTATTTTCTGCCATTGTACTGTCATTACTGAAAGACTGATTGCTTGAAGACTTGCAGAAATTATACGCTATAGTTGAAAAATTGTCGCGCAGTTTTTCTTGTGGTAAATCAGCAAAAGGTTCCGAAGTATTACAATTTTTATTATCACTTGTTTGGTTTCGTTCAAAAGTTTCTTGCATATATGAATCTTCGCAAGAATTTTTATTATATCTATTACCTTCAGCAGAATTTGTATGTTGATCAGCATCTAATAAAATATTGAATTTTTTTATGCTACCGGTTCTCGTAATATTCGACTCGTTTATGCAATGCATTTCATTGTTTTCGGGCGAGGAAGAATTGCAAGAATTTACAGCAAATTTATCTTCTTCAGTAGTGCCAAAAGAACTTTTATCCAAAGAAAAAACTGAATCTGAAACGCGTAATTCCATATCAGAATTGCAGTCATGAATGATAAAATCCTGACTTGATTTCTGTGAAGGATTACTGGAGTTTGAAAAAGGCAATATTGAACTTGTCATATTGCTATGACTAGGCTTAAATGTTAGATTATGTATGAGAGAGGTAGTAGGAACACAGGAATTACAAAATGTATAATTTTCTGAATCTGAATTTTTCGCATTAATTAGTGTGGTGTAATATGTTACTTGTTCATTTTTGGAATTGATATTAAACATAGATGGTATAGAACTAGATTCTGTGATTAGATTCTGAAAAGCAAAGCCAGAATCAAGTTCAGAACTTGAATTTTGCATTGCGTTTTGACATGCATGAAATTCAGCATGAATTCCATGTCTACAATTTATTGTGTTATTTACTGGTTCTAGATATGAGGGACTAGCATACTCATTAAGTCCGGGTGCATTGATTAAACCAAAAAGTGGAGCATATTTATCATTGTTAAATTCGTTTGAGTTTTCAATTTGTAGAGATTCATACAAACGTGACTTTTGTATAAATCCAGGCATGTGATATAGTTGTTGGTTATTGTTTAATTCAAATAAAGGCATATCAACCAAGCCTTGAATATCAGGGGTTTCATTTGAAGAGTCATTCATTGAATTTTGTTCATTAGGCGATGAATCTTGTAGAATGTGGCTTGGTGTCTTCTTTCTACTTTTTAGTGATGTACGAGAACGCTTTGAAGGATTGCACTGTTTACTCTCCTGTGTTGTCACTTGTTCTATTGCATATGTACAATTTGCATATTCACGTTCGCTGTAATAAATAAATAAATATATTAGAGATACAAATAGGTATTACATCATACATTTAAAATAACGATTTAAGGTTATTCTCAAATTCAAAGGAGCAACTTTCTGAATTAATTTTTGTTCGGAAACGTATCAAACTGGCAGGTGTTCTTATTCAGAAACTATGTAATCCAATAGTGTTTACCATTTTTATGATAAAGGCAGGAGATCTTTCAGGAAATACTGTCAAAATTGGTGTTTTGAACCGAATTTCTTGAAGCGATAGCGTGGAATTTCACTACACGACAACAGTAGCTTATAATGCAATCATTAATTTATTTACCAAAAAATGGAAAACGCCATTGGATTCCAAATTGCCTCAATAGTCAGGCCTGCCAATGTCATGCTTTTACGTTTAAGAGTCAGTCAGAAAGTTTCGCGTTGTTGAGCAGGGAATTCGAGAACAGCCTTCAGGTAACATTTGAAATCGCAAAATACATGGAAAACGGACCTCTATAAGAATTGCAATAACTCTGTAGCTAATTGACTTTGAATTATAAAATTTAAAACACATATTAATAAAGGTTTATTTTATCAATTAAAATTCTCCAAAAATCTATACACTCATAGAAAGCTTTAAAATTTATTTTAAAATATAATACAATTTTTACGAAAGAATTATTCTTGCATGCATTGCGCGCATGATTTTTCACATTTGAATGGCTAAAACCAGCCAAAAAATTTTTAATGAGTACAGATATAATGTGTTCTAAAGATGATCTACGATGAAAAAAATAAAATGTGTAGATCCTAAGATTTTTTTTTCTTTTAGAGAAATTCAAAATATCGAGTTCTTTTTTTAAATGCAAAAGTAGTCATCTCTATCTCTATAAAAGAGTAAGTGTCTGTCTGCTTGCCCGAGGATTTCACCGTAATTATAACACCTAGGACTCAGAAATTTTTGTCATGTGTAGATGTTGTCACCGGACAGTATACCTCGCGGCCGGATTTTTAAATTTTAATTTCGATTAAAAAAAAAAATTAAAACGTGTATATGGAATTTTGGGTTCGAGGCTATTTCAAGCTCCTCCCATGAAATAGCCTCGGCAATGCCATCCGTGGCAACGAAGCAGCCAGCCAATGAGAGCAGGTGCAGGATCCAGGATCTAGCGACCAGCGACGACAGTTTATGTCCGTAGCACAGTGTTTATTTTTTAGTTTTATTTTAAAGAATTGACTGATTGAGATTAAAGTAGGTTAGTTTTGATTGTATTCATTCTTTGTATGTTTAGTTGCCCCCATATATTATGTTTTAGGTAAGAATATAACTTGCATTTTACTGAATGGTTTCAAAACGTTCACATATCTGCTCATGTTCTGAAATGAAACAAACTGTTTTCAGTAACAAATCTTAATGAATCAAATTAATCTTACACTTTACTATAAAATGTACAGTTCTACAATTTATCGCATGTTACAACGTTTTCGGGAACTAAAAATGTAGTCAAAAGCTGTAACAGAAAGATTGTAAATTAACAAACTCATATATATAAGATATAACTTTAAACTGATATGCCTCATCAACTGTTAAAGAAATCAATGTAATGTAAATATTTCTTAAATATTATGATTTTGTTTAAGAAGTTGAAACATTCAGCGAAGTGTAGATTGTATTTTTTCATCAAAACAATTTGATTTGTAAGTATGAGGTAAAAAAAAAAAAAATCACCGTTTTCTCACATTATGAGTTTCATCAGAAAGTAAAACAATAAATAAATATGAATGATTTGCAGAGCTGTTTCAAAATAATTATAAAGAATAAGTCTTTAAAAATGTAAAGTCAATGTTATTTCTGGCCGAGTTTTTTTTTAAATAATTATAAACCATTTCAATTTGTAAGCATGTTGTAAAAAAATGACCATTTTGTGACAAATTTTGAGTTTTATAAGAATCGTCCGAGAACAGACATGCAATGTGGTATAAAATTTATGTTGTCATCACACTCTTTATAATTATTTTTGTTGAGGGTTTTTGGGCGATGTGATTGAATTTTTGATAGAAACATCTCCGCAAATCATTCTTTTGAAAAATTGAGAAATCAGCATCATTGAGAAAACGGGGATTTTTTTTTTTTTTTAAACTTCATATTTACAAATTAAATTGTTTTGAGGAAAAAATACATCCTACACTGCACTGAATGTTTTAATTTCTTAGCAAACTCATAATGTTTAAGAATTATTTACATTATATTGATTTCGACAACAGTTGATGAGGCATATCAGTTTAAAGTTGTATCTTATATATGAGTTTGTTAATTCAATGATGTGAATTTTATGATTATTTATTTATTGTTATTTACAATTTTTCTTTCTGTTACTGTTATTGGACTACATTTTTAGTTCCCAAGAACGTTGTAATATGCGATAAATTGTAGAACTGTACATTTTATAGTAAAGTGTAAGATTAATTTGATTCATTAAGATTTGTTATTGAAAACTGTTTCATTTAAGAACATGAGCTGATATGTCTAACGCTACGAAAACATTCAGTAAAGTGCAAAATATATTCTGACCAAACACATAATATATGGGGGCAACTACGCATACAAAGAATGAATACAATTGAAACTAACTTATGTGAACCTCAATTAGCCAAAAATATATACCTTTTCTTTAAAATAAAACTCAAAGATAAACAAAACAATGAAATCTGTGGCTAACCGCTTTCACCTGTGAACATGAACTGCCGTCGCTGGATCCTGGATCATCCCATATTCACACCTGCTCTCATTGGCTGTCTGCTTTGTTGCTGTGGATTGGCGGAGAGCATGGAATAGCCTCGAATCCAGAATTCCGTATACACGTTTTAATAATAAAAAAAAAAATCTAAATTGAAATAAAAAAATCAGGCCTAGGTGTTATAATTACGGTCCTTTCCTCAGGCAGGAAGACAGAATAGGTTTGTTCGTGTAGAGGTTTGTGTGTGTGCTGTTTTTAATAAAGACAGTTGCATTTTTTCCGCGACCCTTTCACAAAATCTGCATTTTTTCCACAATCCTTTGACGAATTTCGTATTTTTTCTGCGATCCTTCGATGAAATTCAAGTTTTTCCTGCAATCATTTGACGAAATTTGCTTTTTTTGTGATCCTTTAACGAAATTCGTGTTTTTCCATATACTTTTGTCGAGATTCATGTTTTTTTCAGTGATCCTACGACGTAATTCGTGTTTTTTTCAGTGATCCTTTGACGAAATTCACGTTTTTCCTGTGATCCTTTGGCGGAATTTGCGTCTTTCCCACAATCCTTTGATGACGTTCGCAATTTTTCGTGATCCTTTGATGAAATTTGCTTTTTTAATAATCCTTTGACAATATTCGTGTTTTCTCTGCTGCCTTTTGACGAGATTCATGTTTTTTTGGCGATCCTTTGACAAAATTCGTGTTTTTTCAGCAATTACTTGATGAAATTCGTGTTTTTCTCACGAACCTTTGACGAAATTCGCGTTTGCCAGCGATTCTTTGATAAAATATGCTTTTTTCTATTATGATAGGGAAAAGCGGATTAGGATAGGTAGATAGGGAAACCCCGTTATCGGATCGGGACATTAGATGTAATTAAGAAACATTTGTATATTTGTAATAATTAGCGGGAATGGGATGTTTGTGTGTGTGCTGTTTTTAATAAAGACAGTTGCATTTTTTCCACGACCCTTTCACGAAAGTTTTTTCTGCGAACCTTTCACAAAATCAGCATTTTTTCCACAATCCTTTGACGAATTTCGTATTTTTTTTGTGATCCTTTGACTAAATTCAAGTTTTTCCTGCAATCATTTGACGAAATTTGCTTTTTTTTTTATCCTTTAACAAAATTCGTGTTTTTTCCACATCCTTTTGTCGAGATTCATGTTTTTTTCTGTGATCCCACAACATAATTCGTGTTTTTTTCAGCGATACTTTGACGAAATTCACGTTTTCCCTGTGATGCTTTGGCGAAATTTGCGTTTTCCCCGCGATCCTTTGATGAAATTCGCGTTTTTTCGTGATCCTTTGACGAAATTTGCTTTTTTAATGATCCTTTGACAATATTCGTGTTTTCTCTGCTGCCTTTTGACGAGATTCATGTTTTTTTAGCGATCCTTTGACAAAATTCGTGTTTTTTTCAGCGATTATTTGATGAAATTCGTGTTTTTCTTGCGAACCTTTGACGAAGTTCGCGTTTGCCAGCGATTCTTTGATAAAATATGCTTTTTTTCTGTTATGATAGGGAAAAGCAGATTAGGATAGGTAGATAGGGAAACCCCGTTATCGGATCGGGACATTAGTTGTAATTAAGAAACTTTTGTATATTTGTAATATAATTAGCGAAAATGGCGAGATAAAGGGGGGGAGAACGACTTTTTATTAAATATCGCATTAATTCTACATCAACTTCCTCTCACCACCAGGGGGCGCTTTTGCTGTCTCTGTTTCTATGGGCTGGATCACGATGCAATATGGCTCTTTCCACTTGACATCAATAGAGCTTACAGATTTTAGATCAGATTTTCACCACAGGGGGCGCTTTCGTATCTCTGGTTCTATGGGCTGGATCACGACGGGGTATGCCTCATTCGACTCAACATCGATAACCTTAATGATTTCAGTTATGTTCGTATAGAACATATTGTGCCCCCTGGTGGTGGAAGGTGTAACTAAAGGATTTTGCAGCTAACTCGGGTTCTATGGGTCACATCACGACACGGTTTGGCTCATTCGACTCGACATCAATAGAGCTTACCGATTTTAGTTCCGAGTTTCACCACCAAGGGGCGCTTTTGTATCTCTAGTTCTATGGGCTGGATCTTGACGGGGTATGCCTCATTTGACTCGACATCGATAACCTTAATGATTCAGTTATGTTCGTATAGAACATATTGTGCCCCCTGGTGGTGGAAGGTGTAACTAAAGGATTTTGCAGCTAACTCGGGTTGTATGGGTCACATCACGACACGGTTTGGCTCATTCGACACGACATCAATAGAGCTTACCTATTTTAGTTCTGAGTTTCACCATCAAGGGGCGCTTTGCTATCTCTGTTTCTGTGGTCTGGATCACAATGGGGTATGGCTCTTTCCACTTGACATCGATAGAGCTGACTGATTTTAGTTCGGATTTTCACCACCAGGGGTGCTTTCCTATATCTGGTTCTATGGGCTGGATCACTACGGGGTATGGCTCATTCGACTTAACATAGATAGAGCTTATCGATTTTCACCACCAGGGGCGCTTTTCTATTTCTTGTTCTATGGGCTGGATCATGAAGGGGTATGGCTCTTTCGACTCGACTTACGGTAATATATGGGAGTGTGTATGGCACGCCCAGTGTATGCTGTCTAAGGTAGTGGGGCCCCCCAAAATTAGATTTGTTTAAAAATAAAAAATTGTTCAACACTGATTTCAGGTACATTTAAGGTTGTTGGCACGAGCAACGCCGGGCGGGTAAGCTAGTGAATTCTAAACTTGTTACTTGAGAAACATAATAATAGGTCATTTTGTGCATCCGTATGGTTAAGACATTCAATCAAAATTTCATGAAATTCTAACCAACCACTTTTCAGAAATCGTGCGCGCAATGATCAAAATCGCCGTTTTGAGAAAATTGACTTTAAACATCAAATTGCCCCTTGATTATATAATAAAAAGAAAACTGCCCAGTTAAACTGAGGGCACTGAGCTCACAGGCTATTCACACTAATTGTATATTATACTCTTATTTCAAAGAATTTTAAATAAGACCCTCGAAAAATAAAGAAATTGACAATATATTAAGGGGGGTCATCCCCCCATTACACCCCCTCATAGTTAACTAATGAACCCCTTAAACTAATCAGGGAAGCCTCTAATTACAATGAATATATATACAAAATTTGAAGAAAATCTGATCATTCTGCATAAAAAACCCATTTATCTAAATTAAGGGGGATTAGCCCCCCTTTCCCCCCTTTATACTTAACTAATGAACCCCCAAAACTATTCACAGAAGCGCATTATCAAAATGAACCTCTATACAAAATTTGAAGAAAATGGGATAATTCTGCATGAAAAACTCATTTATCTAAATTAAGGGGGGGATTATCCCCCCTTTCCCCCCTTTATACTTAACTAATGAACCCCCAAAACTATTCACAGAAGCGCATTATCAAAATGAACCTCTATACAAAATTTGAAGAAAATGGGATAATTCTGCATGAAAAACCCATCTATCTAAATGAGGGGGGATTAGCCCCCCGTTCACCCCTTTATACTAAACCAATGAACCCCCAAAACTAATCAGGGAAGCGCCTTATCACAAGGAACCTATAACCAAAATTTTAATCAAATCGCGTATTTCTATCAAGAGTTATACGTACATACGTTACATACATACAGAACGGGCGGGCACATTAGCTCTCAGGCGTTGATAGCCTGTGAGCTAATAAAAAGAGCTCAGACAGTTTTAGACATAACTCCTCTTCTAAAGTGAATTTTTGCATGGAGTTTATTTTAAAATGTTCCTAAAAAATCATATTTCATTATAAGCTAATTAAAAAAAAAAATCGAATTTTTGACACTTTTAAGGTTACCTGACCCCTTAAGGTTCACTTTACTCTTTGACGTTTCATGTAACAAAAGTCTGTGTTCTGTAGGAAAAGACTGACAAAGCATTTAACTCAATATTAATAAAATTACCATTAGTAACGCAGATTTTTTTTTTGTTATATATGCTGTCTATAATAAATATAGTATGTATAAAACTAATATTACAGGGTGGAAGGAAAGTGTTGGTCATATATTTTTTATCAATCATCTGAATAATTATTACTGTTAATATTAAACAGTAATTGCAGGTTTCAGATTAATTTTTAGGGGATCCCACTTTGAATTATTTCGCTTTGTGTTAACTTTTACTAGTATAGGAACTTCTGGTATTATGGAATACCATTTACGTTTGAGGCAATATCACAGCTCAGTATTGTTTAAAACCCGAAAACTGAATAGAATCACAAACTTCAACTATCTGTGATGAGTTATCTGTCGACAAAAATCGTTTTACGAAATTTCATTACATGCAAATAAATAGTAATGAAAAAAGTTTTTGGAGGGTATTATGAGATAGTCGGAAATATTAGACCGGGAGCCGGCAGCACAGACAATCACCTCATCGAGTTCACGGATGAAATTCTAGGATTAGTTAAATCTTGATTCGCATTTTAAAACGCAATCGGTCTGCCAAGTCATATCTTGGTGGAAAACACCTGAAAACCCGATTTTAGCGGCTGACTCGTAGGTTTACCATTGTGTTTTCCTGCACCTAAAGGTATGAAAACATGGAGGACTGGGAACAGGAAAACACAATGGTAAACCTACGAATCAACCGCTAAAATCGGGTTTTCAGGTGTTTTCCACCAAGATATGACTTGGCAGACCGATTGCGTTTTAAAATGCGAATCAAGATTTAACTAATCCTAGAATTTCATCCGTGAACTCGATGAGGTGATTGTCTGTGCTGCCGGCTCCCGGTATATATGGAATATGGGGTTAAATATGCAGAAAACGAACAAAATTTGGCAAAAAAACAGATGTAATGGTATCAAGAAAGCATGATCAAAATATAGTGTCTAGGTAGTCAGCCAATATGAGGGGGTTAGAATGACAGTGGAGTAATTTTGTGATGCGAGAACTGAAGAGTTTTAATGAAAGTTGCCCAACTAGCTCTGCCATTTAGAGACTGCATAAGTGAACTATGACTTATTTCACTTGCACACTGAATAGAAATTAATATACTTCAGTAAAAAATAGGGTTATCTAGATTTTCCAAATTTTTTACTTACGCCACTGTCATTCTAACCCCCTCATATACTTCAGTTCATACTTCAGATTTCCACAAATAAGGAAAGGGCAACTGACGTCACTGTTGGTTCAATCACGGTTGGTTAGCAAGAAAAACCTGTTTGTTCTTTATGACTCCTACTGTACACATGAAATGGGGGAAATTTGATTGGTCTACGTTAAACTGGTCTATAATATGATTGGCCTACATCGCCATGACGATTCCTGTAATGATAGCTACGACAAAAATGTAGTGGTAGATTGGTTGATGGAACTGTTTGTTTGTAAACATGCCTTTCCTTATATAAGGATCTGACTTTGCCCCACCATACCATAATCATGGAGTATTATGATATATTGGTATTCCATACCATATAGCCGGTTTGGGAAAAATTGCTCTATGTTTATTAGAGTGAATCGCAAGCTAAAAACCGAGTATTGCATCATAAACTGTTAGTATTTCGGTGTACATCATGCTTAATTTCAATGTAAAGAAATTACGTGTAATAATGGATAAAAAATATTGAAAAATTATCTCCTGAAACTTTCCAAAGACAGAAAACAAATATTTATTCATACAACGCGCCCTGACGCCGACCGACAAAATGCGCATTCTGGGGGGGGGGGGGGTGAGCATTCTGGAAACGTTCTTAAGTAATTTTTGATACTACCGCTTGGTGGCAGTACTTTAACAAACAGAAACCTCGGCATACCATAATACGCGAATTCCTCTAACTGGCACAGAGCTAAGCGGGGGATTTCGATGTTAAAAGCCCTCCCAGAGCATTTCAAAACTGATAAGATGCATAACAAAATCCCTTGTGTTAAGATAAAAATATGATGTGTAAAATCCAAAGTAAAGATATACACATACAAAAACAGCATGAAATTTTTATCATTCAACTATTTCAAGGATTCATAATGGTCATATTCTTTCTGTCAACTCTCTATTTCAAGACAAAATTAATGAAAGAAAAGTTGGGAGAAATAGCAGCAAAGTATTGTATGTATATTATTACTTTTCCACTTTCTCCCTCCTTTTAACACTTTCCAACCTAGTTGAAAAGTGTTTATGACTTTCGTTTGTCTGTCTGTCTCTCCGCACTATAATACGCTGTTCGCACCGGACATTTTAAGATATCTTAGATCGCCATTTCTGAGGTGGTACCCTATCGGAATTGAATACCTATTCACATCGCAAAACTCGTCTAAGATAACTCACTGAACATCACCGTATATCCGAGATCTGAAAAAACATAGAATGTGCGCATGCGCATAAGTTAAAGCCAGCCTCAACAGCCAATCTGTTACAGCTAGCCTCCAGAGCCAATCACAGTGAGTGGTAAGGGCTGTATCCTGTATCTAGCAATAGAAAGTTCGAACTCACTGAGGGAGTTTCTGGAACTCTCTCAGTGAGTTCGGTGGTCTAAGATATTTTAAATATCCGATCTGAACCGGGTATAACTATAACTCTCGTAAATATACTCAGATTACCCAGAAAATTTTGTATGCGATTGACGTTTCGTCTGTCCGAGCTCTAACTCGCGTGAATATACATGTAATTGATATATTTTATTGAGGTTTGCCATGGCATATTCGGTATCGAAAATGAAGAGTGTAGCCTTTATAGTTCCTTTACAGGGGCACTCAAAAGCATTCCGTTATATTATGGTCTATGCTTGAGAAAAATCAATTGCGGTGTATTTTAATGGTGTTACACTATTCGAACATAATGAAATTTATATGCATTATTGAGGTGCACTACAAGAAAGTAACTTTAGAATATGTTATGTGTAGCACTTACA
Organism: Maratus michaelseni; assembly: GCA_963931845.1. Classification (NCBI taxonomy): domain Eukaryota; kingdom Metazoa; phylum Arthropoda; class Arachnida; order Araneae; family Salticidae; genus Maratus; species Maratus michaelseni. The sequence goes on along the minus strand of OZ007600.1, from coordinate 24,628,009 downwards.
GTTCATTTACAGGGGCACTCAAAAGAATTCCGTTATATTATGGTCTATGAGGAAAAATCGTTTTCGGCTTATTTTAATGATGTTACACCGTTACAAACGTAATGAAATTGATATGAATTTCTGAGGTGCACTAAAACATGCTTTCTGTAGAATATGGAGGGCAAAGCAATCAGCATTAATTTACAGTATCACAAAAAAGAATTTGGTTACATAATGGTCTATGGGGTAGGGTAAAACAGTTAGCAGAGAATTTTAAATTATGTTGCATTATTTCATTTTAAACATGATGAAATCTATATACATTACTGACAAGGAAGGTCTCCATAAGCGCATATTCAGAAAATTTTGAAAAAATTACAGAATATTCTTCTTATGAGGATATGTACGTTTATAAAAAGAATTGCTGCTGAACCTTGATATAACTACCGTAAAAAAGTAATGAAAATTTAGTTTATTTGGCGATTTATCACTGGTTGGCGACGATAGAATAATTTTAATATATACGCTTAATTAATACTAACAATTCTGGAATCTAAGAAGAAAAAAATAAAACATATGAAATGAATACAAATTAAACAATAATAAAAGTAAATAGGAGTAACCAAAGAAATTAAATATTTAAGATAGCATAATTTTAATAAATACGCTTTTATGTCAAATACTCGTTAAGGAAAACCTTTTTCATGCTGAACTTGTTAAAGTAAGTTTAACTTATTTAATAAATAAATTTTTATAAATACAGTTTTGTGTTTACATTCATATGTATATATAATTAAATTTAACGATCGTATTTTACGATTTAAAACAAAATTTAAATTGATTAAAATTGTTTCAAGATTAAAAAAAAAAAAAAAAAAAAAAGCCCGATTCTGAACATTGTCAATTCAAGAAAAAAAAAAGGGGTACTGTTGTTATGGAAACACGACTTCTTCGATATGGAAGTGTATAACGAATGCGTTCGTCATCGGGCTTTTTCTTTTAAAATATATACACTTAAAAAATCCTCTTTAATAAAAAGGTATGTGTTGCTGACGACTGGGATCGTTGCCACAGATTAATCTCAGAAAATGAAACATTTGAAGTTACTGAAAAAATTAATTGCTCGAAAAGTATTTGTCAGAAAATTGTTAGACAAACTGCGTTAGAAAGGTAAAAAATTGTATTTTTCTTGATATAAATTTCAAATCCACTGATTATGCCATTTTTCAAATATTGAATTTCAAAAATGACCAAATTTCACAATGCATTACCATACCGAAAACTTCACGCGTAAAAAAATAATACTAACAGCAATGTGTCAGCACGAGTCACAAATTATAGTAACCGTATTATTCTGTTAAAATAGAAAAGGGAATTAGGATGTCACGAGTGCATGATTTTTATTTAATTCTCGACAAATACTAGATGCGCCATTTTTATTTAGTTGTGAATAATATAGGTTTATTTCCGTTATTAAAAAATGTAGCTATAAAACATATAAATCAATGGAAAACGGTAGGTAATAAATTGTAAACGTAATAATAAACCGTATTAAAAAACATAACTTAGTGAAATAAGTATCCGTTTTTATGTTATTATAGGATATCTACGTAAAGGTACAGATTACTTTAAAATACAAGGTTAAATTCACTGATATATTTCGTTTGATTCAAGGTTCTTTTGGAGAAACCGACCTCGACCAGCGCAGCGGGCGTAGTCTGCTAGTACTTATATAACCAGTGAAGCCGTTTAAATTAGAAAAAGTCGTGGAATAAAGGATATAACAAAGGCAAAAATTCATTCAATCGGTAATAAGTAGAGAAAAGAAAGGTGACATTTATTTAACCTGATTTAAAGAATATTTTGAATTAAATTACTGCAAATGTAGACAAAATTGAAAATATTGAACGCAAAATGCAAACGATCGTTTGGCGAGGAAAAAATGTTGCTAGTCAAAATTTTTGCGCCAAATACTCGAAAGTATTTTATTTTTTTGCAGATTTTCTGCTGGGATTCCGCAGCTAAATTTTACTGTTCCTTTTTTATATACATGAGTAGTTGCATTAGTATTTTTTTTCAAAATTTTCTGAATATGCGCTTTAAGGAGACCTTCCGTGTGAGGTTTACTACAAGATGGTTGCTGTAGAATATGATGTGCATAGGATTTATCGTTCATTTACAGGGACACACAAGATTTCGGGTACAGTACTGTATCCGAAGTATTGTCTATTAGAGGTAAGTGCTGGAATGGCATTTTCAGTTATGATATGCGTTTTTAAGTTTAACTAAATTTTGAATGCTACGCAGTGTGTATAAATTCTATAGATCACATACAGGGCTAGCAAAAGTATTCGTCAGCATTATTGAGCATGAGCGTGAATTGCTTAAAGTTGTTTTAAAATCGAGTTATGAATTTTCAAGCTCATTTATATTTAGTATACTAAAAGATATTTGTAGAATACAAATAAAATCATATACAGGGCTATGCAAAGAACTGGATATGAGGGGTCGGCTATGAATAGTGATTCCTGGAGTGTGATTTCAGTAGTTTTGGGCTTATTTTCGCCTGAATTAAATTTCAGCTTAATATGTGGCGTGTATGAAAATCTGTAGATAATATACAGGGCTGTACAAAAGAATTTAAGTACGTTTCCTGGTAGAAATTGCTGAAGGTGAATTTTCAATTCTGTTATGCGTTTTCTTTTTAAATTTAATTTTAGCATACTGTGTAGGCTATATACAAATCTATAAATCATATACACGGCGGCCCAAAAGAATTGGAGTACCTTTCCGGCTATGGGCGGTAATTGCTGAAATCAGGTTTTCAAATGTATTATGCATTTTCTAAAATGTCTACTTAGCTTCTTTATCTTATCAAACGGCGAAGTTTTGTTATAGTATTCTGGAAGAGTTGGAAAGTGTTTCATAATCTATGTTTCACGCATGACTTTTATTTATTGTTTTTTATCGTGAAATGGGAAACACTGTTCGATTTCTTAGTATAAATGTCAACAGTTCCTTCAATTCTCATGCATTTACTAATCAAAATGGCTTTTGGAATATGTTAGAAATTTGCTACTGTGGATTTGATAAATAATGACCCTTTTTTTGTAAGCAAATATTTTATCTGGGGGCAAACTGGTCTGGCCCGTAATCAAAGCATTAATGGACATCAGTGACTCAGCGCGAGGGGGATTTGGGGTTAAAATCCCTCCCAGAGCTCCCAGAGCTAAAAAAAATACAGTAATTGCCGGTTATATGAATCAATCATGTTAGCCACTTTTATGAATCAAAATCGAAATCCGTATTTGTGTTTTTTGATTATCGAAATCTGCCGCTTTGTTGAATCAAATTTCATTCAACAAACGTATACCATTTACATGGCGATTATTGTATTGAGAACAGGGAAAACGCATAATAGACGCCTGAGTTATGGGAAAACTGGTCATTTGTCTTAAAAAATGGCAGCTGTCACATATTCGCGAATAAGCTATCTAAATATTCCGCTAATTCATACAAAAAAAAAAATAGAAAAATTCAGAAAGAATACGCATTTTCTTAAAAAAAAAAAAAAAAAAAAAAAATTAGACTGATTACAAAAGACTGATTCAATTAACCAATCATTCTAATAAGCGGCGACAACTGGACTAACTGTCAACAACTCACCCCCCCACCCTAGCCTCCCACTAGAGCCGAATTTTGGTTGCGCCATTGGATGATTGCAACGTTTTACAGTTTCTTTATGAAGCGGTAACCCGGAAACACTGTCCATGTCATGTTGCATGTGAACTTTACAAACATTAATGAATGTTGACAATAGAAAAAAATTCCATATCCACTAACACACAGATCCTCCTTAAGGGAACTTTCAGAATATTAAAAGTTTCATACCGGATAAAAATACACCAAAATATTAAAAAAAAAAAAAAAAATCGCTTTTACAACAAAGAACTGCACAACAAAAATCCATTCACCGGCAGAAATGGTTCACGTTACCTCCATACCGTAATAGCAGTATCCGCACAGACCTCACCACATTAAATAAAAGAATCAACCACCTTTCCAAAAAATTTTATGAAAAATTATTTGACCTTCGTAATGAAATAATCTCAGAATTGCCGGATTATGACGCCTTCGAACCACATCACTATAAATACCCAAAATATTCTTGCATTACAGACTGTTAGCATTAGTACTCACCATTATTGTAAATTTATCTCTTTTATTTATATTTTGTGATTTTATCCACATTATAAATACCTAATTTCTTAATTAAAACTTATTACCTAAGCTATACCCTCCTCCCCCCCCCTAAAAAAAAAAAAAAGAAATAGTAAAGGGCATGTGTGAACTACATTTTAAATATATAGTACTCATTAATTTTATTTTTTGAAAAAGAACTATTAATATAGGGCATATATTTAAATTTATTTATATGATTTCTAGAAGAAATTATATACAAAGCTAAGAAACAGTCTAATTTTATCACTGCCTAATCTTTTTTATATGGAAAGAGTGTAACAGATTGTGAAATTAACAAAATTTTATTTAAAAGAAAAAACTAGTCATTGGGGGCCACCGTGATGGGTAACATCATGGATATGCATAATGTAAAATATTAAAATAAAAATGTGTAAACTACTTATAAAATGCATTGCAATTCAAATAAAATCTTGGCTTGATGACGTCACAAACTTTAAAGGTTCGATTACTGAATTGCTTAAAAGAAACATCCTTATAACTCCAAAAATAATAATCCTAATAACTAGCGGTTTATTGCGTCTGATTAAGCGTCAAATTTCCAATTAAAATATATCTTTGAAGTGAAATTTGGATGAAATACAGGGTCATGAAAAATCGAAGAGTGTGGAAAATAGGATTCTAAATATCTCCGCAACTCATTATCCGATCGACTTCATGCTTTATGAAAAATTTATGTTTTTTTATTGTCTTTTATATTCATTTCTTAAAATAACCAATTTCGAAAATTTTTATATACCTTTTATCAGAACGAATATTTCGATAGTCCGAAAAAAAAAATAGTTCCGGTTAATCGAGGTTATTGAAATGAAATAGGCTTCTTCCCATTATATCATACTAAGTACATACCAAATTGCAAGTCTCTATCTCAATTTTTTCGGGAGATAGAGCGTTTACAGACACACAGACGGACGGCAATTTTTTTTTTCCCTAAAAATATGGTATTCGGAATCTCCAGTGTCTGAAACGTGTAAATCCGTCAAAAAAAAGTTTCGATTTTCAAAACGATTAGAAGACTTACCCTATACTACGTGTGATGGGTAAGTAATAAATATGGATGGCTATTTGAAATGATCATGTAAAATCTGATAAACATATTTGTTTTTATCTTTCATATGTAAAGCGCGAGAAAACATCGATATTATATTATTTCAAATCTTTTGCGCCGTGAAACTTTTCATTATATACAGTTAAAAAATGCTTATTGTTATTAATATTCACATGCTCGATTGTAAAAAGTCGATCAAAAAATATTTCTTGCCGTTTATTTCTCGTGTGAAACTTGGTAAAAATTCTTGTAAAATACATGTCTCACTAAACAAAAAAATATATATATTATGTAAAGAGCAAGATATTATAAAGAGTATTATGAAAAATAAATATTGCTAGAAAGTTGAAATGGAAATTAAAATCTGTTCGAGTTACCTGTGATGTGCTCTCTCTAAGGAATTTATTAACTTATTAGAAAATATACGTAAACCCATATTTCGAATAATTTTGTTATGCATCAGATACAGTGAAGCAGCGAATTCTGCATTTCAGACATTTAGGTACAGTTGAATGTTTCAATTCCATATACAGTGGAACTCCAGTTATACGTTTCGCTCGGGACCGGACAACAAAACGTATAACTCAGTAAAACGTACAACTCAATTAATGGTCTACCGGAACCATTTTTTAAATATATTGTAAAAACTTTGTTCCGCTAAGGAGTTTGTTACCTTTAATATCGAAATCGGAAGTTTCTTAATTATTACTGCAGCCTTGACATAAATTTTCGAAAATGGAACAGAGAATAAAAAAAAAAAGGTATATAAGAAAAATGAAAACACATAAAGTTATTGTATCATAAAAGCTTTATTAAAAATATTTTTAATACACATAAGAGTACTTAAAAAAATCATTGGATCACATTGGCATGTAAATCATTTATCAAAAAACATTTTAGTAGTTTACTGAATCTTGTTAAAATAATCACTAATCTTAGATTATTTCTTTTCGGCAGAGCCAACATTGAACAGAAAACTTTGCATTTCTGTTAATAATGCACAATGCAGCCGCCTTATAGTTATTGCTTTTTCACTGTTTTACAACGTCAAAAGCCCTCAGAGCAGCTCTGAAGTTTGAGTGGGATCTTTCAAATCAGACACATCGACGCGTCGTCAGTGTTTCCGGTTACAAAAACTTTAAATGAGACAAAACTTTGTCCGACGACGCAAAAACGTAACGTATAACTGAGGGAAATGTATAATTCAAAGCGTATAACTCAGTTAATTTTTAATGGCAAGCAGCCGGGACCGCTGAGTTGAAACGTATAACTGAGGGAAACGTACAACTCAGGTAACGTATATTTGGATTTTGGAGTTCAACTGTTCGATTAACGAACAGTATTTCTTGATTGATGCAGTCGGAATTCAAGAGTAACTACACAAAATTGAAGAATATATCAGAAATATTTTGCATTAAATTATTTGTGGTGTGAAACTTTATAATATTATGTTCAGTTAAAATCAGTGCCTATTTTTTAATCTTTAACTTCTTAATATTTAAAAGTCGATTAATACAATATTCTTTGCCCACATTACTCATATGTCATTCATATAAAATTAAAAATTAAAAATTATTCATTAAAAATTTCGAATAGCTTTGAATCTAACAGAAGCTTACGGCAGTCAGCAACATTTGGCATTCATATAAATAAATATAAAAAAAGTGATATATTTATCAGTAGTCTTCAATAAGAATTAAACATTTACCATAATGAGTATTTTCTACAAATTAATAAGGAAAATAATATATATTTAAAAAAAAAAATTTGCATTCCCACTAACAATTACACGTAAAGTTCATTCGGAAAAAAATTAAAGAAAATAACATTTATTCAGAGAACTTTGTAATATTTTAAAATATCTGAACAAGAGCATAATATTATTGGTAAATACTGAAAAGATATGTGCAGTTGAACCTCGATTATCCGACCCTCGTTAACCGAAACTCTCCGTAAACCGACGTCGGTTTCCTGATTTTTTTCCAAACTACGAGTACAGAGGTACACCTTTATTGGATAGTTCTGAACGTCTTATTATTACATCTTTCTTTTCTTTTAAATCATCACCTTCTTCTAAATGTTCTATTTTATATTCATCATTTAAGTTCAAAATAGTTTTCTTGTGTTTATTACAATCACCTGATTAATGAACATTAGTTAATATTTCACTTTCTCCATCATGGAGACAAATTACATTTCTTGAAATGATTACTTTGTTTGTTTCTTTACCAAGGATAATATAACCTTTAGATTTTTCAGCAAAACCAATAAAAATTCCTTCTTTACCTCTGTTATCCATTTTTCTTCTCAACACAGGTGCAATATAGTAAATAACTTTGCAACCAGAAATTTTTAAATGCTTTACTGTTGGTTTATATCCATGCCATATCTCAAAAGGTGTTTTCTTGCAAGCATTTGTAGACAAATGATTTTGTAGGTAGCACTAGTGCTCTTATAATAGGTAGCACTATGTCGTTGTTACAGCTACGTTCTGTTGAGGAGACTATAGTTACTGGTAACTGATGTTTAATACCTTCCTTAATCATGCAATTTATGAGTCTTTCATTCACAAATTCCCCTCCTCTGTCACTTCTCAATACCTTCGAATTCGAAGTACGTTCAAATCTAGTTTTCATGTATCTCAAAAATTCTTCAATTTTTGTAGCTGCTTCACTTTTCGTCTTCATTAAATAAACAATTAGAAATCCTGATTTGTCATCTATTAGTGTTAAGAAATAGCGCTTGCCTGTGGGATTTACATCTTGAAAAGGTTCCCAAATATCAGTGTGAAATAAATCTCCAACTTTTGATGTTCGATGTTCACTTCTTTTTGGATAAGCATTCTGAACTGTCTTAACCTTTGTACAACATAAACATTTCATTTTCAATTCACAGTTTTTCATTTTTAAACCATGACGAGATGATTATCTTGTAATTCCTTAACTGCTCTAAGATAGCGATATTCAAATATTCTATGCCACATATGAATACAATTTATATGTGATTCTTCAAAAACTTTATTAGCCATTTCATTGCAGTTTAACTTGTATAAAGATTTTGGTACTTTTCGGTTAGCCGGATGCCAGTGAAATATTTCTCTCTCTCTCTCTCTCTCTCCCTCTCTCTCTCACTATATATATATTGTTACGGCTTCTCTTGGTCTTACAGACGACTTTAGCTCATTCCATCATAATTTTGCTTTTGCCTCATGACAACAGTTAGTTTCTCTCGCATTGTTGTTGATGTTAGCATGAAAAATTCAACATCAAATAAACCGCATAATGGATGTAGTATGTATTAGTTAAAATGACCATAGGCTCATTAAGTATAGTAATAAGAAGTCATTTCTTAATCATAGTAATAATAATTGTTTTTGCCTCATGGCAACAGTTAGTCTCTCCCGCATTGTTGTTGATGTTAGCACGAAAAATTCAACATCAAATAAACCGCATAATGGATCTATGTATTAGCTAAAATGACCATGGGGCCATTAAGTATATTAATAAGAAGTTATTTCTTAATCATAGTAAGAATAATATAGTTATTATGTTCTTCAAGTGGTATTGTCCACTCATTCATTATGATATTGTTCGAAACTGACTATGGTGTCAGCACTTTGAATTTAACCTAATGCCATGTAAATATGTATATAAACGTTTTAGTAATTTAGGGGGGAAAAATGTTGACGCTGAGCTAAAGTTATTGATTGAGTGGACTGTATTGAGAAAATACGTAATGAGTTAATGCGAAGAGTCTCTAAATTACTAAAATGTTTATATACATACCCTAGAACTTCGATTATCCGACCCTCGTTTAGCCGAAACTCTCCGTAAACCAACGTCGGTTTCCTGATCTTTTTTTTAGCCTTTTTTTTTTTTTTACTTTTACATTCTTTGTGTAAGAAAGCGGTCGTTTCTAAACTACAAGTACAGATAAATATCTTGGTTTCCATTTCTTAGAATTCTTTTGATATTAGCTTGAGCTCTCGCAAGTTCCGATCCGTATAAGTGTACTCTTCCCCCTCCCCCTGAGCTGCAGCAAGTTCCTATCTGTATAAGTATACTCTCCCCCACCCCCATCCCCTGTGTACACGTCCCTGTTCTGAACAAAAACATTCCTCATTTCGAAATTTGAAAGGCCGTACTGCCGAGTGCCACAACATTCGAATGTTATTGCACCCTCTGATTGTATGCAAGCGCAGGGAACAAAACCCCTTTTGTCATATTTTCAGGAACAGAAATTTTCACAGCTACAGAATTTCAAAAGTGGGAGGAGAAATCAGTAGTAGATAAGAAAGGCCGGTTCTACGCCAGCGCAGTTCGCGCAGTCGACCTCTGTGCTCTGTGAAGGTCACCGGAAGTGGAAGGTGTTGACACCGGAAGTGGCAGGTGTGGATAACAGGCATGCTGAGACAGGAAGTGTAGACAGGAAATTTAACCGGAAATGTGACAGGAAGTGAATGCGATAAGGGAGAGAGGGGGAGGGCTTTTTTTTGTGGGGGGCTTCATTTTTTTTTTGTTGGTTTTAATCCTTCTAGTCGAGTGGAGTTGAGGTGTAGGAATCCTGCTATCAGAATGAATTTAGTTTGAAAGTAATATTAGCAAAATGTTCGATTTTTTTTTTCTCACCTGAAATAAAAATTTTATTTGCTAACTAACACCTAATATAAAAATGGAAATCTTTCTGACTTTGTTTTACTTTATAAAAGTTTAACGTGAAATTTATTTTAAGACTGGAAACGCGACAGGAAATTAGATCGGAAACGGGATTAGACATGCTTTTTCCAAAAAGGGTTTTCAGGAAGCAGTAAACATGTTTTGGGAACATGTTTGGGAGCTTGTTGGAACAGGAAAAGTAGTTTAAAAGACCGCAAGTGATTAAGGTGTAAGAGATAACGAAGGTACGGAATCAGATATGTAGATTTTGTTCTTTGAAGAGGGTGAAATTTTATTTTATTTTTTATTTAAAGTGTTTTCATTTTTTTTAATTTAATTTATTTAAAGCGTTTCAAATTATTTTTTATAATATTTTTTTTTTGTAGTGGTTTACGTATTATTTTAATTTTTAGTGATATTAGAACCTGCAATGTTCTGTATCACACATGTCTTATCTTAGGTTACCAAGGATGTGTGTGTGTTGTTATCTCTTTAAATGCGAGAGATGGGGACTTCAGACCTGAGTTGAGATATCTTTATCATAGTTTTAATGAACTGCAGGAAATTGTCTTTAGCTATTGAGTAATTCGCGAGTTTTGGTTTAATATGAATGCTATTACATCTGTTTGTTTAATTTACAAGCACATTTCTCTTACAACATTCTGTCAACAGATCATTTCCATATTCGAAATAATAATTTAGAAGGAAAATTTTTATATGAAAATACTATGAAATGTCATTTATAGAGATTGGCAAAAATAGCATGCTTGATTATTTCTTGTATTAACCTTATAATCATTTATTTTAGAAATATAGGTTTATAGTTTTGTTACGAAAAATAACGTGTTTACATATTTTAAAAACGAAAGCAAAGTGATTTTTACAAATGTAACTATAAGCTATACACCCACGCATTTGTGTTATTGAATTAAATTACAATGCTTAATATTGTATTCACCGTACTATTTTCCTGCAAAAGCCGTTTCACAAACTTGTGTCACAAATACTACATCCTTCTTTAGTTAAATATGTTTCACTTAAGACATGACAAAGTGTCTTAGAAACATTTCATTTTGGAGTTAAGTGATTAAACAAGAAAAATATTATTTATAAAAACACAACACATAAGACTAGCGGCTGAGAGGTTCTACTCTCAAAGCTGATAGATGGAAGGTGTTAGGTTTAAACCTCTCTCACGGTCGTCGACCTTAACCGTTCAAAGTTTTCTTCGAAACTTGTCAATATGGGTAAGAACACATTAGAAAGACATGGAGGCACTTATCCCTAACGCAGATAATCAAACCTATATTTAACCAACCAGTCACAACACATAAGACATTTTCGATCATTACATAAGACATTTTAGATTATTACATTTAGTTAAGAAGTGATTTGACGTGCAAAATATTATTTATAAAAACATACAATAAGAGAATTTTAAAGATTTTTTCCTTTTAAATGAACAATTTTTAGTGACTATTTAACTTATTAAAGAGAGCGGGTATTTTGTTTAGAGTTATACGATTAAAATAAATTTTCAATAGATTTGACTTTATACAACCAACATTTTTAAAAAAGGGAATGGAATCTAGTTTTTATAAATTAACGTATTTCAATTTTACAAATACTTCACACACAATACTCCCTCTTTTTCCCCTATTTTGGTAGATTTTATACACATAAGACATAAAAGGCGTTTTAGAATACATCATTTAGAAATTAAGCGACTTGATATGTAAAATATTATTTATAAAAGCAATAGACACGAAAGTAATAAGGATTTTTACTTACAAATGTACGAACTTCTGATAGGTAAGACTTTCTCAATCATTGTGCAAGAATTAAGTGATTATTGAACTCATAACATTGTATGATAAAATAATCATGTGTCATTTTAAACCAATAAAATGTTAGTATTTTTAAACCAATAAAATGCCAGTATTTTTAAACCAATAAAATGTTAGTATTTTTTACACGAGCGCCCTCTATCATTATATAAATTTCACTGAAACGAGTTCATAACATTATACTGTACCCTGAAATCGTTGTAATAGCTTGTTTTTTTTTTTTTTTTTTTTTTTTTTTTTTAAGTTACTTTTCATTTAAGTTATTATGGAACGAATTTTAGATTCTTGTGTTGGTGACGTGACCTTGGAGTGTCAACACTCATCACCAAAGTTAAATAATCAAGAGATGGATTCTACACTTTTATCCAAAGAAGGACTCGTTTCGAATTATGAAGTGAAACCCACCTCATCAGGACTAAAGAAACAGAAGTTACCCCATATGTGTAAGATGTGTAACAAAGCATTTCCTCGAAAAGTTAACTTAGTGTTTCATATGAAAAGTCATCTATTTGAAAAATCTTTTTGCTGTGAGGTGTATGCTGAAGTTTTTTCACAAAAGAGTGATTTACGTAATCATCAAAAGATTCACAAATCGCTCAAACAATACAAGTGTAGTGATTGCAACGAGATTTTTTCAAGAATGTATGATTTACTAATACACAAGAAGAACCATAAGATTCGTAAACAACATTCATGTACAAAGTGTTGTGAAATATTTAATTGTGAATCGGATTTATTAGAACATTGTGATACTTATCATAAAGTTGTGAAATCACCCTATTCAAAAGATTTGTTATTTGAAAAAGTGAAACATTTCAAAAGACAAAATGATGTGCGAAATATTTGTACTAAAACTATCATTGTGTCCAATGAGATGAATCAAAAAGACTTTCGTTCGTTTTTTAACAGTGTTCGATCGGATGTTTTAAACGAATTAAATTACCAATTACAAATGAAAAAGTCAATAAAATGGTATGCAACCGTTAAAGTGGATGTCTATCGTGAAACACAGGATGCAGACTTAGAGAATGCGACTCCCTTTTTTATTTCCAAGAGTGAACTGGAATTAACAGACCAAAACATACATGTGCATGTTGAGAATTCCTTTTTAAAGTTGTACAACGGCTTTGAAGATTTCACAGAACGAGTGTTTAATTGGACATTACGAAAAATTTTGAAATTAGAATTGTATACAGCACAATATGACAGGCTTATTTGATATGTATTATTTTAAATAATAAATAAACTTATTTGATTATTTTAAAAGTCTTGTCTGTTTTGTTTTTTTTCAACTTACACTGTTTTTACTAATGTTGTGTATTTTGAATGACTTAGAAGAAATGTTAATTTTAAAAAAAAGATTTTAACATGAGATAAGAGAGTTATATTAAAACTGGACTTACCTAAAATTTTTTCAAGGTAGTCTCGATATCCTTTTAATCACAATTGTTTTAAGAAAACAGAATTCAATTTTATTGTGAATAACACTCTGTTGTTCACATGATAACGAAGAATATAAAAATGGCTAACACAAGCTGATTTTTCTGCTACACGCTTGTTTGTGTGACTCATCTTTTCCTATCCCAACTTGTTATCAGCTTGCTGCATGCTTGTTTGAGTGACTCATCTTTACATGTGTGGACATGTATGTTAGAAAAATGATTGCTATGTTTAACCCGTGTAGACGATTTTTATCCGGAAGCTGTTTGAACTATCAAATTTCAGATATCACCCATTTTACTAGAACATTTAAATATATTAATGTATTTTCACCTGAATATTGAAAACTTAGGATTATCATGGAAGATAGAAAAATAACAACTTTACAATTAGACAATATTTTAATCTAAGAAGAATTAGACTTAACGCATTGTTACAGTTTCTTTGAAAAATATCTAGTTGGTTATAAATTTTAGAAAATTCGACCTAACGAAATTAACACACTTAAAAATATCTAGGTTATACATTTTATAAAATAAGCAACAAATAAACATTTCGATACATTGACAAAAGAAAATAATTAAGTTTAAGTAAACTTTACACGTAGACAATATTTCAAACTAAGAAAAATAATAACTTTACACTTATACAATATTTTAAACTAAGGAAAATTAATAACTTTAAATATCAGACTTAACACATTGTTAAAGTTTTTTGAAAATAACACGACATTTTGAAAGCAGTGGAAATAGTATACCTGTAAAAAATTCAACTTAGTGGAATTTAATATTGAAATTTTTTAACCTCACTCATTTAAAAAATAAAACTTTATAAAATTTTCACTTTTTTTAAATAAGCAACTGTTAAACATTTTGAATGTCTTAGACAAAGTGTAAATAAATTTGTTGAAATTATATAAAACATGAAAAATTTCATAACTTTTAAAGGAAATTTTATTTTTGGTGAAATAAACTCGAGGTATTTATTATATGTAACTTAAACTACTAGAGAATTGATTGAAAATGTGTTACTTTTAAGCACTCACAAGATAAGACACGATGTTAGGAATTATAGATGTGTTTTTCCCCCACAATTGACGTCACTTGTAACATATTTACTGACCAAGTCATAAAATCATAGTTCAGGATATGTTTATGAGCACGGCGTTTAGTTGAGATTTAAGATATTTGAGAAATATAAACTACAACTTTGACTACTTTTTGAAATTTCCCCCTACATAAGAAAAAGGACATAGGAAAATAAAATGAAAAGTTGTCTTTGAATGGAATCGAACCATTATCCTTTCACTTAACAGCTGAATGCGTTGGCAATTACATCACAAAGGCACTGATAACAACTGGTTGAATATATTGGGTTTCTTTTTTAAGGTTAAATTCATTTAATATTCAAGTTATTTCTTAATGATACACTTAAAAACAATAAATTTAATTAGCATTCAAAAAACAAACGATCACATTATTGTGTAAAACAATCAAATGTTTTGAAAGTCACGAGTTAAAATTTTGGAGGGTGCGATAACTTGGAAGTGCACTGCAGAACGGGAGTTAAATTTTTGAAGAAGTTTAATCTTAGAAGACTAGAGTAAAATTTGAAATGACTTAGAGTTTAATTAGAATTTAGATGTGAACCTTTTAAAATGAAATAATAGTTTTTTTTGTATCGCCCTCTATCGGTGGGTAATGGAATTAAGAGATAATTAAAAGTTTTAACTTGGATTCGAACCCACAACAAAAATTATTTTACGGTTTGATAATTTAGGGTAGGTTTAACTGAGCAAACAATGATATTATAGTATTTAGAGATGTTTTAAGATATTCGATAAAGGAAATCATCTAAATTTTCAATTTAATTGAATGGTTTACTGCTTAAAGTAATACAAAATGAATAGACACACGATACATAGCTTTTTTAATTAATTATATTTTTGAAAGGTTAAATTGACTTATTGATAAACTTAGGATTTATGTTTAAAGTGAATAAATTTGATATGTTAGGTTTACTTAATAACAAAGGGTTGAATAAGTTATTTTTTTAAAATTAAAATTTCATTAAAATAAAGTTTACTAAAAGTTTTTAAAGTTAAAAAAATTGTAAGTTACGTTAAAAAAGTCAACAAAAATATAGTTTAAAAAAATTAAAAGTTTACAAAATGTTTAAAAATCTTTAAATTAATTAAAATTAACTTTTTAATTTTAACTATTGAGAGACTATAATTTAATTGTTAATCCTTGTAACCAACTGGTGCATATCAACTATCTGCACATGTTCAGAAAAAACATACACTTTTACACTAACTTGAGTTCGATTTTAAATTATTTGCTAATTACTATACACAACTCGATTACCTTTCCCACAAAACACCTTTCAGAAACAAAACAGAAATTAACACTTACCGAAAAACACGTCAACTTCTTGTGCTTGTTTTCACTCAACTAACGTTTCTCCCTTATCTTTGCTAGGGGGCGCTGCAATCGCCGCTAGAGGCGCTAGCAAACTTCCGGTGTGTGATAAGAATAAACTTTAAGTCCAACTTACACTCGCTCAGTCATTCTTGCTTCTCTCTACCTTGCTAACAACCGTTTGCTGCTGGCTCATTGTTTGGTTGTTTAAACTTGTTGAATGACGTCATCATGTGTTTGTCTAAACTGCCCAGTCTTGTTTTTATGCAGTACGTCTATTTAGATGAGTCATCACTCGCTTATCTTGGTTGACTTGTCCAAACTTGTTTTTGTGTGGCACGGCTATTTGGGTGAGTCATGGTTCGCTTATCTTGCTTTACTTGTTTGAACTTGTCTAGTATCCACCACCTCATGTCTTTTGTCATAGCTTGAATATACTTTACACCAATCACTTAAATATAAAAGTCTTGTCACAACTTACTTAAACTTTGATAAAAATATTAATTATTTATAAATTTCATCAGATTCTTATTTTTCTGATACATTTACTATGTAATTTTCGTTCAAAAATATGGTAAAGCCCGATTTTAAATCGAAGTCTAAGATAAATTCCCCAAATTTGTAACATTTTAACACTAATAATAAATATTGTAAGCACCCAGTACATACAAGTTTTGTAAAAATAATATTACTTATAGCTAACTCGTTCAGTCCCATGATACGAAACTTCAATATAGCTAAAATCAGTGTTAAACGAAAGTCTAATCACGTGTCTTTATATATTATTTTGAAATGTAAAGCATTATATCTAAACGAATGATATAAGGAGTAGTTAGAATAGTTTTTGTATTTTTGTTAGTAAAAAATTTATACACATTATCTTACAAAGTTGCAATATTCAACACACGGTTCACCATATTTAAAAACGATTCACTATGATTTAAAAACTTAGTAACATATTTTAAATTTATAAATTTAAATTAAAAATACTTAAGTATTTATAATTGTTTATTTATAAAAATATGTTTTAATTTAAATTTATAAATTTAAAATATGTTACTAAGTTTTTAAATCATGGTGAATCGTTTTTAAATATGGTGAACCGTGTGTTGAATATTGCAACTTTGTAAGATAATGTGTATAAATTTTTTACTAACAAAAATACAAGAACTATTCTAACTACTCCTTATATCATTCGTTTAGATATAATGCTTTACATTTCAAAATAATATATAAAGACACGTGATTAGACTTTCGTTTAACACTGATTTTAGCTATATTGAAGTTTCGTATCCTGGGACTGAACGAGTTAGCTATATGTAATATTATTTTTACAAAACTTGTATGTACTGGGTGCTTACAATATTTATTATTAGTGTTAAAATGTTACAAATTTGGGGAATTTATCTTAGACTTCGATTTAAAATCGGGCATAACCATATTTTTGAACGAAAATTACATAGTAAATGTATCAGAAAAATAAGAATCTGAGGAAATTTATAAATAATTAATATTTTTATCAAAGTTTAAGTAAGTTGTGACAAGACTTTTATATTTAAGTGATTGGTGTAAAGTATATTCAAGCTAGGACAAAAGACATGAGGTGGTGGATACTAGACAAGTTCAAACAAGTAAAGCAAGATAAGCGAACCATGACTCACCCAAATAGCCGTGCCACACAAAAACAAGTTTGGACAAGTCAACCAATATAAGCGAGTGATGACTCATCTAAATAGACGTACTGCATAAAAACAAGACTGGACAAGTTTAGACAAACACATGATGACGTCATTCAACAAGTTTAAACAACCAAACAATGAGCCAGCAGCAAACGGTTGTTAGCAAGGTAGAGAGAAGCAAGAATGACTGAGCGAGTGTAAGTTGGACTTAAAGTTTATTCTTATCACACACCGGAAGTTTGCTAGCGCCTCTAGCGGCGATTGCAGCGCCCCCTAGCAAAGATAAGGGAGAAACGTTAGTTGAGTGAAAGCAAGCACAAGAAGTTGACGTGTTTTTCGGTAAGTGTTAATTTCTGTTTTGTTTCTGAAAGGTGTTTTGTGGGAAAGGTAATCGAGTTGTGTATAGTAATTAAACTTAACAGTTGGCAAAGAATTTAAAGTCGAACTCAAGTTAGTGTAAATGTCTGTTTTTCTGCGCATATGCAGATACAGAGTATATAGTTGATAGGCGTCAGTTGGTTGCAAGGATAAACAGTCAGATCATAGTCTCTCAATAGTTAAAAGTAAAAAGTTAATTTTGATTAACTTAAAGATTTAAAAAAAAATTTGTAAACTTTTAATTTTTAAAACTATATTTTTGTTAACTTTTTTAACTTTTTAACGTAATTTACATTTTTTTAAACTTTAAAAACTTTATTTTATTATTATTATTATTATTATTATTATTATTATTATTATTATTTTGTGTTAACTAATAATTTTTTCAAAACTTTTTTCTAACGTGAATATTTCCATTCAGTAGTTTAATCTTTTTGCAAGAGTTGAAATTTTTGAATTGGAATATAAAAAAAAAATTAAATTACATCTCTTCACTTAAAAGTTCTACTAGATGAAAAACTAATAAATTCACACACACAGATACTTTGTAGAAATAAACACACATAGATATTTAACAAAACAAATCATTTATTTTGTCTTAAACAATTCATTATATACAGTTTGTTCATGAAGCTTATGTAAAGAGCGTTCACTAACACTATAAACTCCGTTCAGAAACGTTGAAATAACGTAATCGAAATCGATGAGCATTAACAAAGCTTCACCTAGTTGATGAAATTTTTCCTTATTATTAAATGCGAAGCATGAGTGGAAGCTTTGACTTGCATGTCGAAAAATACATCCAGCGCATTCATACAACTGGTTAAGTATTGTTACCATATTATTCTCGATACACGTATTAAGTTTAGACCATAACACAGGTTCTTTTTCTGTGGATCTGTTACTCACCACACATTTCTGTTTAATGAGAAAGGGTAATAGTTTTGTGTACATATGTTGTAAAAGTACAGTATTTAAGTGTGAGGTACTTTCTTTTAATTTCTCCATTTGCTGTTCGTTTAAGTCAACATGAGAAAAATTCTTCAAATTTTTAATTCGCATCATAGAATCTTGATTTAACACTAAAATCGTGTTATTAGAAACAAAGGATGCACTTTTATATCTTAAATTAAATGCAATGATTTTATATTGAAACTCGTACCAGCTATGAATATCCATATTAACCCCGTTTTTGGTCGGGATTTCTTCATTAGTAGATACATTGCGTTTAAATTCTCGTATATGTATACAATATTGTTTATTTTTTAACTTCAAAGTTAAGTACAAACAGTCACTTAGTTCTTTGTGAAACACATGGGAATTGTATAATTTGTCACTTTTAGTGGCAAATGTAGGTGTAGTGATGCTTTGTATTTCACCACTTGCTTGCGAAAGGCTGATTGCTTGTAGATCGTTCACCTCATGTTTAACAGTAGTCTGTAAGATATTATTCGTAGGTTCTTGAAAGGGTTCATCCTTTAGCGAGGTTAAGGGGGTAGAACAATCTAAATTTTCAAAATTCATGTCTTTAAAAAATGTATTTAAATAGTCCTGGGCAAAAATTGACTCTTGGTGTGGATTCTCGAAAGAATTTGCATCATAATCACCGGTAAAGTTTGAAATATTCATAGCGATCTCAGGTTTCACATCTGGTAAGTCCTCAGTAGAGGATATATCACGTGATATAGTTACACAGTCATTGTCCATTTTAGAAAGTTTTAATCTTGGGTCTTTCCTTCTCACAGGTATTTGAATTTTCCATAGCTTTTTCTAAGCGTGGACGCTTTGAAGATGGAAGCACTTCTTCATGGAATCGCATATTCATTTCAGAAAATATTTTTATACAATTTAATCTGCATTCACTAACTGGTGTAATCTCTATAAAAGTCAGCAGAACACTGAATGTGTTTCATAAAAACGTTTACTTATCTAGATTTTAAAAACAGTCATGGTTATAGTTAATCATTTAATTTATATGTAGGTTAAATATAAAAATTTACTTATCTAGGATAAACTCAGTGATGGTTTAAGTTAAAAATTTTCTTAACTAGGTTAAAAACATTGATGTTGACTGTTGAGGGAAAATTATCAAAACATGCAGTGTCATTGTTTAAACGAAGAGAAAAATTCAACTTTCTTATCAATAAGTAAGATTAATACCTATTCAAAGGAAAACCCGTCGATGATTCATAACGTCACGTCTTACCTTGTTAGTGATTAAAAGTATCATAGATTTAAAATAACACATTTCCAATCATTTCTCTTGTAGTTTAAGTAACATATAATAAATACATCACATTCATTTCATTATGTTTTACATAATTTCAACAAATTCATTCTCATTTTGTCTAAGACATTCAAAATGCTAAACAGTAGTTTATGTTGCATTGTCAAACTGTTCAAAGTAATTTACATAAACTAAAAAAAAAAAAAAAAAAAAAAAAAAAAAAAAAAAAAACTATACTTTTTCATATTAAAACTATTTATTAATCATTTAAAATAATACAAATCAAATAAGCCTGTCATATTGAGCTGTAATCAATTCTAATTTCAAAATTTTTTGTAAGCCGTTGTACAGCTTTAGAAAGGCATTCTCAACATGCACATGTATGTTTTGTTCTGTTAATTCCAGTTCACTTTTGGAAAGGGAAAAGGGGGTTGCTCTCTCTAAGTCACCATCCTGTGATTCACGATATACATCCACTTTAACGGCTGCATACCATTTTATTGACTTTTTCATTTGCAATTGATAATTTAATTCGTTTAAAACATCCGATCGAACACTGTTAAAAAATGAACGAAAGTCTTTTTGATTCATCTCATTGGACACAATGATAGTTTGAGTACAAATATTTCGCACATCATTTTGTCTTTTAAAATGTTTCACTTTTTCAAATAACAAATCTTTTGAATAGGGTGATTTCACAACTTTATGATAAGTATCACAATGTTGTACTAAATCTGAATCACAATCAAACATTTCGCTACACTTTGTACATGAATGTTGTTTTTCCTGACTTGTGAGTCTTCTTATGTTTCAATAAGTCAGCCATTCTTAAAAATATCTCGTTGCAATCACTACACTTGTATTGTTTGAGCGATTTGTGAATCTTTTGATGATTACGTAAATCACTCTTTTGTGAAAAAACTTCAGCACACACCTCACAACGAAAAGACTTTTCCTTTAAATGACATTTCATGTGAAACATTAAGTTAACTTTTCGAGTAAATGCTTTGTTACACGTCTTACACATATGGGGTAACTTCTGTTTCTTTAGTTCTGATGAGGCGGGTTTCACTTCATAATTCAAAACGTGTCCTTCTTTGGATAAAAGTGTAGAATCCATCTCTTGATTATTTAATTCTGGTGATGAGAGTTGACACTCCAAGGTAGTTACATAACCAACATAAGAATTCATAACTGGTTCCATATTAACTTAAATGAAAAATACAACCTATTACAACGATATCAGGTCCCAGTAGAATGATATGAACTCGTTTCATTGAAATTTATATAATGATAGAGGGCACTCGTGTAAAAATACTAACTTTTTATTGGTTTAAAAATACTGACATTTTATTGGTTTAAAAATACGTCACGTGATTATTTCATCATACAATGTTATGAGTTCAATAATCACTTAATTCTTGCACAATGATTGAGAAAGTCTTGCCTATCAGAAGTTCGTACATTTGTAAGTAAAAATCCTTAATACTTTCGTGTCTATTGCTTTTATAAATAATATTTTACTTATCAAGTCGCTTAATTTCTAAATGATGTATTCTAAAACGCCTTTTATGTCTTATGTGTATAAAATCTACCAAAATAGGGGGAAAAGAGGGGGGTGTGAAGTATTTGTAAAATTGAAATACGTTAATTTATAAAAACTAGATTCCATTCCCTTTTTTAAAAATGTTGGTTGTATAAAGTCAAATCTATTGAAAATTTATTTTAATCGTATAACTCTAAACAAAATACCCGCTCTCTTTAATAAGTTAAATAGTCACTAAAAATTGTTCATTTAAAAGGAAAAAATCTTTAAAATTCTCTTATTGTATGTTTTTATAAATAATATTTTGCACGTCAAATCACTTCTTAACTAAATGTAATAATCTAAAATGTCTTATGTAATGATCTAAAATGTCTTATGTGTTGTGACTGGTTGGTTAAATATAGGTTTGATTATCTGCGTTAGGGATAAGTGCCTCCATGTCTTTCTAATGTGTTCTTACCCATATTGACAAGTTTCGAAGAAAACTTTGAACGGTTAAGGTCGACGACCGTGAGAGAGGTTTAAACCTAACACCTTCCATCTATCAGCTTTGAGAGTAGAACCTCTCAGCCGCTAGTCTTATGTGTTGTGTTTTTATAAATAATATTTTTCTTGTTTAATCACTTAACTCCAAAATGAAATGTTTCTAAGACACTTTGTCATGTCTTAAGTGAAACATATTTAACTAAAGAAGGATGTAGTATTTGTGACACAAGTTTGTGAAACGGCTTTTGCAGGAAAATAGTACGGTGAATACAATATTAAGCATTGTAATTTAATTCAATAACACAAATGCGTGGGTGCATAGCTTATAGTTACATTTGTAAAAATCACTTTGCTTTCGTTTTTAAAATATGTAAACACGTTATTTTTCGTAACAAAACTATAAACCTATATTTCTAAAATAAATGATTATAAGGTTAATACAAGAAAGAATCAAGCATGCTATTTTTGTCAATCTCTATAAATGACATTTCATAGTATTTTCATATAAAAATTTTCCTTCTAAATTATTATTTCGAATATAGAAATGATCTGTTGACAGAATGTTGTAAGAGAAATGTGCTTGTAAATTAAACAAACAGATGTAATAGCATTCATATTAAACCAAAACTCGCGAATTACTCAATAGCTAAAGACAACTTCCTGCAGTTCAATAAAACTATGATAAAGATATCTCAACGCAGGTCTGAAGTCCCCATCTCTCGCATTTAAACAGATAACAACACACACACATCCTTGGTACCTAAGATAAGACATGTGTGATACAGAACATTGCAGGTTCTAATACCACTAAAAATTAAAATAATACGTAAACCACTACAAAAAAAAAAAATAATAATATAAAAACTAATTTGAAACGCTTTCTGCAGAATAGAGGTAGAAATGGCTTGGGGGTTCGCCACCGTTTGTCAGAGAATGCGTCGATCCTCGCGTGTTGACGGCACTCTGGCTGCACTGGCACCCCTCACACTTGCCACATTTCCTCGTTCTAACCATCTTCGCAAAGGCCAGTGCACTTTGGACTCTTCCAGGTGTGTCTCAGCTACGGTTTGCCGTATTGACCAACCTGCCCTTCTCAGTACAATCACCATACCTCTCGTAAAATCGTCTGTCTGCTGGAACTGCCTTGTTGACGGTGGCCTGACATTCTCTGAGACAAGAACAAAATTTCTACAAATGATTTCTCTAGCAGAAGTAACGGCACGAATATTGCACATTCTTCAGGTTCCTTCCCTTATATATTATTCAACGTGCGGTGGAGAGCTGCGCATTTCACACTGTTTGAATAATTCGGTAACGTGCGCCTACCCTGAAATTTGCATAAATTTCTGGCCACTCCTTCTTGGTCTTGCATTTTCAATGTCGCGTAGTGTATAAAGTACGTTATCCAAACGTCGACCTACAACCTTTCATAGACTTTCCGAAGAGAATTATTCGTATTCGGTTATTAAAAATGCATGGTTTTTCTAATCTAAAGCCACAGTAGGTAATATTGAAAACTGTTCAAGAGGAATGTGCCAAAACACCTCGTCCTAAACTACAAAAGGCATTATTGTCACGAAAATTACGGTGTAGAAAGGTAGTTCAGAATAAGTGTTACAAAACTGAACATTTAAAACACAAATATTTTATGTAAAATAGTTCTGAAAGTACCATTAAAAACGTCTAAAAACTGTGCAGACACCCTCTGTATTATCACTTCAGTAACTTAAAAATGTATTCTTTTTATTTGAGATAATTCTCAATTCGCATTCTGGAATAAGGAATTTATCTTCTCAACTTACCTCAAAACGCTGTTAATAAACAAAATACATTGACCATGATCTGTTTTGTTGCCAGTTATAACGATGCATGAACTCTGTATCCAAATCCAACCGCCATTTTGAGTCAGGAAACGATAGTAACTGCTGACAGCTTGAGATTTAGTCAAAACTATTGCCATAAGAAAAAAAATTTCAATAAGTGAAGTTATACTAATTGAATTACTGTTAGTAAAAATAATACAAGAGTTAGCAGAATGTTTAATAATAAAAGAATCTTCGACAGAACTTCTTTTACGAATGACGTAAATATATTTTTTCTCCCTAGAAATTTTACATAATGTTGTATAATTTTTACTGAAATTATCCCGTGTGAAAAATTATGCAGAAACACACATTCAAATATACCAGAAGAAATTGTGGCTTTCCAAATTTCTTTATTATTGGCGTTTAATAACTTCTTCCAGTACTTAACTACAACAGTAGGATACAAAATCATATACAAGGAATTTTGATGCCAACAGCTTTATCCTGCGACTTTTAGAACGGGAGTCTTGCCTAATTTTTCTTTACTTTTTTGGCGGGGTACCTTTCCTGGCAATCTTCCGTAGTCGGGATACACGGTCGAGGTATTCGAGTGCGGTTATTGGCCGAAAATTGTGAACATTTAATGAATGTGACGTATCGCTTATGTATTTCTGGCTTTAAATCTCGTTGTTTGGCGAAATTTTTTTTATAGAAAGTGGTTGATGGAAAAATAGACAACTAACAAACGAATTTTTCAAGAGTTTAATAGAATAAAAATGTTAGACGCTGATGAAAATGTAAGGTAGGTGCCCCTGTTCCTGATATGGCCATCCCCCTATTAATTGTTAGCTAACCGAAAAATTCGCTAAATGACATGAGCATACCGCGACCTACGTTATACACGGCCAGACCACGGTTTGACGTCAAGGTAATGACGTCAGGACTATTGGATCCGAGGCTAACGAAAAAGAAAGGCTACCGCGGTGCTTTACGCGTATCTTTTTTTTTACAGACCGCGGGAGTCACGTGATGCTCGAATGCACCAATGCAGGTGTACGAAAAGAGAATCACGTCACTCTAGCGGTCTGTAAAAAAAGATAAGTGAAATGCACTGCGGTAGCCTGTCTTTTTCGTTAGCCTCGTATTGGATCATTTCTCAAAGAACAGAGATCAAATTTTGAATAGGCTTATATGTAAGGAAGTGTGTGTTTACGTTTAGAAATACGTCTTATCGATTAATTTAAAGCTGTTTTGTGGAATTAGCAACTTTTGTTTGCGTATGAATCTTTAGAGTATAGCAAGGTAAGTTTCTAAAGCTTTTCATTATTATCACATTTGTAGTATATTACTATTAAAGCGGTATTAAAAAAATATATTTTTCCACGCTCAACAACTCAAAATTTTGCGACACATTTTCAGACTCATTTTTAAAAGTAAAAACATGAAACTTGGCGGCGTGATTTATGAAGAGATTTATAAGGGACCCATGTTTTTATTTTTCGTTCAATTAATTAGAAATTGATTTACAAACAATTATTGTCACAGTACGATAATTTTTTTTGTTTGTTTCCAGCGCTATCGTTTCGGGAAATTCGGTTCAAAATGTCCCCTTTGACAGCATTTTTTGAAATATATTCTGCCTTTATCGAAAAATCGAGACAATACGGACATTATAAAGTTTCTGAATAAGAGAACCTGCCAACTGGATGCAGTTTAGAGCAAAAAGAAATTAAAAAATGTGTCTCAAAATAAGCAGTTTGGATTTGAATACACCCTTAATTTACGGAAATGTTTGTATTCATGTCATCATGATTTACAATGTTTATAAAACGCAAATTCGTATTTCATCCCGATCGGTTAAAACTCGACCTTTTTTTTTTTTTTTTTTTTTTTTTTTTTTTTTGTGGAAAGTGGTTGACAAAAAGTAGACAACTAACAAACGAATTTTTCATGATTTTAATAAAATAAAAATGTTAGACGCTGATGAAAATGTATTACATTCTGCGGTGATCCATCTGTTTTTGAACAAAAATGGCTGATATTTCGTCAATGTCCAATCTCGCTGTCTTATCTCTAGAGTCTACTAGACTGATACGATGTGCAGCGCTAGTTTTAGGTAGATTTAGTAAGAAATACTACCTATTACATTCTCCCCTACGTTCGAATTGCTGAAAAATATTTTGCAGATCTACGCCGATCACGACACCTAGAACCCAAAACCAACCCCAGTTTAAAACTTTATCTATCTATCTATCTATCTATATCACTTTTTTTTATGGACACGGTAACTTCCATAATTCTGCACAAATCTCTTCCAAACTGATACATAATAAAAATCTCAGTCAAGTTCGTTAACCCCTTCGCGACGAACGTCCTTTACAGAATTTTTATTCTTTTACCACCGGTTTTTCAAAACAGAAATTTTTGCCTAATTTAATCGCAGAAATGATAGGATTACATAAGGCAAAGCTTACAATAAAAAATAACTGGTGGGAATAATCGAGGATACTGAACATCTTATGCGTCACGTATGCGTGTCGCTCGTCCCCAAGGGGGGGGGGGGGTGAAAACAGAAAAAAACCCATAACTTCTTAATTATGATACATATCGAATTCGTTTAAAGTTATTATTACTTCTAGGAAAAGGACCGAAAATTTACGTATGAAAGATTATTGATATCATTAAAAATGGCCTCAAAGGAGGGGGGGGGGGGGAGGGGATAAATAGGGGTTTAAGAAGAAAAAAAATCCTAACTGCGTCAATTCACAAGACATCGAATCCGCTTAAATTTATTATAAGTCGTCTTAATATTATCTACAACTTTTATATTGACAATTTTTTTGTAGGTCCAACTCTTACAGGAAAAAAAAATTCTTGCCGGCTCCGCCTACAAACACATGTAGATTTTGAAATGGCCGGTCATTTCTTCTGCAATTCTCAATAAACAGGCGCCCCACGGTCTGCATCTTCGAAATCTACCTGTGGCTGTAGGCCGAGTCATCAGGGATTTTTTTTCCCTTAGTGCGCATTTTCAAATCTATTATTATTATTATTATTTTACCGCAATCAAATTCAGATGCGCTGAAACGCATATTCACCAATTTTTTTTTCCATTAGACGTAACAAGGAGTTTCAGTAATAGTTAAGACGCCATATCTCTTCCATTATAAGTTATAATCACCTTGTTCATAATAAAATATTTATCCTATAGCAAAAATATTTAATTCAAAATTTGTACTTTATTTCAGAAAAGAAATATTGCTTACCCATTTCGTGGACCTGTTTCATTTGTTTGCAGTCGTAAGGATGGATGAATTTGTACAAGCTTTTATCTTGTAGCTGCGTAGGTTCATATCCAGTTATTTTCTGAGATCTATGAAGGGGGGAGAAAAGAGATAACTGAACAATGGAGAATAACTTAAAAATTTACTAGTACTAAATTTAAAATATACAATTGAAAAATAGAACTGCCGCAACAAAAAAGGAAGGATACCCCCCCCCCCACACACACACACACCCAGAGCATTAAAAGCTGATAAAGTAAACAGAAAAACCTTCGTGCTATGTCCATGTCTATTAGTCTATTTACACGACGTGTGAAAACCACCGTGAATAAAAGCACAAATGACCAGAAAAAAATCACGTATGTATATTGTGTGTTAGAAATAAGAAGGACTCAGGCTCGGGCACAAAGTGAAAATTTGATTCATGGGCGTACCCAAGGGGTGGGATGGGGGGACTGCATCTCCCCCTTACCGAAATTCTGAAAAAGGAGAAATGAAAAAAAAAGTATGTGGGGGAATGGGGGGAGAGGGGTGTTCTTTTTTTTTTTTTTTTTTTTTTTTTTTTTTTAAGATTAATTTGTAATTTTTTTTCTGTCATACAGCGGACTAGCCATATTGGACTAGTTTCTCGTTAGTCCAATATTAGTCCACATTAACACCACAGCGTACCGAAAGAGAGAGAAGGGGAATGATGGTATTATAGCTTATAGCCCCCTCTCCCCCCCCACACCACCACCACCAATAAAAAAAAAAAAAAGGTCGAAAATGAAATGAAAAAAAATGCTGATTTTTTCCCCCTGTCTGTTTGAGATATATTTGTAATTTTTCTTTTTCTGTTATACCACAGACTGCCCACTCTCTGGTATTTAGTCCCATATTAGTGCACTGTGACATCATAGCTAATCTCTCTGCAATTTCGGCTACATCGGAAATCAGGCAATGTCTGGTCTGAGCACGGAAATGAATGATATTTATTAACTTTATTTTTTTTTTAAATTCGATTGCTACCACGTATTTGTAAGTTACACAGAGACTTTTTTCTAACTGCAAAGACATCTTTGCAGTTCGAGAACATTCCCCCTAGGTGTCTGCACGAGCCGAAATTTCCAGACCCATACAAATTTTTATTGGCCCGCCCCGGTGTAATAGCAAAAGTTCGGCCCGAGCCCAGCCATTACAAAACTTTTTCCCCGCCCGGCCCGATATAAAAGCTAAAATCTCTGCCCAATATAAAAGCTAAAAGTTCGGCCCAAGTCCGGCATGGCCCTTCTGCGCAGAATAAATATTTTTAAGTTCTGATTCGAGAAGTGTTCCGATTTTATTCATTATTACAATTAATTTTGGCTACTATATGTTTATTTTTGTTTTAAATCATATGCTTCTGGGAAAGTTTACCGTCGCATGTGATCAAAAAAGTTGTAGCTACATTTTGAAAAAATCCATTTTTTTTTTCGAAATATTCCACTTTATTCAAAATTTTGGAGTATTTTTTGTTTTAGGTTTTAAAACATAAAAGGCCAATAAAGTTGTTACACATAATCCAGTAACTTAAGCTCTTAAAATAAATGAAATCTGATCAATAGTTTCCAACTAATTCTTAATTAGTCCCTTCCTTCACAAATTTGATGTTTTTTGTAATGTATATATTTTGAAGGTTAATAGCCATATATTTGGTCGAAATCCCATGGGCATGTATAAGATGGGAGGGTGATATCAAGAATGAATGCTTGCTCCCCCTAAGAATTTGAATTAACATTTTGCTTCGATTGAAAAATTCAAAACAAGTTCATTGATGCTGAACAGAGCTCGACCATCAAACTTTTGGTCTCTGGTCACAGAAAATATTTTCGACCCTAATTGTAGATTATCACATTTTTACAAATAATGTGAATGAGAAGTGTAGTATGACTATAACTACGTATTACTAAATGCACCCATTTAAATGAAAGATTGAAAATCATTGTGAACTCAAGTTGGATTATTATTATTATTATTATTGAAATTTATTCATAAAAAGTAACTTTGCAGACTGAAATATGACGTTAAATAAACATGAACTAATGCTGCACGAACTTGAAAAGCAAATGTATCCCGAATAAAATGCAATTTTATAGATAAGATAGTCATAAAACTAAAACATATATCTGAAAGTTTAAAACATACAGTGAAACTTCCATTTAACGAAGTCTCATCGTTACACTTAAAAACTTCGTTATGAAGAAAATTCGTTAAATAGAAATCAAAAATTCATGAAATTTTTCCTTCAGATATGACAAACAGGTATTGAATTCAGAAGCATTTGATTCAGTTTCAATTATGAAGCCGTCTTTTAGAAAACAGTTGTGTACGGTCGATGAAATCACGTCACATTCCCAAGCTTTGGCTCAAGCTTTCATCAGCTCTGATACACACGTTCTCAAACTAATGTTTTCACTACATTGTCTTTTTTCTGTCTTTTTCGATATTTTACTTTAAGATTTTTATTATTCCTTAGACTAACTGCTGAAGTTCAGAAGTTGTATTGGCAGGAACAAAAATAACTTTGATGTTTTTCGATTTGCATTTTGAAGCACATTCTTGTGGATGTACAAAGCAATTGTCTATCAGCAATGGAAGGTCAGAATGGTAACTGCCACTAATTGATAATTTTTGCTTTAATGCATCTGGCGCCATTGCTTCACTTCATCTTCTATATCACTGAATGTAAAAAGGGGATTTTGACTTCCCCCAACTGTCAGCGCTGGAGTCTCGGAGTGGAAGAGTACTGATAACAAGTGTTTTTCTTAGTGTGAAAAAAATGTGTTTTATTTAACCCCAAGCAGAATGGAAATTATTCAAATGTGTTCATTTCCTTACAATCCGCTGAAATAAATTCGCATATCCATCGCAACAGAAACCTCTTAGTTTGAATTCTATACAAGTACAAAAGTGGAATAAACTTCATTATATAGAATATATTTTTCGTAATATGGAGATTAATTTATATGCTAATGGTGTTCAAAGTCAAAATTCTGCAGAAAATTTCGTTATGTAGAAAACTTCGTTAAATAGGGACTTCGTTAAAGGGAAGTTCCACTGTATATAAAGAAGCAGAAATATTTTGAGCACTCTATGATCAACTTAAAACTTTAAAAATGCAGACAAAATATAAATACAGTTAGGATGTCATCGACAATTTTAATTTACATAAGTTGTGTAGTGAATCTAGACATTTTGAATTTCTTATTCCACTAAGATTATTTACAGTGAAATTCATTTGAAACACCAGACATTTTTGGGCCCCTTAAATCTATGGGGTCTGTGAAAGTGTCCCGCCTGCTTTGTCAGTAATAAGGAATTGATCCTGAAATATAAAAATTAATGATTTTTATTTGAGATTGTCACAAACAATATTAATTTATTGTCAAACAAGAACTGTATAGTCAGAATTTAGTTTACATTTACTGGGGAGGGGGACGGGACGGGATCAGTCCCGTAACCCCCCCCCCCCCCTCACCCTTCCCGTTTTGCTCTGGCAACGGATTTTTTGTCAAACATGATTTCTGTATAGACACAGTTCAATGTGTAAGTAATGTTTCGCGAGACTCAGAACATTATCTAAATTTAAGTCAATCCTCCGCCCCCGAAATTAAATCACGGGTACGCCACTGGTTCATATATTAAAGATTCTCTTTGCTGTACTTTTTATTTTCGAAATTCTGGTATTATTCTTACCTGGGATCAATGTATGAAAGTTGCAAGTTTAATCCTGTTCGAAACATGAAATCTCTCCTGTACAGTTTTATCTCGGCGCTGGGCGTTGGAGACAGAGAGTATCCCGATGCGACCACACCGGTCATTTCGTAACAAACACCGGACAGACCCTCCCAGTGCTTGGTCTTTTGTTTCAGTTTCAGATAACCTCTGCAGTGAATGACCTGGGGGAAAACACAGAAATGTCCATGAGTCGAAACTAATCAAAGATTTATTATTGCAACATAATTTAACTTTTCTATGTATTTCCGATTTATTTCTATGCAACAGAGTATTTTTTATTCGAACTGCAAGGGTATCTATCGTCAGTATAAACAAAATTGAAAATAATGTAACAATAATAATAATGCATGTTCATTCTCTAAGTCTAAATCAACTATTTTAGATTTCAATTCAAATTCAATAAATTCGGCTTCAATTCAATAAAGCTTCATAACATTCCATAGGCATAAGTTTTTAAAATAAGTTGAAAATCTGATTTTGGGAAAATGTTAAAAATATATTTCAAACCATTTATTTTATCTATTGATTTACTAATATTCAAAGGTCTGTAACTCAAGTTATAAGCAGAATAAAAATAAAATTGAAATTGAATCTAGGAATCTTGAGAAATAAGGTTTTAATAATAGATCAAAAATAGAAAAGTTCAGCTGTGAAAGTGATAAAAATAATGCTAATAATACTTCAGATTATAATTTACTGAAAGTTACAGTAACGAAACATACCTTGTATCGGTCGACTGCTAGTTCGGCTTGTCTTTTCGGCAAAATGCATTTCATTCTGACGCTAAAACTTCTTGGGACTTCGACATCTATATAGAAAAAGAAACAGAACTACTATAAGCAATGATTAATTCAGAAAGGGGAGGGGGACGCATTTTCCCGGAGAATCAAAATGACGACCCAGAAGATTTTGGAATATTCTGCTGATTTACAAAGTGTAATTAGCTCCCATAATTAAATAATTCTTACCATCAACAACCGGGTTTCCAACATTAAATGCGGGTACATCCATATCGAAACACAAGATAGTCTTCAACTCTTTAGCATCGTGATTATGAATGCAGCTCCAAAAGCACTTTCCTGTTAGCTGCACCTAAGTGAAAATGCATTTTATGATTATAATTAATTTGAAATTGAACGGGTGAGTGGGAAAAGGGTAACATTCCAAAAAATCTGAAAAATGAGTTGGGATAGTTTAATTAATAATAACTAATAAGTTAATTCGTATTTTTCTTTGAAATTTATAGGATGAACCCTCATTGACTTGATGTACAACCGAATAATGGTTCATTTCTCTAAAATTGACAGTTTTTTTTTTACATAAATGTTTTTTTTTTGTGTTTCCTCAATATTTACATCAGCTGGAATCTTATCCTTTTTCCACTCATCAATTCAATTATACGAGAGTAAATAAATTCTATTGTTATGTTGTTAAAGAGTATTTGTATGCATTGTTATATTGAGTGATAGGAAATTGCACGCTACAAGAATCGGAATTACAGCAGTCGCTACATTTTTTGGTAGTTTGTAGTGTAACGTGGTACATTTTGAAAAATGTCATGTAGCGACTAGCGAGTAGCCACGTCCGACATCCGTACCGGCCGAGGAAGCTCTTGTTTGTTAAGGCTCTGGGTTAGGATGGAGTTCATGACATCAGATCACGTCATATCCGCCGACCCAATGTGCTAAGAAAGCCATCCTAGGGAGGAGAGGAACAACTAAGAACTTTCTCGGCCGATTGGGGTGGGCGTTCGATCACGTGATCTGACTTCATGAGCTCCGTCCTACGGAAGGAAAAACAAACAAAAGCTTTCTCGGCCGGTGCTGAAGACGGCCGTAGAGCAACACGACACAAAAATCACTAGTTTCAACCTCCGGGTGGTCCTGAATCGGCTCCTTAATTGGGGAAGATGACCAAGAGCCTGGCATTGCGAGATGTTCTCCGACACGACGAGGGCAGATTAAGCTGATGAACCACCACCTCAACGCGGTGAACCGGTAGGAAAGAGGTGGCCGGCTAACCGGTAGTGCCGGAGGTGAGTGGGGTGACTACTCCCATATGACTCTGGACTGTCTCCCCTCTTTTGAGTAGGTTCTGGACTGCGGAAGGTTTGCGGCCTAAGGCTGAGCCCTATGCGGACCATCGCAGACTCCCGCCTAGAATCCGTGTTTGGTTGCTCCCAGCTGACATAACACGGAAAGCGGAAGGTTCAGGACGGTGGCTCTCGCGACGACCCTTGGTTCGGCTAGGTGGTAAAAGTAGAGTTGCAAAGGGCGGAAAAAACCGGGTTTTTTGGGAGGGAAATATTGAAAATTCCCGGGAGTTTTCAGAAAGTTTTAGATATGGAACTTTTAATTTGTAAAAAAAAATGTTTTTACAAATGTAAACAAAACCAATAACACAAATGCAGAAAAATACCACAGTTTACATGAAAACTTACGACATACATGGTTAAGCTGCAGAAATATTAAGTAAGATAATTAAAATATCATAAGTAATTTTATATTTTAATCGTGGATAAGTAAAAAGTGCGAGAGGCAGATGACAGATTCATCTTGCCTGACATGAATATAAATATCACCCCTGTTCTCTGATTCAGACAATGTAAACCGAAACAAAAACGAACAAAAGTAATAGAAATTAATGCAAGAATGCACTATCTCACAAGCAAATTAACATAGAGTATGCCTTTAATAGTAAATATGCCAGCTAACAGAAATTAAACAATTTAAATTTTTAAAGAAACATTCAAATCTTTACAAATTCACAGCCGCTATTGTTTTAAATCAAATGAGTTATAATAAATCATAAAAACTTAGAGCACAAAATCCCAAGTTTTGTGAATTCATAATGAAAAACCCATTTTATACTTTTCAGAACAGTGCTCGAAATTTCTTTAAAATAAAAAAAAATAAACTGAAAAAGACTAGATTTGATTACTTTCAAAACTCCTTCAAAATTTCCAATATTCCCCAAAATTCCGGGTTTATTCGCGTCCCTCAAAAACTGCGGGTTTTTTGCAACTCTAGGTAAAAGGCATCTCGTAGGCCAATCCTTCGTGCTTGGTGATTGTGACACACCTGGATGGTGATGCCAGGGCAACAGCTAGCTAATGATGATAGGACAGCTTCCACACTAATCTAAGGCGAGACGAAGGCGAGGACGGACTCGGCAGGACAAGGAGCGCTTGTGGTACCGTAGTGGCGTCTGGTCAGTGCGTGAGGCCGCATGAATGCATGAGGCGGCGGAAATGCTCGTTTGACCAAGAGTGGTTCGAGTCTGCGGAGGACCATCCGGTCTGAGTTCTGCGGCTCGTATCACTTTCTCTGGCAGGGGACCACGAACTTTTCCCGGACTGACTGAAAACGAGGAACCGGGCAAGAAGCTCGTCAGTCAAGTGACGGCGTCTAGTCCTGAGTCGGTTCTTGGGTAGAAAATCAATACAGCGTGACTATGCGTAGTCGGAGCTTTCTGTGCCCGATTGTTGGATTAGCAGGAGTCTAAGATTGATAACATTAATATTGTTAGCAGGAGTCTAAGACAAAACTTTCACGCGACTAACACTCGATCGGGACCGCTTCTTTAGCGCTTTTGAAGGCATGTTCCACGACCTTCAGAGTCAATAGTGATATCTTAACATAACTTTCACTTTAGTAATCCTTTTTTGTGTGATTATTTATGTGTGTTTCTGTGTGATACTCTACGGAGTCGACTGCTGTTGGTGTTTCGAAACCGGCGTACGCTCGGAAGCAAAGCCGTCGGGGGTCACACGGGAACAAACCGAAGCTAGGATGTGCCTTTGCGTTCAGGGATGAGTTTCCTCGACCTCCCGGGATAACGAGAGACGCCTACTTCTTCGCCGACGACGATGAACTAACCGTAACCTTTATAGGAGCTCGATGATCGAAAGCGGCGGTACAGTAAGAGTTGTCGGGGAAACTCGGCTAAGGCCTAGTGCCCGGTTCCCTCTTGGGTTTCCGGTTCCGAAGTTGTCGGGGGACTCAGGCATACTCTCCAAGTGCAATGTAGTTTTGTCCTTAGAGTTTGGGCTCCACCGCATATCGTAGTGACCTTTGTCGTCACGAAATTTGGATGCAGGGGAGTGATGTGTAGGTGGCGCATGCTCCCCTTAGCCGAAGAGCTCACCTGTGGATGGCCCCAGCTAAACTGAGCCCTCCCTGGTGGATCACTCGTATGGTTTCACGAGAACCTGGAATCTGCAGTGGAGTACGTCTGCCTTAGGCAGCGTAACTTGTCATTACCTGTATCCCGAATATTCCGTATTCGGCCGAAATCACTATTAAGTTCATCTCTAATTTTAAACAGACCTGTGAAAATCCAAGCTGCGCGGAAGCTTCTTCGGAGATGTAGAGAATGGTTGCGTCGGCTCCTAAAATGAAGACGAATCCATGAAAAGCCTTATTCAGGAATTTTCCCATTTCGGGCAGCACATCTTCGGCCACAGAACTATCTTCGCCCCATTCTTTTCCCAAACCTGCGAAAAGAACGACACAGTCACAATTGGAGTACTACATAAATAGAATATACAGAAGACTTATGTGTGAGTTAGTAACGTTGTCGTCAGAACGATGCGGGCAACAATGTGCTTAAAATGTATGACAGTTACAACGATGAAGCTAATTTTTCAATTAAAAGTAAACAATCGCAATGGGATCTCTTATAATTTTAGTTATTAAATTCGCATAAAAAATTTAATTAAAAAAATCCAATGAAAAATTCCTAAAACTGGCTTCGAGGTGCGTAACTTCAGATTTAGAGGTACATTCCTGTCAAATTTTGTAGCTCTACATGAAGCGGTCTCTTTAGAACACAGTATGCACACACGCACACGGTGTCGCGTCAATTCGTCGCGCACAATTCATCGCGGAACAATTCATCGCGCACAATTCATCGCAGCGTCAATTTGTCGCGGCGACAACTCATCGCAGCGTCAATTTGTCGCGACGTCAATTTGTCGCGACGTCAATTCGTCGCAACGATAATGTTTTGGAAGGCTATGGATAAATTTAAAGATGTTGTAAAATTATTTAATGATAATTTGTTTTTTAGATATAGAGAATTAGAGAGAATTAGTAATAATTTTACTAAATTATCTTTACTTTGATCATCATATCCTTCAAATATATTTTCGTTGCGATGAATTGACGTTGCGACGAATTGACATACGATGAATTGACGCTGCGACGAATTGACGATGCGATGAATTGTGCGCGATGAATTGTTCCGCGATGAATTGTGCGCGACGAATTGACGCACGCACAAATTCTCGCTTTATTATTTGAAGGTATCACGACAATTTTTTTCTGTTAGTTGGTACAATTGCACCGAATTACAATGCAGAGTTTGAGCGCCATCTGTAGTTTAGTATGTTGACAGCAGTTGTTTCTTCAGTCATACTTTTGAGAGATATGCGATTTTTGACAATGGAGCAATTGGTTGAACAAACAGTTTGCCTTAAATTTTCTGTTTCAAACGAAATTCCGTGTGCCGAACATCTTGAAAATCTCCGAAATTTCGTGTGGATTTAGCATCATTTAATGCATCATTGCACAAAGCTATCGCTGAGCAAGAGTTTTTGGCAAAAAGCGCAACGAATTTCATCGATCAAGTACTGTATCTGTATCAACACCTACTTGATATAAAGCCTTCGGACGAATTTGTGACGTCACTGTTCGACGACCTTTCTCCTGCCGGAACTCCGCGCTTTTCTTGTGCGTTAAAAAAAATTAATTAATTGTTATTATCTTATGAATTTTCTCACTACATGATCTTATTTTATAGAAAATTAAGTCAAACATTTATTTCTCATTTTCTTCCTACAGGGGCGTAGCGAGCTGCCCCCCCCCCCAATGTTTGGTAAAAGGATTCAGTCGGCTTATCAGCAGATTTAATTAGTGTCTCTGTAGTATGTCAGTAGGCCGATTAAAAAAAACAATTCGGAAAAATTCTGGCTGGCAGGACTTTAAGTCTTCAGAATGCATTTCACTACACCCTTACAAACATATGGCAAAAGCTAGTCGGTCTGTCAACAGATAGTTTATGAGTAAAAAAAAGTAATGGTTTAAAAAATTATTGTATTTTAATATCTAATCTAACTTCCTATAAAATACCCAGCACCTAGCTAAAAGTTAATAATAAAAAAAATCCATTAAAGTGCTAGAGTAAATGTTTTTGCGTGTCCGTTCAAATACTCTATACGCTTCGCATGCAAAAGCATCTCTAGAGCAGACAGCAGAATGTCGAGTCGAATGTGCCATGTCGCGCCAGGTGCCTGCCGAGTGATGAGTCAAGTGCAGGCTAAGACGTGCAGTGAGCTAGTGCTATTCATGATGAGTCATTCGTTTACTAACTGCTCATCAATATCGGACTGTCAGAGCAGTTGAGAGTCGCATAGTTGTGATAGTACGATAGTTTATTACTTAACCCCTTCATGACGAGCGTCTTTTATGGAATTTTTAATCTTTTATCACCGGTTTTCAAAACAGAAATTTTCGCCTAATTGAATCGCAGAAATGCTGTCATTAAATAAGGCAAAGCTTACAATAAAAATTAACTGGTGGGAATAATAGAGGATTCTGAGCATCTTATGCGTCATGTATACGTGTCGCTCGTCCCCAAGGGGTTAATCTTACTCTGCTTGTGTTGAGATAATAGTTTATATTATGAAATGAATTCGGCATCAGCCAAGTGGAAATAAAAAAAGACAGACTCTAAAAAGAAGAAACTTGGAGGCTGCAAAAAGTTCGAAGAAGTTATCAACATGGCCTGAACAGAGGAAACCACTCGACAGGGAATGGTGATAAGTAAGGTATGAATGGTTTGCTTTATTCAGTGTGATGTGTAATTCATGTAAAAATAGTACAGTCAAACTTGAATAATTCGAACGTGTATAATTCGAAATCGTGGATAATTCAAATGTTTCTGTCGGTCCCTTGACATTCCTATAAAACACAATCAGTGGTGGATTAAGCACTCAAGAGGCCCCAGGCGCAATTAAATTTCGAGACCCCTCCAAATATTTTTAGTATCCCTATAGTGTGCATTTTTTAGTTTTACAATTAGAATTACTGAAAGTGTATGTTGTTAATTCCATACGATATTATCTCTAATCGGAATATAAAGTTCAAATTATTTTCTATAGCATGTTAATAAAATATTGAAAGTACTTCCCATTCATTACATTATCATAATTTTTAGAACTAAGAGATCACATTTTTATTTAGCTTTTATTTTGAAAATCACTACGTTCTATTTACTAAACTATCACTTCATTCTATCATTCTAAAGAAATGTGTTTTTCACAAATATAACTGTAGGATTTTTTCTTATCAATACATATTCTTTTTTTTTCCAGTAAAGTTCTTGGTAAATCTTTTAAATAATTACTGAGTTATATCAAAGAAACATTTTAGTAATACAAAATCATATATTTTATTTTTAACTATCAATTATAATTAATCAGTTAAAATTAATTGTAAAAACTATTAATTAAGAAATAATGCGACAGATTGACTATTTTACATTAGTCGGATTTGAAACATTTTTGAGTCGGCCAATCTTGCCTTTTGCCCCTCCCCCCCCCCCCCCCCTCCAAAAAAAAAAAATCTTTCGCTACGGCCCTGTCTTCCTACTTTGTAAACAAAAAAAAGTTTTCTTTTTTTTTCTTTCTTTTTTTCTTTTTTTTTTTTTTCAATTATAAGAATTTGTTTAACAGTTTTTTCTAATCTGATAAATTCAAATTCTGCTAAATACGCATTAGTAATTAAAAGTTTAAATATTTTGCTGAAGATTTGTATTCACAAGAGTTAAATCACATTAATTAATGTTTAAATGGAGAAAGAATAAAACATTAATGTATTAAAGAATAATTAAAAAAGGCACAAGCCGCGTAGATTGTGGGTGTGGCTATCGTATGCGGCAGTTGTAACTACTCGAATGCTAACATCAACGACGTTGTTGTGTGCGAAGATGTCGGCTCTCATTTCTTCTCCCGCTGATTATAACACTAGAGAACTTACGACCAGCCATTCAGAACAATAGGCGTGGAAATGCACTGTGCTGGTGTTGTGTTTATCCACGACAACGCTCGCCCGTAATACGCTGGCAGCTGGGATGCCAATATTATGCCGTAAAATCGATTTTTTTTTTTCAGTATAGCTTTTTTGAATTTCAGAACAATCTTTAAAAACGTGTTAAAAACATTCAGAATATTTCATACTAACCATGTGGAAATAATCTTCTCAGCTTCAAATAAGATGTTGCCAATCTGATAACAGAAGCTTTGTCCAACTGAGTGGCTACGGAGACAGGAAGGGGCAGTTGCGAGGCTAAGTCGGACAGCTCCTTGTTCTCTTTTTTGCGACGGCCCTTGGCATTATCTTTCGGGTGTGCAGCTCTTTTGGATCGAGCCGTCATTCTTTTAAACTTCTGCTTCAGGCGTCTCGATACGCCGTAGGTTAATTATCATGTCATCTCGGCAAAAAGTTACGGTCACCGCCCAATCGAAAAAATCTGAAGGATATGAAATATGCATTGAAAAGAAAAAAAATACTCAAAAATATAGCAACATTTTAACTAAAATCAATCATCCATCTATTTAAAGCTAACCCGTTTTTTCGTCAATTCGTGCAAAAATGGGTTTTATACGCATGCGCGAGCATTCAGCCAATCAGCTAGAGGCTTTTACTGTCCAGAGACAGATGTGGAATCCGGGATGTTTCAGCCAATGAGGTGAGGGCTTTTTCGTCTCTAGAAGCGTATATTTGGATTACGATGTACGATGAGATACGTGCGTTCCATGTGGTTGTTGCAAGTTTATAGATTTCTTTTATTAAGGTATTTTTTCATTTTACTGTATTTATTTTCTTTTTATGTCGTATGTGTTTTACTACTTTGAATTTTTTATAACTAACCCTTTTTTTTTTGAGAGAGAGAGAGAGATTTAGTGGCACGAAATTTCGCAAATCGTTTCCGATGTAAGCAATGTAACTATTAGTATGCAAGTGTAAAATTTCAGTTTTTTAAACTTTTCATGTCTCCATCTGTACACATTTTAATATGTAATTCTGGTTTTCTCAGCGACGATCACAGTATTTTTACCAAATAATTTTTGTATTAATCAAGCTTTTTTGGTTATTAAGCATAGCTAAACACGAAAGAAAACTTTGTTATTTTAAGATTTTGATGTGAATTATTTGCGTACATTTATAAGGCGAGTTTCACTGAATAATTCAAGAAAAAAATAAAAATCTCATCATTATAAATATTTAGTTATGCATTATTAATTATTTACTTGGCCTTTACTTTTAATATTTCAAACTTACAGCTGAATGTAACTATTAAAACATTTGAAATACTGTATTCGAAAAATGAAATTTCAGCTTAAACACTAGACAATTACTTTTAGGTTAAATTCAGGTTTTCTCAGTGACGATCACAGTATTTTTACCAAATAATTAAAAGTACTACATGCATGCATGCATCTATCTATTTATTTATATATATATAACCTTAAATCTGCATAGCTTAAAACCGGAGTTTATGCAGATTTTAGAATTTTGCAGGTTTCTGGTTTGTTTACATACTGGTCTGTTTTGTTGGCACTGTTTTGTTTACATATTTTAAACAAAAATTTGAATTTAATAATGCACTGAAAATTATAATGAATGCTTACAATTAAACACAAATAAATTGTCTTACAAAAGCTCTCTAACCAAATTGTTAACAAAACAAAATTTCATAAAAACCACATTATTTCCCCGATATTTTCCCACAACCAATTAATAAATTTCATGATATTTTATTGTGATTTTAAACCATAAACTTTAGTACTTTTCTGTTATACGGACACTATGCCAAAATGTATGTATGTATGTATTAAATGTATGTAAATGTATGTTTGGCGACAATAGTGTCCGTATAACGGAAAAGTGCCTGAATTATATATATATATATATATATATATATATATATATATATATATATATATATATATATATATATATATAATATAAACATGATTGGCGACATAGCAAGTTTTCTGGATTTCTCCCTGTAGGTGAAAGTCGAAGATGAATTTCATTCATTCAATGACCGTTTTAAAAGTTTCAAGTTTGGATTGAGTGCACCTGAACATAGAAACCGATATCTATTTCTATGTTCATGATTGAGTTATTTGGATATCTTTTCGTATAGCACAGAAAATCATTTCTCCCGCTTTCGTAATAGAGATACATTTTGGTGTATTTCTTTTTCTTCTTTTTATATCATAAGTACTTTTCTACTTAAATTTTTTTTAACCTAATAGTAATTGTCGCGTTTCTAAGCTGAAATTTCATTTTTCGAATGCAGTATTTCAAATGTTTTAATAGTTATATTCAGCTGTAAGTTTGAAATATTTAAAATATTAAAAGTAAAGGTCAAGTAAATAATTAATAATGCATAACTAAATATGTATAATGATCAGAATGACATTAAAATGTGTACAGAATGACATGAAAATTTTAAAAAACTGAAATTTTGCACTGGGAACTTAATTGTAAATTTCATTGTTTACATCGGAAACGATTTGTGTATTTTAAGAATTTGTGGAACTTCGTGTCACCAAATTACTAAATCTCTCTCACTCTCTAAAAAAAAAAGGGTTAGTTTAAAAAAATTCAAAGTAGCAAAATACATACAATACAAAAAGAAAATAAATACGGTAAAATGAAAAAATTATTTTAATAATAGAAATCCATAAACTTTCAACAACGACATCGAACGAACGTATCTCATCTTTCGTTTGTGATAAGGAACGCTCCTTTGGCCCCCTCCACTCATTGGCTGAATTGTAAAGGGCAAAATTGGGGGACAAAATGACTAACAGCATTTCTGAGTAAAGAAAAAATCAGAAATTCACAGAAAATTTTCTGAAAGGTTTCAGCACAGGGAGAGAGGGTAAATGCCCTCTCGGCAATAATTATTTTTGTTGCAAGTTGGGTTAACTGTCTTTACGGTTCGAGTCGATTTCAGACTGAGTGTAGATTTCTGCAAGTTGGATTTGGGTTAACCCGATTTTTCAAAAGTTAGTTCAGTATATTATTTCAGATTAAAACTATACCTATAATAATATGTTTGTGTGTATTGAGGTTTGTATAGATGTTTGTGTGTGTGCTGTTTTTAATAAAGACAGTTTCATTTTTACACGAACCTTTCAAAAAATTCACATTCTTTGCGCAATCCTTTAACAAAATTCACATTTTTTTTCGTGATTCTTTAACGAAATTCACATTTTTTTTGTCGAGATTCACATTTTTTTTCAGCTATCCTATGACGTAATTCCTGTTTTTTTTCAGCGATAATTTGACGAAATTTGTGTTTTTTCTGCGATTTTCTTTTCACGAAATTTGCGTTATTTTCTGCGATTCTTTTACGAAATTTGCGTTTTTCTGTGATCCTTAGACGAAATTTTCTTTTTTCGCAATGCTTTGATAATAATCGCATTTTCTCTGCTGCCTTTTGATAAGATTCATGAATTTTCAGCAATCCTTCGATGAAATTCGCGTTTTTTTAGTGATCTTTGAAGAAATTCGTTTTTTTCTCGCGATACTTTAACGAAATTTGCGTTTTCCAGTGATTTTTTGATAAAATACATTTTATTCCGCAATTTTTAGACGAAATTTGGCAAAAAAGCGCAATCTTTTGGTGAAATTTCCTGTTTTGCGATTCTGTGACAAAATTTGCTCATCTTTCGCGAGTCTTTTGCGTAAATCACATTTTTCTGTGGCCTTTTAACAAAATTCACGTTTTACATGATCCTTTGATGAAATTAGTGTTTTTCCCGTGATCATTTGACGAAATCTAGGATTTTTTTTCCCGCGAAGGTTGATTATATGTTTTTACTCTGCAGGTGCCCTAAAAAGTTTGTGACGCCCGTCGCTGCATTGCACACATTCTGCCACGATGTATCAAACAAACAAAATTCATCTTAAAGAATTATTGTTTCGGTTCTGGAAATGAACAACCGTCAACTCATTGGCTGAATTATAAAGGGTGAAATGTGTAGGCACTGAGTATCATCTATACTATTAATGTCGGTAAATGTCTGTCTGTGTGTGTGTTGGTGTGTCTGGCGTCTGTAAGCGCAAAACTCTGCGTGCAGACGACGGACCTAAGCGCTTTTGGTATAAAAAAATTCGGAAGGGGAGTTTTTAAAATTCACACCATTTTGCGGGAGAAGAGGGGTGCGAACGAATTTTAAAAATGAGTCTGCATCAAAAATTATGGTGGCGGGGAGTATGTTTTGCCCACACGGGGCGGAGACTTTTCTAAATTTTGCTGACACCAATCATATGATATATCGTTCGAAAGGCCTGCGACTGCCTTTTCATGTTATGCATCTGTGTGGTCCATCCCCCGCCCCTTCAATTGGGGTACTTTTCTAAATTTTGCACACACCCCTCATGTGATGTATCATTGGCAAGGTCTGTGGCGACTTAATCATATTATGCATCTCCAGGGGGCACTTTTCTAAATTTTGCACATACCACTCATGTTATATATCGTTAAAAAGGTCTGTGACCGCTTAATCATATTATGCATCTCCGGTGTCTATCCCCCCACTTTGCCCCCCCAAGGGGGTACTTTTGTCAATTTTGCACAAACCCTTCATGTTACGTATTGTTGGAAAGGTCTTTGACTGCTTATTCATGTTATGCATCTCCGGGGTCCATCCCGCCACTTCCCCCCCTTAAGGGGGGAACTTTTCTAAATTTTGTTGACACCCCTCATGTCATATAGTGTTGGAAAGGTCTGTGACCGCTTAATCATATTATGCATCTCCAATGTCCATCTCCCCACTTTGCCCCAAGGGGGTACTTTTCTAAATTTTGCAGACAACCCTCATGTCATATATCGTTGGAAAGGTCTGTGACCACTTAATCATATTATGCATGTTCCGTGTCCATCCCCTACTTTACCCCCACCCCCCAACGGGGTACTTTTTTAAATTTTGCACACACCCCTCATGTTACTTATCGTTTGAAAGGTCTTTGACTGCTTATTCATGTTATGTATCTCCTTTGTCCATCCCGCCATTTCCCCCTCCCCAAGGGGGTACCTCCATTTACTTGCACAACAGCGCTAAATGTGTCAGATGAAAGAAATTCTGTGAGTGCATGTGCCAGTGAAACTTAGCCAA
The DNA here is from genome assembly GCA_963931845.1 of Maratus michaelseni. Lineage (NCBI taxonomy): Eukaryota > Metazoa > Arthropoda > Arachnida > Araneae > Salticidae > Maratus > Maratus michaelseni. The sequence continues at coordinate 24,583,998 of OZ007600.1, read as the reverse complement.
TGGGGAAATTGCACGTTTTTCAATTTAACTTGCATCTGATAGAGTGTAAAAATACGAACATTTTGATACCATTTTTACATATATTTGAAACTTGTATAATTCATTAAATTAACTTTTAAAACGCAGTTTTTGCCGTGGCGGGAAAAAGCCACGTCACGTGACGAAAGCTGTTCTGACGTCACTACACATGTAAACAAACCCTCGCTGTATTTCTCCCTGTTATTTCCTATGGGGGCGGCTTGCTTTACGCTGGACGATTTCTTTCTTTTCTTAAAAATGATTAGTATAACAAATTAAAAGTATTGTAAATTGCTGTAATGAATAAATAGTACTGTGAATTCCAAGTGATATTTTTATTTCATCGCGTTTCTAAGAATTTTCATCTCCAGATCTCGATGTAGAAATAAAGTATCGGTACAAGTTAATACTAGTACTACAATATTGTATTTTATAGAATAAGGTATACTTATACATATTATATATATATATATATATATATATATATATATATAATCACGATATAAAATAAACTGGTACAAATAGGATTTATTTCATTAGGGAGGGTGAGTCAACTTATAAAAGGGTTTTTGTATTTATATTTTATACTTAAATTATGAATTTTGCTTGGTTCCACTATATGTTTTATGTCTTTAATTGTTAAATAAACTGTTTTGAATCTTTGAAAAACAGCTAAAGTTATTAGAAAGAGCGAAATGTGCTAAGGTAGCTTTAAGGCAGGCTTACAGAATTTTATATAAATATACACGAGAAAAGTTTAATAATTGTTCAAAAAATGTTTCCAGGGGCCTATCCAAACTTTTCTCACAGGGTTCTTTTTTTGTGAAATTGTGAAAAGTATTTCATATTTGAAAAAAACGAATTATAATTTTGTGAATTTGAAATAACTGTTATATTCAGTTTCTTGTTTATGAATTTTTGACAAAATTCTTTATATATGTAAAAGCTACATAAATAGATTCTTTGACGTCTTCAGTTGTTTTGTGTCAGGTCAGATTTTTCTTTTAAATAATTATATTTGTAAAAGGTTTAGTTTGGAGGTGGAAAAAAATTGTGAAAGGCCTATTTTTAACACAAAAAATTTTGTGAAGGGTCTTGTTTTAAGGTGGAATGTATTGTGAAAGTTCCTGTTTTAATATGAAAAATTTTGTGAAGGGTTCTTTAAAGGACTCAATTTCTTCCTAAACAGATCTATGGACTACACTACACACAAGCAAAACAATCAAGTAATTATTTTAAAATACTGTAAGTTTTGTGAAATTTTCAGAATGTGGGATTGAAGGTTTTATGCTTTATAGAACTTTTCAGATTAGAGATGATGTTTAGTTTAAAAATTATCTGTTTTATTTTTGTTATAAATTAACAATATTTTTAAAAAAATTAAAAAGGCCAAAAGAGAAATATTATGCAGAAATATAATAACTCTAAATGTATTTGAAGCAATGTTATGTATATTTAAATTTTATTGTTGTTATTAACATTTTAAACATTAAAAGAATGATAGTATATTTGAATTTTCGTTCATGATCTATAAATTTTTTTCTTTATACTTTGGTTCTATGTTAAATTTTTGTTGCTAAATTAATATATAATTCATACCATCCAAATAATTAAAAAAATTAATTATGCAAATTCATGCCTTACCTGTGAATTGAATTTTTAAAAAATTGTGATATTATAACATAATATCTCTCAACATAATGCCCTGCCCTTATGATACTAATGCATTGTTCAAACAAAGAATAAACCTTTAATGATAATATATCTTGATTTCTTTATATGTCACTGTAAAAAGTTTTCGTGTATTGAGATGGCTGTTTTCAAAAGTGAAAAGAGTGGGCTCTACTTCAACAACATATTTAAATTCTCAGCACATCTCGCTCTGTTTTTAAAAAGCTTTGTGCAGTATAATGCTTATTTTCAAAATTAAGATACTGCTTTCTTTAACAAGATTTTCAAATATTTTCATTATTTTTATTTTTTACGAAAGTTAGAACATTGGGGAAAATAAAGATATAAAATTTTTAGAACCTGATAAATCTAAAAATAGGACATTCTGAGATACTATATTTCAAACAAACAAAAAGTACTAAATCCATTCAAAAATTATATGTAAGCAAATAATAATAAATCGATAATTAAATTATTTTTACACTTTTCTATATTAATTGAATTATGATTATACGTTGAGAAAACAATTTAGCAATTCTAAAAAGATAGTTTAAATGATGCTTTTTTTTCTTTCCTCTTTCCATACCTTAAAACAGAAATAAAGCAAAGATTATACATTTATTTTAATAAATTTATTAGTTCTCATTTTCTACCAAGCGTGAAAAAAAAGCGGTGAATTTTCCCATTAAGCTTCGGTGGCCACGCCAAATTATAGTATTATATTGGACATTTTTTGAAAAATCATGAATTCCCATCATAAAAGGAGGCTTGATTATCAAAATAAACATTGGATGCTTATAAAAGATGTGTATTTAAAAAACATATTTAATTTAATAATTATTTTTAAGTAAGTACATGAAAAGAGAAAATAAAAGACAATAGTGATAAATTTACTCACGTATGTTGCAGTAATTTTTTTTTCTGAAGAGTGAATACACAATTATTATTGTCAGTATTTAATTAAAATTTTTATTCAATAAATCAGTATTAAATAAGGCATTTTTTTTCCTGCATTGTTGCTCAAAATTTCGTTTTCTCATAATTAATTTGAGTACATTTTTTATCCTTAATATAACCTGCATAACACGAAATTATATTCATATTAAAACGAATTATTAAGCATTAAAATGAATTAAGAAAATAAAGCATTTCAAGAACTATATAAATGCGATTTTACATACGATTTCCTTTGTAATAAAAAAGTATCATTCTTATTTCGTTTAAATAAATCAGAGTAAGTGAACAATATACGTGCCTTTTAGCTTTAGCTTCCTGTATTTTTACCCACATGAAATGCAGTTTTTCTTTTCTAAAAGCAAATTTGAATTTAAAAAATAAAAAACTATTTCCGAAAGACATAATTTTATATTTTTCGAATCCGACCAACTTCAACACTTTTCTAAATGAAAATTAATGCAAATGTATAAATTAATAGTGCATTATATTTAGATATGATAAAATATCTTTTGACTTTAATTTTTGTTTTTGTGTAAACAATCTTTAAAAGATGTTTATAGTACATAGAAAGCAATATAAAACAGCCTGTGAGCACTCGGCTCTAAGCACAATTCCCCGTTTCATGTCGAGGCTAACGAAAAAGACAGGCTACCGCGGTTCATTCCACTTGTCTTTTTTTACAGACCGCTAGCGTGACGTGATGCTCTTTTCGTACACCTTCATTGGTGCATTCAAGCATCACGTGACTCCGGCGGTCTGTAAAAAAAGATACACGTAAAGCACCGCGGTAGCCTTTCTTTTTCGTTAGCCTCGGTTTCATGTGTAGTGACGTCAAACCAATCCCGTCGCGTTTTCCGATCACGTGGTTTTGTTTTGCTTTTAGCGGAGTTTAAAACTCCAATAACTACATAGTTTAAATTATTTTTTCGATTCCGAGTTAAGTTTTGAGGTATGTAAAATTGTCTTCATCAATTAAACATAAAAGAATGCATAATTTAAAGTGAGTGCAACTTCCCCATTGCTGTTCTTCAACCTAGCTTTAATTCAAAGTGGGTTTTTTATTTATTTGAATTATTCTGCAAAAGTTTCAAACATTTTAAAGCAGCTACGAATTTTATTTTTATGGTACTATCATGTTTTTTGCCGTCAAATTTTGACGGGTTCCATCTAGTATATATTATTTCTGTTGTCAACTTCCCTTTTTCTATACATTTACAAAACTTACAACATTGAATGAGGTATCATTCGAAAGGTTTTTTGAACCGGCTTCTGACATAGTATCTACTCACTTTTCGTTAAAAAATAGTTTTTCATTAAAAATTGCGGTTAACCATACTATCCTCTTTAATAAAAAGCTATGCGTTGCTGACGACTGGGATTTTCGATAATTGTTGACACAGATTAATCTCGGAAAATGAAACATTTGAAGTTGCTGAAAAAATAATAGCTCGAAAAGTATTTGTCAGAAAATTGTTAGACAAACTTCGTTAGAAAGGTAAAAAAATTGTATTTTTCTTGATATAAGTTTAAAATCTAATGATTATGCCATTTTTCAAATATTGAATTTCAAAAATTACCAAATTTCCCAATCGAGTACCATAGCGAAACCTACACGCGTAAAAAGGTAATGATAACGGCCATGTGTCCTGACGTATACTGCATGTCTATAGCACGAGTCACAAAATATAGTAGCCTTACTATTCTGTTAAAATACAAAAGTGAATTATGATGCCACGAGTGCGTGATTTTTATTTAATTTTAATATAATAATCTTAGAAACAAGGTTTTGGAAATTTTTTTCGAATGGGATTAAAAAATTGGGCAAAACGGTATATTATTTTGAGTTTAAAAGAGAAAAGGTGGGGGAGCGCTTTATATTATTTAGGTTTCCTCAGGAACTTTTGGTCAGAATTGAAAAGTTAATACATCAAAACGTCAGAAATTAAATCGACATTAAATCGGCAATAACTATAACGACTGTCCTTCAGTTCGTTTGGATAGATTTTCATTTAAAAATATAAAATCATTCAACATTGATGTTAGGTATTTTAAAAGTTATTATCACGTGCCCGGGCAACGCCGGGCATGTCAGCTAGTATATATTATATCTGTTGTCAACATCCCTTTTTCTATGCAAATACAAAACGCAGAACGATAAATGAGATACCATATGAAAGGATTTTGAACAGGCTTCTGACAGAGCACACTTACATTTCGTTAAAACATTTTTTTGATTAAAAATTGAAGTTATTTAAAAATTAAATCGGCATTGTTTTCATAAATGAAATGAAAGGTTTTCCTCGAATTAGTGTTGCCACAAAAATAAAATACCGCATTATAGGATGCTAAACAATGATTATAAGAAAAATAAATAGCACAACCGTGGCATACGTAATAAGAGTACATTATTTACATAATACATAATGTGTAGAATACATAATAAGCCCAACAAGTGTAAAGTGTGAGACCTGCGCGCGGGTTTATTTTATATTTATGATTAAAAAGGGAAATTGAAATGTTTAGAAGAAAAAACCCCATCGATCGATCGAAGCAAAATTGCTGTTAATTAAAATTTAAATCAGGATTGTTTTCTTAACTGAAATGAAAGGCTTTTCTCAGTTTTTCCCGAAGCGAGTGACGTCATCCTCTAATGCAGTTAAAATACGACTGTTATTACAGTGAAACTCGTTTAAGATACGCCCGCTTAAGATACGATCCCGCTTAATATACGAAGAAAATTTGTCCCTTGATGTAAAAAAACCCGCTTAATATACGAAATGGTGCTTATATATTCCGTTTATCACGTGTCTTTAGGACAGAATAGCTAAAAAGAGCAACTGAATTGTGCTCGAGTCTTTCTCTTGGCGGTTTTACCCCCCCCCCTACCCGTTTCGTCTTCCCCTTTTAAGTTCGAAGTCCCCATGGAAGGTTCGGGAAAGTTCTCCTTTACGTCATAATCACGTGATGTGACGCAACTCCATACCGTGCCTTCGCAGCGTTTTCCGATCTAGGGCAAAATCCCTAGATCTAGGGAAACTCAAGCCTATTTAGGGAATTCCTTTTTATTTCTAGGGAATTTTTTCTCGAAATCTAATTGAAAAAAAAGGATTTTTTTTAGACTTCTGTGTTTTTCTGGCAATGAACGTGATAGATGGAAGAGGAAGTAAAGGGATGACCAGTGGGGAGAAATTGTCTTCAAGCAATTATTTCGCTAACAGAGGGTGGGGGGGAGGTTGTTTTTCAATAACACAAACCTGTGCTCACGAGTCTCGTATGTGATTCAGCCAAGTCGTTACAGCCAATCAAAATGCAGAATTTCTTCCATGTCACGTGACTTTAGAATCTAGGGAATTTTTATTCCGTAGTCTAGGGAAAAAGGTAAAATCTATCTGAGAACACTGTGCCTTCGGAACCTCTGTACCGTTAAAGCTGTCGAAAGGTCATTGCGTAAATGTAGTCTTTTGTTTATCCGCTGAATAGTAATAGGAGTAAATAATGGATGAGCAATTTAAAGTAAAAAGAAAAGCACTTTCTTTGACTGAAAAATTGGATGTCTTAAGGAAATACGACGCTGAGAATGTGATAAACAAGACAGTCTTTTCCAAATCTGTGGGAATTCACGAGTCAACTCTTCGAGCTCTGTTAAAAAATTGGCAGAAACTGGAAAGCAGTGCATCAGCTGGTGGCTCTGGCAGAAAGAAAATTAAGGTGGCAAAATTTGAAGAATTGGAGAAGATTTTATTTGAGTGGTTCACCCAAACCCGATCGATGAACATCCCAACTAATGGATCATTGATTAAGGAAAAGGCCTGCAAAATTGCTACACGTCTTGGAGTGGATTTCACGCCTAGCAACGGTTGGCTAGACCACTTCAGACAAAAATACGGCATAGTTTATAGGAAGGTATGCAGAGAGTCGACAGCTGTGAATGTAGATGATGTCAATTGTTGGAAAAATAACGTGCTCTCGCCGCTATTGACAAAGTACTCAAGATGCAATATTTACAATGTCGACGAGATGGGCCTTTCTTTTTAAATTAATGCCTGATAAAACTATGGCCTTTAAGGGTGAGAAATGTTCTGGAGGCAAACTTAGCAAATAACGTATAACTGTTCTTGATGGTTCAAATATGAGCGGAACGGATAAATTAAAACCCTTCGTCATCGGCAAGTCGCGAAATCCTCGCTGCTTTAAAAATGCTAGAAATCTGCCCTGCGATTATGAAAGTCAAGCCAAAGCATGGATGACAGGCGATACATTCGTTAAGTGGATCCGCAAGTTCGATGAACGAAGGAAAAAAAAGTCCAGGAAAGTATTGTGTCTCGCAGACAACTGTCCCGCCCATCCCAAGGATATCCCCGGTTTACAAAACGTCGAATTAGACCCCCTAATGCAACTAGCGTTGTTCAACCCATGGATCAGGGAATAATTCATGTTCTCAAAATGAAATACAAAAGTCGTGTAATTGTACGTCATCTATACCAAATAGATCATCGTGAAAAGGATCTGTCCAGCCCAACCTGTAAGCCTATTATCCTCTTGGACGCCATGCATTTCCAGAGAGCGTCCTGGGAAGACGTAACACCAACCACCATTGAGAACTGTTTCTGTAAAGCCTTTGACGTCGACAGCACTTTTCAAAACGTTGACAGCGCAGAAGAGGAGCAGTATCAAGAAGAATGCGAAGATTGGGACTCATTTGTCAATATTGACGATCAGCTTGTAACAAGTGAAGTTCGTTCTATCCCGGATATAATCGCGGATGTCAAAAGTTCCGATGAACCAAGGCCTTCAGAAGAAGCAGAAGACGACGCGGATGTGGCAGCCATACCATCATTCGCATCTGTAATGAGCTCGCTCAGCTTAATTCGACAGTACGCCTCTTCGATAGATGCTGGTCCCTCCTTCGAAGATTTTTTCTACCACATCAACAAGGCAGAAAGCTTCGTGATAAAATCTCGCCCTAAGTTGCACCAAACCAAGGTAAACGACTTTTTTTCAACAAATTAAAACTACTTCACGTACTTTAATTTAGATAATGTAACAATTATTGTTCCTGGCATACATTTAGTTTGTCTTTCTAAAAGTAATTATGCAAATTTATTATTTTTCCTGCTTAAGTATGTAGTGTATTTCAGTTGTTGTTTTCTAAAGATTAACAAAAATTTCGTTTTATTGTCTTTTTTTAATTTGACATTTTAATTTTGTTATTGTACAAATGTGACTCAATAAAATTTTGGAGAAAAATAAAATAATTCTTTATTTCAAAATCTTAAACTCAAATTTTCTATAATATCTAAAAATTGTTAGAAATGGGTAAAATGAGAGTTATAAATGGTTAAAATACGTTAATAACAACGTGCACTGTCTTTGTATGCATTATTACTCGAGAATCTATGAAATCCGGATAAGATACGATTCCGCTTAAGATACGAAATGCTCTCGGTCCCTTGATTCGTATCTTAAACGAGTTTCACTGTATTTTAGATGGCTTCAATTCAATAAAGCTTCATAACATTACAGGGATAAGTTTTGAAAATAAGTTAAAAATCTGATTTTGGGAAAATGTTAAAAATATATTTCAAACCATTTATTCTATCTATTGATTTACTAGTATTCAAAGGTCTGTAACTCAAGTTATAAACAGAATAAAAACAAAATTGAAATTGAATTTAGGATTCTGAGAAATAAGGTTTTAATAATAGATCAACCTAGTCGTTGGGGGCCACCGTAATACTTACCCATCATGGATATGCATAATGTAAAATATTAAAATAAAAATAAAAATTCTATTAATTAAAAATAAATTAAAATATAATAAATTATAAATAAAAATAAAAATTCTGTATTTGTTTTTTATGTGAAGAATTGTAGAAAAAGTACATTCATGTACATTATAATTTAATGTACATGTAATGTTTTTAACTTACATGTAAAAGTACATTATATTGTGCTAAAATCTAATAACAAACAAGTGGGTAAGTGTGATCGAAGATAGCTCAAAGGGTTTCGTTTAATATTCCTTTCAAAACACCTTATCCTTTCTTTAATAAAATCAAACAAATTTCATTTAGGAAAAAAAAAAAAAAAAAAAAAAAAGTCATGTTTTTTATAAAGTAAAAATTTACCGGTCTATTTTTCCTTTTTTTCGAATAAAACCATTCCGATAGCGGTCTAAGCCCGCTATTATATTCTCTCACTGTAATATCTGTCATGCGGACTAAATGCGATATTAAAAAATAAATAAATAATTTCAAAATTAAACATTTTGTACACCTTCAAAATGTTAAAATATGCGAATATTTCCATAATCGGATTCTTATCACGATTCAATATGTTTATCAAACTCATATATTTACTATTCTCTATTACTCATATTGATACACGCTTTGTATTATTCTGAAACATTTGAAAAATCCGTTAAACTTCCGATATGACGTCAGATTTTCTTTTTATTAATTCTCTAATGACGTGATATTAATCTGTTTTGTGCACATACACATACTCATACTCCTTGTATTATTGAGAAATCTTTCCGTTTTATGATTTACTAGCTGTTACCCGTGACTTCGTTCACGTAACATTAAAAAAAGAATAAATGCATTAATTTAGCAAAACATTTCACTTGATAATTAACAACATATATAATTAACCAAAGCTTTATCACATTTTATAGGAGACCATACGGTATTTCTTTGCTATAGGGGCCTTGACATAACCCAGTCTTAAAAAAGTGAAATTTCATGCCAAATAATATATACAATCGCGAAAATGAAACTGCAAATAATGAAAAAAGGAGGACCCAGTAAAATCGTAAAAATCGAGGAATTCCTTTTCGTAAAACGAAAAACAACACTGGCAGAATTATTCTATACAACAGTGCATTTTAGGTGGTATTTGGTGTACAATTTGTATATGTGTGCATTGCTAAATGGGCATTATTATATTGTTTATTTGCATAGACATATGTTATATATTTCTTACTACATTATCTTGTTTATGTATATATTAAATTAAGTGTTTCACACTAAGTGGTGTAAATAGTGAACAAACTGCTTGTGGATTTTATACATTGATAGATATTTCACAAAGATATAACAATCTGATGCGATTCTAAAAGGTAAATAAAGGTTGCTAGAAAGTACTTTAAATTCGGCCCAATTTAACCTCGATATTTTCTCTATCGCGTCAAGAACACTATTAGCAAATAAATACCGACGACACAAATCTGATTATCTAAATTTACATATTTTTGTTAGTATATATAGGATTGTTTTAATTTATTTCATGCGCTTGAAATTTTTTACGCTTTCTCTAGGGTTAGGTGTCGAATAAATGTACTTTCTTGTTATTTTATTTTGCCATTTCTATTTATTCTATTTTTCATTCATTCCATTTATGGATATTGATTTAATTTACATATTCGTGTCAAAGAATATTCTTTAAAGTTATTATCAGGATTAGGATAGGATACGATTAGGGTTATGATTAGGAATAAAAATTGAACGACAATGGCATGACCGATTCAGGTTTAAAGTATGAACCATCATGAAGCATTAAGAAAATTAGAAAATTATCGGCTAATAGTTTTTAATATGTTTTACAGTCATAGTTGGCATCAAAGATGAGCGGGGAAATGATCATCTAAAATACCATTAAGTGCTTACCACGCAAAAAACAAATCTGGTTACAACAATGTATTTAATTTTGCGCCAAATTTCACTTGATTAAAAAAAAAAAAAAGCAAATTGACTATGGACTTAATTACAGACCCCTAACCTTGTTATTCTCGGAAATTTTCTACCTATATGTAAAAAAAATTCTACTATATAGAACGCGCTTTCACGTTTATAATGTTATGAATTGGCACGATCGGCTTGTTCAAGTTTACACAATTCGGCTGGAAGAAAAGATTCATTACTTTTTGATTTCTTCTTTGCTTTTGCATTACGCAAATTTGTTGGTAAAATCGATTTTCTTTTCGATAACATTGTTGTTTTTTAAGTTTAAAAAATATTGTAATTTTACTTAAACATTGCTTTAAAATCTATGCAATTTTTCTTATCCTACAAGACTTTACAAAAATCTATTATGAAACACCTTTTAAAAAAAGCTATATTTAAAAACGACAACAAAGTTTTTCCTATTTTAAAACTAAAAGAAATGTAAAATTAAATTCCGGTTCGAAACGACGATTTACAAATGTGTTTCGATTGTGGGAAAATGATAGAGGAAAAATGCTGTTACTTCGACACAGTCATATTAAATCTTTAGCTTTTATGAGAAAAGCAACTTTCTTTTAAAAAATACAGTTATTTTTATTAAGATTTTCTGATTTTCGATACGGATAATTTTGCGATGCATATTATTGACATTTGCCATCCATTTTTTTTTTTTTTTTTTTTTTTTTTTTTACTTTTTAAAATTTAAATTAAAAATATGGTATCTTTATGTTAGCCGTGTGCAGACGATAAATCGCCAACCTATTCCATCATTCGTATTGAATTCATTAAAAATATAAATATTTCACTCATAACACAGAACTTTAATTTACAACACATACATTTAAAATACATATATTACGTACATTTAAAATAATTCCTTTCATGTCAAAAAGAAAAAGAAAAAAAAAGAGAAATTAATCACAAATAATTTGATAACCCAAGATAATTTTATTTCAACATCAAAACAAATCTGTTTTATTTTTCTATATATGACATCATATTCGCTTGCTTCCCATACTTACTCGTATTTATGCACTTTGTGTTATTATCAAATATTTGAAAACGCACGTTTTGTTTCTAATATGACATCATTTCATATTCTGTTTAATTCTTAAATAATTCATTTCCTTTTCATTTTTCACTTGAAAATAAATTGTTGATTAAAAATTATTACTCAGGGGTTTTATTTTATATTGCAACGATAAAGTATTAGCAACGGTAAAATAAATTTAACCATTTTTAAAAGAGCTGCAAAACCGGGCCCTTTGGGCCAAACCAACCAAACCAACCAACCATTTTAAAATATACGAAAAAATGTCCATTTATTCTCTATAAAAATAATGAAATTTTGAATTATTAAGAAAAATATTGAAATAAAATAAACGAAAACCAGTCTATGTTCATTTGAGGGTTATAATAAACTTATATGCAAAGATACAGGATAATTAAATGCTTCATTTTGACGCTGGCTTCAGCCTAACATTTGCACACAATCAGATTTATAATATTATTAGGATTAGGATTACCACTATGACGTCAATTAATTTTATTTCATATTAATCTTTTTTTCAATTGGTAAAACTTTTTATTTCATGTTTCACGTGGAAATCGTCTGATAGAAAAATAATTATTGTAGAAAGATTTTCATCGTTGATTTTTAATTTTTGGCATCGGCTATAACGAAAAATGTTTAAATTTAATAGGAAAAGGCTGTTAGAATTTTGCTTTTTTATCTCTATTTATTAAAATAATACGAATTTTTCAAATTTTAATTTTCAGCACTTCACAGCTGATATTCTAATTTATACACAAAGTTTCAACTCTGTAAGTTACAAAGTTTTCGAGAATGGCTCTGTGACAGACAGACAACGGAGCGGGAGCAATAGGGTTTCGTGAGATGAACGAAACCTTAAAAAAGAAAATAGTGTTCGAAAATTTCCTGGGTGATAAACTTAAGCCGTTTTTGTTTTCATAATAATATGCTGCATTTCATTTCACAAACCAATATCAGACTTTTGTGTACCAGTAGAGCCAGAGCTTCGCGTACCGGTACTGGTACGCGTACCATAGTTTGGGAACCCCTGAATTAGATGATATTTTGGCCAAGGCATACAATATAAAGAAGGCATACTCATTTGCTTATAATGTGTGAAGTTAATCAGAGGGCGCTATGACATTTCTCACCAATCGTGCAAACACTGCACCAAAACTGAAGTCTGACTATGACCAATCAGCTATCTGGAAATTCCATAAGGGGAATTTTAAACTGTGCTGACTGAACTAAAATTTAGCAGTCTATGTAGTATATATACAAATCTTTAGACCATGTACAGGACTGCACAAAAGAATTTGGATATTTTTCCAGATATTGTTGGTAATTCCTGAAATTGGGTTTTTAAACATGTTATGCGTTTTCCAAATTGTTTACTAAGATAAACGAAAGCTGGGTTCTCGGGACGGTCATCCCTTGTCATCCTTTGTTTACTAAGATATCTTTCGCCTTATTAAACGGTAAAGATTTGAAAAATTATTTTGAAAGTATTGGAAAGTGTTACATAATCTATGCTTGACGCATGATTTTTCGCTCTTGTTTACATAAAATTTGCATATCCACAGACACAGACAACATTTGCTCGTATTATAATATAGTACCTGATAGACCGGTAGTTTTTTTTAAAATATTTTTATTGTACATGAGTGAAGTCAAAATTTTATTATTCATAGTGTATTTGAATATAGTGACAAATTTTTATTATGCATTTCTAAATGAAAATATTATTTCTAGTTTCTGAAAGTCATAAACAAATGTTGTCAATTTAATTTTTGCCTTTTTCGTCTATACAGTGTGATTCATAAATATCGAAACAATAGGCTATCTCTTTAAATATTGCCCCTAGGCACATACTTCCAATTGCAAATTTTCATTAAAAAAGGTGCAAAATTTGATGAGATAAGTTGCAACTCCATAGGGGGTCTATTTGAGAAAATACAAAAATTAAATTTTTATACGGCCCCCGTTGGATAAAATTTCCAATTAGGAAATTATTCCTTATCCAGTCCTGAATTAAACAAAAAAAAAATCCATCTTGATATCTTCAAAATTCATAGAGATATTAAAATCCAAAATTCGTTACTTACACCACTTAAGCATACCTCTGAGAGACGCGATATCAGTTCATTTGCATTGCAAGTTAGGGATCGACCATAAATTTACACATTATTAAAAGTCGATCTAAGACAATGCCTTAACTTTTAGATATAAAATAATAGCGTATAGATTTTTACGTTAAACTTGCTTGAGAAATATGCTAGAGGTCTGCATGAATCAAAGATTGGCCCCAGGGTCGTAATCGGCACGGCCCGCTGGCCGGACCGTGCCGGCCCGTGTCTTTATTGTTCTTAGGACGTGTCGGGAAGGTAATAAGTTTTATAAAAATAGTAATAGCGATAATGAAACTTCTGTTAACGGAATCATTGGGAATATATTTTATAAATTACACAGAAATATTTTCAAAAATCTACTTTTTGTTATACAGTTTCAAAAGTTATGATGTTTTTAAACCTATTTTTCATTTATTCCAAACGACATTGTTTTTTAAAATAAATCTTTATTCGAATGTAACAATCTAATAGTATAAATAATCATTAACGTTGCTATTGCGTATTTTTTTAATAGATGCCAAGCTCCCACTAATCTTCCGTTCTAAGTGTGTTTATTTGACCCAGGTTCAATGCGTTCGAACCAGAAACTCTTTTAAGAAATTCAATTGAATGAAGTAATGATTCGACTTAAAACATTTAAATTAAATAAGTCAAAGATTCATTAAACAAATTTTCTAGTTTTAAAGTGATTAACTGGTTTTTGTCATAGTATAATGAATCCATGATGTTATAATTTAAAAAGGGGTAGCGTGTGGCCTTTTGATATGGATTTATTTCAATATGTTACTTCGAAACAAATTTTATTCAAAAATTGTTCTCGAATTTCTTCATATTTACAACTCATTACAACAATTTTTTTCAGCTGGTTTCGTTTCAACTTGTAATCAATTTATAAATCAATATAGTCCAGTCTTGTGCAGTAATTGGAAATCTTAACATCCAACCGAAGTATCTTTTTCACTCCTCACAAAAAGTTCAAACAACGGCCTTGCCGTTGTCTTCAGAGATATCCTCTCTCTTTTGAAAATCTGTCAGCAAACCTTTCCTTCCCTACTAAGATGGGAATCCGTCCTGAGATGAGTGTTTTTCTACCAACACTCTCTCCCTTCAAACTCTAACTAACCTCCCCTCGATTCTCTTTTCCGGTCCGCTTGCTCGAACAAAGATTCTCCGATCACCAATCAAAAAAGTTTTAGTTTACGCCATTAGTTTCGGTTTTTAAGTCATTGGATAAACCATTCTTTTGGGAGGTCTTCCTGAACTTTAGAATGTTCACACGGGCAATTTACTCACGATTCGAGACCTCACATGTAGTCGGACAGATCAGAGAAATGTTTGCTGTCTAGCAATTTCAGTTTCACAAGATTGATCGAAGCTCATCTTTTCCTATTGTAGTAAGCGACATTCTTGTAACACCACAGCGAAGCGTGAGAAAAGTTTTCCAACTCTTGGGAACTTCTGTCTTTGATTACTCTGCCTAATTAGCAGACTGTGAGAGATTTAATGAAATCGTTACAACACCCCCACCATCAAAACATTTTCCGGGTTAAAACGCGGAAAATCTGCAAAAAAAGGGTTAGCTCAACATATTTGAGTGGCTCAAATAACATTACAATTTAACCTCACTGTATACATCAGTGACCTAATTTCTTATATCCTGTTTACCATTGCTCGAACATCTAGCTTTAGAGACTTTTTTTTTTTTGAAAGATACCTTTTTACTACACATGCCAAAATAACAATAAAACTAAAAATAATCAAATATGTACAAAAGATTGGATTTTACTCAAAAACTTACTACTGAATTTCTTTACTTGTGTTTGCCGAACAATACGTTTTACACAAACGTTCAATTTCTTTAAAAAGAGTGTCACAAAGGCGTGAATTTCCACTGTCCATACTCTCTTTCAACAGAATTTCGAAGGATTTTAGAAAACTCTTTGTGAATCCGCTCACTTCCTCCAGATTAACTTTCGAATGATAATCCTTCCTTTCAACACTCACTTCCCAATTTTCGCATCTATTTTTCGAATTTCCCTGCCGGTCGAAAACCAACTCATCAACTTTCCTTGACCTATTCAAAAGGGTTTCTTTTTCCCCAATACACTGAGAACGGTGGTTCTTCATTTCGGGGGGAAATGACAAAAGAATTTCTTCCTGCCCTTGGGGATCTATTAAAGTGTTTATCTCATTCCCCGGGTTCTCAAAACTGGAATTAGTTTGTGATTTTTGCTTTCGCTTTATCCTTTCATTTATTAAAGCTTGCGTCTTATTACCTAAGATATAGTGTTTAATTTTAGAGTGTCTAGGCAGGATTGCCGCTTTCGTATTTACATATCCGAGACCTTTTATTTCCATTTTTATACGTGCCACTCTAAATCGTTTTGGATATTTATCAAATGTCTGTTTAAGCCAAACATATTCGTTGCCTAATTTGCTTTTATTTACCAAATTCCATGGGCAAACACAATACGAGCTACCTGAATCTCTAAGTACACACGCCCTCTTCCCATTTATTTTGTTTTCACTCAAAAAAGGTCGGAACAAGCTTTTGTCTTCGCTTATATCGCCTAAGTGATTTATGCTCTCGAAAGATTTTACTTCCGTACTATCCCTTTGTCTTTTCGGACAACGGGCCATTAGGTGAAATTCGCTTCCACACGTATGGCAGCGCCTCTTTCGTTCAAAGACACGTTCCCTGTCTTTAATTTCTTTGCCTCGCCAATTTATTTTTTTGTCGGAATTTTTTTCTTCCCACGATTTACCCTCCAGTCTCGTTTCTTCAGATTTCCTATCATAAAAAGATCTCGCCTTCTCTTTTTTATCTGAAATCCCTTTTACTGCTTCATATTCGTCCAGACATTTGGCTAAAATTAAAGGGTCTTTGTAATTTGCCCACGAATCAATGAAATGCTCTTTCATTTCACTAGAAGCACGGAGCTTTATCTGGTCAGTTATCAATAAATTTTTCAGACTACTGAAATCCGTAACACCTAAACCATTCAACCAACCCTCTAAATAACTGTTGATCTCGAAAATAATATCCTTCCAAGGAGCATCTGGATTGCGTGGATGTTTCATTAATTTTTGACGATACGATTCGGGACTCATACGGAATCGTTCTAGCAAAAACTTTTTGACGTATTCAAAGTTATCCGTCTGATCTTGCGGTTCCCTTAAAATTAACTCTGCAATTTCGACCGGCACTAAAGCTAATAAATGCGTCACTAAGTCACCTGTCTTTATTTCGGCTTTGGTCGCCTGTCGTTCGAACAAATTTAAAAACAAAGTTATATCCGAGCGTTCCGGATCAAATCGATGCATGATTGTTCGGAGCGGCAATTTAGGTGGGGGTTCCGACCCGCCACTGGTCGTTGAACTACGTCTATTTGCATCTTGCGTCAATCTAAGTTGTTCCAACGTAAATTCGCGTTCTTTTTGTTTTTCTTCTCTTTCTTCTTTCTCCCTCTCATATTCCCTTTGTTTTTCCTCTTTATCCGCGGCTATCTTGTCTTCGCGATCTTTTATGATATACGCAGCTTGCGTAAATGCAAAATCTTTATCGTAATCATCGGCAGCTTCGATTTTTTTTATAGTTACCGGTATCCTGTCATTTTTCCTTATTTCCACTCCCAATTCTTCCGCTAAATTCTGCAAATCAATTTTCCTGCACTGTTTCAGATCAGTTACTTCTTGCATTTTAAAATTTTATGTAAATACAATATAAAGATGAAAATGATAGTTTCGTCGCTAACTTATGCAACAGGGATTCTAACACTTTATGGAAAATTTTCTGCTACTACCCACATAATACTAACAATTTTAAATACAATTCAATTTGAGGAATAATAAAAATAGTATACATATAAAAATAAATTTTCAATATTGTAAAATTTTCAATACACTGATACGTTTTGGTGTAGGTCATCCAAATTTAAAACAAATTTAGAAATTTGAAATTCTGTGCTCATAATTCAACCAATACTTGATATTTCTGACCCCGCAGGTAACAAAATGACCACTTTTTGCAACTGCTAAAAAATTTTCCTAACATCACATATGCAAAATATTTGATTATCAACAACATCTATTGTTTCACTAATAATATAAAAAAGTACACCTTTGAAATCTTTCAATCATGAATAACTAGACAATCGACTTATTTGAAAAATCAAAATTTTTATCTCTTTTTTTTCGAGAAAAAAAAATTATATATATATACACATTTAGCCTGACAATCCTTATATTATTTTACTGCCAAAAGAAAATTCACACTATCAAATTTTATGCTGATAACAAATATACATATATTTTTCCAAATATGTTAAAAGTTATTAGATTTAAAAATTTATCATAATTTATCATATATCAATATTCAAATAAAAAATTTCTCAGAAATGAATTTTCCTCACCAAAGAAATATGTAAACAAAATGAGAGCCACTCAAAAATGAATTAAGCTTACCTTTTCTACAGTCTTGGTCTGCATCATTTGTCGCCGGTTTCGGGTCTGGCCTAGACGTCGTCGATTGCACAGGTCATCTCGATTTGTCGGCTCCTGATGTTTCCATTTCAAGGGCTTGCTTCGGGCTTGTTATTTGTACACAAGGGCTTGCTTCGGGCTTGTTATTTGTACACAAGGGCTTGCTTCGGGCTTGTTATTTGTACACAAGGGCTTGCTTCGGGCTTGTTATCTGTACACACGGGCTTGCTTCCAGGACGGAGCTGCTGTCGGTCGTGCCACTGCCAGGGCTTGCTTCGGGCTCTGTTTCTACGTTCGGATGACGGAACTGCTGTGTCTGTTGTACCAGTGCAAGGGCTTGCTTCGGGCTCTGCTTTCCTCTCCTGACCTGGCGTCAGATCTTGCGCGCTTAGATGCGGGCGTCACTGCTACTGTCTGGGCTCTCTTCACTGATGCTAATCAATTTTTGTTGAAATATCCCACCGCTTGCCACCAGCTATAATGAATCCATGATGTTATAATTTAAAAAGGGGTAGCGTGTGGCCTTTTGATATGGATTTATTTCAATATGTTACTTCGAAACAAATTTTATTCAAAAATTGTTCTCGAATTTCTTCATATTTACAACTCATTACAACAATTTTTTTCAACTGGTTTCGTTTCAACTTGTAATCAATTTATAAATCAATATAGTCCAGTCTTGTGCAGTAATTGGAAATCTTAACATCCAACCGGAGTATCTTTTTCACTCCTCACAAAAAGTTCAAACAACGGCCTTGCCGTTGTCTTCAGAGATATCCTCTCTCTTTTGAAAATCTGTCAGCAAACCTTTCCTTCCCTACTAAGATGGGAATCCGTCCTGAGATGAGTGTTTTTCTACCAACACTCTCTCCCTTCAAACTCTAACTAACCTCCCCTCGATTCTCTTTTCCGGTCCGCTTGCTCGAACAAAGATTCTCCGATCACCAATCAAAAAAGTTTTAGTTTACGCCATTAGTTTCGGTTTTTAAGTCATTGGATAAACCATTCTTTTGGGAGGTCTTCCTGAACTTTAGAATGTTCACACGGGCAATTTACTCACGATTCGAGACCTCACATGTAGTCGGACAGATCAGAGAAATGTTTGCTGTCTAGCAATTTCAGTTTCACAAGATTGATCGAAGCTCATCTTTTCCTATTGTAGTAAGCGACATTCTTGTAACACCACAGCGAAGCGTGAGAAAAGTTTTCCAACTCTTGGGAACTTCTGTCTTTGATTACTCTGCCTAATTAGCAGACTGTGAGAGATTTAATGAAATCGTTACAATAGTAATCGAAAACATAGTAATCTAAAATATACTGTAAAATTTTCTTATAAATATGTGTGTAGTATTCTTTAAAATAATCTTAATTGTATCTTAAGATAAATGGGAATTTTTTGTCTAAAATATGCACAGACAATGGTCTAGATAATGAATTAAATAAAATTAAGTGCATCGCCCATGAAAATGGGTTTTTTTTCGCATCGTATCAATAAACCCGACCTGAAACATAAAGTGCATAAAAGAAATTTATATTTCTAATAAACTTAAATGTTGTAAATTTCGCTGGATACCAGATTTGTATGAGAGACTAGAGTATGCGTTAAACAAATTTAATATCTGTACCCGAGAGCCAAACTATCGTAATCAGAAATTGAAGCTACAGGAAGGAGTTACATATTCACCTGGAAGCTTTTAAAAAGTATTTAAACGTTCTATTAGGACCCAATCGTTGTTTAAAACTTTAAATGCATTTTTCGGCATCATAAGTTTTTTTTCAGCATTTCTCATCTAATGTATATAAGTCAATAACCTCTATAAATGGTTCAAACTTTTAATATATCTTTTTCAAATATTTTACTTAAATTTTAATTCGGCATACTATTTGAAAAAAAAAATATTCACATTTGAAAATATGATTTGTTTAAAATAAGTTGCATCTTTTTTTTTTTTTTTAATTGCTATTTTAAATATTTTTTTTATTAATATTTTTCGAAATGCTGAATGAAAATTAAAACTTATATATTTCTGTTTAATTATACGAAAAAAAATTCAATTCGACAAATAATATTTCGAGTT
Source organism: Maratus michaelseni (assembly GCA_963931845.1). Classification (NCBI taxonomy): domain Eukaryota; kingdom Metazoa; phylum Arthropoda; class Arachnida; order Araneae; family Salticidae; genus Maratus; species Maratus michaelseni. The sequence continues at coordinate 24,563,906 of OZ007600.1, read as the reverse complement.
ATAACAATTTTAAATAACTCTGCGTTAAAAAAAAAAAAAAAAAAAAAAAAAAAAATATATATATATATATATATATATATATATATATATATATATATATATATATATATATATTGGAAGAAGTCTTATGATGTGATTCTGTTTACAAATTATATGGCTAATCATCACAAAAAATTCAAAATTCTAACTCTATATATAAATAAATAAATAAATAAAATGTTTCCCGGACACCTTACAGTAACATTGTTTCTTGAATTACACGCATTTCAATTTGTGTCTGATCCCTTGAAACCTCACGAATTATTAAAACGGACATATCTCCCTGAGTTTTGCAGATATCAAGATGGATTTTTTTTTGTTTAATTCAGGAATGGATAAGGAAAAATTTCCTAATTGGGAATTTTATCCTACGGGGGCCGTATAAAAATTTAATTTTTGTATTTTCTCAAATAGACCCCCCATGGAGTTGCAACTTATCTCATCAAATTTTGCACCTTTTTTTATGAAACTTTGCAATTGGAAGTATGTGTCTCGGAGCAATATTTAAAGAGATAGCCTATTGTTTCGATATTTATGAATCACACTGTATATATATATCATACTATATCCAATTTCTCCATGTTATCGATATAACAGTTATGATTTTGTGTTATATGTTTCCGCAATTGTAAAATATCAAATTGGTTTATTGTCGAATTATTCAACACTTTTTCCATACAACATTGTCAATTTGTGCAATACTGAAAAACGTGTTGAAGCTTTCACATACCCACTTTTTTACTCAAAGGGTTCAGTCGACCAAAAAAAGGGAAAACTCTTCATATATTTTTAAAACCAAATTTTTTCGAAAAAAAAAAACGAAATAGCCATTCGACAGGAAATTATGTTTTATTTCATTTATGTTTAAAAATAATTTTAGGTGTTTGGCAGAAACACTTGATTAAGCAGCTGTAAGTAATTTTGAATCAAGCAAAACGTAACAGGCGATACGTGCTGTATTATGCCAGTAGTCGAGGATCTCCAATTATGAAAGAGTAACAATCACATTTTAAAAACATTGCATAAAAAACGGTGTTGTTACATTTATAACAAACGTTTGCATTTAATGGACAATTTATTATTGGCATTGTGAAACAACGGTATTCAGAATCATGTTTAGTTCAAATTTGTTTACGCTAAACAGAATATAATTCCATGACATTTCTTTGTCATCTACAAACACTTTATCTGCAAAATTTACAGTGGTGGCCAAAATTCTGTGCACCTTTTGGGAAAAATGCTCTTTTTTTTAAAGTTTGATGGATCATAACACCAAATATTTCTTTATAATACCATAAAAGCTATGTACCACTGGAAAAATAATTTAATCAAGAATTACTATTCAATACAGTTTGTTGAATTATAAATATTTTATCAGACGTTATAGCCCAGTAATCAGAACAAGTGAGTAAGTGTGATCGAAGATCGCACTAAGGGTTTCGTTTAATAATCCTTTCAAAACACTTTATCCTTTCTTTAATAAATCCAAATAAATTTCATTTTTCAAAAAAAAAAAAAAAAAAGGTCATGTTTTTTATAAAGTAAAAATTTACCGGTCTATTTTTCTCGTTTTTTCGAAAATCTGAACCGGTCCGATAGCGGGCGAAGAATAATATCTGCCATGTGGACTAAATGCGATATTAAAAAATTCCACAATGACGTCAGATTAATTTTCTTTTTAATTCCCTAATGACATCATATTAACCCGCTTTCTGCACTTACACATACTCATACTCCTTGTATTATAGAGAAATGTTTGGAAATTTTCGTTTTATTACCAATATGACGTCATATTAATATTTTTTTTAACACTTTCCAACCTAGTTGAAAAGTGTTTATGACTTCGGTTTGTCTGCCGTATGGCCGTCTGGCCGTCTGCCGTCTGTCCGTCTGTCCGTGCTCTAACTCCCGTAAATATGCTCGGATTGCTCTGCAATTTTTATACGTTATTGTCGTTATCTATACCATGGTCCCTATTTCAACGGAAGTGTGTAGCACTTATAGTTCTTTACAGGGACTCTCAAAAGAATTCCGTTACATTGCGGTCTATGGGGAAAAATCATTTGCGGTTTATTTAAATAATGTTTCACTATTTGAAACGCATTGAAATTTATATATATCACTAAGGTGCATTAGAAGAAGCTTAATATGGAATAAGGTGTGCATAGCACTTATAGTTACTTTACAGGGACAGTCAAAAGAATTCCGTTACATTACGTCTATGGAGAAAAATCGTCTGCGGTTTATTTAAATAATGTTTCACTATTTTAAACGCATTGAAATTGTATACCACTAAGGTGCATTACAAGAGGCTTACTACAGAATAGTGTGTGTATAGCAGTCATCGTTCATTTACAGGGACACACAAAAGAATACTCTACTGTCTGTTAACAATAATTCCTGGAAGTGCGGTTTAAGTTGCTGAACGCGATTTTAAATTGAACTCACTTTTTGTCTATTACTGTGGTGTATAAATTCTATATTTCATATACAGGGCAGCACAAAAGTTCGCGAACACATTTCCGTTTATTGACAGAATCTCCAGAAGGAGAATTTTAAACTGTGCTACGCGTTTCCTAACTAAACTAAAATTTATCATCCTATGTAGTATATATACAAATCTATAGATCCTATACAGGGCTGAATAAAAGTATTCGTATATTTTTCCGAATATTGTATATGTTGGGAATTCCCGAAATTACGTTTTTAAATATGTTATGCGTTTTCCAAATTGTTTACTTTGATGTTATCTTTCAGCTTATTAAACGGTAATGATTTGTAAAATTATATTGGAAGCGGTGGAAAGTGTTACATAATCTATGCTTGACGCATGATTTTTCGTTCTTGTTTCAATTGGTGAAACTTTTTATTTCATTTTCATTTTTCAAGTGGAAATCTTTCAATAGAAAATTAATTATTGTAGAATGAATGTTATTGTGGATTTTTAATTGTTAGCAACTGGTATAACGAAATTTTTTTTAATTTAATAGGAAAAGGCTGTTAGATTTTTTGTTTTTTATCTGTCTATATTAAAATAATATGACTTTTTTCAAAGTTTTATGATTTTGAGCTTTGTAGTAGGTATTCAGCTATAAGTACACAAAATTTCATGTCTGTAAGTTATATAATTTCTGAGAACCGGCTCTGTGACGGACAGGCAACGTAACGGGACGAATAGGGTTTCGTGAGATGAACGAAACCCTAAAAAGGCAGTAAAACTTGGTTAGGTTCATGATAATTATTTTTCCTTTTCTTGAATGTAGCCAATGCATATGAATGTTTGGAGTGACAGACAGATTCCATTTTATTTTGAAATGTGTCAAACAAAGCTAGGGTAGGATTTAAAAATATATGTGTCATATATTGGTACTTATAGGCGGACTTTTATGACCATTTTTTAAGATTGCTATCAAGTTGTTAAAGTTTTTTGCCATCTTTCAATTTTTGAGCTAGTAGTAAAGCATAATAAAATTAAGCAAACATCATAAGGAGTTGATTAGTTACACAAAAATCAATGTATAACAATATTTTTATGTGTATAGAAAGTTACGGTTATGATGAAATTGGAAGTAAAATTGGAAGTAAATTAACAAAGGGATGTCTAAGTCACGCAAAACAAGACTGATAAAGGCAGGAAAAGGTGAAGGAGAGCAATTGGTGATAGAAGAGTAAGGTCCCTGTGTATATAGGTCGTAGTAAATGTTCTATGAAGTCCATCGCAAATTTACAAAAAAATTCTTCGTAAATGTACTAAAAAATACTTTGTGGGTGTACTAAATAATCCTTAGTAAATTTACAAAAAAATCTTTGGGGAAACTCCCTAAAAAACTTTAGTACGTTTACTAAATAATCCTTAGTAAATTTACCAAAAATTCTTTAGGAAACAACCTAAAAAATCGTTAGTATATTTACAAAATAATCCATAGTAAATTTTAAAAAAAATCTTTAGGAAACTTCTTAAAAATTGTTAGTACGTTTACTAAGTAATCCTTAGTAAATTTACCAAAAATTCTTTAGGAAACTCCCTAAACAATCGTTAGTACGTTTACTAAATAATCCTTAGTAAATTTACCAAAAATTCTTTAGGAAACTCTCTTAAAAATCGTTAGTAAGTTTACTAAACAATATTTAGTAACAGTTACTAAAACAACTTTTGCAATTTTACATGATTTTTTTTTTTTCAGTTACGTAAAAAGTTCTAGACATCCCAGTTTCCTAGAAAATTCTTAGTAACCTTACAGATTTTTTTTTTTCAGTGACCTGTAGGTCACAGAAAACAATCATCTCGGTGTATGCAACATGAAATGGCGCTTACTTTAGAATATGGTGTACATAAAATGTATCGTTCATTTACAGGGACACTCCAAATAATTCCATTATATTATACGGTCTATGGGAAAAAATCGTTTGCGGCGTATTTTAATGATGTTACACTATTTTAAACATATTCAAACTGATACATATCACTAAGGTGCACTGCAAGCAGAGCCTGATTAACGCACAGGCCAACTAGGCCGCGGCCTTGGGTCCACTGCTGATAGGGGCCCCAAAATGAGTAAAATGATTTAGAAAAAGTTTCTTAGAAATGAAGTTTTCTGCAAATATTTTCTCAAAAACAGAGCAAAAAGATTTTGTTTAACTTGTCAACTGCATCATACTATCTAATAACAATCCTCAAAAAAAATTCTAGCTACTATTTCAATTTGAGGGGGCCCCAAAAAGTTGCTGGGCCTTGGGCCCCAGATGACCTTAATCGGGCTCTGACTGCAAGGCCCTTACTGTAGAATATGGATTGCATAGAATGTATCGTTTATTTACAGGGACACTAAAAAGAATTTGGTTATAGTACTGTATATGAACAATAACTGCTGGCAGCACGTTTCCAGTTGTGGTACACGTTTTTAAATGTAACTAATGTTTTTGCATATTAATCGATGCATATAAATTCTATAGATTAGGCATGTCAAACTCGTTTACCACCGCGGCACAGTGGAGTATTTGACCCAAAAACCTGGACAAAAATGCAAAAATTAAAATTTCGTCAACAATTGTAAAAATTATATTTCTTAATAGCTAACTAATTGATGCATCGATCTATGTCTATTTTTGGAACCTGAATTATATCTAGTGGCTCCTGGCCTCAGTTGAAGAGGAAGTTTTTTTGTGAGAAGACGTGTTTTTTGTTCATTTTAGGCATTGTTGTTATGTTTAAATATAATTTTTTTGTGTCTCAATGAATTGTTGAATTGAAACTAAACAGGGCTTGCGTGTTTAACAAAGGTCAGAGCTTAGTGTTAAACTATGTGTAAATTTAAATAGTTTAGTTTTTAATGTAATAAAAAAATATTAAATGTGTAAAAGGGTCATTTTAAAAGCGTTTTTCGCTCTAATTTAAACATATCGAAAGCTTTTTAAATATGTGCCGGGCTTTGCCGGGCCATGTTTGAATTATAATTGTATTATTTATAGTCTTGAGTGCCAATTTCTGCTAAAAAATCTTCCGCATATTGTTGCTATTTTTTATATAATTTTTTTTCGGGTGGACTACTCAAATCCCATTTTTTGCGGCAACCGAATTGAAAATATAAAAACTTTATTTTTACTCTAGTATTGCAGGTTTTTAGCTTACAGGATATTGCCTGAGAGCTTTTGCCGCTACATATCCTGTATGTATGCATGTACGTACCTATGTAAGTACGTACATACCTACGCAACTCGATACCTCTTGATAGAAATATCAGATCGGCTTCAAACTGTAAATACTTATTTACTGAAAAAAGTGTCTCCAATTAATTTCGGAGGCTCATAGGTAGAAAATAAGGGGAGAAAGGAGGGAATTAAAGAATTCTGGAAAAGACGCAGAAATGATTAAAAGGTTGTAAGTAACATTGGAAGTCATAAAAAGTGGGCATCGCATTGACGAAAAAAAGTTCCAAACATCTGCTGATGAAATGTATGTGAACCTTTACAATTGGTACCCCATGATTCCAACAATGCACAAGGTTTTGATTCATGGTGGCACTGTAATTAAGAAAGCAGTCGTACCCATTGGCCAACGGTCAGAAGAAGCTACCGAGTCCAGAAACAAACACTTTAGACAGTACCGTACAAAGTACTCAAGCAAGTGCAATAGAAAAGTTCGCAATAGAGAAGTTTGCTATAGAGATCTTCTAAATTGGCCTTTTTTAAGCAGTGATCTTTTTATAAACTGCTGTAGACAAAGACCAAGGGAAAAGAGCAAGCCATACAGTAGCGAGACCCTACAACTTCTTCTTCCAGCTTAGGTCTGATGGTAGTCCTGATAAAAGCCAAGAAGAGTGTGATGAAGAAAATGAAAAACAGAGTTCTGAAGAATCAGATTGAAACTGGTAATCTATTAAATACACTGAAAAACCAGCATCTCTATACTCTAGAGACTCCACTGTATTAAATGTATTATCAAATGTAAATAATCTTTATTAAATGTAAATTAAATGTAGTAATTATTATTAAAGTAAATTAAATGTAAATAATAAATTTTATAGATAGTACAATTAAATGCATTTAATTAAACATTACTAGTAAATAAAAAAAATCTATCAACAATTACTTTTCTCTTATAAACAGTAAACATTTAAGGCTGCTAGTCACTCGACTTCCAAACTCCCTTCGGTAATGTTAAATCTATGGGCATGTTATGTATTCGTATTTTATAAATATCTACTTAGTAAATTTATATTTTAACTTCTTTTTTCTTTGTGCTTTTCTTAAATGATGTCTCTTTTTTTTTTCTTAGTTGTCAAAATATTTATAAAATGTATACTTATTATTATGTGAAGTGTTAAAATTTTACTTACACTTCGTCAGCTTTTAAGATATAAAATATTAAACTAAGCTATGGATTTGTATGTATACTACATAGTATGCTAAAAGTTAGTTCAGTGAAACGCATAACAAAGTTAAACATTTCCATTCAGCCATTTCAGGGAATAAACGGAAATGCGCTTGAGAAATTTTGTGCAACCCTGTATATGATCTATAGAATGTATCCACACCAAGTAATATTATTAAAAATTTCAATTTAAAAATACATATCACAACTACAAGCGCACTTCCAGCAATTATTGGTCATAGACTTCAATAGTTAAATTTATTCCTCAGCCAAATTCTTTTGTGTGTCCCTGTAAATGAACGATATATTCTATGCACACCATATTCTACAATAAGTTCCTTAATACACCTCAGTAATGTATATAAATTTCAGTACGTTTAAAATAGTGTGAAATCATTAAAATACAGAGCAAACGATTTTTTCCCACATAGACATAATGTAAGGGAATTCTTTCGGGTGTCTCTGTAAATGAACCGTAAATGCTATAGACTTCATTTACAATACCAAACATGCCATATTGATACCCAATAACATCTAACAATTTCAAGGCAATCGGACTATATTTACATAGAAAAATATTTTTGGCCAGGATTTCGGGTCAAATACTCCACTGTGCGCGGGCCAAATTAAGTATTATATACAAAGCCGCGGACCACATAAAAAAAAAGTAGATTTATATTATTGCCATTGCACAGAATACAGCCATGTTAAAGAAATATTCTTGCAAAGTTACAAAATTATTATTATACATAGTTTATTTTATATTATTTTTCGGAAAAATACTCAAAATTACTTTCCATTAATCAAATCTATAAAGTTTAATTGAATTTTCTAAATTGTATTTATTTTAAAAATTGATTGTACATTTTAGTCTCTAAATCTTAATTTAGCAAAGGCATAGTAGCTGTCAATCTTTCGTATTTTCTTCAAGTAAAAAATAAAAATAAACATATTTTGAATCAGAAAATTTATTTAATAGACCGTGTCTTGTATCGATGCGCTACTTATTAGATTTCATTTATTAAAAACATTTTCTGGTTCAAATGATATTTATTTGAATCGAAAAATAACAAAAGTCTGGCAGCTGCGCAAAGATGTCGTATAAAAGTGCGCTACCGAATGTTAGCTAAAATATGCCTAATTGTACTTGACACTTTACTTTAAAAAATCGGTCGATTGATGAATTATTACAGAAATTCGGAAATCTCAAATCCACATATTTTAGTTCTAATATGGAATCACACAGAATGTTGATTAACTGCAGAAAAGAATTCCGAAGAATAATTTTAACTTCAAACATTAGAGGTGAAGTAAATAGATTAAACTGATTTTCATATTTCTTGAAAAAAATCTTCTTTTGAATTAATTTTTAGGATTTCGTTCATCTCACGAAACCCTAATACTCCCGCTCCGTTGTCTGTCCGTCACAGAGCCATTCTCAGAAACTATGTAACTTACAGAGTTGAAACTTTGTGTATATCTAGTTGAATACCAGCTATGAAGCTCAAAATATTAAAATTTGAAAAATTCGTATTATTTTAATAAATAGAGATATAAAACCAAAAGTTTAACAGCCTTTTCCTATTAAATTTAATCATTTTTCTTTAAAACAGTTGCCAAAAATTAAAAATCCACAATGAAATTCTTTCTACAATAATTAAGTTTCTATTGAACGATTTCCACGTGAAAAATAAAAATGAAATAAAAAGTTTCTCCAATTGAAAAAAATATTAATATGAAATAAAAATGATTGACGTCATAGTGGTAATAAAACGGAAATTTTCAACGATTTCTCAATAATACAAGGAGTATGAGTATGTGTATGTACACAAAGCAGATTAATATCACGTCATTAGAAAATTTAAAAAAAAAATCTGACGTCATATTGGAAGTTTAACGAATTTTTCAAATGTTTGAGAATAATACACAGCGAGTATCAATATGAGTAATAGAGAATAGTTAATATATGAGTTTGAGAAATACGAGTATATTGAATCATGATAAAAATCCGATTATGGAAATATTTCCATATTTTAAAATTTTGAAGGTGTACAACATGTTTATGTTTAATGTTGAAATTATTTTTTGAAATATCGCATTTAGTCCGCATGACAGATATTATTATGACAGAATATAATAGCGGGCATATAATATAGTAGCCCGCTATCGGCTTGTTTAGATATTCGAAAAAACGAAAAAATAGACCGGTAAATTTTTACATTATAAAAAACGTAACTTTTTTTTTTATTGCTAAATGAAATTTATTTCGATTTATTAAAGAAAGGATAAAGTGTTTTGAAAGGAATATTATACGAAACCCTTTGAGCGATCTTCGATCACACTTACCCACTTGTTTAATATATTTTCAGCATATTCTAACAGTTTTCACTCCGTTGATTTTTGCACTAATGCTTGAACGTCTAAAATGAAATGCATTCTCTTTTTGAAAATGGTTTTACCAAAATAATAAATTCTATTTGAAAACGCTAATACTATCGAATACGAAGATAGCACTATGGGATTTGCCTTGATGTTGAAGTTACTCAGGTGTTTAGTAATTCCAAATAAAAACTCCAAGTACTTTGTCTATTGATAATCTTTTAATAATCCAAATTCATAATTTGTCGAATTAAAATGAAAATTGCAACCTCGTTTTACAGTTCCAAATTAACAGTTAAAACTTTTTGATGGGAAGCCGTCAAATATCTGTAAAAAAAAATCCCTGACGGCTCGGCATACAGGCACAGGTAGATTTCGAAGACGCAGACCGTGGGGCGTCTGTTTGTTGGGAATTGTGGAAGAAATGACCTTTTTGCCATGATGCGGCAGTTGGAACCGCCTACTTCGAAACCTAACTTGTTTGCAAGCGAGCCAGCAGGGATTTTTTTTCTTTTTTTTGCTATAAGAGTTGGTCCTATAAAAATCTTGTCAATATAAAAGTTTTAGATAATATTAAGAGGATTTATAATAAATTTAAGCGGGTTTGAAATCTTGGGAATTGACGAAGTTATGAATTTTTTTCTTCTAAAACCCCCCTTCGGGCCATTTTTAATGACATCAAAATCTGTCATACATAAATTTTCGGCCCTTCTCCTAGAAGTAATAATAGCTTCAAACGGATTCGATACGCATCATAATTAAGAAATTATGGGTTTTTTTCTGTTTTCACAAAAAGCCCCCCCCCATTGCCCCCCCTTGGTTCAATTTTGCCCATTAACGAACTAGACCGAGATTTTATGCTCCTTGATTTTATGTATCAGTGTCGAAAAGATGCGGGAGTTGGAACCACCTACTTCGAAAAATAACTTGTTTGCAGGCGGAGCCGGCAGGGATTTTTTTGTTTTTAATTTTTTTTGCTATAAGGGTTGGTCCTATAAAAAACTTGTCAATATAAAAGTTTTAGATAATATTAAGAGGATTTATAATAAATTTAAGCGGATTTGATATCTTTTAAATTGACGAAGTTATGAATTTTTTTCTTCTAAAACACCCCCTTTTCCCCCCCTTGGGGCCATTTTTAATTATATCAAAAATCTGTCATACATACATTTTAGGCCCTTCTCCTAGAAGTAATAATAACTTTAAACGGATTCGATACATATCATAATTAAGAAATTATGGGTGTTTTTCTGTTTTCACAAAAAGCCCCCCACCCTCGATTCGATTTTGCCCATTAACGAACTTGACCGAGATTTTATGCCCCTTGATTTTATGTATCAGTTTCAAAGAGATTTGTGCAGAATTATTTCAGTTATCGTGTTCATAAAAAAGTGACATAGATAGATAGATAGATAGATAAAGTTTTGAACTGGGGGTGTTTTTGGGTTCTGGGAGTTATGATCGGCGTAGATCTGCAAAAATTTTCAAAAATTCCAACTTAGGTGAGAATGTAATAGGTAGTATTTCTTACGAAATCTACCTAAAAGGTAATGTGCGTTTATCTTCACTATTCATATTTCCAAGATATTTTATAGATTGACAATGGTTAAGCATGTGCGCTTAAGAATACAATTTAAGTTTATAAGCACTATAAATATTTAAGCACATGTCAGTTTTTTATAAATCTATTCGCTATACACTCGTATAAACCTTTCTAGAAATGGAACTTATGCTTATAGAATTTTCAAATTTCTTTAACTGATCGATCATCATTTCTTCAATTTCGTAGTGAATATTTCGACTCGCGAGATATTTAATGTAATAAAGACGATAATTAGTTTTTTTTTTTTTTTTTAAAAGCAAACATATTTTCTTCAATAAGCTTTGGGGAAAATTCTTTGATTCGCTTTTAAGAAGTATCAGTTTCCACTCTGAGAGTTTATCTTTCCTATGTTTGGCTAGATTTTTATGAGTTTTCTTTGTATTTTGTGCTGTTGCAGCTCTTAATGTTGCATTCTTTCGAAACTACAACAAAATCTACACATCAAACATAAAATTCCCGTTTTCCTTTGAATATAATTGCATTGTAAATCACCTTTAAAAAAATCTGCAGTTTATCATATTTATTCATAATGTAGAAAAAGCTTTAATTTTTTAAAAGCTAATGTTTTATAAATCCTGCGATGTATGAGAGTATGCCAATAAAATATCTGTATATCAATAAAAAAATGAAAGAAAGATCACGCAGGATTCATTAACAGCAACACAATTACTAACCTAAGTAATGAAAATAATTAATGAGCTTAAATCCTAAATCCATATGTTCGACTAAAGCCCAGGTATGAAGAACATGGATGACAAAACGTCTCATTTAGAGCTATTTAAATTTAACTTTTTTTTTTTTAACTGTTCCCAATTAGCTCCGAATTTTATTAATTTTACATTGATTAGTATTTAATGAATATAACATTTTATTTTGTAAAGTGGTGTAAAATCGAAGAGAGTAGTAAAATCAAGTATTAGTTTCGACATAAAACAATTATAAGCAAAATATTGTTCGTGTCAAAATAAGTCAATGGGACTTATTTTTCAACTAGCTGTTTAGCCCGTTCTACGCACGGGAGTTCATAAATTTAATTCTAAAACCAAAATTAAAAATAAAAATCAGTGCAACCAAACTAAAGTTTATGAACATAAAAATTTGTTATGTCTTTATTTCAGTCTTTATGTCAGTATTTACGCAACCAAAAATCCGTAGTAAAAAGTAGTAGTACGTAAAAAATTCACATCAAATAGACATAATTATAATCGAATATGAAATGAAACTTAGCATAAAAACACAATGACAACAAACAATTTTAAAATATCTAAATAGGAAATAAGAATTCCCCTGTTAAAGTGTTGAGTTGTTCAATAACTATTCGATTTAGAAAAATATTTTTCTACATACTGTGCCTTTTTTTAATGAAATTTGATTTATCATGTTGCTATTGCAGCAGACGATAAAATGATATTTTCAGAATAAGGGAATAAATCAAGGAATAAATAGAGTAAAAAGTTTTGTTGATGTTTGAGATAAAATGTTTTTGTTTATTTTTTAAAAAAGGTAATAATTAAGCTCAATAAAATAATTACCCGCGAGGAGGCGCGCAGTCAAGTCTCCACAACAAATCACTAACTTTAACTGTTGGTATTCATCAACTGAATACGGGATCTGTACTTTTATTAGGAACATAAATTTATTTTTTACGAAAACTGTAATTCTAAAATAGCGGTATTATCTATATAAAACAGCGATTAAACGTTACGGGTGAAGCTAAACACGTTAAATTTGTTAAATGTAATTAGTTCTGTTGAAATCAGAGCAGTATTTGGATTTATTAATAAGGAGGAAATTAATGAAAAAGCTGCCGCCAGGTGGCGCGTGTTCAAGTATAATAAATGTGATATTTAATAAAAAGTCGTTTATCCACATCCCTCCCCATTCCCTCAAATTTAACAAATAACCTGTTAAATTAAGTTTACTGTATTAATAATCTCTATCATACTAATTTATGCCATGTAAAAAAAACCCCTTAAACCCAGCTAATTATCCATTAAATCGATAAAATCCTTTAAAATTAAGTATTTAGCATTTGGCAACGGTTAATAATTAAGATGATTGTCTACATGTCGTATAATCTCTGATCCATCAATTTTAAACACTCGACTCGCAATCGCAATTGCAATGGTCCTTACCTTGATCTATTTAATGACTTCTGGGGAGATTTTATACAACCAACCAACCGAAGATAAAAAAGCGTATTTTTGATGATATCTCTTTGTGGATGGATTTTAATTAATATTTAATCTATCAAAAATCTATTTAAAATTTTCTAATCTTTTGCCCCAATTGTTCATGGGCCCCCTACCAGCTACCAGTGTGCAGAATTTCGTATCCCTGAGCCCTGTGGTTTTCGAGTTTTTGAGGTTACATAGATACGCGCACTGATTTTAATAGTATAGATTCTTGTTAATTTTCTTTTCCAGGCAATTAATTTCAATACTGACATGGGGGAAATTATGTTACTTTAACGAAATAATATAAAATCTTATGTTTTATCAACAAAAATGAACTATTAACATTCGTCATTTTTTTATTTTTAGGTAATCGAGTTATTTCTTTTAGTTTTAAGAATGAAAATAGCTATTTCTCGCTATCCGTGACATCATTTTCGACATAGATAATTTTGCGGAGCATATTATTGACATTTTCTAACCATTTTCATTTGAAACTTCTTTTTACTTTTTTAAAATTTAAATAAAAAATACGGTATAGTTATATTAGCCGTGCGCAGACGGTAAAACGCCAAGTATTTTACCATACAAAAGAAAAAAAAAACCAAGATCATTTTATTTCACCAATCAAAGACTATCCGCTTTATTTGTGATGTATGACGTCATATTCACCTGTTTCCTATGGTTACGCATATTGAAACCTTGTATTATTATCAAAAACTAAAAAAAGTACGTTTGACTTCCAATAATATTATTTAATCTTCTTTTTAATTCTTTAATATTTTTATTTCATTTTCATTTTTCACATGAAATTTTTTCAGTTGAAACTAAATTGTTGAGTAAAAATTTTTATTCCGGGTTTTCAATTAGTTTTGGCAACGATAAAGTATTAGCAACGGTAAAGTAAATTTAACCATTTTAAAATATTATACGAAAAAATGTCCATTTATTCTCATGAAAATGACGAAATTTTGAATTATTAAGAAAAATATTTGAATAAAATGAACAAAAACCAGTCTATGTTCATTTGAGGGTTATAATCATTCTATATGCAAAAATACAGGATCATTAAATGCTCCATTTTGACGCTGGCTTCAGCCTAACATTTGCACACAATCACATTTATAATATTATTAGGATTAGGATTAGGATTAGGATTTATTAATTATTGCTGTAACTTTTGGAGTTTTCACGATATTTCACTGGTCTTTTTATATGAGTTCCCCATTAGTAGTGATTACCAAATCATGACAAAAAATCTTTGCTGTATTTCACGCATGCGCAGTTAAAATTTATTTCATAAAAATACCTATATCTCATCAAATATTCAATATTTTAATATTTTAATCACAGTATACTATTTCTACGGTTTTCTGTCAAGTTTTTGGAAAGCGGCGTTAAATTCGGCTGAAAACTCTGCATGTTATAAAAAAAAAAAACTTTTGAAGTTTTCACAGAAACGTTAACGTCTTCACGAATATACGTGCTATGTTTACACAAATGCAAACAAATGTTGAACGGGACCTGCACAGTCATTTGCTATAGTAACAGACCATTTTTACCATTTTCTGTTACTTGGGTGATCAAAAATATTATTTTGTTATTATTCCCCCCCCCCCCCTAATTGTCCCTCGAGACAAAATCTTCACAGAAAAGCATGAAGTGAAACATGTTCTTTACATCCTCAAAGTTCAAGAGCGTTCCGAGCATTTTCTCACGGGTTTCAGTAAGATATTCGACGAAACGTCTGAAATTGATCACTGCCCCTTAATTTCTGGACACCAGTGTATAATTAAGAACGCACCTAAAAACTGTTTACTTTGGTAAAATAGTTTCCACTTCATAAAATTTTGATATAAAATCATGTAATATCGAGCTGCTCAATGTGTCCCCTCCCCACCCCTCTTTAAATCTTATTTATTTACCTTAAAAAATAAAAATAAATAAATAATAAAACTAGTCTTCCGACACAACCGGAAACGTTTTTTTCTACATAATCTAAAATATAATTTCAACTATACCAATTTAAACAAGAACGAAAAATCAAGCGTTAAGCATAGATTATGAAGCACTTTCCAACACTTTCCACACATACGCATGCGCGGTAGCGTATTACTGCTTGCACGGCAGCGTATTACTGCTTATTTTACTATTTAATACTGTTAATTTTACGGTATAATACTGGCAGCTGGGGCGCCAGTTTTATACTGTAAAATCAACAGTTATTTTTTGCAGTGTAAATGAGTAAATTGCGATACAGAGTTTTCGAACAAATTGCATTTGAAAGTAGATCCCCCCCCCCCTATATAACAGTGTAAAGATTAAACATATGCGATGTTTAGTAATTAAACAAATTGCAGTAGCAAAAATCGTAAAACCGAAATGTCATCGTCAAGTGTTGCTATTCGCAAAATGACGTCAGCGTTACGCACGGACACGTTAGTAATTTATAATATAGATAGATAGACGGTATTGTAACAGAATTCTTTTGTGTGTCCCTGTAAATGAATGCTATACACACCCTATTCTGTAATAAGCCTCTTGTAGTGCACCTCAGTGATATACAGTCGAATCTCGTTACAACGGAAGTCACTTTAACGAATATTTTTTGAATTGTTAAAAAACGTCCTAATGCTTTTCACATTATAAAAATATTCACTTTAACGAATTTCATATTAACGATTTTTTCAAATTAAGGAATTCATTGAAGGATAAAAAAGAATAGTCATTCTAATTCTATGAATGTTCAGTTGGAAAGAAAAAATATCAAAATTGAAAAACTAGAATTTTGAAGAAAACTTTCGTTCTGACTCAATGAAGAAGAGCCAGACGACAGTGAAAATAATGCTGATAAGGATTGTCCATCAAGTACCGAAGATTGTGTTCTACGATCAAAAGGGGCTCTATAACATTGAAACTCTTTAAAAGTAATTATCCTAGTAAAATAATGTTCTGAAAATATTTTATACAATTTGTTTTTAAAAATGCATTTTCAACTTTAGTGCAGAAAAAACGTCTGATTTTTTTACTGCAAAGAAATAAAGTTATGTTCACAACAGATGTCAGAGGGTTTGTTTAATCCGTCAGGTATATAAGATAAATTATAGAATTCCTTTATAATAGTTACGATTAAAATTTGAATCTTACTGAACTTAATAATTATCTAAGTATGTTTATTATTAACTGATATGTTTGTATGTTAATCGAAATTTAATGTAAGTATAGTAATAATATATATGTTTTTTCAATGTACATGCAGATTTATTTTTTAATAACCATATTGGAATTTCAAATGAACGAATTTTTCAGTATAACGAATTTAATCGGTGATCTCCAAAAATTCGTTATAACGAGATTCTACTGTATATCAATTTCAGTATGTTTGAAATAGTGTAATATCATTAAAATACACTGCAAAGTGTTTTTCCCCATACACCATAATGTAACGGAGTTCTCTTGGGTGTCCCTGTAAACAAACTAAAAATCCTACACCCTCTACTTTCAATAGCGAACATGTCATAGTACATCTCAATAACATATATCATTTACATAGCAATCTGACTATATTTACGCGAGTTAGAGCTCGGACAGACCGACAGTCAGACGACCTGAAAAACCAAATTCATAAACACTTTTCAACTACGTTGGTAAGTGTTAAAAATTATCTTTTAAAAATATTTCGTGATTGAGAAGATTAGCCAGGTTCTGTATGTAATAACGAAATTTCCAAGGGTCAATCCAAGCAAAATTTAGGGCTTATTTATGGCTCCTTCACAAAAATCAATTTAATAAAATGGGCCCCTTCACAAAAAACAGTTTGATAAAATGGGCCTTTTCACAAAATCCTATT
Organism: Maratus michaelseni; assembly: GCA_963931845.1. NCBI lineage: Eukaryota > Metazoa > Arthropoda > Arachnida > Araneae > Salticidae > Maratus > Maratus michaelseni. The sequence goes on along the minus strand of OZ007600.1, from coordinate 24,546,990 downwards.
CCATAAAAACTTACTATTTTTTTTAATTATTTATTATTTTGTTATGCTTTAAAATCTGTAATTTGTAAACAAGCAAATTCACCAGAAAGGAAAACTTTAGCAAATGGGACTTTAAAAAGTTTTTTTTTTTGTGTGTGTGTGTGTGTTAATAAATGGTTGTTTCGAATTTGAAAAACTGGATTTCAACTTTTGTTACAAGAGGTTATTTTTCACAAAAATATAATAAATTTCACAAAAACAAAACCCTTTATTTTTCCTAAAATGGGCCCCAAGGAAAAAAAAAACTGCATTGACCCCTGTTTTCTGAATGTTAAGAATTTCAAAAAAACTTACCTAATCATAACAGGGCAGTTATATCCAATTTCTAGTAAACATGGAGTATCACACAATCAGTCACTTTAGCACAGGTTGTATATACAACTTTAAAAAAAAAACTCGATCGAGGATGTCTCCGAGTCACCCCGAGCAGGTAAGCAGTGCAGAGTGGGTGGTTTCCGATTCAGCTGGCCAATGACAGAATTCCTGCAACTCAGCAGTTCAGGAGAATGCATTACCAGCTCTCTGCGTCTTTCTCTCAAGATATGTGGTGATGACAATACCGAATATGAATATGTTTATGAATTTATCAGTGGTGTTTTGGTGCTATGAAAAAAATTGGTTGGACGATCATAGTCCCGAACATAGGATCTGAATAGTAGAACAATAAAATTCGGAATTCTGTAACGCTAATTCACGCAACGAGATTTTTGTTAAAATTTGTTTTGAAATTTACGTAAGCAGCGATAGATAGACAGACAATCATCCTAAACACTTTTTAACTTCCTTGGAAAGTATTAAAAATCTGTGATTTATTTCTTAAAATTGTTATTTTTTAGCTGCTTATCCTTTAAAAAATATTACTACGTTTCAAAAGTCTTACGTCCTCCTATGCCTCTAGCGTTCCCCTGAAAATAAAAAGTAGGGGGACGTTTGAAATAAAATAAAACAGTCGGGGGACGCCGTCCTCCCTCGTACTCCATCGACTACACCACTGGAATTTATATGAGAATATGTTGCATTGAAAGAAAAAAAAAATGTCTCACTGGCAGATTATATTTACGAGCCAGAGCGGCTAAGGTTAATAAATGCAGTGAAAACGTAACCGGTCTATTACGGAATTCTGTCTTAAACGGAAAAATATTCATCATTCCACTCCCGACGCACAGTGGCGAATTTTCCCGAAATCTTTGAGGATCCTTGTCGCATGATTTTTCGTTCTTGTTTTTAGAATAGAAAGATATAATAAAACATCCCTTTATCACAAAATTCCCTCAAAAATAAATAAATAAATAAATAAAATAAAATAAATAAAAATAAATAAATAAAATAAAATAAAATAAAATAAAATAAATAATAATAATAATAATAATAATAAACAAGAACGAAAAATCGTGCGTCAAGCATAGATTATGAAACACTTCCAGAATATTTTGACAAAACTTTACCGATTAATGTAAAGTGAAAGATGACGTCTAAGTAAATAAAGCCAAAGTCAAACTGGGTGGGGAGGCCTACCTTTCGGCTAAAGCTCTTTCGAAAACCCATAACAAATTTGAAACCCGATTTCAGCAGTTACTATTAATTGTCGGGAAAATATCCAAATTATTTTGTGCAGCCCTATATAGGATCTATATATTTTTATATATACTATATAGTATGCTAAATATTAGTTTAATTAGGAAACGCATAGCACAGTCAAAAATTCCAATTCAGCAATTTTCGTCAATAAACGGAAATGTATTCGATATTTTTGTGCTGCCCTGTATATGATCTATAGCATTTATACACACCAAGTAAAAGCTTAATTTAAAAATGCGTACCAATAACTGAAAACGCACTTCCAGCAATTGTTGTTCATAAACAGTACTGTAATTACATCAGAATTCTTTTGTGTCTCCCTGTAAATGAACGATGAATGCTATGCCCACCCTATTCTAACACAAACCTCTAGTAGTTGCACCTCAGTGAAATATATCAATTTCAATATGTTTGAAATAGTGCAACGTCATTAAAATACGCCGCAAATTTTTTTCCCCATAAATCGTAATGTAACGGAATTCCTTTGAGTGTCCCTGTAAGTAAACTATAAATGCTACATACTTCATTTTCGATACCGAACATGCCATAGTAAGCCTCAATAATATATATGAATTGCATGGTAATCCGAGTATATTTACGCGAGTTAGACAGCACGGACAGACAAACGGATTGAATAAAACTGACACCCCCTGGATTTCTTTCAGTTGCTGCCGATGTTTCGTTTCTTTAAGCGATTAGAAGTGCCGATGTTTCGTTTCTTTAAGCGATTAGAAGATTATAGCGATTTAATTTGGGTTAAGCGATTTAATTTGGGCGAATCCTACATTGCTTAAAGTAAGTTTTATATATTTTAGTGACATCCACGCAGTTTCTCTTTCATCGGGATCAATTCCTTTCGTTTAATTCCAGCTTTCTCCCCCAAACTCAAACTGGGTTTTACTTTTGCAGGTGTTGTAAAAAAGGAAGAAAAAACTTATTTTCTTCGCACGTGTTCTTAAACGCATTGTCTTTCTTCCCCCCACCCACCCTCGTACGTTTGCAGTTCCAAGTCCCTAGCGAATTCCTTGACCGAGTCATTCGTCCCCCATAAAAAGTATTCTTGCAGTACGTTACATACTATTATGCATTATAGGAAATGTCTGAGGCAAGTTACATAGGCAGTTAACTGAATATAGGACATTCATTCAGTACATAGGATGTTACTGAAATGCAGAGCCCGATTAAGGTTGTCTGGGGCCCAAGACCCAACAGCTTTACAGTGCCTCCCTCAAACCAACATTATAGTTAGAAAATTTTTCGGGAGTATTCGAAAATTTTTTCCTGCATTTTATAAAAATGCTCATGAAACCCCGTTTAACTTAATTTTTTGTTAGCTGTTTGATAATATTAATACCTTAAACCTCTCTTCATCTGAAATATTTGTTAAAGCTGTTCTCAAATCCAAACTGGCTACTTTATGACATATTTTTTAATTCATCTTTGTTCGGAAACGCATGAAATTGGCAAGTGATCTTATTCAGAAACTTTGTAATCGAAACACATTTTCCATTTTTTTGGAAAGGCAGAAGATATTTCAGAAAATATTGTCAAAGTCGGCGTTTTGAACGGAATTCTCGACTCCGCAGTACGAGAATGAGCGAAAACATTTTGTCATGTGACACGAATCGCTTATAACTCGATAGGTAATTTATTTATCAGAAAATGGAAAACTCATTTCGATTCCAAATCGCTTCAACAAGCAGACCTGCCAATTTTATGCCTTCGCGTTTAAAAATGAGTCAGAAAAGATGTCAGAAAGTTGCGCGTTGTTGAGCAGGTAATTTGAGAACCATCTTAAAAGATAATTCGAATAAAAATATTTTGCCTACAGCATACTTAATTTAAGCTGTTTTCAGATAGCAGAAAAGTACAAGCTTATACAGGTATCTGATACTTGATATCGGAGCTGGAAATTAAATTTTTTCTAGGAGATTTAAGAACTTTTTCTAAATTATTTTACTCATTTTGGGGCCCCCATCTGCAGTGGGCCTAAGGCCGTGGCTTAGTCAGCCTGTGTGGTAATCAGGCCCCGCTGAAATGTCTGCGGTCGTCGGTTGATGTCGACAGAACACCAATTCAGTGGAATTGATATACATAATTGAGAGAAAGAAAGTTATAACAAACACATATAAAATTTTAAAACCTTAAAAAAGGAAAAAAAACACGAACTAAAAAACAAAAATAATAAAAAATACTAACGAAATGTTTCATAAAAGTGCCCCCTATGGAAGGGAGTAGAGGAACAGGAGGGGCATAATAAGAAAGAGTGGTTAAAGGGCTTTCTAAGGACATGATGGGTGTTGAAAAAAAATTCAAACAGTGCCCCCACCCCCGGGAGGGCAAATTGGGAAAATCTCCAAACTCACTTTTTCCCGGGGCTCAAAATATCCAAACATAAAGGGGAAGAGAGGTGCATAATGTGATAGAGTGGTCAAAGGGCTTTCTTATGATATATCACATGATGGGTGTCGGAAAAAATTTCAAAAGTGCCCCCCTCCCGGGGGCCAAATTGGGGAGATGGAAGGTATATAAAAACACGCGCGTATTCGAATGTGACGTTGTGTCAAAATTTCAAAGCAATTGGTGAAGAAATTTCGGAAATTTAAGATTTTGAACAAACGAACATTTACATTTTTTTTTATATAGATTTAACAACTATTAAGAGGGGTCATTTATTCTGTTTTAAAGTGTTCAGAAATGATTAGTCTTTAATACCTTTTTATTATTATTTTTTTGCAAAGACTGAATTTTTTTGAAGGTTTAAAAGTTCTCCTTAACACATACAAAATACTAATCTTAATTAAAGATATTTTTGTACATCTAAAAAAGCACAGACTATTCCTATTTGAAAATGCATTTTAAGAAATAGATATACACAGTAATATTCAGATAGTGACATGCCTGTAAATGTCTTTTCCGAATCACAACACTCTTAAAGTAAGGAAGCAAACATCGCGTAGATCGCTGGCAAAACCTTTGACGAGAAAAGAGATTGCCAATGCCGTATTGTATTGCCAGAGCCGACGCAACGTCGCGCAAGGCACAAAACGTCTCCGACTGCTATATTGGACTAATAATAAATATTTTAAAATTGTATATAGCACAGAATAATTTTTAGCATATATTGTAAAATGTATGAAAAATACTATGCAACTTCTTCCACATGTAATGCGCATAATGATTTTTAGTTTCTAAAAATTTCTACCATTTACAATGTTTTAAATATTTATTTGTTGCGTTCACGATTACTTTCAGGATCCTTAAATCAAAACATTCTCCGACGACATTCCTGCATATTAACTTTAGCTGTTGAAAAAAGTTAATACTAACCTTTTTTTTATCAAGAAAACCGTTTAAAAACAAATTTAGAGCAAAAATATCCTTATTTTACACAGAGGCAGCATTATTTCGAGTTGTATAAAGAAGCTCGGGGACACCATCTGGCGCGGAGCCTTGTTAGCCCAATGGTTGTTCCGGCCCTGTGCATTGCTATACGTTCAGAAGAAGCTCCAGCGACAAAAAATCGTATTGATTTAAACTTTATACCTGCATAAATGGAATTAAGATCTATTTTTTATTTGATTATTATTTTTATTATTTATTCTTTCATATATCGCCCTCTAAAGCTTTAGTTTAAGGGTATCAATCATTAAGGGATCATATGACTTTTAAAATGTTGAAAAAGAAAAAGAAATATGACCAATTTTGTAATTGTAAAATAATGATATTTTTGCTGTAACTTTGTTTTTAAACGTTTTTTCTTCAGAAAAAAAGATGAGTATTAACTTATTTCAACCTCTAAAGTAAAGTTAATATGCAGGAATGTAGTCGGAGAATGTTTTGATGGTTGTTCCGGCCCTGTGCATTGCTATAAGTTCAGAAGAAGCTCCAGCGACAAAAAATCGTATTGATTTAAACTTTATACCTGCATAAATGGAATTAAGATCTATTTTTTATTTGATTATTATTTTTATTATTTATTCTTTCATATATCGCCTTCTAAAGCCTTAGTTTAAGGGTATCAATCATTAAGGGATCATATGACTTTTAAAATGTTGAAAAAAAAAAAAAGACCAATTTTGTAATTGTAAAATAATGATATTTTTGCTCTAAATTTGTTTTTAAACGTTTTTTCTTGAGAAAAAAGGCGAGTATCAACTTATTTCAACCTCTAAAGTTAATAAAAAGGAATGTAGTCGGAGAATGTTTTGATGGTTGTTCCGGCCCTGTGCATTGCTATACGTTCAGAAGAAGCTCCAGCGACAAAAAATCGTATTGATTTAAACTTTATACCTGCATAAATGGAATTAAGATCTATTTTTTATTTGATTATTATTTTTATTATTTATTTTTTCATATATCGCCCTCTAAAGCTTTAGTTTAAGGGTATCAATCATTAAGGGATCATATGACTTTTAAAATGTTGAAAAAGAAAAAGAAATATGACCAATTTTGTAATTGTAAAATAATGATATTTTTGCTGTAACTTTGTTTTTAAACGTTTTTTCTTCAGAAAAAAAGATGAGTATTAACTTATTTCAACCTCTAAAGTAAAGTTAATATGCAGGAATGTAGTCGGAGAATGTTTTGATGGTTGTTCCGGCCCTGTGCATTGCTATAAGTTCAGAAGAAGCTCCAGCGACAAAAAATCGTATTGATTTAAACTTTATACCTGCATAAATGGAATTAAGATCTATTTTTTATTTGATTATTATTTTTATTATTTATTCTTTCATATATCGCCTTCTAAAGCCTTAGTTTAAGGGTATCAATCATTAAGGGATCATATGACTTTTAAAATGTTGAAAAAAAAAATGACCAATTTTGTAATTGTAAAATAATGATATTTTTGCTCTAAATTTGTTTTTAAACGTTTTTTCTTGAGAAAAAAGGCGAGTATCAACTTATTTCAACCTCTAAAGTTAATAAAAAGGAATGTAGTCGGAGAATGTTTTGATGGTTGTTCCGGCCCTGTGCATTGCTATAAGTCCAGAAGAAGCTCCAGCGACAAAAAATTGTATTGATTTAAACTTTATACATGCATAAATGGAATTAAGATCTATTTTTTATTTGATTATTATTTTTATTATTTATTCTTTCATATATCGCCTTCTAAAGCCTTAGTTTAAGGGTATCAATCATTAAGGATCATATGATTTTTAAAATGTTGAAAAAGAAAAAAAAATACAAATGACCAATTTTGTAATTGTATATCTTAAAAAGTATACATTACGAAAACGCAACTTTTGAAGGTGGTTATAGACATATGTTTCTTCTTTCATTTCATTTTTTTCCAGATCATAATGGGAAAAATACTGTATATACTCGTGACTCGTGTATAAGTCAATCCCCCAATTCTTACGCAAAATTTTGAAAAAAAAAATTGAATTTTCGTGTATAAGTCGAACCACATTTCTGGTAGTATGTTGTAAAATTATTTATAATCGAGGATAAAACAATTAATAATAAATTTTCATTAAATTAGTAAACATTATTATTATTATTTTACGTTTCTAATCAGACCTTATATTTTAAATTCAATGTTTTAAAACTGTATAATTATGTAAAACTGAAGAAGCTTAAACTATTTTGAAACCCATTCACATCAATTTAATGATACATAAAAAGAAGAAAAAAATCTTGGAAAATTTATTCAATCCTTATTTACAAGGATAAGCAACTTCTTAGAATGGTAAATTATAGTACTTTTTGTGTTGTAGGACTTTTATGGAGAGAAATCTAGAAGCATTCTCAAGTTGAACTCTTTTTTAAAAGTGGATTAAAATGCTGAAATGAATGCCCCTGTATTGAAGAGAATTCTATCACAAGAGAAAATGGGTGCAGAACAATTACAGAGACATTATTGTTGAGTTGTTTTTTGTCAATCATAGGGAAATGACCATTGTCCACTTTTATCTCTCTTTCCAACCTAGACCGGGTGACTCCGGTATTCCATTCTGTTATTTCACTTTTCTTCCGGAGTGTGAAATATTCTTTGTTTTTATTTTTATTTTATTTTTTACTAACTCGTATATAAATCGACCCCCCATTTTCAACTCCTAAATTTTGTTTAAAATTCTTCGACTTATACACGAGTATATGCGGTAGTTGCTCTAAGGCTTTTTAAGCTTGTCGAGCAAAAAATTGGAATCACAGGTTGCGCACATGATTACAAAATAATTTCTGCGTGTAAAAGAAAAGTTTCTGTATCTAATTATACTTGAGAGACTTGTGCTTACACTGAACTTAAGAAAATGTTTATTCATTGCATTTTTATGTCTTAAAAACAAAACTGTATCTTGCTTATATAAAATTTTCAAAATTTTAGTAACGTAACACCAAGATTTTTTTTTTTTTTTTTTTTTTTTTTGCAGAAAAAGATGAAAATTTAGGTTCACTTTACAGAGCCTATACCCATACACTATTTATCCTGAAAATTTCAAGAAAAAATATCGAAAAGTTTATTAACAACCTTGCGCGCAATGTCCCGAAATCACATTTTGAGATAAATGACTTTCAAGTTCTCTCTTTAAAAATATTCCATATTTAATGATTATTAAGAGTGTCATTCATTTTGTTTTAAACTGTTCAGAAATGATTACTCTTTAATATATATTTTATTAAAAGATTGAATTTTTTGAAAGTTTAAAAGTACGCCTTAAAACATAAAAAATATTAATCTTAATAAAAGATTATTTTTGTACATCTAAAAAAGCACGGACTATTCCTATTTGAAAATGCATTAAAAAAAAAAAAAAAAAAAAAAAAAAGATATACGCAGTGATATTCAGATGGTGACATGCCTGTAAATGTCTTTTTCGAATCATAATACTATTAAAGTAAGGAAGCAAACATCGCGTAGATCGCGGGCAAAACATTTGACGAGACAAGAGATTGCCAATGCCGTATTGTATTGCCAGGGCCGGCGCAACGTCGCGCAGGACCCTGGCAAGGCACCCTAGCGTCTCCGACTGCTATACGGGACTAATAAAAAATATTTTAAAAATTGTATACATTATAGAATGATTTTTAATATAGAATATAAAATGTATGAAAAATGCCCTGCAATTTTTTTTCACGTGTAATGTGCGTAATGATTTTTATAGTTTATCAAAATCTTCTATCCTTTACAATGTTTTAAATATTTATTTTTTACGTTCACGGTACTTTTAGTATGCTTAAATCTATACATTCTCCGACGACACTCCTTCATATTTACTTTAGCCGTTGAAAAAAAGTTAATACTCACCTTTTTTTCAAGAAAAAACATTTAAAAAACAAATTTAGAGCAAAAATATCATTATTTTACACAGAGGCAATGTTATTCCGAGTTGTATTAGAGAGGCTCGGGGCTCCGTTTTTCCGATGTTTGTGCCGGCCCTGTGTATTGCTACACTGAAAAAAAAAATGATTTTACAGTATAATACTGGCATTCCAGCTGCCAGTATTACACCGTAAAATTAACAGTAATAAACAGTAAAATAAGCAGCAATACACTGCCGCGCATGATACCAAGAAGTTATATATATATTTTTTTTTCAACAGAAAAAGGTGAAATTTTAGGTTCCCTTTTAATAGAGCTTAAGTGAACTAAAATTTAGCATTCTATGTATATGCAAATCTATAGATCATATACAGGGCTGCACAAACAATTTCGTGTATTTTTCCGAATATTGTTAATAATTCCTGAAATTGGATTTTTAAATGTATTATGTTTTTTTCCAAATTGTTTACTGAGAGACATCATCTGTCACCTTATTAAACGGTAAAGATTTGTAAAATTATTTTGGAAGTGTTGAAAAGTGTACCATAATCTATGCTTGACACATGATTTTCCGTTCTTTTTTATTTATAATATATTTTCTACTTTTTAGCCTTTAAAATGTTTCACTGTTGCAGTTTCACAGCCATTTGGTCTATTTTGGCGTGCGTTCATTGGTGCATCATTAAATCCATTGTTGTTTCAACTCTCATACAATTGTAGGCGTCATGGGGGGGGGGGGGGACTTTTTGCGGTGCATTTTCGACGATATCTCTGAAAATATAATACCTAAAATTAAAACAGATATATTTTTGAGTGCGATATTACGAGATCTTTTACATGATATACAAAAAGAAAACTTTTTTTTTTCAAGTAAATTAATTAGCCCCCTAAATTTTCTTAAACATATTTGTGAATGGCTAATAATCTGTAAAATATTTGAGTAAAAAGTCTTTATAACTTTCCACATCCCATAGTTTACGAGAAAAATGATGGTGACAGACGGACGGACAGGCACAGGAGTTATCTTATAATGGTTCCATTTTTAGTACGAAACCCTAAAAACCAGATGAAATACAAAAAGCTGGATCCCATCATAGACTTGAACATATCTAGGCTGTAAAAATTCGATTTTTCTGTTTCTTTGGAGGCAGAACATCTCCATTATTGTTATATCAAGATGAACAGGTAATCCGTTTGGGTTGAACAATTGAAGAGAATGCACACGTGCGAAAAACATACCAAAAGATTCTAACCAGGTGCTGTCAAAGCCCTGCTCTGTGGGGAACGCATGTTTATTTGCATCTCGAAAATCTAACAAAAAGAAAAAACGGAGAGAGGGAGGGGGGGAAGGAGGGGGGGGGCGAGACAGAGCAAGATAGCTGAAAGATGAAACTATAACCTAGACCCATATGTGATCTTATAAAGAATAAGTTTTATAATTTTTTAATTAAAAAAAATGATTAATTAAATTTACTTTGTCTCACAGATTTAAGATTTTACGAATGTAAACTATTGCGTGCTTGTGATTGAAAAAAGCACATTTTGATTTAACAACAGCTTTAATATTTACAAGAGATATTTTCTTTTCATATAAGGTTCTGTTCCTCTTGCAGCAAAATTACGGGCAATCTTAATAGATTAAATGCATAATTAACGTTAAATCAACCTAATTAAAATAGTAAAAAGAAAACAAATATAACTTGTCTGCTTATTGCTTGAATCCCTGATTCTGTAATTTTTTCATCTTTAGGAAATTCATGCATAGGAATTTTATTATTATGTTCATCAAAATAGTCGACTCATCTGTCTATATTGCAAAAAAGAACACAACACTTCATATTTGTGCATGATGTTATAAAATGTGATCCCAAATTTATATATATATATAAAAAAAAAAAAAAAAAAAAAAAAAAAGAACGAAGAATCATGCGTCAAGCATATATTCTCTAACTCTTTCCAACATTTCCAAAATAATTTTACAAATATTTACTGCTGAATAAGGTGAAAGACGATATCTAAGCAAACAAATTGGAAAACACATAACATATTTAAACGCATAACAAACCCAATCTCAGAAATTGCCAACAATATTCGGAAAGATATCCGAACTGTTTTGTGAGCCCTGTATATGATCTAAAGATTTGTATATATACTACATAGAATGCTAAATTTTTGCTCAGTTAGGAAACGTGTAGTACAGTTTAAAATTCTCCTTCTGGAATTTAAATCAATAAACGGAAATGTACTCGTGAATTTTTGTGCTACCCTGTATAGGATCTATAGAATGCATACACGCCAAGAAATAGACAACAAATGAGTTAAATTTAAAAACGCGTTCAAAAACTGAAAACGGACTTCCAGCAATTATTGTTAACAGACAGTTAGCGAATTATTTTGTGTGTCCCTGTATATGATGAATGCTATACACACTCTCATCATATACAGGGAACTATAAGTCCTATGCACACCATATTCCATAATATTTACGCGAGTTAGAGCACGGATAGACAGAGAAACCGAATTCATAAACACTTTTCAACTATGTTGGAAAGTGTTAAAAAAAAAAAACATTTAATAGCGAAAGTTTTCGTAAGAGCAATTTGTTTGTTCTGCTATTGACCATGTGACCTCGAAGGCAAGCTACGAAAATTCCCATGTATAGATAAAATAGACCAAAATTTGAGAAATGACAACTTTTAGCCATTCATGAAAAATTGGAAAGAACTTCGTTTTGGCATTATAGAAATGTAGACCCGATGAGTTCCCCAAAAAATTAAATTATACAATGTTTTTTTTGGGGGGGGGGGAGGAGGGGGGGGGCGAAAGGTGACATTATAACTTAGGGGGGTGAGGAACTCATTTTTTTAAAAAAAATAAGTCAAGTGGGGTATTGTTTCCTACGTATTTTTTAATTCTGAATCGAATGACACCATTCATAAGTCTATACAATCACTTGCTACAAAGTTACAACATTATAGGTGCCAACCTCTCATTAATATTCCGTAATATGCGGGTTAATTTGACCCAGGATAACACGTTTCGTACCAGTATTTTTTTAAGCAATGAAATGAAATAAATTCCACGTAGAAACGTGAAATTGAATAAATAAAGATTCATCCAATATTTTTTCTGGTTGTTAAAATGGGGCAAATTAACCTGCATAATACGAAATATTAATGAGAGGTTGGCACCTATGCAACAGGTTTTATAAATAAAAAGTCTAAAATTATACTTTTATGAGAAGATAAAGCACAATTTTATGACACTTATTTTACGTTCAAAACATGTTCTTTATATCCTATTGAACAATTTTAAACTTATTAAATGTCCCCCAAAATATAAATAATCAAAATCAGGGTCATCTGGGTCTTTTTCTAAGGTCATCGAAGTTCTGGACGTAAAATAAGTTTAATAAAGTTGTCCTTTATCTTCTCATAAAAGTATAATTTTAGACTTTTTATTTATAAAACCTACCGTAACTTTGTAACAAGGGATTGTATCGACTTACGAATGGTGTCATTTGATTCAGAATTAACAAGAACGAAAAATCATGCGTCAAGCATAGATTATGTAACACTTTCCAACGCTTCCAAAATAATTTTACAAATCATACCGTTTAATAAGCTGAAAGATGACAACAATTTGGAAAACGCATAATATATTTAAAAACATAATTTCAGGAATTTCCAACATATACAATATTCAGAAAAATATACGAATACTTTCATTCAGCCCTGTATAGGATCTATAGACCTGTATATATACTACATAGGATGCTAAATTTTAGTTCAGTTAGGAAACGCGTAGCACAGTTTAAAATTCTCCGTCTGGAGTTTCTGTCACTAAACGGAAATGTGTCCGCGAACTTTTGTGCTTCCCTGTATAGGATCTACAGAATTAATACACATCACGTAATAGACAAAAAGCGAGTTAAAATTAAAATCGTGTTCAGTAACTTAAAACGCACTTCCAGGAATTATTGTTAACAGACAGTTGAGAATTCTTTTGTGTGTCCCTGTAAATGAACGATGACTGCTATACACACAATATTCTGTTGTAAGCCTCTTGTAATGCACCTTAGTGATATTTATAAATTTCAATGCGTTTAAAATAGTGAAACATTATTTAAATAAACCGCAGACGATTTTTCTCCATAGATGTAATGTAACGGAATTCTTTTGACTGTCCCTGTAAAGTAACTATATGTTCTATGCACACCCTATTCCATATTAAGCTTCTTCTAATGCACCTTAGTGATATATATAAATTTCAATGCGTTTAAAATTGTGAAACATTATTTAAATAAACCGCAAATGATTTTTCCCCATAGACCGCAATGTAACGGAATTCTTTTGAGTGTCCCTGAAAAAAAACTATAAGTGCTACACACTTCCGTTTAAATAGGGAACATGCTATAGATAACGACAATAACATATAAAAATTGCAGAGCAATCCGAGCATATTTACGGGAGTTAGAGCACGGACAGACGGCCAGACGGCAGACGGCCATACGGCCAGACAAACCGAAGTCATAAACACTTTTCAACTAGGTTGGAAAGTGTTAAAAAATGCATAGTAAACACTCGACCTATTTTTAAAAAGTCCGCCAAAGAATTTAAATTTATATACAAGCTGAAAAAAAGATATGAATACATTGACATTGAATTGTCTATAGATGGTAACTGTCGCAAAAGCGTTTTCATTTGTGTTATGTGTTTTGAAGCTGCATTAAAATTTAAAAAGTTAAATTTTTAGTTTGCAACGTTGTATCTTCATAAAAGGTTTACGGACCGTTCTTTTTTGCATAAAAAATCAGTGAGTGGCAAAAAAGGAAGATATGCAAAAATTCATTTTTCAACAAGATGTTGCACCTCCCCATTCGCATTTGGAGGTTCGTAAATTTCTATACAGAGAACTACCACACCATTGGCTTGGTCACAGTGCATGACTAAAGGAAGTCCTATCGAACACTTGTAAAAGAAAATTTAACATTTTTCCTTAACAATGACAGATTAATTATAATTTTCTGCTTGTAATTATGGAAAATATTAAATTTTGTAATCGGATGATTCTTCCCTGATTACCCTGTATATGTCATAAGCTAAAGATGTAATTATTAGCATTTATAAATCTTAACTCGTGAATTCCACACCTGTGCGAATTCGCACAGACTAAAATTTTAAATCTCGACGTATTTAAGGTTTTGTTCATCTCACGAAACCCTATTCGTCCCGCTTCTCTATCTGTCCGTCACAGAGCCAGTTCTCAGAAACTGTATAACTTACAGACTTGAAATTTTGTGTACTTACAGCTGAATACCTACTGTCACGTTGAAAATCAAAAACTTTTGAAAAAATCGTATTATTTTAATATAGAGAGATAAAAAAACAAAAATCTAACAGCCTTTTCCTAATAAATTTAAACATTTTTCGTTATAGCAGTTGCCAACAATTAAAAATCCACAATAAAATTCTTTCTACAATAATTTTCTATTGAAAGATTTCCACGTGAAAAATGAAAATGAAATGAAAAGCTTCATCCATTGAAAAAATATTAATAGGACGTTATATTGGTAATAAAACGGAATTTTTCAAACATTTCTCTATAATACATGGAGTAAGAGTATGTGTAAGTACAGAAAGCAGATTAATATGACGTCATTAGAGAATAAAAAAGAAAATTAATCTAACGTCATATTGGAAGTTTAACGGACTTTTTCAAATGTTTGAGAATATATAATACAACGAGAGAATTCAATATGAGTAATAGAGAAATCAAGTAGATATGACGTCAGCAAGTGATTATAATGTCATATGAGTATGAGGAACGTATTGAATCATGATAAAAACCCGATTATGGAAATATTGGCATATTTTAACATTTTGAAGGTTTCTATACAACATGTTTAATTTTGAAATTGATACTTTTTTTAATATCGCATTTAGTCCACATGACAGATATTATTATGACAGAGCGGGCCGGTTCAGATATTTAAAAAAAAAAAAAAAAAAAAAAAAAAAAAAAAAAAAACGAGAAAAACAGACTGGTAAATTTTTACTTTTATAAAAAACATAACTTTTTTTTTTTTTTTTTTTTTTTTTTTTTTTTTTTTTGAAAATGAAATTTATTTGGATTTATTAAAGAAAGGATACAGTGTTTTGAAAGGAATATTAAACGAAACCCTTTGTGCTATCTTCGATCATACTTACCAACTTGTTTTTAAAACGCGCTTTCATTAACCCCTTAACTGCCCCGGACGCGAGCCAATTTTCACCAGCAGAGCTATGTTTTGAACACGTATAACAAGTGCACTTTCTTACTGTTATATCAGAAAACTAATCGTCGCGCTATTTAATTGCAAAATTAGGTGATTAAATAAGATATTGAAGATCACGTCAGATTATCGTCGGCAGTTAAGGGGTTAATTTGCATTTTTCATTAGAAAAATGCAATTTTTGATTAAAATAAATATCTCGGTTCAATTCCTCATTAAATTTCGTATAGGTATCGTGTTGGTATTTCACTATCAGTGTATTGTCAACAAAGTTATACGAAGTTGAAGTTATGGAATCTCAAAGTGCATAGTACGTGGTGAACCGAAGTGTGGAGTCCACTGATATTAGACCTTTCATTTGCCGTAAGATTCCTTAAAATTGATCAATTAATTCTCGAGCATTTGGGTATTCAAAGATTGGTTAATTGGTTGATTCTCTCAGTGTTTTTTTTCTTCTGTTTTATTAAAAACTATTTTAATTATCAGAATGCGACAAACTGCAGATTGTATAGCCATAATGAACAGTAATAAATCTAAATGAAGCCTTTCTATCGCCGTAAAATTCCTCAAAACTGATCAATTAGTTCCCGAATTTTTGAGTACCGACAGATTGGTGGATTGATTGATTCTCCAAGTTTTCTCAAAAAACTGTTTTAGATATCGGAATGTGACAAACTGCAGACTGTAGCAAGAATTATCATTAATAATTCTTAATTAAACCTTTCAACCGCCGCAAAATTTATCAGTTATTTCTCGAGTTTTTGAGTATTGAAAGATTGGTGGATTTTCCCTGTTTTCTCAAAAACTATTTTAGATATCGGAATGCGCCAATTGAAGATTGTATAGCCATAACGAAACCTCAATGAAGCCTTTCAATCGGCGTAAAATTTCTCAAAATTGATCAACTAGTTCCCGAGTATCAACAGATTGGTGGATTGATTGCTTCTCCCAGTTTTCTAAAAACTGTTTTAGATATCGGAATGTGACAAACTGCAGAATGTAGCCAGAATTATCATTAATAAATCTTAATTAAACCTTTCAATCGCCGTAAAATGCCTCAAAATTTATTAGTTATTTCCCGAGTTTTTGAGTATTGTAAGATTGGTGGATTTTTCCGTTTTCTCAAAAACTATTTTAGATATCGGAATGCGATAAACTGAAGATTGTATAGCCATAATGAACAGTAATAAATCTTAATGAAGCCTTTCAATCGCTGTAAAATTTCTCAAAACTGATCAATTAGTTCCCGAGTACTTGAGTATCGACAAATTAGTGGATTGATCGATTTTCTTAAAATGTATTTTAGATAACGGAATGCGACAAACTGCAGCCAGAATTATCATTAATAAATCTTAATTAAACCTTTCAATCGGCGTAAAATTCCTCAAAATTGATCAATTAGTTTCCGAGTTTTTGAATATCGACAAATTGGTAGATTGATCGATTTTCCCAGTTTTCTCAATAACTGTTTTAGATATTGGAATGTGACAAACTGCAGACTGTAGCCAGAATTATGATTAATAAATCTTAATTAAACCTTTCAATCGCCGTAAAATGCCTCAAAATTTATCAATTAGTTCCCGAGTTTTTGAGTACTGAAAGATTGGTGGATTTTTCCCTGTTTTTTCAAAAACTAAGATATCGGAATGCGATAAGCTGAAGATTGTATAGTCATAATGAACAGTAATAAATCTTAATGAAGCCTTTCAATCGGCGTAAAATTCCCCAAAGTTGATCAACTAGTTCCCGAGTTTTTGAGTATCGACAGATTGGTGGATTGATCGATTCGCCCAGTTTTCTCAAAAACTATTTAGATATCGGAATGCGATAAACTGAAGATTGTATAGCCATAACGAACTGTAATAAATCTTAATGAAGCCTTTCAATCGGCGTAAAATTCCTCAAAATTGATGAACTAGTTCCCGAGTTTTTGAGTATCGACAGATTGGTGGATTGATTGCTTCTCCCAGTTTTCTCAAAAACTCTTTTTGAAATTCTAAACGGCGAAAAAAAAATGCATGTATCGGAATGTGACAAACTGCAGACTGTAGCCAGAATTATCACTAGGACTTCCCTCAACGGGATTAGTCTGAGTGATATTTCTCAGAACATAGGGTTAACAATTACGATATAAAGAAGATATAATATGTGAAAAAGAGCAAATTAAATGATAGAATTACAAAATATCATATATAAATTCATATATACTGGTATGTTTTCATATATATATATATATATATAATTTGGCAAATAATCTCATTTTCTTAAGTTGGAATAGCTCAAAACTTTAAAAAACAAAACAAACAAACAACAATAACAAAAAAAAAAGGCCGGATTTTTTTTTTAAACGCCAAGCTTTTTAAAGTCACGTAATCATATTTGCAGCCGAGAGCGTATTTTAGCAAGCGTAGTTTAACGCAAATTTAATTTCATTGTTGAAACATTTTCTGTGTGACAAAAATTTACATTTGAATTTAAAATTTTTCCTCCTTGTTTATTTGTATAACTATTTATAGAAACTCGTACACTTCAAGCCACATTGATAACATGCTTTGCTACAAACCTGATTACGAAACTGTCGCTTAATTCCTACTAAAGTAATATAAAAAAAATTTCGATGACTTCTGTAAAAATCAAATTGAAAAAAATACATATATTTCAAAGATAATACTTCTTGAATATTTTCTAGGAGACTCTACCCCTGCGCTTTTACTGCTTCAAACCGCAGACTTTTCTTCTGCCTGTCTGTCTCTCTCTCTCTACAATCTGTTTGTTTCCCTATCCGTTCTTCTACCCATTTCCATACTCGATTGACTGTCTGTCTACACGTCTCGCTACATGTCGTATATTTCCCTACTGGTCTCGCTACCCATCTATCTGTTACTCTAACCGTCTGTCTAACTACTTTTATGTCTAGCCGTGTCTCTATACTGTGTTTCTCTCCGTACCCATCTGTCTATTGCCTCTCTACTCGTCTGTATACCCGTCTCACTCTCCATGTGTCTTTCCACCGCATCTTTAAGCGTCTCGCTACCCATCTGTCCATCCGTCTCTCTAACTGTCTCGCTTCCCGTTTTACTACCTGTCTCCCGACACGTCTGTCTGTCTATATACCCCCTCTCTCTACCTGTCTGTCAACTCGTCGCTGTACTCATATCTGTACTCGTCTCTTTATCCACCACGCAACCTTTTCCCCTACATGCCTGTCTACCGGTCTGGCTACTCGTGTCGCTACTCGTCTCCCTACCTTTCTCGCTACCCCTCTGTCAACCCTCTTTTATCACAGTACCCGTCTGTCTATTTGTTTCGCTACCCGTTAGCTTATCTATGTTGCTATCCGTCTCTCTACCCGTCTCCCTACCTTTCTCTCTACCCCTCTGTCAACCCTCTTTTGTCTCAGTACCCGTCTGTCTATTCGTTTCGCTACCCGTTAGCTTATCTATGTCGATATCCGTCTCTCTACCCGTCTCGCTACCCATCTCACTACCCGTCTGTCTACCCGTTCGTTTACACGTCTCTGTACCTCTCGCCACCTTCCCAATATTTAAACAATTTAGTATACAGAAGCCGTTCATCTGTTATTAAATGCAAACAGGATTAATTTATCTAATAAGTGTAATCAGATGCAATTTATTTAAATACATACATAAACCAGCATAATAATTCATCAGGTTTATTTTCATTGTAGTTTATGTCATTTGGCAGTAAATCTCAACTTATTAAAACCGAACTGCGTTAAGCTTTTTAAAAAAGCCCCAAGATCCGTATAAAAGGGAAGGAAAAGTATCCTAAGGGCTATTATATACATGTTATTAAGTGAAGTGAAAGTTTCGCAATCGAGTTCGCAGCCATTTGCTTATGACAGAAAGCGTGGCTTAACGCCATTTTAAACTCATTCTGTAACTTTCTTTTTTTTTTGAGGGGGGGGGGGGGAAGGGTTCCAAATATTTACACTTAAATTCAAAGTTTTACCCCCATGTTAATATTAGTGTTGTTTGTATTATCATGACCGAGCTTCATTCGAAACAAATGTAAAAGACTTTTTCCACAGTTAGGTAGATTTCGTAAGAAATACTACTTATTACATTTTCACCTAAGTTGGAATTTTTGAAAAATTTTTGCAGATCTACGCCGATCATGACTCCCAGAACCCAAAACCACCCCCAGTTCAAAACTTTATCTATCTATTTATCTAAATATCTATCTATCTATCTATGTCACTTTTTTATGGTCACAATAACTGCAATAATTCTGCACAGATCTCTTCGAAACTGATACATAAAATCAAGGGGCATAAAATCTCGGTCAAGTTCGTTAATGGGCAAAATCGAACCAAGGGTGGGGGGGCTTTTTGTGAAAAAAGAAAAAAAACCATCATTTCTTAATTATGATACGTATCGAATCCGTATAAAGTTATTATTACTTCTAGGAGAAGGGCCGAAAATGTATGTATGACAGATTTTTGATATCATTAAAAATGGCCCCAAGGGGGGCAAAAAGGTGATGTTTTAGAAGAAAAAAATTCATAACTTCGTCAATTCACAAGATATCAAATCCGCTTAAATTTATTATAAATCCTCTTAATATTATCTAAAACTTTTATATTGACAAGTTTTTTATAGGACCAACTCTTATAGCAAAAAAATATAATTAAAAAAAAATCTTTGCTGGCTACGCTTGCAAACAAGTTAGGTTTCGAAGTAGGCGGTTCCAACTGCCACGTCATGGCGAAAAGGTCATTTCTTCCGCAATTCCCAACAAACAGGCGCCCCACGGTCTGCGTCTTCGAAATCTACCTGTGCCTGTAAGCCGAGCTGTGAGGGATTTTTTTTTCTAGGAGAAACTTCCGTAAACGGGCCCACAGCTAATCGGAGAATTTAATATCATTGTTGTTTGTAACTCTTATAGAGTTAAAACAATATTGTTGCTAGCATTACTCTTGTTTGAGACCTACCTTGTTTGTGTATCTGAATGGGGAAAAGCTCCGTATCATGTGCTGGTTGGCGCGATTGGCGAAAAAAATTAAAAATGATGCTAAAAGGAAGTTTTAGCATCGTACCAAATTTCCCTATAGAGAGGAAAAATATGTTTTTCAAGTATTTACAAATATACATTTATTAAACCATGTTTTTGCGTCATCTTAAAAATATAAGTACGATGCTAAAATAAAATTTTATTGCCATTTTCGATATTTTAATGAAAATACATAACAAACATATTTAACAAAACTAAGAGACATTTTTGTGATAAATAATTGTTATTGTCAAGGTGGGGGCAAATTGTAAACATTTAATAAGCAAACTAAAAGATTACCGAAAATAACTTGTGGGAATCTCAGGGAAGAAACATCTGATATAAATAACTTTTAAAATCTTAAAATGGAGAATGGTCCGTATAAAATGCAAAACATATTACACCTGATATAAGTATTTTTTAATTTTTTGATATTTCCGAAAGCACAGATAAAAGGGTAAAACTACCGGCGCAGATGTCATATACTCACCAAGTTGGCGCGATTTTCCCCCTGTCAAATTTGGCAAAAACTGTTAGTTGTGTTTATTTACTTTTGTTTTTTATTTTAATTCTATAGATTATTTTTATATGTATATCAATATTTATTGATATCAAACTATTATTTATTTATTTTTATTTCCTTTTTTATAATAGTAGAAGTTACATTTATTACGTTATTTTATTTTTATATTGAAATAAAAAATCACGTGCTATTATTGCCTGATATTTGTAACTAAAATTCAAAAACAAAGTTTTCGCCAAATTGGTGGGGGAAAAATCGCGCCAACATGGTGCGTATATGACATCTGTGCGTATATGAATCTGTCATTTCACTTATGTATTGTGTATTATGTATTTATGTTAACTTGGCGCAGTTGATAAATCGCCAAATATTGTTCTCATAACATCTTCATATTTCATTAATTTCATTTAACTACAAACCTTTCACTCATTTCATTTGAAATACATACATTAAAAATACATGTTGTAATAATATGTCCTAACTATTACTTTAACTTCTACTGTAATTGTAACTGTTGTTATTCGAATGTTTTTACTTTTTAGTTTCGGAATGTAACATATAAAAGGCCTGTGTGGCAAACCCATTATGTGCTAAACTTAATATAATTAAAAGTAGTAAATATAAAATTATGTTTAGTTCTTTAGTTAAAATAGAGAACACCATACAATGTGACATGGTGGCAGTTATACTTGGCATCGTAAAGGTCAGAAATTTTTATTCTTATATTTAAGAATAGTTTAGTGTATGTGCTTTTGAGAATATTTTTCTTTTGTATCCGTTATAATGGATTTAAAGCAACCTTCAAATATGAGTTTAAATGGCAATTTGGCCGAGAATTGGAATAAATTTAAGCAAAGATTTATGCTTTATTTAGAAGCTTCTGAGAAAATGGCTAAGCCTGATAAACTTAAAGTAGCACTATTACTAGGAATAATGGGTGAAGAATGCATTGATATATTTAATAGTTTTAAACTTAGTGATGATAATGCAAATAATTTTCAAACTGTTATAAATTCTTTTGATCAGTATTTTCAACCGAAAACGAATACAGTTATTGCGCGCTATAAATTCTTTAACTGTAGACAAAAAGAAGGTGAATCTGTTGATTCGTTTGTTACAAATTTGAAAAATTTGTCTAAAGATTGTTCTTTTGAGGATCAAGAAGATAGTTTAATTAGAGATTTGTTAATTATTGGTGTTAAAGATTCCGCTATGAAAGAAAAATTGCTAATGGAAACTGAGTTAACCCTTGCAAAGGCAATAGAATATTGTAGAGCTAAGGAGTCCAGTGGTAAACAAATAGAAATAATGAATAAAAATAACTGTTCTACCACCGTAAATGCTGTTCGTGCAAACAAAAACGAAACGCAGACGAAAAAATACAATAAGGAAAAACGTAATTATATTAATCAGAAAGTTAAGAAAAGTTGTTCTAAATGTAAAACCGTTCATGATTATGGAAAATGCCCTGCATTTGGTAAAAAGTGTTACAATTGTAACGGGTTAAATCATTTCTCGGTAGGCTGTAAAAATAAAGGGAAAAGAATAAACAAAAAAGTACATGAAATTTCTAATAATGATAATTTTTACCCCTCAAGTGATGATGATTCTTGTAAATTGGATTCAGTAAAGTGCCAGGTTAATTCTTTAAAATCTGAATGGCGAGAAATTGTTCTTATAAATAATTCAGAAGTGTCTCTTAAAATAGATACCGGAGCTGAAGTCAATGTTTTGCCCTTTAATATTTTTAAAGATGTGAGAAATAATGAAGTTATTAGTGAAACTAAAAGAAAGTTGATGTCTTATACAGGACACAAGTTGAACGTAGTTGGGGTCAGTAAATTAAAATGTAAAGTTAAAAATAAATCGGAATTTCTTGATTTTTATATTATTGATCAAGAATCGAGTGCTTTATTAGGAATTGAAGCTTGTGAAAAATTGGGATTTGTAAATAGAAACATCAGTGTTGATTCTGTACATGCTAGAAATTTTATAGAGAAATTTAAAGATGTATTTACAGAAAAAATGGGAAAATTACCACATACGTATAAGATTAAATTAGATGCCAATGCCGAACCTAAAATATCAGCCTCTAGAGTTATTCCACATGCCTTAAAATTGAAAGTAAAACATGAGCTTGCTAAAATGGTTGATCAAGGAATATTAGAAAAAGTTGTAAAACCAACAGATTGGGTACATCCTATAGTTATAGTACAAAAGCCTAATAATCGTGTAAGAATCTGTATAGATCCACGTATGCTAAATAAATATATAAAGCGAGAACATTATCCTATTCCAACCCAACAGAGCCTATTTTCTCAAATTGAAGGAGAATTTTTTACAGTACTTGATGCATCGTCAGCTTTTCTGCAAATACCCCTTGACCAAGAGAGCTCAGATTTATGTACAATTGCCACTCCATTTGGAAGATATAAATTCTGCCGTTTGCCTTATGGATTAACGAGTTCCCCTGAAGTGTACCTGAAAACAATAGATAATATTTTTGGAGATTTAGATGGAACTTTAGTTTATATAGATGATATTTTAGTATTTGGCAAGACAGAAGCAGAACATGATAGAAGACTTGAAGCAGTTCTTAAAAGAGCTCGTGAATCTGGTTTGAAATTGTCTTTGGAAAAAAGTCAAATTAAAAGAAGTTGTGTAAAATATTTGGGTTATAATTTAACAAGTAAAGGAATTTCAGTAAATGGTGATAAAATTAAAGCAATTGAAGATTTCAAAGCTCCAACTAATAAACAAGAACTACAGAGATTTTTAGGCATGATTACCTATTTAGGAAAGTTTATTGAAAATTTATCAGATAAAACAGGAATTTTGAGAAAACTCTTAAGTAAGAAAAATGAATTTATTTGGACGGCTAATGAGCAAGAAGCTTTTGAAAATTTGAAGACGTTGGTAGCTAATTCACCTATTCTGGCTTATTATAATCCAAATTTGAAATCAGTTGTTTCTGTTGATGCTAGCCAGTATGGATTAGGAGCAGTATTACTTCAAGAAGAACATCCAATTGCCTATGCTTCATGTGCTCTGAACGATACACAGCAAAGATATAGTCAAATCGAGAAAGAATTACTTGCTGTTGTCAACGGATGTCGAAAATTCCATTACTATGTGTATGGTACTGATTTTATAGTGGAAACTGACCATAAACCTCTCCTCGGTTTACTGCAGAAACCGATTGAAAATTTGTCTCCGAGATTACAGAGAATGGTAATTGAATTATTTAAATATAGATTTAAACTTGTGCATGTCCCAGGGAAAAAGCTTTACATAGCAGATGCCCTCTCCAGAAATCCCACTACCATGAGTGTAGATACAGGTTTTTTAGAAGATGGAGCTGCTGTTGTACATACAATTCTATCGACCACTGAAGAACGTACAAAAGAAATGCAGAATGCAACGCTAGAAGATGAAGGTCTCTCGAAACTAAAGTTACTAATTCAGAATGGTTGGCCACAACAGTGTTGTCAATTGCCCGAAAATTTAAAACCCTATTGGAATATGAAAGAAGAGTTGCATTGCTATAACGACTTAATTTTTATTGGAAATAGATTAGTAGTACCTAAAACAATGCAAACTTATGTGTTATCGAAAGTGCACAAAGTACATCAAGGCATCACTGCTTGTCAAGAAAAAGCCAAAACAGCTTTATATTGGCCCAATATGATGGAAGACATCAAGAATTATGTAGAAAAGTGTCAAATTTGTCAACAGCATCAGCGTGCTAATTGTAAGCAGACTTTGATACCTTATGAAGTTCCTAGTCTACCTTGGGAAGAGGTAGGTGTAGACTTTATGTATCTTGAAGGAGATGACTTTTTACAAGTAACGGACTACCATTCCAAATTTATTGAATTGCGAAAAGTTAATGCTAAAACAGCCTCTTCTGTAATTAGTGCATTGAAGCAAATCTTTCGTACTCATGGTATCCCACGTAAAATTCATTCTGATAATGGTCCTCCATTTGATAGTCAAGCATATTTTTCATTCCTGAGGTCTTATGATATTTGCCCTATTACATCG
This sequence comes from Maratus michaelseni, assembly GCA_963931845.1. Lineage (NCBI taxonomy): Eukaryota > Metazoa > Arthropoda > Arachnida > Araneae > Salticidae > Maratus > Maratus michaelseni. The sequence continues at coordinate 24,522,255 of OZ007600.1, read as the reverse complement.
TCACCTAAGTATCCAAGATCCAATGGGATGATTGAAAGATCTATTGGGACATTGAAAAACCTTCTCTTAAAAGTGAGAGCTTCCGGAGGAGATCCAAATCTAGCAGTTCTCGAGTATAATAACACCCCAAAATTTAAATTGCCTTCTCCAGCAGAGATGTTGATGGGAAGATCTTTGAGAACCCCCATCCCTTGTAAGGTGAAATTGTTAAGACCTAGATTTCCAATTAAGAATACTCATCATCAATTACAGGAAAATCAGAGAACACAGAAATCTTATTATGACTCATCGACTGCAAAATTAAAAGAATTGAATATTCAAGATCCTGTCTATATCCAAACTGGTCATCGAGAATGGACACCCGGAACTATTGTCCAAAAACACAGTCCAAGATCCTACATTGTGAAATCTTCAGAAGGATCCATTCTTCGTCGCAACAGAATTCATTTAAGACCAAGGAAATTAGCGTTTGAAGCTCCTGTAAATTCACAAGAAAATGCTGATGCAACACAAACCTGCAACCTGACTAATACTGAAACACCAAAAATCTCAAGTCCTCAACCCCATGACAGCCCATTAATCAATCCTGATTCTCCATCTGATCAAACAGTCGCTGTCAATCCCAAACCTACTTCGCCAGTACTGTCTACTCCAAATACACCAAAGGTAGAGAGACCTAAAAGAAAAATAAAACCACCCGCTCGTTTCAAAGACTATATTTAAAGTTTTTTTTTAAGACTTTTGATTCGAACTCTACTTTGAACTCTAAATGTTTTTTTTATTTTCTGTTTTGAAAAGAAAGGGCATGTAATAATATGTCCTAACTATTACTTTAACTTCTACTGTAATTGTAACTGTTGTTATTCGAATGTTTTTACTTTTTAGTTTCGGAATGTAACATATAAAAGGCCTGTGTGGCAAACCCATTATGTGCTAAACTTAATATAATTAAAAGTAGTAAATATAAAATTATGTTTAGTTCTTTAGTTAAAATAGAGAACACCATACAATGTGACACATGTCTTCCACTCATTTAATTTAAATACACGCCTTTCACTAATTCCATTTAAAATACTAAAAAGGAAAAGAAAATGAGAAGAAATTACGCCACAAATCAAAACCTTTTATTTACACATCATAGAATTGTTTCCTATTTACACACGCGAAATAAAAAGCATCCAATGTTGAGATTTGCGCCAAATCTCTAATACAAAGATATTGCGGATTTTTTTCTTTCAAACAGAAAAAATTCCAGATTAATTTTCCATTTTTATTAAATGGAAATATGTTTTATTGTATTGATATTGTATTGCATTGTGCGTGCATATTTTTTTGCTCCATGTTACTCCATGAACTTTTAAAATCTGATTATTTACGAAAATCTCCGCCGGTGAAAATGACGTATGTACAAAATTTTCGTGACGTATGTACTTTAATTGTGCTTTTTTATTTATTTTTTAATATAATTTCCAAACGGTTTGTCATTTATTCTTGGTAATAAATAGACGTCGTTGTCACCTTTATAGGTACCTGCTGTAAAAATTTAAACGAAATCCGTTAAATATTTTTTGAGTTATGCTTGACGAAAGGTTTTAATATCCATTGTAGCTATATATGGGGCAAAGTAATACTGCGCTGTGTATGAGTCTTCGTTGCACTCAGACAATTAATAAATCTTAATTAAACCTTTCAATCGCCGTAAAATTTATCAGTTATTTCCCGAGTTTGTGAGTATTGCAAGATTGGTGGAATTTTCCGTTTTCTCAAAAACTATTTTAGATATCGGAATACGATAAACTGAAGATTGTAATTGTAGAGCCATAACGAACAGTAATAAATCTTAATGAAGCATTTCAATCGCCGTAAAATTCTTCAAAATTGATCAATTAGTACCCGAGTTTTTGAGTATCGACAAATTGGTGGATTGATCGATTTTTTCAAAATCTATTTTAGATATCGGAATGCGACAATCTGCAGACTGTTGCCAGAATAATCGTTAATAAATCTTAATTAAACCTTTCAATCGGCGTAAAATTCCTCAAAATTGTTCAATTAGTTTCCGAGTTTTTGAATATCGACAGATAGGTGGATTGATCGATTTTCCCAGTTTTCTCAATAACTGTTTTAGATTCGGAATGTGACAAACTGCAGACTGTAGCCAGAATTATCATTAATAAATCTTAATTAAACCTTTCAATCGCCGTAAAATGCCTCAAAAATTATCAGTTATTTCCATAGTTTTTGAGTATTGTAAGATTGGTGGATATTTCCAAGTTTTCTCACAAACTATTTTAGATATCGAAATGCGATAAACTGAAGATTGTAGAGTCATAACGAACAGTAATAAATCTTAATAAAGCCTTTCAATCGCCGTAAAATTCCTCAAAATTGATCAATTAGTTCCCGAGTATTGACAGATTGTGAAAAAAATGGGAGAATCATCAATCCACCAAACTATTTTAGATATCGGAATATACAAACTGCAGATTGTAGTCAAAAACATTCTCTGTTTGCCCCTCATTTGTAATCGTGTCTGAGTTTATTCCGGACAGATAGATAGAAAAAAAAAAATGTTATTTTTTAATATACGTCGTCTTAACAGTCGAATAAACATAGAAATGGATGTTTTTTTTTCTGAAAACCAGAGAGACATTTCAATTTTATACATTACTATAGATTTGCACATACAAAGAATTGTTTCATCTTTATTTACAATGGTGTAATATATCTTCCGGAATACTCCTGTTTATGCAAAAACTATCAAAAGAAAAGAAAAAGAGGGACACACCAAACTGCTAAATTTGCTTTATTCAATATTTCTTTAACATTGCATCAGGTATGAAAATTTTACCCACAAACATACTTCACTAATGATGGATTACTCTGCATGTATTCGTGACAGAGCATAATTTTTTTTTTTCACCGTTGTTGAATCAACACTTTTTCCCCCTCTTTCGTATTCAAACTGCTAATTTTTCAGCTCAAATACAGGATGAACGTGCAAAGATTTAGAAAATATAATTTGGTGTGACGAAACGGAAGTAAAGTGAAAATGTGACATAGGCCGGGGGGCCCCATGTCATCAAATACGAGAAAAGTTTATATATTTTATGTAAGAGTAGAAATAGGGGAATCTAATGATCCAGGGCTGAAGAAAATGAAGTGGGGCCTAAGCGAAAAATTAATATCACTTCCGCTATATTTTTAGGATTTATCTTAAGATATGCAATCAGGGCCTAATAATCTAAAAGGCACGTGAAACACATGCTTCTCCTCTAAAATTTAAAAGGGGCCCTAAATGACTGTGAAGAGAGCCCTCTAATTCCCATTACATTTTTTTGGAAAAGAAAGTTTTCTTAATCTAAGAGGAAATCCCAGCAACTACTTCAAGAACTGGCTACTTCATGACATATTTTTAAATTCATTTTTGTTCAGAAACGCATGAAATTGACAGGTGAACTTTCAGAAACTTTTTAATCGAAAAATACTTTTTCCATGTTTTGGTAAAAGCAATAGATATTTCAGAAAATACTGTCAAAGTTGGCGTTTTGAACCGAATTCTCGACGCAGTAGCACTTGACAAGGGGGGGGGGGGGGGGTAGTGTCGTCACATGACACAAATCGCGTATAACTCCATAAGCAATTTAAGGGGGTTAGAATAACAGTGGAGTAAGTCAATATTTAGTAATTTGAGAAAAGAAGGGTTTTGTGAAACCTGTCGTATTGCCGTTACATTAAGTGGTCCAACTTGTTTTGCCCTCTAGCGACTCCCGAAGTGAACTATAACTTATTTTACTGTCGTACTGTACAGAAATTAATATACGTTCAGTGAAAATATGGTTATCTAGATTTTTAAAATTTTTGACTTAATCCACTTTCATTCTAATCTCCTTATTTATAGGTCAAAAAATGGAAAACTCATTTTGATTTCAAATCGCTTTCATAGTCAGGCCTGCCAAATGAACGAATTATGCCTTTTCGTTTAAAACTGAATCAGAAAATGTGTTAGAAAGTTTCGCGTTGTTGAACCTGCCATTTGAGAACCACCTTAACAGGGCAATATGAATGTCATCAATAGGATATTAATTAATCATATAGCATCCTGATGTGCCTGTTAGAAACCACCCGGGAAATTAAGCATACAGCTATATGTACTGAATATTCTGAAGTTCATACAGGGAACATAAAAAAGTTTTTTAATGAAATATATGAGATCTTGGCTAAGCTTATTCCCAGGAATAACATTAGTATCATTAGTGGGTTTTCATGAATGAAGAAAACTTTTGGCAAATGAAAGGGGCCCCCAAAATAATACCGTTCTTCCCTTCCTAGCTTCAGAGATTAATCGAGCCCTGTATGTAATACAAGAAAAATAAAATATGGAAAATGTTACCTTCATCTAGTACTATAATATACTGGTTCCCTCAGGTGAAAATAACGTTCGTACTTAACTTTCGTGACGTATGTCAAAAAAGCGGTTAATTTAAATATTTAATCGAACCTTTTTATCTAATTTCTCAACGGTTTAAAATTTATGTGATATTTGTCACAATAGTTGTCACCCTTATAGCAGGGATGTAGCTAGAAGTAAACAACAGGGGGTGCTCAAGAAAATGTAGAGGGGGCTCATACTATTTCTCTCTCTCTCTGACACATGCACGCACAATCACAGATATATACACTGTAAAAAATTTTCAGAAACGTTTCTGAAAGTAACGGAGACCTGTGCTGCACGATACTAACAGAAAGGTTTCTGATTCGATCAGAAAAATGTTTCGGCTAAAACACGGAATCTTTCCGATTCGTAATGAAACCTTCCTGAATATATCTGAAACCTTTCTGAAGATATCGGAAATCTTTCATTACGGATCGAAAAAGTTTCTGAATATATAGGAAATCTTTCAAAATATATTGGAAAAGTTTCTGAATATATCGGAAATATTTCATAATATATCGGAAACTTTTCTGAATGTATCTAAAACCTTTCTGAATATATCTGAAGTGTTTCTGAATATATTTTTATCTATTTTTATTATATATTATCTGAATTTTAAAAGAATACTTGAAAAGATTAGAATTTCTGTTCTTTTAAATATTCTAATCAAACTTTTTTTTTTATAATGATTCTTTTTTCTAGGCGAAATTATTCGGTATATTGCGTGACATTTTTCAGTTTGTATCAAAATTTTATCAAATATGTTTTAACCCTAATATTTAAGAATATTCACGCAGTGAATATTGGGGAATGGAGATATTTACCTTGTTTTTTAACAACATATCATGAAAAGAAATATGGGATTCATACAGCTTCACAAATCAAGTATTTTTTTTTTTTAATTAAAAAAAATAGCATATATACTTAGAAAGAAAACTTTCAAAACTTTTCATTAACATGAAATAGACAAACTAAAGCTATACTAATATATTTTCGATACATTTCAAATAATCTAACTCCCAGCAACATAAAATGATTAAAACTTATGTATGAGCTTTCCAAAAGCAATGCAGCTTCAGAGATCTGTTTATCTGTTAATGTTTTCGGTCCTTAAAAGGTAATTTTTCATATTAAAACAAGACATTTCACAAAAATTCTCATCTTAAAACTGGGTCCTTCACAAAATTTTTCGTTCCAAAACAGTATCCTTCACAAAATTCTTTGTCTTAAAAACAAGACTTTACCACCTCAAAAACTGAACTTTTCACAAATTTAATGATTTAAAAATAAAATCTGACCTATCACAAAACAATTGAACTTATCAAAGTGCATAGCTTTTTTATGTGTAAAGGATAGATACAAAGGAACCTGATATAACGATAATTTCAAATTCACAAAATTATGACCGGAATTTTTAAAAATATTAAAAAATACTTCAGTTTCACAATAACAGGACCCTGTGAGAAAAATCTGGACATAACCCTGAGATTAATAAAAACACCTAGGAATTTTCTTTTCAGAATTAGAATAAAATAAATAAATATAGTTTGTTTACTTTAAAACGATATTTTTAAAGTCAGACAAGTCAATTTTCAATATATAGTATTGTAAAAGTTAGAGTTCTGAAACATCGTTAAAAAAATATATATAAACAAACACACAGTACCGCCGGTAGATATTATTCTTTAAGAGATAAAATTGCTACTAAATGGTATTATAAATCATATTTATTGAAGCAACATTAAAAAAAAACTTAAAATGAGAGACAAAGGATTTGTATTTTTATATTTTAGAGTATATTTTAATAATTATCCTTCCAACTCAAAGTATCTAAATGCTCATGTAAATAGTCCTAAATGTTAGGGTTAAGACATTTGTTAAAAATATTGATATAAACTGAAAAATATCACGACCATGTATGAGATAATAATGAATATAAAACAGAATAATTATAAAAAATATTATTAGCGTATTTACAACAGCAGAAATTCTTACCTTTTCAAATATTCCTTTTTTAAAATTCTCTTTTTGGACCGCTCGAATAACTATCATAATATTTTCCACAGCCCCAACAACGTGCTGCTTTAGCTTTGCCGTTAACAGGGTAAACTGCTTGAAATAGTTGAGAAGAGAAATATTTGGAATGCGCACAAACTGGTTTGCTATAGAAGAGGGTCGGTTTCAATCACCTAAACCTAAACATACGGAAAGGTTTCTGATGGTTTCAGAAAGTGAAAATAGCTCTCAGATATCCGATGGTATCAGAAACATTCCTGTTAGAATACTAAACGTTCCAAATATTTTTTACAGTGTACTATCAAAGTACTATATAGAAAGATAAATTATTGCATATTCATATTGTAGGCACTACATTTCTTATTAAACTGTTTATAAGAACTTTATTTGATGCTAAGGAAAGTAAAAGCTGCAGACGGGAATGTAATGGAGGATATACGGTGGATACGACTTATACGGTATACCTTCTGGATTTTAAGGAATACCGAATATCCTCTATTCAAAACATAGAAGAAGGAATATAAATAGAAGTAGGATGTTTTTGCCCATTTTCCTCTTTCGCCGTTTGCCACGGATTTTTTTTATTTACGCTATTTTCCGAAACTATTTCAAAGGCGGGCAATAAGCAGCCAATAACGGGAGGGTTGCGAGCCATTCTGTTTGAACACCTTCCCATAACCCCCGTAACAAATGACGGGCGAAAACACCCTACATCCTACTTCTATTTATATTCCTTCTTCTATGACTCAAAAACACTATAGCATATACTTTTTAGGGTATACCCTCTGCCTACAGCGTATGCCCCCTGGTTTTTTTACTACTACATCACTGGCTGCAGAATGAAAATTTTCAGTGTATAATTATGCTAGTGAAATAATAAGTGATGTCAATAAGTAAATAAAAAGCTGACATTTCACCCGTTTCAAAAGAGTTGCAATCTTTAAATTTTTTTCCTGAATATTCCCTGCCCTTAAGGATTCTAAAGTTGTGTTCTTATAGGATAACAAACATTAGAAAAACCAAGCATGCATTTTGCATTTAAAAATTATTTTTGTGTTAAGTCAAATGCTTGTATTTAAATTGGCTATTATCTTTTTTTCATTAGTATGATTTATAAATCAAGGATCTTATATATATATTTTTTTAAACTAGGATGACTCAAATACGAAACATGATGTTTATCATAAGCATTATATTTACTATCAAACTCATTAGAATAACTTTGTTTTATGTTAATAATGGAAAACGCTGCAAAATGAAAATTTTCAGTATATAACTTATGTAAAAGTCAATGTTTGCATCAGCAAAAGGTTGCTAATTCTGAGTATGTGCAGATAGGATGCACGCCTATTGAAGCACTTATTTGCAGTTTTTAAACAAGTACTATAATTTAGTATTATGCAAAACTGTAAAAAGCCCCCAAAACTAAGTTCAATTTTTTAACACACGATTTTTGAAACAGAATTTCATTTGGTGTCCTTGGCGACTTTTCCAGGGGGGGGGGGGGGGGGGTAAAAAATTTTCAGGGGGTAATGAGCCCCCCTGGCAACCCCCTAGCTACACGGCCCTGCCTTATCAAGCAGGGCGGTCGCTCTGCCAAGCCAAGCTATAAAAAAATAATACGCCAAACAAACAACGTCAAGAACTGGAATACAAACCGCTACTGCTTACTTACAGGAAGAAACTTCACAATGTTAAATCGACCAAACATGCCAGATTAAAATATCAGATATCAAATGAACCAAGCGTCACAGAAAAAAAAAACTAAAACTAAAAGAATCTAATGAAGAAATTCTTCAATTTGAGACCAAAATCATCTTCATAGGTGATTTATAAACAGATATAGATTTTTTTTTTAAAACGTCGAGTTACTTAAAATGATCACTTTTTTCTTCGTCAAACTTTTTTTTTTTTCAAACAACCAACAGACAAAAATATAGGGCAGAAATGAAAAAGGATTGCACTTTTGGACAAGTAATGACCTAATCTACGTGCTTTTATAAAATCTAGTGAAAAAATAAATAAATTTCTATCCTTAATTAGCAAAAAACTTAACTTGGCAACTAAAAAATTATGCCAAAACAGAGATAAAACTCTGCCAACAACCGTGTACCATCTGTATTATAATAGAACAAATCAGTTATGGGTTAATCATATCAAATTTCATCTGCAAGTCAGCCATTTTTTCTGAAGATATTTTTTTTTAAATAAAACTTCATAATTATAAGAACACACATTTCATCAGACAAATAAATGTGATTGCAAATTGTGGCCGATGACTGTTTCCAACAGGAATAAGAATGAGAAATTGCCAGTTTAGGATATCGATCTGGGTGGCTTATTGGCAAAGCGTTAGCACGGTACGCTGAAGGTCCCGGGTTCGAGACCTGGCGCAAGTCAATTTTTCACTCGTTGGTTTGGTGCATTTAACTGTCTGATAAAATGTGTGTTCTTATAATATTGTAAAAGTAAGTAATCAGACGTAGTGTTCATGCTTTAATATATATATATAACTTCATAAAATTTACATTTTTAGAAAGATCTTTAAAAATAAAATAATTTTTGAGAGATGAGGTTTCACTTCTAAAATGTATACATTAAGAGTTATCGGCATTTAAAATTTCTTTCCAAACGTAAACAAAATTTTCGAAAAGGAATTAAATGTGATTAATTTATTTCTCTAAAACCATGGTAAATGACAAGCATTTCGTTCGCAGGCTGAGAATTCTTTGACATCATTTTCCTTTAAATTAATGGAATTCAGTTGTCAAATTATTTTGTTTTAGAAGTGAAGTTTCCATTTAAATTTATTGTAAGAGTACAGTGTTTAATTGAATAAAATAATGTAAATTTAAGAAATTGCGAAGATTTTTTGTTACTTTTCACCATTAACTACATTTTATAAAGATTCGCCAATCAATGTGATTTAACGATAATAAAAGAGCATTATATCACGTTTAATTTCAAAAGCAGCGCTGATGTACATATTAATGTATGTGTAATGCAATAGGTAGTATTTCTTACGAAATCTACGTAAAATCACGTGGCAATACCAAACGTTTTAAGCTCGAAGTAGTTGAAATTTATGGTATACTTTCCAGCAGTGTTGAAAAATGTTAAGACTGCGGCTTGTCTGCCGTCCGTGCTCTAAATCCGGATTGTCATGCAATTAATTTATTATGGCATGTTCGCTGTTGAAAATGGAGCATGTAGGATTTATAGGTCGTTTACAGAGATGCATAAAATAATTATATGACATTATGGTCCTTGGGGAGGGGGGAATTGCAGTGTATTTTAATCATTTCATACAATTTCAAGTATACTGGAATTGATCATTTCTGAGGTGCACTAAAAAACACTTTCTGTAGAATATGGAGTGCACATTATAACTAGCAGTACATCTGGTTAAATTTGATGGGGGAAAAGCAAGATAATCATACTAAATTAGCTTAAAAAATTAAAGCGGTAAACTTTGAATGTTGCACGGAGATGTTTTTATAATTGTGACAGGCCATTTCAAAAACAATTGTACAGGGTGATTACAAATGAATATCCCAACTTCACAGGGTTATTAAAATAAAAACAAAAAAGTCCTTCCGGCCTGTACCAGGAGAAAAAGGTAGCTTTCATAGTCCATGTTTTTAAAAATTCAACTCATTTTACTCAAACACACGAAGCTAAATTGCTTGGAACTCTATTATAGAAGATTCAACCCCGGTTTTCATTAATACTGAATTTGAATTTTAGCATGAGAGGTACAGCATAACAAATATCAGATTGTTTCAAAATCTCAGCTAGCCTAGAATTTCAAACTGCCGTATTTCAGCCATTTTTTAAGATATAGCAAAAACAAAAATGCTCCAGAATCCTTGTATCACATTCTAACACTTAACAGAAATAATACTTTCAAATTAGAATTTTTTTGTAAACCTTTTTGAAATTTAAAATTTTTTTTAACTGACCACCATTTTGAAACAAGATGGCAAATGAACTTGGTACGTCCTATACACATCTCAGTCACATCCAAATCGGTTCATAAATAAGAGAGTTACAGCATGACATGACATGTCAGATATATATATAAATCAACATTTGAATGGAGGGTGGTTTGGGGGTCTGGAGATCATGATCGGTGAAAATATACCAAAATTTTTTGGAATCTCTTTCCTCCAAACAGCTGCAATAGGTAGCTTTTTGTATTAACAGCTGCCTAAAAGTACAACCTTGTTGTTCATCGGAAACCAACTGTAACAGTTGAAAGTTTAACTTCAACACAATTCAGTTACAAGTGTTAAATATGAGCTCCTCCAGGAACACGAATGATATCGAGGCGGTATGATAACTCATCCTACCTTTATTTTTCAGCATGTCTAGTGAGACTCTTTCAATGGCTGCAGATATGCATGACCTAAGTTTGTCAACATCAGTTACTAGCAGTGGAACAAACAGATCATGTGTTTGTGTGAAACGGGGGGGGGGGGGTTTGTGGGGTGTCGTCATGTGACACGAATCACTTATAGCTTGACAAGAATTTGTCAAAAAATTAAAAATTCATTTAGATTCCAAATCGCTTCCCTCGTCAGGTCTGCCAATTGGATGCCTTTGTTGAACAGGTCATTTGAGAATCACCTTACACAATTACAAACAAATCCACATTTTGGGCTACACTGAAGACTTTTTGTAATTTGTTCCTACAGTCTACAGATTTGTCAATTTCGTTTCATGGTAATTGATTTATATAAACGTAAAGTATAACTTAACTTATCAAATTAACTTACATTTATGTATAAAACTAAAGCGTGCACTATGGATAACTGGAGAATTTTGGTTTGCGTGTTTGTTTCTGAGTATACAATACTGTTGATATATTGAATATATACCATATCTCAAAAGACAAATTAAATTAACTGTTGATCAGTTTTGTAATTAAAATGAGAATACTTTTAACTCAGGAACGCGGAAATATGGACATGTGTTGAATGTTCATAAGTAAAGAATAGTTTTCAGTTGTTTTATTTTACAGAAAAGAAAACTCCTGTTTTATTATATATTTTATCCAAATATTTGGTATGTACTTGAGGTAAAAATTTCCAAAAATTTCAAATCCATCAAAATTTTTACTAATTTTTAATAGTTTTTAAAATGTTGTAGATCAACCAACCCCACTTAAACACTGTGGGAGTCCTAGGATTATCCCTTTATTTATTCCAATTGTCAAAATTTCGCAAAGAGTTACAAGTTACGTAAATATATTACAGATATTTATCATAAAAATTATTATACATTAAGCTAACTCAATTTTGTTTAATCAGTAAATAGTTTTTCAATTGAAAAATCTAAAAAAAAAAAAAAAAAATCAGATTTAAAGTGCTTTTACTTACCCATCATACTTGTAATCGTTTTGAAAATCTGAATTTTTTTTTTTTTTTTTTTTTTTTTTTTATGGATTTACACGTTTCAGACACTTGAGATTCCGAAAAAACATTTATAAAAAATTTTTTGCCATCCGTCTGCCTGTGTGTGTGTGTGTGTCTGTAAACGCTCTATCTCCTGAAAAAATTGAGATGGAGACTTGCAATTTGGTATGTACTTACAAGGAGACCGCCAAACATGATGCACACAGATTTTGATGATTTTAAAGTATGTTGTAGGGATCATACCCCTAACTATTCAGGTCAAAGGTTTCCTTCAAATGGGCTTTAGTTTTCGAGAAATTTCGGGTTAAAGTTCAGCATGCATTTCAAATGCCATTACTTCGCGATCCTGGACAAGGTCTCCGTGGTGCCGTGGTAGCGTTCGCGATTGTAGAGCCGGAGATGAGTGTTCTGTCCTCTCCTGTGACTTTTTTTTTAAAAATTTTTTTTATATATTTGTCGCGTTATAAGTTGTATGCAGAATTATGAATTCTGCATCTTTGAACTTTTTGATATTTTCCTAATAAATTCCATTTACATTTTCGAATATTGCATGAAAATTTATAGTTTTTGTGCAATTTTTATTCGAATATTTCTGTTGACGAAAATCCAAACTAATTTATGTCTTGATATCTCTGCTTTTTAAAATGATTATCATTTACATTTATGTATATTTACTTATTTATCGTATTTATAAAATAATGCATTTTTTATTTACATTTTCTATTTAAAAAAATTTAAATGGTTAAGAAAAAATTAACAAAATAATATATCCTTTTAATATTTGATTTGTTCTAAATATATTGAAATATGTTAACTGCTGAAATACTAAAATATTTATCATCATCATCGACATTTTTAGTTTATTAAATATGGAACTAATTGTGTTATACCTATCACAAAAATATTCTAAACAAATTTCGCATTAAAAATCGCCTTTAAATAATTGTTTTAACAATATTGGAAGAATGTATAAATTAGCATATTATATATTCTTTAAATACTTAAATTGTGATATATATTTAAAAATGCATTAAATTTGAAAAAGAAATTATTTTAAACATGGTATTTGTCTGCAAGGAAGCTAAACGACATTGATAAAAAGATAATTTTATTTATTTTGATATTACCATAAAAGTCGTTACAGACGATTTTTTTCAGATATTTTTTATATGTATTGTAATTTACAAACGATTTTTCATTTCTAGTTGAGTTTTTCTGTATGGCATCGACTTGTTAGACTGAAAAAAAATTAATTGTAATACATTACTTTTTATTTGTGCAGATCAAAAACGACGGTGAGTTTGAACTTTACAGTTAAATATATTTAAATAACATAATATATATATAACTGGCTAAAACTTGGACATAATCGTTATTGCTTTAATATTTTATTATTCCTTTCAAGATATGTTTTTGGAATTAGTTAGTTTGGAATTTCGTCAATAGAAATATTAATTTCAAAACTGCACAAAAAAGACAATTTTTACGAAATATTTGAAAATGTAAATGGAATTTATTAGGAAAATATCAAAAAGTTCAAAGATGCAGAATTCATAATTCTGCATAAAACTTATAATGCGACAAATATATAAAATTTGTTAAAAGTCACAGGAGAGGACAGAATACCCATACCCGGCTCTCAAATCGCGAAGTAATGGCATTTGAAATGCATGCTGAACTTTAACCCGAAATTTCTCGAAAACTAAAGCCCATTTGAAGGAAACCTTTGACCTGAATAGTTAGGGGTATGATCTCTACAACATACTTTAAAATCATCAAAATCTGTGCGCATCATGTTTGGCGGTCTCCTTGTTAGTATGTAATAATGAGAAGAAGCCTATTCAGGGTTCCCAGCAAAACATGTCTGGCAATTTCCCTGACCAAATCCAAAAAAATTCTATGACCAAACAGGCATACACAAAATCTGCTTTAAGTAACACAAAATAACAAACAGCACAAAAAATATATATAAATCAGAAATTTGTATCGTAATAACAGGGCTCATACTCTCCCAGGAGAAAATTCAAACACCTTTCAAGAAAATTGCAAAATTAAATTCTATAAAATGCTATAATTAAAAAAAAATCTTTGCCAGTTTTCAAATGAATGCCGTATAACAAAGTCTAGAATGTGAAATGTCATGAAAAAGTGTCAAAAATGTAGAAAACTTTTTTCCATATTATGGTTTTTCTGCATTGCATGTGAAGGAATTTCTCGATCTTGAAACCGACAGATTTTTCAAAAGCGCCATGTAGCGAGAAATATAGCAACACTTTTCTGAAAAAGAAATTATTTCAAATTCTTTTTCCCCCAGACCTTTCCATGACTGTTTAGGAAATATTTGTAAATTCCCTGACTTTTCCTATATATTTTTTAATTTCCATGACTTTCCCTGACTACTTTAAAATCCCCCGACTTTCCATGTCGCTGGGAACCCTGCTATTTAATTTCAATAACCTCGATTAACTATTTTTTTCGTACTCTCGAAATATTTGCAGGGGTGATTGTGACACAAGGTAAAAAACCCTGAAAATTATTGACACACAAGTGAAAACCCCTGAAAATTACCGATGCAAAATATTGATATCCATTTACACCATAACTTATTATGTAACTGCATGAAACTCAAATAACATAAGAATACCATAATTACTGCTATTTTTTGTAATGTAAATTGTAAGAAAACTTAATTTGATTAACTTATCTTATTTGCACTGAATATTGAATGACTTCATTAAATGATGAGTAAACATTGTCTTGCTAAATATGATATGGAAAGTTCAGTCTTTCTATTTTTTTATCATTGAAGAAATTTATTCCAAATATTCATAAAACAAACAAGGTGTCTATTCCAGATCAGCAACAAATTTCCCTGACATTTCTCTGACTTTTCCATAGCAATAAAAAAAAAATCCAGTTATCGAATTAAAATGGCTTTGATCATTTTTGAAAGTACAGGATATTTTTGAACATTTGCTTCTTTAAGATCAATCTCTTTTCTCCAAAACACTGTTAGAGATTTATTTTCGAATTTTTTCAAAGAACTATCGGCCTGATAATTTCTCAGTTCTAAATCCATATGGAGTTTTTCCGTCTCTGAAATTACAATTGGCAAAAATTCAGCCAATTTCATTAGAGCAGAAAATGTTGATGTTTCACCTCTTAGGGTAGGATAAAGGGCAGATAATTTTATTAATAGAGAATTATCCAAGGGAAGTTTTTTTGCATATATGCAGAACTTTTTTTTGCATATATGCAGAACTTCTTTTTCTTTTATTCTAAACTACATTAACTTTTTAATGAATCCTTATTTGAATTTTAAAAACATCCAAGACTAAGTAAACATTAATGTTGCTATAGTGTATTTTCTGTCTTGCAAACACATAGCAATTTTAAAATATACCGTAAAATTATCCTATAAATATAGAATCTTAATTGTATGTTAAGAAAATCTGAAATTTTTTTAGATATTGAGTCAGGCGTGGTTTAATTGATTTTCCATGGTCGGGCCTGTTTTCACTGAATTGTGTACGGGCCGGGCCGGGCCAAGCAGGGGTGATTCTGAGTAAAAAAAAAAAATTCTGAAATTCACAGCAAATTTTCTGAAAAATTACAAAAGTCCACTCCCGCCACTTTTTTTTTGCGTCCCTTTGACGAAATTTGCCTTTTTTCGCGATCTTTTAGCAAAATTTGCCGTTTTTTCACGATCTTCTGACGAAATTTGCCGTTTTTTCGCGATCTTTTGACGAAATTTGCCGTTTTTTCGCGATCTTTTGACGAGATTTGCTGTTTTTCGCAGTTTTCGATGAAATTTGCCGTTATTTCGTAAACTTTTGACAAACTTTGCCATTTTTCGCAATGGTTTTGACGAAATTTGCCGTTTTTTCGTGATATTTTGACGAAACTTGCCGTTTTTTCGCGATATTTTGACGAAATTTGCCGTCTGTCGCAATGGTTTTGACAAAATTTACCTTTTTTTGCGATCTTTTGATAAAATTTGCTGTTTTTCGCAATATTTTTGACAAAATTTGCCATCTGTTGCAATGGTTTTGACAAAATTTGCCGGTTTTTTGCAATCTTTTGATGAAATTTGCCGTTTTTCGCAATGTTTTTGACAAAATTTGCCGTTTTTTCGCGCTTCTCTGACGAAAGTCTACTTTTTCCCGCAATCCTTTGATAAAATTGGCAACTTTTCTTCGAACGAATGAAGAGATTGATTTTTTCGGCGATCATTTTCCGAAATACCAACACATGTTATGTCCGAATTTTCGGATTTATGACCGATATTTCTTTTAATTTTCGAAAATCATAGCCTCAATTTTTCGGAATTTTAGGAAAATTCGGACCAGAATCACCCCTGGGGCCAAGGTAGCTTTCGTTCGGCCCGGCTCTGGAAATTCCGGCCCGTGCAGACCCTAATCTACAGCCTACTTATTTTTTTCTTCTTTTCAAATTAT
Organism: Maratus michaelseni; assembly: GCA_963931845.1. Classification (NCBI taxonomy): domain Eukaryota; kingdom Metazoa; phylum Arthropoda; class Arachnida; order Araneae; family Salticidae; genus Maratus; species Maratus michaelseni. The sequence goes on along the minus strand of OZ007600.1, from coordinate 24,505,930 downwards.
GCTCTACCGAGAGCCATCACGCTGTAGAAAAGCGCAAATTTCGAGGGGAAGAGTATTGAATGAAGGCTTACAAAATATATGCACTCATTGACATCTGGTGCTGCCATAGACCTTACAATAAACAGATTCCATACATAGATTCTTTCTCTGAGGGTGCAGCCCATAACAGAATTTGGGGGAGGTTCAGCATTGTTAAACGAAAGGGAGGGGGGAGGGGGAGATGAAGATTCGTACTCCTGCATCTTTTAAAAGACTGATTTTTGTCTCCTGGTTAGGAGTAGGACAAAGAATATCTTTCGGTATCGGTATTCTCGTTTATATTCTTTGGTTAAAAC